>JAAALK010000290.1:10855870-11537907 GCA_019279435.1 Zizania palustris | reverse complement strand
TTTGCGTCAACCACATTGATCCTTGATATGTCACGAAAAAACGGCACCTCATCAAACTGATTGTATCTTCTTCGTCTTCGACTCCATCAACTCCAACAATTCTTTGTTTTCCTGGAGCAACGATGTATTTTTTCTCATCTTTAGGATCAAGTATGTAAATACTTGTGCCACGGATTGAGCGAGTATCCAAGGGTCATCTTATAAGCCACCTTATTAAGGTCAACTATCGTAAACCCGTAATCATCCACCTCCCACACCTTCTGGATGTCTCACCCACTGACACTTAATACAGGGATTTCTATAGAGTTCCCGTAGTTAAGTTCCCATATTTCTTCGATGTATCCATAGTAAGCATTCTTTTGTCCAGTGCTATCTTCTGCTTCTCCTCTGACACCACTATTTTGGCGCTGACTCCTTTGATCCTTTGCTTTGGTATAGAATGTGAAACCATTGATGTCATACGCTTGCCATGTTTTAACCATGCTCAATGGACCGTAAGACAATTTATTTATCATCATCTCTTCGTCGGTTTCTCCGATCGAAGGTTTAGATCCCTCAGCCATGATGTGAAATAAATTTTGTGTTCTTTCATAATCCATTGTTCATCGTGATCTTCATTCTTTTCACGAAGCTCTTGTAGGTGTTGTTCAACATATGGTCTCATAATCGCCAACTGATGCATTACACTGTAATGTGATTCTCTTATTCTTTGATAACTATTGTCTCGTATGATTTTCCTGCCTTTAGTTCCTTTACCGGTGAGTCTTCCATGGTGCCGCGACACGGGAACTCCTATTGGTCTTCCATCTCTTATGTAATCTGCATAGCACTCAATGACTTCCTCAGTCGTTGTAGCCCTCTATCATGGAACCCTCTGGATAAGCACGATTTTCGTACGTAACCCTTGAAGATAACCATTAGACGCTCGTACGCATACATATTGTGCAGGTACGTTGGACCGAGAACAAAGATTTGGTCTGCTATATGTATCATATAGTGCTCCATAATATCAAAATATGAAGGAGGAAAGCACATCTCAAGCTGACACATAGTCTCCCTCATTTGTTTACGTAATTCATTTAACTCTTCAGTGTCGATCACCTTCTTTGATATGACATTGAAGAAGTGACACATGCGTGTTATCACCATCTTCAGAAATGAATGTTTGACTCCTCTTACTGCGATGGCGAGGAATAGCCCAAGCATAACATGACAATCATGAGTGTTGTAGCCGCTCATCCTCAAATCTGCTACGGAGACAATATTCTTTATATTCGTTGAGAATCCTGTTGGAACTCTAATTCCATGTAGACACCTGCAGATTGATCTTTTCTCGTCAATTGTGAGGTTATAGCTAGCAGCCGGAAGGAAAAATTTTCCATTGGCCCTTTCCTGTGGGTGAAGCTCGGGTCTAATTCCGAGAGTTTGAAGGTCCCTTCGTACTTTGAGTCCATCTTTTGATTTGCCCGGTATGTCTAACAAAATACCGATAGTGCTTTCGAAGACATTCTTCTCAACGTGCATTGTATCGATAGCATGACCAATCTCCAACTCCTTCCAATAGGGCAAATATCTAAAGAAGATCGACTGCTTTTTAAATGGAGCGTCCTTTGAAATTTTTTCAGATTTCTTCCTCTTCTTTCCGAAAACAACTTTGATATTCTTTACCATTTCGAATAGAAATTTGCCATCTCGATTTCGTGGAGGCTGTCCAAGCTCGATTGTACCGTCGAAATGGTTCCTATTTCTTCGATATTTGTGGTTTTTGGTAAAAATCTGCGGTGTCGCATATATATCGTCTTAACGAATGATGGAAGATGCATAGATTCTGTCTGGTCCACACACACTACACATGCTGTCTTTCCTTTAACCTGTCCTGTTAGGGACATGCGTCCTGGGTTGTCAGCTATGGTGCAAAAGATTATGGCTCTTAGATTGAAGTGCTCTTTCTTGTGCTCATCCCACACACAGACACCATGTTCCCATAGACGTTTCATATCCTCCATCAAAGGTTCTAGAAAGATATCAATGTCATTGCCAGGTTGTTTTGGACCAGAAATTAGAGTAGTGAGCATAAGGTATTTTCTTTTATGGCACAACCATGATGGAATGTTGAACAAGCATAGAAAGACTGGCCACGTACTATGTGGGTTCCTCATCTCACCGAAGGGATTCATTCCATCCGTGCTAAGTCCCATCCTGATATTTCTAGGATCGTCCGAGAAATCTGGATGGGCCAAGTCAAATGATTTCCACTGCCTAGCATCCGCAGGGTGCCGAAGTTTTCCGTCCTTCTTTCGCCCAGCGAAATGCCAGATTAATAGTTCAGCATCTCTAGGATTAGAGAACATACGTTTCAAGCGATCAATCACCGGTAGGTACCACATTACTAAGGCCGGAACTTTCCTCTCCATCTTTTTTCCAGGATGGTCTTCAATAACATTTTTATTCCTCTTCTGCAACCTCTTATTATTCTTCTTCTGGTGGTCATTGTAGTCCTCCGCACAGTCATTTGGACGTTTGTATCGACTCGCGTTGCACTGCGGACATCTCTCTAACAATCCATACTCTTTTCGATATAGGATACAATGGTTCGGGCATGCATGAATCTTCTGAACGCCCAAAGTCAACGGACAAATCATCTTCTTTGCTTGGTACGTATCAGATGGTAAACCATGGGTTTTGGCAAAACCTTTTTTAGGAGTTGTAAAAGATCTGAAAAACTGGTGTCAGACCATCCATTGCTGGCCTTCAGTTTCATAAGCTCAAGAATTGTGTACAACACAGTATACTGCTTATCGCATCCGTGGCGTTCCTCGTAAAGAAGGTTTTTTGATGCTTTGTCAAGTGCTTCAAAGTTATCGTATCCTTTTGTTGTAGTTCTCTGCAACAACACCTCAGGCGCAACATTTCGCATCAGTTCCTCCACATCAAAGGCGTCATCATCATCATGTTGATCAACATCATCATGTGTTATGTCGGATGTATGATCACAACCTCTTCTATGTTGATGAGCATCTTGCGGCACATCAGAATCTTCAGGAGGATTTGGCCCATCTCACCGTGTTTCGTCCATATATAATAGTTCTTCACGAAACCATTTTTCAACAAGTGAAATCGTATGGTTTCACGATCAGAACACGGATACATCGCTTCGTTTTTACAAACTTTACAAGGACAATATATTGCCTCTTCACTCTGACGGGAAGCATATTGTGCGGCAGCTTCAGTAAATTCAGTTACTCTGTTAAAATATGCCACCACATCTCCGTCATTGGACGAGTACATCCAGGACCTGTGCTCCATCTAAAACATATATTATTTGAAAAAATATTAATAAAATCATTATTGTTAATTTTATTAATTTACAAATTGAAAATATATTGATTTATTATCGCTCATAACAACATTAATTAAAAATCCTCAATGCTTTAATTAAAACTACTTATTAAGCAGAAAAAATTATTAAATAAATTAACTATATTGGTTTCTCTCTCTCTCCAAACAACATAACTCTAGATCTATAATCATAAATCAAATTAAAAAGGAGATTAAAATGACGTAAATCAATATACAAGTGATGAATAATTGTGAGGAGGGTCATATTTGTTCATTTGGGAGAAGGTAACGCCGTAAATGGAAGATTATTTGAAAATTTCTATTCACAAACCCTAAATTAGAAAAACGATAATAACTCATTGTATACATGATTAAATACAAAATAAATGTGAGATTCGGAATGGATTTACCTCCTAGAATGAAATCCTTCAAAAGAAACGAAAACAAAGCCTCCCCCCTCTTTATCTAGATTTTTGTCGCCATTGTACGGACAAAATTGAATGCGAACTCCAGTAGAGCTCGGGGAGGAAGACGCTGCGCATTTATAGCTAGAATAGTAGTGGCGGTCGCAAGTGATGTCATCATTACTTTAGTGGCGGCCATCTTAGCAGCGGCGGGCAGCACCAGCGCCCGCCACTGCTATTGGTACATTAGTGGCGGTCCGGGCTGACGTCATCACCGACCGCCACTACTTTACCAGCAATAGTGGCGGGCGCTGGTGCTGCCGTCAGCACCAGCAACTCTAGTGGCGGGCATCTAATGGCCCGCCACTACAGTGGTTTTGCCCAACGCCACTACAGTGACAGTTTGTAGTAGTGAATGATGATTCTAGCTAACAAGATTAGTCTTAAATATTCAACTTAATATGAGTAAATGCATTATGAAAATAAATTCCAAGCTTTTGGGTGAAACATTGGAATTATTTTCCAAGTCACAATCAACTCACATGGTGTCAATTCACACACAACTCACACATTGACCATTGTTGGAGTACTCAATACTTCACCAAGATTCCATCTCACTCCTCCTCCTCCTACTACTACTACTACTACCATGAACAGAAGGAAAAACTGCTAGATATAACAGGCATACTCAACTATGGCCAGATACTATAGGACGATGACAGTTTGGTATATCACATCACAAATTAAATGGCATACCATGTGATGAGCTATGCATGGCAAAACTAGAGAACTTGATTAAAAGAGCATCATTGTGAATGACGTGCAAGCAAAACTCGAAGGATTCATATGGGTTGAGCACAGTGCCACAGAATAGGCAAATAAATCAACCACGCATCAATATGAATATTTGACTAAATATGAGTCCATTCATTATGAAAAGAAATTCCAAGATTTTGGGTGAAACACTACATGTACTTGCAAGTCATAGTAAACTCACACAACGTTGATGATACAAAGCTCCCACATCGACCATCGCTAGAGTCAAGTGTTCTCTTTCCCCACCAAGTATTCTCTCTCCCTCATACTACTACCATGGATTGGAGGTTGGATCGATGGATACAATAACATGCATACTTAACCATGGCTAGATATTGCATGATGGTTGTTTGGTATATCATGTCACAAATGATAAACCATGTGATGAGCTATCCATTGCAAACCAAGAGAACGAGACTAAAATAGTATCATTATGACATGTGGCATGCAAGCACACCTGTAGGGAGTTATATGGGTCTAGTGTGACATTGCCCTATGCTATCACGATGCTTGAGAATGGTGACAAAAGAGTTAATAAAACCGACCATTGCAATGATTTTGCATGAGAGCATATATATGATAGTTAAATATGCGAGTAAATTTAAATGCGAGCATTATGAAAGAACATGATACCACTCTAACCTTTCGAATGAAATATTGGAAGTACTTGTTAAGTGATGACACTCATGTTTGTAACTCATGTGCAATATGTTATCACTCATGTGTATTCCACCATGAACATTAGTCTCAAATTTTTTAGTGAAGTCCCTTAAAAGATCCATATTTTGTAAGTTTACAAATGGGCAATGTGTAATAACTTATGTACAAATTTTTATTTTTAGGAGTATTGCTATTGTTTTATCCTTTTGACTTTTGAGTCCACATGTTCTTATTTAGATATCGAATTCGATTTATCATAAATCAACAATTGTGGATTTATCACATAATATGGCCTCTAAGCATGGATGGTAGTTTTGCATTTCCCCAACCCAACACACACACAAAAGAAAAAGGACACAAATATGAGTTGGATCTCCATTTCTAAAAGCCATCAAATATAAACAATATGAATATCTATACAACCATGTTTATGAAATATACCGTATATGTTGTTAATGCCACTATATAGCCACATATTATTCCTACCAATAAAATTCATTCTACCGATATTTTTCGTGCCCAATATGTCTAATCAAAATTTCCAAATATCACTTAACTACTAGGACACATAAACTCAATCACATTTTAGGTATGATGTTTTGAATGATGTAAGCATAAATGTGACTTTATGCTATAATCGCATCTCGAGCCATTGAATACTATATGTTACTATCGGGGAATGAAACCCATGTGTAAAAGATCAGTATATTTCATGTATAGCTATTTGTATTGTTGTTCCCCATGGTATATTTGTAATATTGTAATTAAAGATTCGGTAGGCGATAGAATCCTATAAATCATTAGATATGATAGATAAGTTAGTTCCTATGATTTTGAGATACCTTAACTGACTCAACCATTGTAAACTCTATCCTTTACATATATAAGGGTAGGCTAGTGTGGCTACAAAGGTATCTCATATCTCAATATGATCAAGCCAAGCATCAACATCTAGATCAACAATCTAGCGACCAAACTTGAAATCTTATATTCAACATTTGGCACAAGACATTACCTTGCATCCACTGGCTAGGTCAATAGAAAATCAAATAGGACATAGGGTATTACTCTTTTCGGAGTGACCTAAACCAATATAAATTATGTGTAACATCCCGATTAAGGTAGGCAAGCAACCCCATTCCCTTTACTCATCGTATATTTTATTTATAGTTACATACTAACTCACCTAGAATAGAGCATGTATAGTAGAGTGACTGTACATACACATTTAGTTTAGACTAGAGTAGATCTTATATATAATTTTGTTTAATGTGAAATACAATTTGTTGGATTTTCTATGCATTGGGGTCTCAACGATAAAAATAATGACACTATGAGCATCCCTTATCTCTATTACATGTGATTTTCGATGTATTTATCTAGTAAAATTAGTTCACCCACTCACCAGAATACACACACGACATATACTACGCCATAACCACATGGCCTCTTGGATGAAAGTTGATGATTTTAACCCTGATCGACGGTCTATTCTAACTCGCAAAAGTGAGATTGGGCCAAGTGAGCTTAGCACGAGGTTTGTGTTGGCAAGGCTAGCTACAAGGTTTGATTTGGGAAAAAAATTCTTGTGTTTTAGATATTTTTGCATTGCATCTAGTTTCTGATAGGTTCACCATGGCATTAACATTGGGCTTAGCCTAGGGGTTCTAAAACTTTTTAGGCTAATGTTAAATACGATAATTTATTGGATTTTTCTACGCATTGGCAATGGCCCTAAGGATGGAAATACCCTTGATCTCGATCTATGTGTTTTCTGATGTATTCATCTAGTAAAATTAGTTCACCCTTACCACACAAACACATGTCATGCATATACTATTTGCTAATTGGTCCCTTGTATGAAATTTGATTATTGTAACCCTCATCGACGATCTACTCTATACATAAAAATTGAGGTTGTCCAACAGAGCTTATATAGCTTAAGGTTTTGGTTGGGCGGGCCTTGCTACAAGGTTTGATCTAGGAAAACCTTTTGTTGCATTTTTATATATTTTTATTGCATTTGTTTCAGTTAGGTCCACCATATGGCATTAACATTGAGCTTGGCCTATCAGTTCTACAACTTCTAATGCTACACCATATGACAATTTATTGGATTTTGCAACGCATTGGCCACAAGCTAGGATGGAAATAATGGCACTATGGGCAGCCCTTGATCTCTATTGCATCTGTTTTTCGATGTATTTATCTAATAAAATTAGTTCACACCCTCACCACACAAACACATAACATATAATACTTACTAATTGGTCTCTTGGATGAAAGTTGATGATTTTAATCCTCATCGGCGGTCTACTCTTGACCTAAAAAGTGAGGTTGGTCCAACTAAGCTTAGCATGAGGTTTTGATTGGGCAGGTCATGCATGCTATATATAAGGTTTGATAGGGGAAAAACTTTGTTGTGATTTTAGATATTTTTGTATTAATTGCTTCTAGTTTCACATTGTCTTTAGCCTAGGGGTTGTACAATTTTTAGGCTGATGTTAAGCACATTTATGATGGATTGTAATAGTTTCATCATTTATGTTAAGCACATTTTTATATATGTTGTTGACCTTAGCCTAGGGGTTGTACAATTTCTTATGCTAATGTTAAGCACACTTTTTAGGCTAATCTGAATCACGTTGGCCTTATATATGCATAATATATATGTTGTTGTATTTCCTTTTTCAGGGTGACAGGACTAGTTGTAAGATTGTTGATTCAAATCATCAGAAGGTGATTACAAATGTTGATGATGTAAACAGAGATAACAATAACCTGGAAGTGCAAACACAAGTCCCTACTCAGACCAGAAGAGAACCAACTTACCTAGAGCTACTACTCGGGGATGAAGATTTTGAGCTACCACCATATATTAATGATCAAGAAACCAATCACTACAGTTCACCAACATGGATTGATCAAGAGCCTGCAGCTAGCAATGACGTGATAGAAACTGTTAAATTGGAGCCTCAGGAGAAAATTACTTCAGCTAGCGCAGGTTCACAATTTTTAGTTCCACTACTAGCAGAAGTTCACCAAGACTCCTCCCAGATTACAGGACTGAATAATGATCATCTAGGAGTTGTAGGAGGTCTGCTTGAACTGTTGTCGTCGTCTTTTTCTTCAGAATATGCTGTCGTGGTAGAATATATGAATGCATTGATGGACTCATCAAACCTACACATTCCTCACACAGCCGTGCTTCAGTCTTTTGACGCCATAGCGAACAACCATGCTCTTTTTGATACATATGCTACTCTTGGACTTCCAAACATTTCTGGGTTTTCTCCACCCCATCAATCTAGCACTAGTGGACTGAATAGTATGATCTCTGAGTTTTATTTCCTTTTAGAAAAGATCAAGGATCCAGCTGAGAACAATTCCATACGACTAATTAATATCATGGGCTATGTGGCTGTTTTGAGGTACGTGTACGCCTAACTCATGCAACCCTTAAATTTAGAGCAGTGACATCATATCTATCAGAAATCTATTGCATGCATGCAATACTTTATATTTAATTAGGCATGCCCATAATAAGAATATAATTAATATTGTAGTGTTATAGCTATATCTATGTGTGTGTTACATTGTGTGTGAGTTGGTACAGTTGAGCAATTATGACCTTATTAATTTCCTTTTTGTATTTTGAATGCAGTGTTGATCCATTTGGGAGCCGTTTTATACAGCAGAAACTTGAGACGGCAACGACAACAGAGATTGTTATGGTCTATAAAGAAATCATACCTCATGTTCGCATTCTGATTATTGATGTTTTTGCGAATTACGCCATCCAGAAGGTTTTCCTCAATACCTATTTCTGACTTATTAGTACACAACATGCATGTATATTTGAAGTTCTTTTAGATAATGACAATATTTGAAGCTGCAAAACTTAATTGAGCCTTTCTTTTTCCCTTCAGCTTATTGAGTATGGGCCAACCTTATTCAGAAGGATGCTCATCAATACACTAGCTGGTAGTGTGGTAGACCTAAGCCTTCACCAGTATGGTTGTCGAGTGATCCAGAAGGTAAACTCATGAACACTATGGTGACTTTTGGACCATATATATATGCATGCATATCATGTTAGGTTTGACGTAAATTCAGGCATACGTACCTGTCTGTACATCTATCGTTACAACATTTTATTTATTTCTAAAAGTATAATGTATCGCATGATGCATGCATGGCTTCTTGTTTAATTAAGCAGCTATGTTTGTGTTTGTTTAAATTAGGCTTTTGAAGTAAGCGATATGGATCAAAGGATAGAGATGGCCAATGAGCTTGGCAGCAGCCTGATGAAATGTGCTTGCGATCAAAACGCAAACCATGTTGTTCAAAAGTGTGTGCAGTGTGTGCCATCCAACTATATCAATTTCATCTATGGAGGTTTCCGTGGAAAGGCAAAGACGCTATCCCTCCATCCTTATGGATGTCTTGTCCTTCAGGTTGCTAGAAGATTTTTTTCATCATATATATATATAGATATCAGTATCTCTGTTAATAAGTTGATGCATCTTAATTTTGGGTTGTTGTTCCCAATGCAGAGAGTGCTACATTGTTGTCAAGATGCAATGATCATTCATGCTTTGGTCACTGAAATCATCGAATGTGTTCATCAACTGTCGGCAGACCAATACGACAACTATGTTGTGCAAGTATGTGCCTAATACACACACACAATGTAGTACACACACAAAATGTAACACACACAATGTAATACAATGTAATACACACACAAAATATAACACACACAATGCAACACACACAATGTAATGCAATGTAACACACACAGACAAACATATATATGTACCGATTAAGGATGTAGCTATAGTATTTGTTAGCGTTGGCTGTAGAAAGAAAGATTTATAATGTATATGTATGTTTGTGCTGCTCGGATGCATGCAGGATGTTTTGGAGCTTGGAGGGGAGTTTGTGCGATCAACTTTTGTGATGAAATTTGCTGGGCGGATTGTGGACATGAGCTGCCACAAGTATAGCTCCAATGTGATCGAGAAGTGCCTTAGTGTGGGCAACTGCCAGGATCGACTGTTGATCGCTGCTGAGATCCTCCGTGCAGGGGAGGACACTCTTTTGGTCAGTCGTCGACTTCATTCTTGTAGGCTGTAGGCTGTAGCTAGCTAGCTGCTTGGAAACTAATTATATATCGATCGACATGTGCAGGGGCTTATGATGGACCAGCACAGCAACTATGTGATACAAAAGGTGCTGGAGACAGCGGAGATGTGGCAGCGCGACATGGTGGTGGCTGCGGCGACACGACACGTCGGCATGCTCACCATGTACGCCCCCGGTAGGAATGTCGTCGCACAGGTCAACAAGTTGCTCGCCGCCCGGGATATGCATGCATCTCCATCGATATGCATCGTCATCGATATCTATCTACTATAACTATGTTAGCTAATTCATTTATCTGTCACGTTTCAGGGAGGAGGGCCATGCAGCTCCTCTCAGCGCCAACGTCGCCACTCTACTCCCATGGTTGACATCATCCCAACATCAAGGTTGTTCCTGAGGCATGGCGAGGGGTGCGGCCGCTTAGGGCCAAGGAACTTAGGGACCCCTAAATTATATATGTATATATACTAAACTTATTAAGACTATTTAGTTCCGTGACCTAGGATTTAAGCAAATGCTTCATTTAAAAATAGATTTAAAGGGTTACATGTGTTCAAAAGTATATTTTGTTTTTTCTTAACTTAAAAGGCATGAAGTCATGTGATGATATTGAATTAAAAAAATGTCATGCTAAATTTGAGAAAACTTTTTTGTCAAAATAGATCATCTGATGTTGAGTTCAATGATCTTTGTTCTGAAACAGGAGTCTTGCAAATAACTTTGCCAAATAGTTTTATGTCTTCCATTGAGATTTTTCAGTTTGTCACAGATATAGATTGATAACCAAATGTTTTAATTGCTTATCGAATATTATTTGCTTTGTGACATCAACTTAAAAAAGTTTTTCAAACATTATCTTAAATCAGATTGATATAGATAATATTATCAAATATTTTGTATCTAAAAATATAAGAAAAAAATCACTTTTAAGTAAACAACGTAGCAATTAGCTTATGACTTGCTTTGACTAATGCAAAATTATTAGTGTTGTGGATTATATTGATATTATGTATTATGAATTTACTGAATAATTTTATAATTATTATAGCTATATTACATCCAAAAAAATCAAAAGGCCCTTAATTTTTTTCCGCTTAGGTTATCCAAAATGCTAGGAAGGGCCTCACCACCGGCTCCGGCTGGTCACGGGGCACCCGCCGCGCGCGCGGTGGTACGTGGCATTCCGTCGAGCGGCCGGGTCCCCGACGGCGAAGAAAACGGAGCAGCGGTGAAGATTTTTGCCGCGGGAACACCGCAAGAGACCATTGGCATGAGCGGAGGAGATGACCTACCGGAAGATTGGAAGAGAAGGCGGGTGCGGTGGCGGAGTGAGTTCTTTGCTGCCTCAGTCCAACGGGAGGTGGCGGCCGTCGAATCATGTGGAGAGTAGCTTCCGTTGGTTCATGTACAGCTTGACTTCTTCCTTGCCTGCTCGATCCAAGCAAGAAGATTTGCTACTTTTAAGATAATCTTCTTAATTATATTGTCAACCCATAATAGTAATATTAAAACCATTTAAATCAACAATATGTTGACAAATTATCATACATGTCGGCCATTCCTTTTCATATGAAACTGGCAGACTTTGAGATGCTTACTTGACTCGGTTGCTCACAGGAATCGGGGAATCGCGTTGTTATTGCGTTCTCTTGCTGCCGATTTGCTGCAAGCTTCGGCTTTCTTGCAACCATAAGCAGGTAATTTATTGATTAGCTTTCTTTCCCCAACCTTATCTTATCTATAGGAATATTTTCTATAGATTTCTCCACACCTGTTACAGTTAACCTTCAGAAGCTAGTAGATGAATTTTATGCATCGATTTCCATTTCATTTTTGACTGCAGTTTCTACAGCTATTCCCAATATGACACTGAGATGCTGCTATCTGTATTTCTCATCCACAGGGTTACCTATCTGGAATCAAGAACAGTTGGATTCACATAGGAAATGAAGAATCAATCAGGCCACCCGCAATACGGCATGGCAGACCAAGGATTCCGCCCCTACCCACCCATGATGCCAGCACCATCTACGGCGCAACAGCATGTTGGTTCTTCATCCAGCACAGCAATAATTCAGATGGCAGGTCTGCACTCTCACACAGCTTATGGTAACATAGATCAAGCTGATGATGGTTACCTCTGGGCAAAGTATAAATCAGTCAACAGTATTAATTATTGCACTATCAATGTGCCCAAGAAAACTGCCTTGTCCAGAAATCGGTGGCACTCTCCATAGATGGACAGACCATTGAAACAGTTTATAGGGGCAGTCACAACCACCAACAAAGATCGGAAGATTGTGTGGTACTTGATGCGTCAGATGCGTCAGGGATGATGCTGCTGCTGCTGATGCCAATGCAGTTAAAAGGTTGCTTTTTTGCCTCCCTCAGTATTTTACTCTTACCAATGGTGATGAGACTGAATTTTATAAAACAAATATTATATATTTGCATAAGAGTACATGCAGGTGGGCCATTGATCTCTATAATCATGTTCATAAGTCTTAGATTTGAGTATACATAATTATTTGCAGCATTTTAATGTATACCTAGTTGGGACATCTTATTTGTGTTTTTTTACTTTTTATAAATTTGTTGTATTACCTGACATCTTATTTGTATATATTTCATATGCAACAGGCTTAGGTCCAAGCTTCACAATGCCGAATGTAAACATTGTGAAAGGCGCCTCAGTGCAAAAACTTCAGGAGGAACCAAACACCTGCGCCGACATACGCAAAACCATTGTCCTGCAAAGCCTGGAACCATTAGGGGGAAGCAAAAATGTTCAGCTTGGCAGCCCGATTTACCTGTTTCAAAGAAATCAAAATATGGTCACCAAAATCCTCTTGAACAGCTTAGTTAGTCAATAGTCTCAAACCTTTGCCCCTTCACTGCAATGTACAGTTCAAGCTTTGTGCAGTTTCTAGCTGGTAGAAATACCCATTAAACTTTGAGAATGAACTTGCAGCTGAAAGGGACTATTTTCCCCTCTATAGTACATGACCTTCATGATCTTATGAATTTCACCATTAGGGGACGTTGGAGAATGGGATCGACTTGGTTTGATTACATGACAAATTCTCCAGAGCATTCCTCGTTTGGATCACAACGCTGTTACGAACAATTCTATTTGTGCGAGACTGCTCGGCAATTTGTCAAATCATTTCCACTTCCAGATGCAGGACTGAACCCATCAGAACCAGTTTCTATTGGAACTGATGATCTACAAGACAACTTTTGCAGGTTTGCAAGGCCAGTCTATGATGCAATAAATGTTAGGAATTTAAGCATTTTCATGTTAAATTTAATCCATAAATAGCATGCGATTATTATGACGATATAAATAGCAGTAGCTTGAAACATATTTATCATCAAAGACAAGACGATATGGTTAAAGAAATAGAACACAAAGGTTGCTAGGATGTACCCAGCGGAGGGACCCATGCTCAAAGCATCGGTTTCTCCATTCACGTTAGTCGTCATAACGTGTTGCTTGATGTAGTCGATCGGGGCTTGATGCAGGACGTTGTTCGCAGTGCAGTCCCACGAACGGGCACCGGGAGGAAGACGATGGCGTGCGCAGCAACCGCGACCACCAGGATGGAGCGAGCAGTCGCGAAGACACTCCCCAAAAACCTAATCGCCCGCACACCCGGCAGGTGTCTCGATCACGGGCGTGGCTTCGAAGGCCTGCTCTCCCAACTCTCTGTGCACGCAGAAGGTTGGGACGGGGCTGGTTTGAGGCAACGACGCGAGGAAGAAGAAAAAGGATTGTTCTGTCCAGCTACTGCCCCCTTTATATAGCTCTCATGCAGAGGGAGACGGAAGGCCAACGGTCTCCACAATTTAGCTCGCTCATGAAGAGGGAGACGGAAGGCCAACGGTCATCTCTCATGAATAGGGAGACGGAAGGCCAACGGTCTCCGCAATTAAACTCTCTCATGAATTAGGAGACGAAAGGTCAACGGTCTCCGCAATTAAACTCTCTCATGAATTGGGAGACGGAAGGCCAACGGTCTCCGCAATTAAGCTTCTCTCATGAATGGGGAGATGGAAGGCCAACGGCCATCTCTCATGAATAGAGAGATGAAAGGCCAACGGTCATCTCTCATGAATAGGAAGACGAAAGGCCAACGGTCATCGCAGTATTTTAGGGTGGCGCGACACAGTGGCAAAACATGGTTACATTACCATTGCCGCGCACACCCTTAGTCTGTCTCAACTTCTCAATAGACACACAATCAGTCAATCTATTTAAGTTGAGCAAAAGACATGTGAACCTTCAATATGGGACTAAAAGTTTTAGTGCACCGTAGCATTTATTGTGGGCCTTTGCATTTAACGTATTATTGAATAAATCAAAATGGGACAAGCCCATGTATATCCAACAATCCCCACCAATGCGAAGCCACAGAAATGCTCTCGCCTTTCAAGCGTTTAATATACCAGTGTTTCGGTGGAGATTGTTAAGTTGAACATCCACTTAGAGCAAAGACTACACTTATTCACAACTGTACAATGGACTATGCCTTGAATTGATAGTTTTGTGTATAATAAGTTTCATCCAAGTCATTTACTGATACTAGGTTGCCAAACGCATCCCCTCTGGTTGGAGCATATAAGTCACACTCCAGGGCCTTTTATGAGTATCTAGAGATTACCCAGATCTCATAAACTGTGACTAGCAGTTGAACTCATATAGGTGTGTTCCTTAAAAAATATTTTATAGGACAACATCTTTGCTTCAACAAGCCACTTGGAACACATTAAGGTGAAAACACCAACCTGCCATACAGCTAGGAAAGAAATACATCTGAAATGGACCTTGTTAAGGGTATTTCCTCTTAATCTACCACTAGCTTGTTTCACCATTCTAATTCATGGGATCTCCGATCACAAAGAATAGGTTACCACCATGATAGACTTCAAGTGGGTCTCAAGCCCATCTCACTCGATGCAATATCTATCACATTGTGTGACAGTCCCTTAGTAAATTGATCTGCCAGATTTTTAGACGTATGGACATAGTCCAACGCTATCACTCTGGAGTTTCTTATTTTTCTGACAGATTTCAAACGCCTCTTTATGTGCCTAGTCGACTTCATGTTATCCTTAGAACTGTTCACCTTAATAATCACGAAGCCACTCAACCTCAACCGAGGCGGTGTCCAACGCTGTGAGTTCTGCTTCCATAGTTGACCTCGTTAAAATGGTCTGCTTGCAAGGCTTCCAGGAAACAGCATCACCACCTAGTGAGAACACATATCCACTTGTGGCATATATCTCATCAGTATCAGATATCCAGTTTGCATCACAATAACCCTCCAGTACCCTCGGGTACCCGGTATAGTGAATGCCAAAGATCATTGTCCCTTTTAGATAACACAATACTCTCTCAAAAGCACGCCAATGATCATCTCCCAAATTTGACACAAACCAGCTGAGTTTGCTCACAGCAAACGAGATGTCAGGCCTCGTAGCGCTAGCCAAATACATGAGCGAACCAATTATTTGGGAATATTTTAATTGATCCCTAGCTATTCTCCGATTTTTCCTCAATTTCTTGCTACGATCATAAGGCGTAGGAGCAGGTTCACATTCGCTAAACCCAAAGCGACTCAAAACCTTTTCCACATAATGGGACTGCACAAGTGTGATCCCACCATTGCCTTCTCTCGATAGCTTAATGTTAAGAATAACATCAGCTTCTCCCAAATCTTTCATCTCAAAATTATTGGACAAAAAGTCCTTCACTTCCTTGATCATGTCAAAGCTAGTGCCAAAAATCAGTATGTCGTCAACATAAAGACACAAGATAACTCCCTCGCCCCCACCATACCGATAATAAACACATTTATCTGCTTCGTTCACAACAAAACCGACGGATGTGAAAGTCTTATCAAACTTTTCATGCCATTGCTTGGGTGCTTGTTTAAGACCATATAATGATTTCAATAATTTACACACCATGCCTTATTGACCATTTGCTACAAACCCCACAGGCTGCTCCATGTAGATCTCCTCATCTAACTCTCCATTCAGGAAAGCTGTTTTAACGTCCATCTGATGGACGAGAAGACCATGAGAGGCAGCCAAGGAAAGTAACACACGAATCGTGGTCAATCTAGCCACCGATGAATATGTATCAAAGAAATCTTCACCTTCCCTCTGTGAATAGCTTTTAATCACAAGTCTTGTCTTGTACCTCTCAATCGTACCATCAGGCCTAAGCTTTTTCTTCAACACCCATTTACTTCCAATGGGTTTGCACCCATAAGGACGTTTAACGACTTCCCAAGTACTATTAGACATAATAGAATTCATCTCACTCCTTATTGCTTCCTTCCACAAGTCAGCATCAGGAGAAGAATATGCCTCTTCAATAGTTCTTGGTGTGTCATCCACAAGGTACACAATATAATCATCACCAAAAAATTTTGCAATCCTTTGTCTCTTACTCTTTCGAGTTGCTATACTGTCATCCTCGTCATAATTATGCATATGGGGTTCCTCAATGTGTTCTATCAGAATAAAATACTCGTGGGGTATTTCAGGTTTAGTGCTAGATGTGTCATGTGTAATTTTCATAGGAAAATCACTCTCAAAAAATGTAGCGTCTTTGGATTCCATGATTGTGCCAACTAGCATGTCCGGTACCCCAGAATTTATGATTAAGAACCTATATCCAACGCTGTGGAAAGCATAACCAAGGAAAATACAATCAACAATTTTAGGTCCAAATTTGTGCTTCTTGTTAATTGGCACATTCACTTTGGCCAAACAACCCCAAGTACGCAAATATGAGAGATTTAATTTTTTCTTTTCCCATTCCTCGAATGGTGTAATTTCTTTGTCTTTTGTGGGAACTTTATTCAGGACATGACATGCAGTCAAAATCGCCTCACCCCATCATTCTTTAGATAGACTCGAAGTCTCTAACATGGCATTAACCAAATCAGTTAGAGTACGGTTCTTTCTTTCGGCAATCCTATTGGATTGTGGGGAATATGGCGGTGTCCTCTCATGAATAATCCCGTGTTCCGCACAAAAAACATAAAATTCTCTTGGAAAATACTCTCCACCGCGATCAGACCGTAACCGTTTAATTTTCCTCTCAAGTTGGTTCTCAACTTCAGCTTTATAAGTTTTAAAATAATACAATGCTTCATTTTTTTGATTTCAACAAATACACATAACAAAATCTAGTGGAGTCATCTATAAATGTGATAAAATAACGCTTGCCACCTTTAGTCAATATTCTGTTCATCTCACATAAATCGGAATGAATTAAATCCAGCGGTGCCAAGTTCCTTGCCTCCGCAGCCTTGTGAGGCTTGCGAGGTTGCTTAGATTGCACACACACATGACACTTAGAAGTTTTGACTAAATCAAATTTTGGGATTAAATTTAACTTTGCTAACCGCGATAGAACACCAAAGTTAACATGGCATAGTCGTGAATGCCAAATATTCGACTCATTCGAAATAACATTGTTTACATTATTATTACACACATCATGCAATGATAAACGGAACAAGCCTCTGCAGTCATAACCTTTACCAACAAATGTACCATACTTCGAAAGTACACACTTATTGGCTTCAAACATAAGTTTATAACCATCTCGACACACTTGAGATCCGCTAACTAGATTCTTTTTGATGGAGGGGACATGTTGCACGTTCTTCAATGGCATCGTCTTTCCCGAAGTAAACTTTAGAATGATCGTACCAACACCAAGAACACGCGCAGATGATCCGTTTCCCATCAGCAAGGATCTAGTCCCGCCGACCTGATAAGAAGAAAACAAAGAAATATCAGCACACACATGAATAGTAGCACCTGTGTCAATCCACCATTTAGGCGAATGACAAACTGAAAGAACAGTAGATAAATAATTACCATACCCTTGTGTTCCTCCACCGGTCTCACATATCACCATGTTAGCTGATTTCTTCTCATGCTTAAATTTGCGGTCTGGGCACGCACTCGCCTAGTGCTCAGTGCTCCCGCAAACAAAGCATCCAACTTCTTTGTTGCCCTTTTTCTTCTTAAATGTGGTTGTTTGTTTAGGCTTGACGTTATCTTGTTTGTTCTTCTTCTTCTTGTTATGAGATGCATTATTGGAATTTTTCTTCTGCACCATATTGGCACTAGAAGACTCAATTCCTTTCCCGCGTGTGTCCTTTGCCCTCGCCCTCTCCTCAACATCAAGAGTACCAATGAGTTCAGCCACGGTGAACTCTTGTCTCTTATGCTTTAGAGAGGTAGCAAAATCCCTCCAAGAAGGTGGCAACTTGGCGATAATACCGTCGGCCACAAACTTGTCTGGTAGCACACAGGGAAACTGTTCGAGTTCTTTTGCCAGAGCCTGTATCTCATGATCTTGTTCGACTACAGGACGGTTTTTAACCATCTTATAGTCGTAGAACTGCTCCATCACATACAGCTCACTACCAGCATCAGATACACCGAACTTTGCCTCAAGCGCATCCCATAACTCTTTGCCAGTTTTGAAGGTTAGGTAAGAGTCCTGGTATTTTTCAGCAATTGCACTGATCATGGCACCTCTGAAAAGGTTATCAGCAACCTTAAAGGCCTGTCCTTGAGGAGACGCATCAAATGTCTCTTCCTCAGAACTGCCTGGGGCCAAATCCCCAGGCTTGCCTTGTGCCACGTGAAAATAGTTCATAGCCGTCAACCATAAGACCATCTTACTGTGCCATCTCTTATAGCACGTACCGTCAAAAGCATTCGGGTTCAACGCAGCAGCAAAACCACTAACAGAAAAATGCCTAATATCAGGTTTTTGGATTGTTAGGAATTTAGGCATTTTCATGTTAAATTTAATCCATAAATAGCATGCGATTATTATGACGACATAAATAGCAGTAGCTTGAAACATATTTATCATCAAACACAAGACGATATGGTTAAAGAAATAGAACACAAAGGTTGCTAGGATGTACCCAGCGGAGGGACCCATGCTCAAAGCATCGGTTTCTCCATTCATGTTAGTCGTCATAACGTGTTGCTTGATGTAGTCGATCGGGGCTTGATGTAGGACGTTGTTCGCAGTGCAGTCCCACGAACGGGCACCGGGAGGAAGACGATGGCGTGCGCAGCAACCGCGACCACCAGGATGGAGCGAGTAGTCACGAAGATGCTCCCCAAAAACCTGATCGCCCGCACACCCGGCAGGTGTCTCGATCACGGGCGTGGCTTCGGAGGCTTGCTCTCTCAACTCTCTATGCGCACAGAAGGTTGGGACGGGGCTGGTTTGAGGCAACGACGCGAGGAAGAAGAAAAAGGATTGTTCTGTCTAGCTATTGCCCCCTTTATATAGCTCTCATGCAGAGGGAGATGGAAGGTCTCCACAATTAAGCTCGCTCATGAAGAGGGAGACGGAAGGCCAACGGTCATCTCTCATGAATAGGGAGACGGAAGGCCAACGGTCTCCGCAATTAAACTCTCTCATGAATGGGGAGACGGAAGGCCAACGGTCTCCGCAATTAAGCTTCTCTCATGAATGGGGAGATGGAAGGCCAACGGTCATCTCTCATGCATAGGGAGGCGGAAGGCCAACGGTCATCGTAGTATTTTAGGGTGGCGTGACACAGTGGCAAAACACGGTTCCATTACCATCGTCGTGCACACCCTTAGCCTGTCTCAACTTCTCAATAGACATACAATCAGTCCATCTATTTAAGTTGAGCAAAAGACATGTGAACATTCAATATGAGACTAAAAGTTTTAGTGCACCGTAGCATTTATTGTGGGCCTTTGCATTTAACGTGTTATTGAATAAATCAAAATGGGACAAACCCATGTATATCCAACAATAAAAACAGTTTCTGATCTGGAGCTTAAGAGAAACCCTGCAGGAATTGCCAACCATTGAAAATATTGACAGAGTTTTTAACGTGAAGGGTGTGCAGATGGAATTTGACGAAATTTGGAACAGGTGGTACTTGTGGTTGTCTATAGCAGTGGTTCTAGATGACCCCAGATATAAACTTGTTTTCATCGAAGATCGCTTCAAACAAGCTTTTAGCCATGACGTTGGAGAGTATATCCTTGAAGTGCGTGCAAATATTTATGATGTATATCATCGATACTTTGATGTTAATGAACAAAGCGGCGAGATATTGAATCACACCAGATATAAAGAACTTAAATGAATACCTTGAAGGTGAGGTCTGTCCTAAAGATGTGTCTTTTGATATTCTGAAATGGTGGAGCTCTAATTCACCGGCATACCCAACCCTTGCTAAGATGCACGAGATATTTTAGCAATACCTGGATGTGCAATTCCTTCTGAATCTGCATTCGATAAATGCGATAAACGGGCAGATCTATTCAATGGAAGATTGTGCCCAAAGACAGTTGAAGCATTTATTTGTGCTCAAGATTGGATCAAATCATCTAGTACATCTTTCTACTTTAGATTGTAAACTTTTGTAATGAATCCTGCTTCATTTGTTGGACTATGATATCAAACTGAAATGATCTCATTTTACCAATCAGGAATGGTTGATGCAGATGATGGAAATAATAACACTGTTCTAACCTGCAGTGACTTGCGTTAGCTACTTCCATGTATACATCCCCTTCTATAAGCATTGTAGGTTCTAAACTTAGCATTTTTATTAACCTAAAAAATAACTGAGTACCATGCACGCCGAGTGACCCGTGGACGTGGTGCATCAACCACTTCCAAAGGTTCAGTTTCCATTGCAATTGCTGCTCCAGACAGTGCCTCTCGGTCTTCATGTGTTCTTGATTCAGGAGCCTCTTTTCATGTAACATCAGACCAATCCTAGTTGGTAGAATGCAAATCAGTTACTGATAGAGCCTCGATTCAGATAGCTGATGGTACTTCCTATCATATCACTCGTCGGGGTTTCTTTGCAACTCAGAATTTTCTATACTTAATGTTTTCTTTGTCCCACAATTATAACAAGTCACCGATCATAATTACTTTGTTGGGTTTGATGATTCATTATGTTTCATTCAGGATCGTCGCAGTGGGGTTGTGATTGGGACTGACCATCGTCGTGGAGGTATTCTAAGCCTCTACGTTTTGGAATCTCCCACCACTACCACCGCCTATGTGTCATTCGCTACCTCCACTACATCTTTTGCTCAGTGGCATCATCGCCTTGGACATTTATGTGGGTCTCTATTGTCCACTTTAATCAATGGAGGTTGTTTAGGTCAAGTCCCTATTGAGCCTAGCTTTCTTTGTAAGGGGTGTAATCTTGTAAAAAAATTCAGCTTCCTTACTTCCCTAGTACTTCACATTTTGTAGACCTTTTGATCTTATTCACTCATATGTGTGGGGACCTACCCCTTTTGCTACCAAAGATGGTCATAAGCATTATGTCATTTTTATTGATGATCACTCTCGATACACTTGGATTTATTTTATGAAACATTGTTCTCAATTGCTCTCCATTTATCGATCTTTCAATAGTATGGTTCATACTCTGTTTTCTGCTCCCATCAAGGTTTTTTGTTCTAATTCTGGTGGTGAGTACTTGTCTCGTTCCTTTCGTCGATTTTTGACCTCTGAGGGTACTCTACCATAACTTTCCTGTCCTGGAGCTCATGCTCAAAATGGTGTGGCGTAACGTAAACATTGCCATCTCATTGAGATAGCCTGCACACTTCTAACTGCATCCTTTGTCCCTTCACATTTTTGGGGTGAAACTATTTCCACTGCTGCTTATCTCATCAATCGTCAACCATCATCCAAACTGGCTGGCAAGTTTCCTGGTGAGATTCTTTTGGAAAAGCTCCCAACTATGATCATCTTCGGGTCTTTGAATACACTTGTTATATTTTGCTTGCCCCTCGTAAACACACTAAGTTAACTGCTCAGTCTGTTGAGTGTGTCTTTCTGGGGTATAGTCCTGAACATAAGGGCTATCGTTGTTATGATCCTTCCTCTCGTCGTATCCGTATCTCATGTGATGTTATCTTTGTTGAGGATTGTCCTTTTTTTACAATCCTTCCACAAAGTCATCTTATTCTCCCATAGAATCCACATCATTTTTATCTTTTCCTCCTATTTTCTCTAGTGATCACTCTTCTACCATCTTTGACACCACCAGCTCCTCTCACCTTTTCTGAGTCCTCCACATGTCCTTCCATTGCTCTTCCACCCAAGCCACCTATCACCCATGTTTACCCTCATCGTTCTTTAGATCTACTTCCACCTACCCTTGATTCTTCTAGTGTTCCTACTTCTAGTGAGATGCACACTAGTTCTAATGAGTCTCTAATTGGTCCTAGTTACCATCTCAGGGATAGGACCACCCTTAAGCCTCCTGCTAGGTTGGTTCTTTCCTGTGAGTGCTTCATGAGCCATCCACATATCATGAAGCCTCTACCATTCTAGAATGGCAACATGTTGTCTGAAGAACTTGTTGCCCTTGATCGCACTCATATTTAGGATATTGTTCTGTTACCATCTCATGTGATACCTATTACATGCAAGTGGGTGTTCAAGGTTAAGACCAAGTCATATGGTTCAATTGAGCAATATAAGACCCGTCTTGTTGCTAGAGGATTTTAGCAGACTCAAGGTCTTGATTATTATGAGATATTTGCTTTGTTGCTCACATGACCACTGTGCGGACATTGATTGCTATGGCTGCTAGTTGTTCTTGGACTATCTCTTAGATGGATTTTTAAAATGCATTTTTGCATGGTGATCTACATAATATTGTCTATATGCAGACACCTCCAGGTATGGATGTTCCTCCTAGACATATTTGTCATCTTATTCGTCGTGCATTATATGGCCTAAAACAATCTCCATGTGCTTGGTTTGAGCGATTTGTCTCTGTGATTCATACTGCTAGCTTTGTTCCTAGTGAACATGATCCAACCCTCTTCATTCATCTATCTCCACATGGACGTACTTTACTTCTTCTATATGTGGATTATATGTTGATCACAGGTGATGATGTTGGGATCCAAGTACTGCATACTATAGGGGGATATTACCTATCCCAGTCCAAGTATATAGATGATATGATTGCTCGCTCTGGTATCACTGACAATCGAATTACCGCCACACCTATGGATCTTCATGTGCATTTTTGTGTTTCTGATGGCACACCTCTTGAGCAACCTTCTCGATACAGGCACATTGTGGGTAGTCTAGTTTATCTCACTATTACCCGACCAGATATTGCTCATGTCGTCCATATTTTGAGTCAATTTGTGAGTGCTCCTACTACTCATTTTGGACATTTACTTCGTGTGTTGCGACACTTAAGGGGGACATCATCTCAGAGCTTGTTTTACTCTCATGATTGTCCACTTAAGCTTCATGCCTATTCAGACTCTACTTGGGAAAGTGATCCAATAAATCGTCACTGTCACTGGCTACTATATTGTTCTTAGTTCCTCTCCTCTTGTGTGGAAGTCCAAGAAACAAGCGGCAGTCTCTCGGTCTAGTACAGAAGCAGAACTTCGTGCACTTGCTACCACTACTTTTGAGATTGTGTGGCTACGATGACTATTGGCTGACTTTGGGGTTTCCTGTGATGAACCTACCCCCTCCTTTGTGACAACACAGGAGCCATATAGATTGCTAATAATCCTGTGAAATATAAGCTTACCAAATATATTGGGGTTGACGCCTCCTTCACTCGGTTTCATTGTCATCAAAAAACTATTGAGCTTAAATATGTGTCATCTGAGTTACAAGTTGCAAATTTCTTCACCAAAACACAGACCCAAACACAATATCGGCTTCATTTACTCAAATTTAATGCGTCTGATCCACCTTAAGTTTGAGAGAGGGTGTTACGCATTAAAATATGTGTATGTGTGTGCTAGTTCGGACTAGTCCGAACTGTTCATGTTTAGTTTGGACTGTCCATTCTCTGTTGGAGCCCAGGGGCACTCGTAGAGCCGCTCGCCTCGCCCTCTCTCGCTCAAACTCGTCGGTGGCTGGAGGTAGAAGACGATGAACAGTGCGCGCGCAGGGTGCTTGATGTTTTTCCGGCGACGAACACCGCGGCCGACAGACGGCCTGTATCTTGGCCCTTTTATTCGTCCAACTCGGCAAGATTACACAGGGGTGGTGGCAGCTCTTTATAGCCGCGCGGCTCTACTCCGCGCCTGGCGCTTCCGCCATGACCGCGCACTGCGCGCTGCCTCGTGCCCGAGCGATGCGCTCCGCTCGCGCGACGTGCGCTCGTGCCCAACGGCCATCCGCACTGCCCGCCGCCCCACACTCACACACGACCCGCCATGTCGAGCTTATGGCTAACAATCACCCCCCTAAGCTTGACATGGCACACCTTCATCTTCATGACATCACTGGATCCTCGACGTCCGCGAGCAGCTTCGTCTTCCGCACCGTGCATGCCACCATCGCCGCCGCGCCTCGCATCACTACAGTTCGCCATGATCCGCACTTGTCCGGCCTTCACGTCCCGTGCGCCGAGCGCCGCGTTCCCGGACGTCCTGGCCTCTCCTCGTGCGCCGGTCAGCTCCAATCTTCCTGCCTTCCCAATCATCGACGATGGACTCCCGCCGTGCGATCACCGGCGTGACCACTTGCGACTCGAACTCATCTCGAGCCGGGGCGACGTCGCGCTCACTGCGCGCTGCTCCATCGCGCTCCGCGCTGACCATGCTCCCGTGCCCTCCTTGCGCACTCGCCGTGCCCGCCACGCTGCACACACACACGCACGTTGTGGCCACGGCTCACGCACACCGCGCACAATTGCGCTGTCACCGCGCCCACGGCACACACACACCACGTGCACACATGCGCTGACACCGCGCCTATCGCGCACGCACACTCGCACCCATGGCGCGTCTAACCTCATCGTTCACCTTACACATGCGACGTGGCTCCGTCCGCTCGCCGTCGCGATCACCGGCGCCGCTGCGCCGTCCCCTGCGCCACCGCACAATCACTGGAGCACCATCTTCTCCGCCGTTGCTACCGCGTCGCCCGTCGTCGTCGCGTGCCACGGTCTCCTTCCTCCTCGGTGACACACGCCGAGGGTCATCTCCACCGTCTTCTTCCTCGCCATCGCCGCGCCAATGCGCTGCGCCGTGTCCGCGTGACGCACTCGCCAGCGCGACTCGCACACGCACTCCGACCGGCCGGCGACCTTGCGACTTCATCACCGGCGACACATGCCGGCGGCCATCCCGAACGCGTCTCCGCCTTGCCTCGGCTCTGATACCAATTGTTGGAGCCCAGGGACACTCGTAGCGCCGCTCGCCTCGCCCTCTCTCGCTCAAACTCGCCGGTGGCTGGAGGTAGAAGACGATGAACAGTGCACGCGCAGGGTGCTCGATGTTTTTCCGGCGACGAACGCCGCGGCCGACGGACGGCCTGTATCTTGGCCCTTTTATTCGTCCAACTCGACAAGATTACACAGGGGTGGTGGCAGCTCTTTATAGCCGCGCGGCTCTACTCCGCGCCCGGTGCTTCCGCCATGACCGCGCACTGCGCGCTGCCTCGCGCCCGAGCGACGCGCTCCGCTCGCGTGACGTGCGCTCGTGCCCAACGGCCATCCGCACTGCCCGCAGCCCCACACTCACACACGACCCGCCATGTCGAGCTTATGGCTAACATTCTCTCCTCTCCTCTCTTTGTATACCTAACTCTTTGTACTGGTTGCTGCGTAATGGATATTCTATTCACTCATCTAAAGTAACAGCTACTTCTAGGTATTCATCCCCTTCTATAAGCAGTCTAGGTTCTAAACTTGGCATTTTTACTAACCTAATGATCTAAGATCTAACCATTCCCTTGTTTGTTTTTCTCTTTCTCATTTTGGAGCAGCTCCTTTGGTTTGTCCAGGTTCTTCAGCTGGATCATCATGTTAGTTCCCTACATATCTCTGTCACCAACTGTAATATTCTGGAGCAGTGTCACTCTTTACTTGTTGTTGAGTCATGAATATGATCCTGACCAAAAATATGTTCCGCTGCTGTGAGAAACTGGGATTCTTTTTCCAGTAAATTCACTTTTGTTGTATCTGCTCACGTTTGTTGGTTCACAAAAGTTATATTGTATTTCAAACGAACTGTTATTGCTCATGTCACACAAAGAGGATTACTGATTTGATTTGAGCAAGGTTATGAATGTGAGCACTTTTCAAAAGCTTGGTCCTGTTGGAGCAACTTGTTTTTCTATTGAAGTTCGTGCAAGACTCACACTCTTACAACCGATATCTTTTAATAATGAAAGATATTAAACAAACCTTGTTTGGAATGCCAAGTTGACAGGGCTTACAACTACAAGGTTACCATTACAATGAAGAAACATAACCGTTCCCGAATGTGAAAATAAAATGTTTGATGCAGCAAAGCTGAAAATCAAGCAGATCGATTTGCAGGTCCTGAACACTACTCAGCAGGCAGGAATTATGATAGGATACCGATGATCTAGAAGAAGCAGAGAACTTTTGCAGGATTGCAAGACCAGTCTATCATGCAATAAAATCAGTTTCTGATTATCATATGGCCTTGAATTCATATTTCCATGCGATCTGGAGCTTAAGAGCAACCCTGCAAGAATTTCCAACCATTGAAAATATCATCAGAGTTTTTAATGTGAAGTTATATTATATTTCAAACGAACTGTTATTGTTCAGTGTCACACAGTAGTGGTATGGAACTACGATTTGAGCCAAGATTATGAATATGTGAATTTTTGAAAAGCTTAGGCTTGTTGGAGCTAGCAACTTGTTTTTCTAAAGAAGTTCATGCAAGAATCACACTAGCTCCTTCCTTGAACTGTTGACTAGAAAAACTAAAGTAATATTGGTATCATTTAAGCACTAAGAAAGAAACACAAAGGTGCAATCATCTGGTAAATTAGCTAGATAAATGGTTTAAAAGCAAAATTCATTAAAAACCTCTGCCTCCCCGCGAACTGAAATGAAAATGTCATTGCATCATGTGGAGAGCAGATTTCCCATTATCTCATGCAAATTGCGACCCAAACTGGTTGGGAGAACTTGCCCTTGGATGGGAATGCATTTGTAAGGCTTGTCGTACTGACACTGTTCATACTTGATGCCATTGTGGCACCGATCTGTAAACTATTAATGCGAGTACAGGTTCTACTCTTTATGTGCACGCTTTAATCAGGCCGATATAGCTTATTCATGGAGTGACACCGATTGAAATAATCTATCACTGAATGTAATTCTTAACCATACGGGCTCATGTTAGTGGGGAGATGATTAAATGGATGTCTTTGGAGAAAACGAAGACTAAGTCCCTCTCCACTCTGCATGCACAAATGCTATGTGCATGCGCATGGTCCCCTTGCGCAGTGATCGGAAGCGCCCAACAGAAATTTGTTAGAGGCCCCTGTTGCGCGGCACTATAAAGGGAGAGGCTTGAGTTCATGATCAGGTTGATCAATAATGTTCATCTGCCTCCTCTCCCATACCATAAGACCTAAAGCAATCTAAGCATTAGTGCCAAAGCAGCAGAAAAACTTCCTGACTTCTAACTTTTTCGCTGTTGTTCGCCGAACCTCAACGCCACAGCATCAGCCATGGCGTTCTCTACCTCAGCAAAACAGAAAAGTGCCTATGCATCCTACCTAACCCTAACGATCCTAAATCCCTTAGTTTCTATCAGTCTCAACACGCGTGCCCATCAAAAAAATTTAATTTCAGCTTCAACTGTTCATGCAAGCTTTAATTTTTCTGCATTTGAAAAAAACGATGTGACGGGTTAACTGCCGAGAGGAATCTCGACAGCTATATCCAAAGAAGAAGATGAGATGGGAAAATGGGCAGTTGACCTCGAGCGATCTAGTCTCTTTGATAGAAATATTTATGTCCAATTTGGTCAATCATTTTCAGAAGAAATTTTCCGCTGTATAGTTGGTTAATAGTCTCGAACCTTTGCCTCTTCCCTGCAATGTATGTACAGTGCAAAGCTGTGCGGAGTTTAAAAGTCATACTTTATGAATTTTAAATATTCTTGAAAATAAATTTCAGCACAAATCATCGTTTGTTTAATCATTGTGCGGAGTTTAATGGTCAATGGAGAGCAGATTTCGCATTGCAATGGTAATCGGTCTAACCGGCCGGGCTGCACCGGTTTCCACAAACCATTAGGTTGAGTTTAAAATATAAACTTGAATTTTAAAATCTTTAAATTAAAAACTATAAATACTATGTGATTTATAATGATTTTGGTGTTTTTTTTAAAAAAAAAAACTATTCAAAGTTGAAAGAGCTTTGAGCACAACAATAACTCAATAAGATCGGTAAAAAGAAATGGAAAGAAATTTTGTCCTAACCCGATAACATGCCATTTTGATTTTTATAAAAAAATGCATAAATGGCATTACCAAATTTGTGATGCTATACCATTTAATTTAACTAAAACATCAAATACATAGCAGGTTTTTTTATTATTCTATCATATTTTTTTTAGATTCACTTCATTTATTATTATTTTCTGTTTTTTCCTACTACGTGCATTTCTATGATTTTTTTAAAAAATTCTACGTTTTTAAAAAACGATGTGACCGGTCAGCTGCCATCTAGATAGCTGTTTCCAAGCATTAAGGTGGGAAGGGTAAAATGGGTAGTTGAAGTGAATCTAGTCTATGTGATTTATACTTCATTATATGATGTAGATTGCACATTTCTATTTAAACTAGTGGTCAAGAGTTCAATTCTAGGTGAAGCTCATTTTTTGGCATAATTTCTTCCTAAGATTAAATTATCATGCACTTTAAACAATATAATATATTTTTAAAATTATACATTTTAACATTTTTAAAACTATATTTTTGACATTTCAATATTTAATTCAACCTTTTGTATGCTTATAAATAATTATTACAAACATAAAACATATTTTAATATATATTCTACACGCTCTATCCCACGCATACTTTATTTTGAAATAAAGTTAATAAATTAGTGGTGAATGTATTATATCAAAATAATTATTAACAAAAAGTAGTGTTTTTAAGTGATATATAAAGGATAAGTAATTATATTAATGAAATAAAGATTTTTAATTTGTAAATAAGGATATATAAGAGCATCTCCAAGAGAGCCCCTAAATTTTATTCCCTAAATCACATATAGGGGTCATCCTAAACTTTATCTCTTCCTAAAAATAAATCAATCTACAATAGTTTCCCTATAATCTCGATCCATATTTTATAAATCCCACAAATACGATCTATACTATGTATTAATTCTGCGTAAAACCTTAATACATTCAAATATGTGTATCGTCAAACTTATAACAACACGTAAAGGAGAAAATAATGCACATGCAAGAGAAAAAAATAAGTACAAACAGAAATAGTGACTTACCAAACTAATCCTATATTTGAGAAAGATCAATAGTAATTTAGGGAATGGATTAGGAAACAAACTCATTTAGAGGTACTCTTGAGTCTTTATTTTTTTAACAAAATATATAAATTCAAATTTAATTACTCACAGAGGTAATTTCTTGGAGATGCTATAAGAAGATTAATATAAAATAGTTTAAAACAAAGTTGATTAACTAAAAAGATTTTTTTGACAGAAGACATATCATTAATCATGGTGTTGGAGTTCATAATTTAATGTTTGTTTTTTGGAAATAATATATTATTCTATATAAATATTATTATACCAATAAATATTGGGTATAAATCTTAGAGTTGGAGTTGTACCAAATTGTCCCTAAAACCTTTTGCCTCTTCATCTATTTGTTCCAAACTGTAACTTTAGAGACCATAGATTCTTGAGTTGGAATCTATCCTGGGGCTGTTCTCATTTTAAGTTAGTTTGAAGTAACGATCATCGTTGTCATCACTAAAGTGCCGTTTGGTTCAGGAGTCTAATAGAACGGAATGACTCCGTTCCAGATTCTGAGAATAGAATGGTTCCGTTCTGCGTTTGGAAGCAAGAATAGAATCATTATGTTTTTTGTTTGGTTTTGGAATCTCATAGAATGGAATGGTTTTATCCCTTGTTTGGTTCAAGAGCAGAAATCAAACACAAAATACAATGATTGGTACATAATTTCAATAGTTCAACACACATAATTCAAAACACATAATTAGGTCCATAATTTCAAAAGTTAGCACATCATTTTAATAATTCAACACACATAGTTTCACACATACATATATCCATAATTCAACACACATAATTCAAAACACATAATTAGGTTCATACTAAAATGATACGTGTAAACATCAAGTAATTAAGCAGAAGTGAGATGAGAACACATCAAGGTTGAACAGTATCAGACAACACAATAGAGTAATTTCAGGTCAAGAACCCAAATTAATCAATGCATACTTATCGCCAGTGATATGCATTCGGTTGCGGCGTGGCAGGAGGAGCAGCCCAGCTTGCGGCGCGCCGGCGGTGGACTGGCACGGATGACATGGCGACACCGCTGGTGAGATTGCTTTGGCTGTTCATGTAGTCCGGCAGGTCGCCGTCGTTGTAGTCGCCTAGGCCAAGCACTACGCGTAGCGTCTTCCGTGCCATCTCCTTGTGAATGCCGACGGGAGCTCGCTCGGAGATGAGACGGAGGGGTCGGTCCGAGCCGACTGCTCTAGCGAGGCACCGGAATCGAGGGCTCCCCTGCTCTTGCCGTACAATGCCGCAACGCACAATTCCTCCAGCTCAGAGCGGTGGGTGTCGTCGGAGAGGATGGCAGACACCGTCTCAACGGTGCTCGCGTCCATCAACGTGGTCCGGCACTCCGCACACGAGGCCAAGTTGCAGATCACCTTAAGCGCAGCCACAGCCGTAGGCCACGCGCAGCTGGCCAGCCGCAGGCCACCGCAGCCAGGCGCAGGCTCCACGCACAGCCATGGGCCACCACAGCCAAGCGCATGACGCCGGCCTCCAGCGCGCGGGAGAAGAAGAAGAACACACCTTAATTTTTTTCGGAGAGAGAGGCGTGCGGGCTGCGAACGGGAGGGACGGTGAAGGAAGGAGCCGCTCGGTTCCTTCTTTTGGGGGGAACGGATGGTTCTGGATTTGAAGGGAATATTCTCTTTTTGGAGTCACTCCGTTCCACCAGATTCCAAGCCAAACACCTAAAAAATAGAACAGAGTCATTCGCTTCCACTAGACTCCTGAACCAAACGCCACTTAACTACACCATTGATGCGTCGCTATCTGATTGCGACCCAAACTTGTTTGAAGAACTTGCCCTTGGATGGGAATGCACTTGTAAGTTGTAAGGCTTGTCATGCTGACACTGTTCATACTTATGGCAGTGGCACCTACCTGTTAATGAGTATGGGTTCTACTCTTCATGTGCACGCCTTAATCAAGCCGACATAGCTTATTCATGTAGTGACACTCCGTTTTAGACAGGATTATAAATATCATTCTAGTAGTGCCACTCAAGTTCAACTCCTACAAAAACGCTTCGGGAGAAGAGAAAAACGTTTAGGTTGACGTGGTGACTAATATTTATACACTATCATCTAAACACCAAAACGACTATTATTTGCACACCAGAGAGATACAATTCTTAATCATGTGGGCTCATGTTAGTGGGGAGATGATTAAATGGATGTCTCAACGTAACTGTTCATGCAAGCTGTCATTTTTCTGCATTTTTAGAAAACGATGTGACCGGTTACCAAGAGCAATCTAAATGGGAAGTTGACGGAGCGATCTAGTCTCTTTGATAGTAATATTTATGTCCAACTTGGCCAATCATTTTCAGACGAAATTTTCAGCTATATAGTTGGTCAATAGTCTCGAACCTTTGCCTCTTCCCTGCAATGTACAGTGCAAGCTGTGCGGAGTTTAGAAGTCATACTTTATAAATTTTAAATATTCTTGAAAATAAATGTACCACGAATCATCGTAAATCACCTGATATTTGTAGGAATTTTCAGATTTTTTTTCAAAAGTTGTAATTTTGAAGCAAATCGCCAGTTTGGTCGATCGGACCGCCGTGGTAACCGGGCTGCTGTAAGTGCAACACACCGGAGGGCGTACCTGATAGCTCGATCCAAGCAAGAAGAAAGGCAAAATGAGCAGTTGGCCGTGAGACATTTGCGACTTCTAAATGGTTTATTGTCAACCAACAAATTGTCATAAATCATCCGGTCTCTCGATATCGATGTTTATGTCAAGTTTGACCAATTCTTTTCATATGAAAATGATATCCAAGTTGACTTTGAGATGAGTAGTCGAATCGGCGAATCCCCCTGTTATATATAGCGATCTCTTGCTGCCGATTTGCTGCAAGCTTCGGGTTTCTTGCAAACCATATATAAGCAGGTATATTTGTGTTGATTAGCTTTCTTTCCCCGGCCTTTTCTATAGATTTCTCTACACACCTGTATTTTTTTTACAGAACTTGTGTGCAAAGGTCCCCCAAACTGTTACGGAGTCCCTTCAAAAGCTAGTAGATAAATTTTATGCATCAATTTCCATTTCGTTTTTGACTGCACTGTATAATAGAGCTATTCCCAATATGTTACAGAGATGCTGCTATCTATATTTGTTATCCTCAGGAGGGCTACCTATCTGGAATCAAGAACAGTTGAATTCACATAGGAAATGGAGAATCAATCAGGCCATCCGCAATACGGCATGACTGAACAAGGATTCCTCCCCTACCAACCCATGATGCCGGCACCATCTACGAATGCAATTAAAAGCAGGTTGCTTTCTTACTTCCTCCGTATTTCACTCTTACCAATGGTGATGAGACTGAATTTTATTAAAAAAATATTATATATATATATATATATTTGCATAAGATTACATGCAGGTGGACAAAAGTCTTAGATCTGAGTATACATAATTATTTACTGCATTTTAAAGCATAATTATTTGGGACATCTTGTTTGTATATTTTTACTTTTTTATAAATTTGTTCTATTACCTGACATCTCATTTGTGTATTTTCACATGCAACCATTAGGGGGAAGCAAAAATGTTCAGCTTGGCGGACTGATTTACCTGTTTCGAAGAAATCAAAACATGGTGACCAAAATCCTATTGAAGAGCTTATGAGGTCAATGGTCTCGAACATTTGCCCCATCTCTGCAATGTACAGTGCAAGCTTTGCGCAGCTTCTAGCTGGTAGAAATCCAATTCTTAATATGGTGCAACAGGCAACGGTGGAGGAAAAGATTCTTAGTGTTTTTCATAATGAAAAGTTGAAGCTGAAGGAGAAAATGGCAGCTGCACCTGGGGGGTTTTTCCTGTCAATAGGAGAGTGGAAATGCAGCTTTTCCGATGAAATATCTTTTATTTGTTTCACAGCGCATTTTATTGATGAAGAATGGAAGATCAATAGAAAAACAATAAGATGTACTCTAGATGACGCCGATTATTCATCCGATCACCCACATTGGCTACCCAGAATTTGTGTTGACGATAATGACAGGGTTTTGAAGAAAGTCGTTCAAGATTGGGTTCCTATGAAGAAGCTTTTAGGAGCGACGAAAGACTACACATCAGACACATCAGACTTTGAGGATCCAATAGACTTTGAGGATGAACTTGCAGCTGAAAAGGACTATCTTCTTCCCAAATGGAAGGTATTAATTTTCCCTTGTATAGTACGTGACCTTCATGATCTTATGACTTCCACCGCTTGGGGACGTTGGACATTTGCGGGAATGAATTCGAGGTGGTCGTCTTACATGACGAACTCTCCAGAGCGTAAGCAGAAATTACAGGAAGTCCAATCACAGCTGCATTTAGAACCTTCCTCTTTTGGATCACAAGGCTGGTACGTACTGTTAGGATAAGATCTCGGGGAGAGAGATTCGGATCTCTCTCCCCACATGCGCACTCAGCCGTTCCCTCAACAAACCCCCCTATTCTCACTGCGCCCTGATCGGGGGCGCCCCAACCGAACCATGGTTGAGGGGCCCCTGCCGCTAGCGCTATATTAAGGGGGAAGGGCTCAGACGTCAAGGAACTGATACCTTGCACGCCCAAACACCTTCCCCACATCCCTACTGACCCGATCTAACACTAGCGCTAAGCGGCGGGAAGCCTCCCTCGCCGCACTACGCCATGGCCTCATCGTCATCGACTCCGGCCCCCTCCGGTGAAGGTACGCACAACCCTTACCCTCTCTGTTTTCATACCTAGGCCTATGCCATGTTTCAACCTAGACTCAGCAAACCCTTCTAGACCTAGGCTAGAGATCAACCTAGGATCTATCAATGGTATCAGAGCCTCCTAGTTTTAGGCTAGTTAGGGTTTAGGCGTCGGACCCCTTGATCCGACGCCATTGCTGCGTTTCTAAGTATTTTGACACCCTCTGTTGCCTTCGGTTTCACCCTGAAACCCTAGGCAAAAACCCCCTAAGAACCCCTGTTAGCTTCGGCCAACCCCTGTTAGCACTGTATGGAACCCTAAGTACCCGCATAAGACACTAAGAAGATCCCTAAGAAAGCCTTGGATAAGAACACAAATGATTAAGAAACAGAACAAAAAAAAACATTCAGATCTGGGAGTTAGGGTTAGGGTTTTGAACCCTAACCCTAGCTAATTGGAGAGGCGGCCGGCCACCCACCGCGCCGTGCCTTGGGCCGCCAGGCGCTGCGCTTTGCGTCGCCGTGCGCCGCGCCATGGCCCGCCGCTGCTCCGCAGCGCCTCGGGCTGCCGGGCGGCCGCCGCGCCCGCTCGCGCCATCGCTCCTCCTCCGCGCGCTCGGGCCGCCGCCGTAAGAGCCGCCGAACGCGCTCGCGCCTCGGGAGCCCGCCGCGCCCGCTCGCCCTTCGGGCTACCGGCGCTCGGCCACGCCGCGGGCCGCCGCCCTCCGCTCGCGCCGCCGCGTCGCCGGACCGCTCGAGCCGCCGCGCCGCTTGCGCCGCCTTGCCCCTCGGGCCGGGTGGAGGGGAGGGGAAAATTTTGTTAGGTTTAGGGTTCGGCTGAGGGATGGGCTGGTTTTTATATGGCCGAAATTGATGCCTGGCCGTCGGATCAGATCCGACGGCCAGGATTAAACGGACCATCTTTAGGCCCAGGCGGGATCAGAAATTTTCGGCCCAGGCCCAGGTTGGCTTCAGCCTGCGGTTTTTGCCTTTTTGGGCTGGACCGTGCACTGTGTGGGCCAGAAAATGCTCTTCTATTTTCCAGAATTAAATAATTAATTTCCTGTTTTTGATTATTTTCTGGAAAATAAGAAAATTGCCCAAAAATAAGATAAAATTAAGTTTGATGTAAGAATAATTTTGTAAATTTCATCACATTCAGTAGTATTATTCTGAATTTTTTGAGTATTTTTAGAGCTTTTCTTTGATATTTTCTGATTTTTATAAGACCAACGTCTTATTTAAATTAGAGAATAAAATTTTATTAAGTTATTAAAAATTCAGAATAATTTTCCTACTGATTTCTTTGTACTGATTAAACATTTGCTATATTTTAAGTCTTCCGCTGTGCTACCACATGTTTAATCAAATTTTATGTTCATCCACTACATTAAGTTTATATTTTTTTGTCGATTGAATTTGAACCAACGGGATAATTTAATTGACGAAATAAAAGTTTATTTTAGTCATTTTTGCATAGTAATTTTATCTCCTGACCAACGTTGGTGATAAAATCACTGTGTTTTGAGATGAATTAATTCTATTTCTGCCCAACGGTGATGTAGAATTAATTCCTATTTATTTATTGAGTTTTCACATGCTGATTTGACCAACGTTAAATTAGCATGTCTCATTTATGCCTGTAATTAATCCCTTTTGACTATTATTTTATCAGGAAGCTTACTCGCTCAAATGAATCATATTGAGAAACTTAGAGGGGACAATTATGGATCTTAGCGAGAGGGTCTGCTGATCGCTCTCGCCATCCTAGATGTGGATTATTCTTTGCAAGAAGCATGTCCAGTTCAGCCTACTGAGCCAGTGATACGCACTGGTGAGGCAGCTGACGCATTTGCTGCGCGTCAGCTGGATTTTGCCCCCATAAGAATGAAATACGACATTGCGTACGAAAAATGGAAGCACTCAAACAGAAAGTGCTTGATGATTATTAAGAATTCTCTCTTAGAGCCAATCAGGAGCTCTATCCCTGATTGTGAGACAGCAACTCAGTATCTGAAGAAGATCGATGCTCAGTTTGCTGGATCATCAAAGGCAGCTTGCGCCTCAACAATTAAGAGGTTTATTAATGAGAAATACCGCGGTGGAGGCGTAAGGGACCACATTTTAAGAATGAGTAACTGGGCTGCTAGCCTAAAGACTATGGAGTGCGCACTAACAGAAACTTTTATAGTTCATGTCATCATGAGCTCACTTAGTAAGGATTTTGAGCATTTTGTCATCAACTACAATTCTCTGCCAGAAGTGTGGACATTTGAAAAGTTAGTGTCCAACTGCGTTCAGGAGGAAGAACGCATTAAGGAGGCTAGAGGTGGTGATTCAGTTCACCAAATTCAAGATAAGGGGAAAAAGCAATTTACGCCTAAGAAAAATACTAAGACCTTTAAGAAGAAAGGAAAGGCGCCTAAGGACAATGATGTCCCTCAAGGCGTCTGCAGGCATTGTAAGAAGGAAGGACACCACATGAAGGACTGTGTGGAATTCATCAAGTGGATGCACAAACACGGTAACGATGAAATTACTTGTATAGATGAATCCTTGTATTTAGATTATTCTACCAACACTTGGTGGATTGACTCAGGTGCAACTGTTCATGTTGCCAACTCTTTACAGGGATTCGTTACGACGAGAATTTTGGAAAGAAACGAAAGAACAATTAGAGTTGCAAATGGCATCGAAGCAGAAGTTGAAGCCATTGGAAATCTCCCTTTAGAATTTAAGAATGGCTTTGTAATTCTTTTGCGCGATGTTCTTTATGTTCCTTCGATGCGCAGAAACTTGATTTCTGTTTCATGTTTAGTTAATAATGGGTACGATTGTCATTTTGGCGACAGACAATGTTCTATTATTTATGATAATAAAGTTGTGGGTCTTGCCTTCGAGCATGACAAACTTTATCTTTTGTCCTTAAGTGATTCAGTAAATACTATTAGTGAGACAGTCTCGTCTAGCAAAACAAATAAGCGTAAGAGAATTAGCGACGTTTCTTCGAAATTATGGCAATGTCGCTTAGGCCATATTTCGAGGGGGAGGATTGAACGTCTAGTTAAGGAGTCAATTCTACCGCCTTTAGAGTTCGCAGACTTAGATCAATGCATAGATTGCATTAAAGGCAAATACGTCAAACAAATTAAGAAAGGCGCGAAGCGAAGCACAGGAGTTTTAGAAATTATTCATACGGACATTTGTGGTCCATTTCCTGTGACATCTGTAGATGGTTATGATTCATTCATAACATTTACAGATGATTATTCGTGCTATGGTTATATTTATCCAATTAAAGAACGATCAGAAGCTTTGGATAAATTTAAGATATTTAAGGCTGAAGTAAAAAATCAGCATGATCTAAAGATTAAGATAGTAAGATCTGACCGTGGAGGGGAGTACTACGGTCGTCATACCCCGTATGGCCAAGTTCCTGGACCTTTTGCAAGGTTTCTACAGGAAAATGGTATAGTCGCCCAGTATTCTACACCGGGCGAACCACAGCAAAATGGAGTGGCAGAAAGACGCAATCGCACCTTAATGGACATGGTAAGAAGTATGTTGAGTTATTCCACTCTACCGGTTGGTTTATGGATGGAGGCATTAAAAACCGCCATTCATATTCTTAATCGGGTTCCGAGTAAGTCGGTGCCCAAGACACCGTATAAATTATGGACTGGACGAGAACCCTCTCTAAATTATTTTAGAGTATGGGGATGTCCAGCTGAAGCTAAAGTATTTAACCCAAATATTGGTAAGTTAGATCCTAAGACAGTGAGTTGTCATTTTATTGGCTACCCAGATAAGTCTAAGGGTTTCCGTTTCTATTGTCCTGGTAGACATACCAAGTTTGTAGAAACGAGACACGCAGTCTTTTTAGAAGACGCTATGATCAGGGGGAGCACGGTATTAAGAGAAATTAGCCTTGAAGAGAAGCGGGTCTGTGCACCTACTCCTATGATTCAAGAGCCAATTCTCCATATACCTGTGATAGCACCTATTAGTCTAGCTCCAGAAGTTGGACCTTCATTAGCGACACCTGTTGTTCATGAGGAACCTGTTATTCAGGAGCCTGTAGTTCCAGTTGTTGCTAATGAAGAACAAGAAGAACAACCCCCTGTGTTAGAAAATAATGTGCCAGTTGAGGAGGACATCATAGAAAATGATGTACCAATTCAAGAAGATATTAGAAATGATGATATCCCAGTTCAAGAGAACGTTAGGAGATCACAAAGAGTAAGAAGATCAGCTATTCCTGATGACTATGAGGTTTATATGAGTGAAGAAATTCAAATGGAGGGCGATCCCGCCTCTTTTGAAGAAGCTATGAGAAGCCCTCACTCTTCTAAGTGGCTTGAGGCCATGGAGGATGAGATAAGGTCTATGAGTACCAACAATGTCTGGAAATTAGAAGAAATTCCTAAAGGAGCCAAAACAGTAGGCTGCAAATGGGTCTACAAGGTCAAACGTGACTCCCAAGGGAATATTGAAAGATTTAAGGCCAGACTTGTTGCTAAAGGCTTCACTCAAAGAGAAGGAATAGATTATAATGAGACATTTTCTCCTGTCTCATCTAAGGATTCATTTAGAATCATTATGGCTTTAGTGGCACATTATGACTTAGAGTTACATCAGATGGATGTAAAGACGGCATTTCTCAACGGGGATCTAAATGAGAATGTCTATATGGCACAACCCAAGGGTTTTGTCATAAAAGGGAAAGAAAATTTGGGATGCCATTTAACTAAGTCCATTTATGGTCTTAAACAGGCCTCTAGGCAGTGGTATCTCAAATTTGATGAGACAATTAGAAAGTTTGGGTTTAAAGAGAATGAAGATGACAATTGCATTTATGCTAAGTTCAAGAATGGGAAATTTATTTTCCTAGTCTTGTATGTGGATGACATCCTACTAGCAAGTAGCGATGTTAATCTACTATTAGAGACTAAGAAGTTTTTGTCGTCTCATTTTGATATGAAGGATCTTGGAGAAGCTTCATATGTATTAGGCATCGAGATCCTTCGAGATAGAACTAAGGGGGTATTAGGTTTATCACAGAAGGCATACTTAGAGAAAATACTGAGAAAATATAGTATGCACTACTGTAAGCCTTCGCCTGCTCCGATAGTCAAGGGTGATAAGTTTGGGAACTTTCAGTGTCCCAGGAACCAATATGAGATCGATCAAATGAAGTCGGTTCCATATGCTTCTGCTGTCGGAAGCCTAATGTATGCTCAAGTATGTACACGCCCTGACTTAGCTTTTGCCACCGGGATGCTTGGCAGATATCAGAAAAATCCAGGCATAGATCACTGGAAAGGCGTTAAGAAAGCTTTGCGATATGTGCAAGGCACAAAAGGCCTCATGTTAACATATGAGAGAACAAATAACCTTGAAATAGTAGGTTATTCAGACTCAGATTTTGCGGGATGTGTGGATACTGAGAAGTCCACATCAGGTTATATATTCACACTCGCAAAAGGAGCTGTGTCGTGGAAAAGCTCCAAACAAACTGTGACGGCATCTTCCACGATGTATGCCGAGTTTGTAGCATGTTATGAGGCCACCGGACAGGCACTATGGTTTAAAAAGTTTATTCCCGGTTTAAGAGTGGTCGACAGCAGTGAAAAGCCACTTAAGCTATATTGCGACAATGAGCCAGCAGTATTGTACTCCCATAACAACAAGAAGAGTGGTGCTGCCAAACACATCAATATTAAGTACTATGTTGTTAAGGAGAAAATCCAAGATCACACTATAAGTCTAGAGCATATAAGTACCAAGCGTATGCTTGCGGATCCGCTCACAAAAGGCTTACCACCCAATGTGTTCAGAGAACACTTAACCGGTATGGGTTTAAAGGAAAGCCTATGATCATTGGATTTATGAGGGCCCAAAATAAGTTTAGAAACTATTTCAAAGTAGTGAAATGTGTTGTAGCTGTTGAGTCACGTAGTACGTAACTGACTATTGTGATGCATCATGCTCTATGCATTGATCTATAATGAGATAGAGGTAACGTTAAGTAAGTTGAGAACTAAGTCGAGATCTAGGGGGAGAATGTTAGGATAAGATCTCGGGGAGAGAGATTCGGATCTCTCTCCCCACATGCGCACTCAGCCGTTCCCTCAACAAACCCCCCTATTCTCACTGCGCCCTGATCGGGGGCGCCCCAACCGAACCATGGTTGAGGGGCCCCTGCCGCTAGCGCTATATTAAGGGGGAAGGGCTCAGACGTCAAGAAACTGATACCTTGCACGCCCAAACACCTTCCCCACATCCCTACTGACCCGATCTAACACTAGCGCTAAGCGGCGGGAAGCCTCCCTCGCCGCACTACGCCATGGCCTCATCGTCAACGACTCCGGCCCCCTCCGGTGAAGGTACGCACAATCCTTACCCTCTCTGTTTTCATACCTAGACCTATGCCATGTTTCAACCTAGACTCAGCAAACCCTTCTAGACCTAGGCTAGAGATCAACCTAGGATCTATCACGTATCGTTCTATTTGTACGAGGCTGCTCTGCAGTTTGTCAAATCATTTCCACTTCCAGATGCAGGACTGAACCCCTCAGTTACACGTTTGCCAACTGCTGATGATCTAGAAGCAACACAGAACTTTTGCAGGATTGCAAGGCTAGTCTATGATGCAATAAAAACAGTTTCTGATTATCATATGACCTTTAATTCATATTTCCATAAGATCTGGAGCTTAAGAGCAACCCTGCAAGAATTGCCAACCATCAAAAATATTGGCAGAGTTTTTGAAGTGAAGGAAGTGCAGAGGAAATTTGACGAAATTCTGGACCCCAGATATAAACTTGTTTACATCCAAGATCGCTTCGAGGAAGCTTTTGGTCATGACGCTGGAAAGTATATCTATGAAGTTCGTGCAAATATTTATAAATTGTATATTCGATACTTTTATGTTAATGAACAAAGCGGCGAGATATTGAATCACAGGAATAATGCTTCAGATCCACAAATTAATGCTCCCTTACCGAACCAGAGCCAGAATTACACCACAGCTGCACTTGACGAATTTGAAGAACTTTCGAGGTACCTTAGAGGGGATGTGTGTCCTAAAGATGTGCCTTTTGATATTCTCAAGTGGTGGAGCTCTAATTCGCTGGTATACCCAACCCTTGCTAAGATGGCACGAGATATTTTAGTAATACCTGGATGTGCCGTTTCTTCTGAATCTGCATTCGATCTACGTGATAAACGGGCAGAGCTATTCAATGGAAGATTGTGCCCAGAAACAATTGAAGCATTTATCTGTGCTCAAGATTGGATCAAATCATCTGGTACAACTTTGCACTTTTGATTCTAAAACTTTTATAATAACTACTGCTTCATTTGTTGGACTATGATATCTAACTGAAATGACTCCGTTTTATTAATCAGGAATGGTTGATGCAGATGATGGAAATTATAACACTATTGATTAGTTACTTCCAGGTATCCATCATCTTCTATAAGCACTCTAGTTCTAAACTTGGCATTTTTATTAACATAATGATCTAACCATTCCCTTATTTGTTTTTCTCTTTCTCATTTTGGAGCAGCTCCTTTGGTTTGTCCAGGTTCTTCAGCTGGATCATCTTGTTCCCTACATATCTGTGTCACCAACTATAATATTCTGCATCAATGTCACTTTTTACTTGTTGTTGTTGGGTCATGAATATGATCCCTAGTAGAAACTGAAATTCCTTTTTCCAGCAAGTTCACTTTTGTTGTAGCCGCTCGTGTTTGTTGGTTCACAAAAGTTATATTATATTTCAAACGAACTGTTATTGTCCAGTGTCACACAATACTGGTCTGGAACTATGATTTGAGCCAAGATTATGAATGTGTGCATTTTTGAAAAGCTTGGAGCAACTTGTTTTTCTAAAGAAGTTCATGCAAGAATCACACTAGCTCCTTCCTTGAACTGTTGACTAGAAAAACTAAAGTAATAGTAGTATCATTTAATAATGAAAAATATTAAGTAATACATTACGCCTACATCTACAAAGGTTGCCAGCACTGAGAAATAAACATAACGGTGCAATCATCTGGTAAATTAGCTAGATAAATGGTTTATAAGCAAAATTCATTAAAAACCTCTGCCACCCCGTGAACTGAAGTGAAAATGTCATTGCATCTATGATGTGGAGAGGAGATTTCCCATTATCTCATGCAGATTGCGACCCAAACTGGTTCAGAGTGTTCAAATAGAGTCCTCTCTCATCCATCGATTTGGGGTAAAATGTCCAAGTTACATTTAATGAATTTTGCTTATAAACCATTTATCTAATTTACCAGATGATTGCAACATTATGTTTCTTTCTTAGTTCTGGTAACCTTGTAGATGTAGGCGTAATGTATTACTTAATCTTTTTCATTATTCATAATCATCTGGATTTTTCATTAAAAACCTCTGCTTCCCCACGAACTGAAATGAAAATGCCATTGCATCTATCAAGTGGAGAGCAGATTTCGCATTATCTCATGCAGATTGCGACCCAAACTGGTTCAGAGTGTTCAAATAGAGTCCTCTCTCATCCATTGATTTGGGGTAAAATGTCGATTTTTTTTAAATAATATTTTTTAAAAAAATCAAATTTGTACGGCAGTTTAAGAAAATTACAAAAATAGGTATCATTCGGTATTTGATCGGCCGACTGGTGCCACGTCAGCGCCAGTCAACCTACTAAGTGCTGACTGGCGGCCACACTAGCTCCCTTTGGTGCGCAACGACCTCTTTCTGCCGACTGACACCACGTCAGCGTCAGTTGGCCGTTGAACGCTCCTACTGACGTGGCGACACTTCAACGGTTGACTAGCGCCATGTTAGCAGGATTCGGCCATTCAACGGCCGACTGGTGCTGACGTGGCACCAGTTGGCGGAAAGAGGCATTGGTGTATCCTAGTCGGCACTTGGTCGGCCGACTGGCGCTGACGTTGCACCAGTCGGTCGACCAAGTATCGATTAGGCGTCATGTGGCACCAGTTGGCCGACCTGCATATTTTTGTAATTTTCTCAAACTGTCATACAAATTTGATTTTTTAAAAAAATATTATTTCAAAAAAATCTAAAATGTCCAAGTTACATTTATACAAGAGAGTGGATGGAAATAAGCACAAAGACCCCTTATACACATGGAAAATACAGAACACACTAGCATATACTCTAACACCCCTCTCAAACTCAAGGTGGGTTAATAACATTGAGTTTGGATAGAAAAATCGATGTTGTGCTCGAGTCTCTGATTTCTTGATGAAATCTGCTATTTCAAGCTCCGAAAGCGCATATCGAAGCTTAATGACTTAATCTTGTACCTGAGCTTGGGTATAAGAAGTATCAACACCAATATACTTAGTAAGCTCATATTTTACAGGGTCACGAGCAATGCTGATGGCAACTGTGCTGTCAGACAACAAGGGAGTAGGCATAGTAACCGAAACACCAAAATTCTCAAGTAGTCATCTCAACCATGTAACCTCTGCTGTCAAAATATCGATAACTCATAACTTAGGCTCTATGCTCGAACGAGAAACTGATGTCTACTTTTAGTTTTACAAGCAATGAGGGAACCACCAAGAAAGTCATAATAGGAAAAAAGAACGACGATTAAAGGCATCACTGACCCAAGTAGCATCACAATATGTCTGGAGATGCAAAGAGGTGGAGCGAAGAAAGTAAAGGCAATGAAAGATGGTCCCACGAAGATATTGTAGCATACGAATAAGGTGGCAAAAACAAATTGACTAATAATATAGACAAGATAAGAAATGTCAGGACGAGTAATACTAATATAGACAAGATTTCCAACAAGATGACGATAGCGAGTGGGATCAGAATGAAAGAGGCTCACCTTCATTCGGTCGTCCAAGGTGAATGTTGAGCTCCATAGGAGTTTGAACAATACAATGATCAGTGAGAGAGATGGAGACTAAAGATTCTTGAGTTGGAATCTATCATAAAGCATTCTCGTTTTAAGTTAGTTTGAAGTATCGTTATCACTAACTACACCATATTGATGCGTCGCTATCAGATCGCGACCCAAACTGGTTGGGAGAACTTGCCCTTGGATGGGAATGCACTTGTAAGGCTTGTCGTACTGACACTGTTCATACTTGATGCCATTGTGGCACCGATCTGTAATCTATTAATGCGAGTACAGGTTCTACTCTTTATGTGCACGCCTTAATCAGGCCGATATAGCTTATTCATGTAGTGTAATCTATTTATATTTCTATACTTTCTAGATTCACTTCATTTATTATTATTTTCTGTTTTTTCCTACTACGTGCATTCCTATGATTTTTTTAATTTTTCTACGCTTTTAAAAAACGATGTGATCGGTCAGCTACTTAAATATAGAATATAATACTGTTAGGACAAAAAACATTTAGAAGCTACTTAAATAACTCCTGACAGATTTTTTTTGAGAAAAGGTAGACCACATCAGTGGCTACCCTGCTTACTTTGGAAGCAGATAAAAGTAACAGCGTCTACCGGAGTTACCGGCTTAACAGACCAAACCACTAACATCAGTTTTCTTACTAGATCCCCCAACCACACAAAACAGAGAATGAAACTACTCATACTCAGCACAAGAGCACGTACCCAAAAGCTCTCAAAGAACCACAACACAGCCTGAGAACCTAAATCTGGCTAACAGCACCAAGCGAACCAGAAAACATTTTGACTGAACCACAATACCAGGCAACTTCAGGGCCAACCACCCACATGAGAGTATCCCAAAGTCTTCCTTTTCAGTTTTGAGCCACCCGGGTTTAACTTTCTCTCATCCTGATGAGTTGGTTTAGTCTTACACGGAGCAAACCCAAACATCTTGAAGTTTCCTCGCTCAGCCGAGCTAGCACCAGTTGAATTCACTAGGTGAAATAAAGAATTAGTTTGTAAATCACCTGCAAAGCATTAGAGCAAAGTATATTTTGAAAAGATAAAGTTATTCCTCAACAGCCATAAACTCCAAACCCGACCCTAAAATTTGAATAGCCACTTGAGCTTTTTTACAGTTTCCCATACCACCCACATGAACTGTGCCAATCTACATTCAAAAATAAGATGATCAACAGTCTCTATCTGACCACAAAGTTTACAAGTAGGTTCCCCTTCCAATTTCTATGATTTAGCTGTTCTCCCACTTGAATTCTCTCTTTTAGCATTAACCAAGTGGATATTTTGACTTTCAGAGACATAGCACTCTTCCAGATCATTATATTTTCAGTATCTATCACACCCCTGTCAGTAATCAATCTATACATTGAACGAGTTGAGAAATCTTTTTTTGTCTATGAGCCACAAAATTCTGTCTTGCTCAATGTCATCCCCGTGTTATTCAGCACATTACATAACTCATGCCACTCCCCCAAAATCTCTAATCTGAGCGGTCTTCTCAGCAAGTTATTCCCATGAAATCTGGCAACCGTATTTGCTACAGTAAGATCAGTATCATGACAAATATCAAAGATTTTGTGAAATTTGATCTTGACTGAGAGTAGCGACCAGAGAAAGTGAATGGGCGCCTCAAAAATTCTTTCGAATCGATGGCCTTCTCCCAACACCCAACGCACAGAAAGAGATAACCAAAACTCAAACCCAAAACACAGATGAAAATAACAATATCACTCTTCTGTCAAATATGATGTGATGCGATAGTCTGAAAGATCATAAGCACTAAAAATAATCTAGCCTAAAAATTTTATGTAAGACTCATGCTACTACGATTATAATCAGAATGGTGACTAGCTACTATGATTAGGAACCATATTTTTATGGCACATCAGCTTAATACTCATTTGCATGTTATACAAGAAGAAAGGACATATATATGCAAAAGGATTGTCCTGGCTTAACACTAGTTAGTCAAAAAAAAGGCACCAATGCACTTAGTGTGATTTCTAATGTTGATGAATCACTTTAATTATACCGAATTTTTTCATGATGATTGGTGGATTGACTTAATTAGATTCCACTGTGCATGTATCTAACTCATTACAAGGTTTCCGTTCAGTGAAAACATTAAGCGCCTGTTTGCTAATCCCAAATCCTAGCCCATTCCTATAGATGGACCGGTATAGATGGATCGGGATTTTAGTTTAAAATCTCGGTCCATCCCAAGGAATATATTAGAATTTGAAATTCCCAAACAAATCCTAAGGGAGAGTGGATTCTAAGAGTGGCTAAGAGAGCAGAGATCAAAGTTATAGCTGTTAAGGAGCTTACACTTAATCTTCCTAGCACATTATATCTTTTACTTTATAATTTACTTTATGCACCCTTTGTTAAGAGGAACCTTATTTCAGTTATGATATTACAAGATATATAGTGGATGTGACTATGTATCACTTTACTGAAAAATGATGTTTCATTAAGTATGGTAATAAAGTGATTGGTATTGCCACTGTTCAAAACAAGCTCTATCTACTCTCTTTTGATAACTCTGTAATGAATATTTTAAATGTCTGTAATGATAAGAACGAAATGTCGTCAAAATTATAACATTATCGTTTAGGTCATATTTCTAGAGAGAGAATGAAACATCTCATTAAAAAGATATCCTTTCCCTTAGACTTTTTGATGCGGATCATTGCTTAGATTACATCAATGGAAAATTCACTAAGAAGATAAAGAAAGGAACCACTAGAATTCTAGCGCGAGTCCCTTAGAAATAATTCATAACGACATATGTGGACTATTTCCTATGATATTAGTGGATGGTTCTGACTCATTCATTACATTCACTAATGATTTCCTGTATTATGGTTATATTTACCCCATAAATGATTGATCCAAATATCTTGAAAAATAAATAAACCATGTATATTAACACAGTGATGTCATATCATCCTAAATCCCTAACAGTATGATTTATGTGAAAATCCTAAAATTTGTAAATATATAACTATTTACAAATTTCATGTTTCTATTTATCGTCCACATTTAATTTGGATGTGAATATGAATATTCATATTTACAATTTATCAGATATAAATATGGATATTTCAGATATTTTGATAATCATATGCATCCCTTATTTGGCAGATGAAGAATTTCGGCTTGACTTTGAGATGAGTAGTTGACTATGTTTTTTTACAAAAATGGCATGGCCCAATAAACTACAATCACAAAAACAGCATTACTAAATACATTCTTCTACTATATAATTGGTAAGTTTGAGTGCCCACCTGACCAGTCTTCTGTTAAATTACAATCATTTATTCACATCTAATAAATCACATTCATCTGATCTTTTTTCTCTCTCTTGGATCAGCCCAACCCATTATGGTCTTCCTTCCTCTCTACCACTGGCCCCACCTATTTTATATGGAAGTTGATATGTTTATATGGAAATTATTAATATATGGAAATCATCAATATATGAAAGCTGATCTACTTTATATGAAATAATTAATATATGGAATGTTGATCGTATATATAAAAATTTATGGAAATCTGATTAGATATATATAGAAATAATAAATAATGAAAAGTATATGCATGGGACAATATTATTTTTGGAACCCTAAGAATCTCATTTCATACAGACCCCTTTCCTTCTCTGATATCTCTCTATAAAATCTTGAGTCCATGGCCGAATCCCGCCATCAATTCCAGCCTTAACCTCATGATCTCAATCATGGTGCACAGCTACTATCGTGAGTTTAAAGGGTTCGTCGAAGAGCTTAAGAGTCGGAATTCCAAGGTGAGTTCTCGGAAGAAGGAGACGATACTTGCAAAGTGTTGCTAATATAATTGTTGTTTGATTTTCAACGTTGCGTTGATATGAGTACCATTTAATTTAAATAAAAACAAGAAATGCATACCAAATTTTTTATCGGTGTATCTTAATTTTCTCTATTTTACTATAGTTTTTACATTTTCTCCTAGTTTTTAACTTTTTCTGATTTTTTATTTTTCTATATTAAAAAATCGATCTAGCTAACAAGTTGCGGAGGGGATACGTTAATATTGACCGTGCGCATCCAGTCTCTTGGAGACTGGAGAGCAATGTTTTTTTGTCGTATCAAACGACAGCTTTTATGGCGGCTTGACTTTGAATGAATGAGTAGTTGACTCGGTTGCTCGGAGGAATCGGCGAATCGCCCTGTTATATATTGCCATCTCTTGCCGCCGATTTGCTGCAAGCTTCGGATTTCTTGCGACCATAAGCAAGGTAATTTGTTGATTAGCTTTCTTTCCCCGACCTTTTCTATAGATTTCTCTACACCTGTATTTTTTTTACACAACTAGTGTGCAAAGGTCCTCAAACTGTTGCCGTTTCCCTTCAGAAGCTTTAGTAGATAAATTTTATGCAGCAATTTCCATTTCATTTTTAGATGCTGCTATCTATATTTGTTATCCGCAGGGGGGCTACCTATCTGGAATCAAGAACAGTTGAATTCACATAGGAAATGGAGAATCAATCAGGCCATCCGCAATACGGCATGGCTGAACAAGGATTCCGCCCCTACTCACCCATGTTTCCGGCACCATCTATGGCGCAACAGCATGTAGGTTCTTCATCCAGCACAGCAGTAATTCAGGAGGCAGGTCTGCACTCTCACGCAGCTCATGGTTACATACATCAAGATGATGATGGTTACCTCTGGAGTATGTCTGGGCAAACTACAAATCAGTCAACAGAATTAATCCACTATCAATGTGCCCAAGAAAACTGCCTTGTCCAGAAATCGGTGACATGCTCTATAATAGATGGACAGACCATTGAAATAGTTTATAGGGGCAATCACAACCACGCACGAAGCTCTGTAAGGTGGCTCGGAGATGTCTCAGAAAGGTTGCAGCCAACATCTGAAGATTGTGTGGTAGTTGATGCAGGAGCTGCTGCTGCTGGACCATCAGTGCCTGTGCCTGGGACAGATGTAGGAGGGGCTGGTGCTGCTGGACCTTCAGTGCCTGGGACAGGAAATGGAGGTGACCAATTGGCTGGTTCAAGTGAGAGCGAAGAAGACGGTGATGGTAATGCACGTATGGACAAGGATGCTGCTGCTGATGATGCCAATGCCATAAAAAGGTTGTTGCTTTTTTACCTCCCTCGGTATTTTACTCTTACCAATGGTGATGAGACTGAATTTTATAAAACAAATATTATATATTTGCATAAGAGTACATGCAGGTGGGCCATTGATCTCTATAATCATGTTCATAAGTCTTAGATTTGAGTATACATAATTATTTGCAGCATTTTAATGTATACATAATTGGGACATCTTATTTGTGTTTTTTTACTTTTTATAAATTTGTTGTATTACCTGACATATTATTTGTATATATTTTATATGCAACAGACTTAGGTCCAAGGTGTGGAAGGAATTTAAACCCATATTCATCAATGGCAAGCTTCACAATGCCGAATGTAAACATTGTGAAAGGCGCCTCAGTGCAAAAACTTCAGGAGGAACCAAACACCTGCGCCGACATACGCAAAACCATTGTCCTGCAAAGCCTGGAACCATTAGGGGGAAGCAAAAATGTTCAGCTTGGCAGCCTGATTTACCTGTTTCAAAGAAATCAAAATATGGTCACCAAAATCCTCTTGAAGAGCTTAGTTGGTCAATAGTCTCGAACCTTTGCCCCTTCACTGCAATGTACAGTTCAAGCTTTGCGCAGTTTCTAGCTGGTAGAAATCCAGTTCTTAATATGGTGCAACAGGCAACGGTGGAGGAAAAGATTCTTAGTGTTTTTCATAATGAAAAGTTGAAGCTGAAGGAGAAAATAACAGCTACACCTGGGGGGGTTTTCCTGTCACTAGGAAAGTGCGAGTGCGGCTTTTCTGATGAAGTACAATTTATCTATTTCACGGCACATTTTATTGATGAAGACTGGAAGATCAATAGAAAAACAATAAGATGTACTCTTTTAGATCTCGGCAGTTATTCATGCATGTACTGGCGAACCAGAATTTCTGGTGAGGATACCAAGATGGTGTTAAAGAAAGTAGTTCGAGATTGGGTTCCTATGAAGAAGCTTTTAGGAGCGACGATAGACTACCCATTAAACTTTGAGGATGAACTTGCAGCCGAAAGGGACTATCTTCTTCCCAAATGGAAGGTATTGATTTTCCCTTGTATAGTACATGACCTTCATCAACTTATGAATTCCACCGCTTGGGGACGTTGGAGAATGGGATCGACTTGGTCTGATTACATGACAAATTCTCCAGAGCGTAAGCAAAAATTACTGGAAGTCCAATCACAGCTGCCTTTAGAGCGTTCCTCTTTTGGATCACAAGGCTGGTACGGACAATTCTATTTGTACGAGACTGCTCGGCAATTTGTCAAATCATTTCCACTTCCAGATGCAGGACTGAACCCATCAGAACCAGTTTCTATTGGAACTGATGATCTACAAGATACAGAGAACTTTTGCGGGATTGCAAGGCTAGTCTATGATGCAATAAAAACAGTTTCTGATTATCATATGACATTTAATTCATATTTCCATGTGATCTGGAGCTTAAGAGCAACCCTGCAAGAATTGCCAACCATCAAAAATATCGAGACAGTTTTTAACGTGGAGGGTGTGCAGAGGAAATTTGATGAAATTTGGAACAGGTGGTACTTGTGGTTGTCTATAGCAGTGGTTCTAGACCCCAGATATAAACTTGCTTTCATCGAACATCGCTTCAAACAAGCTTTTAGTCATGACGCTGGAGAGTATATCCTTGAAGTGCGTGCAAAGATTTATGATGTATATCTTCGATACTTTGATGTTAATGAACAAAGCGGTGAGATATTGAATCACAGGAACAATGCTCCATTACAGAACCAGAGACAGAATCACACCAGATATAAAGAACTTAACGAATACCTTAAAGGCGAGGTCTGTCCTCAAGATGACTCCTTTGATATTCTGAAGTGGTGGAGTTCTAATTTACCGGCATACCCAACCCTTGCGAAGATGGCACGAGATATTTTAGTAATACCTGGATGTGCAGTTTCTTCTGAATCTGCATTCAATGAATATGATAAGCGGTCAGAGCTATTCAATGGAAGATTGTGCCCAGACACAGTTGAAGCATTTATCTGTGCTCAAGATTGGATCAAATCATCTGGTACAACTTTGCACTTTTGATTGTAAAACTTTTGTAATGACTCTTGCTTCATTTGTTGTACCATATCTAACTGGAATGGTCCCGTTTTACCAATCTGGAATAGGTGATGCAGATTGTACAAATCATAACACACCGTTTTAACCAGCATTAGCTACTTCCAGGTATTCATCCCCTTCTATCAGCAGTCTAGGTTCTAAACTTGGCATTTTTATTAACCTAATGATCTAACCATTCTCTTCTCATTTTCCCTTCTCATTTTGGAGCAGCTCCTTTGGTTTGCTGAGGTTCTTCAGCTGGATCATCATGTTCTCTACATATCTGTGTGACCAACTATAATATTTTGCAGTAGTGTCACTCTTTACTTGTTGGGTCGTGAATATGATCCTGACTAAAACTAAGTTGCGCTGCAGCAGTGTCACTCTTGTTGTAGCTGCTCGTGTTTGTTGGTTCACAAAAGTTAGATTAATTCTGATACTTCACTGAAAAATTAACCGGTCCTATATGTGCTACTCACTTTCTCATTGACATGTAGAAAAGTTAGTGACAAATATGAAATCAGACAAGCTTTTAGTGGCATATACTGTTACGGACAAAGAACAACAAGCATAGGTTGGCTAGGGGACAGATAGGTCCAGAAGTGGGCCTGGCCTGCCCGTAAACAGTACACCCGCGGTACTATTTACATGAACAGTGTCGTTAGTACTGTAGTAGTTAGGTTAAATTCTATTTGGATTATTCTATTAAGATTTAGTAGATTAGATCGAATAGAAGGGTTGGTCCCGCGTCTATATAAACAGGGCCTTAGTAGGAGTTTAGGTCATTGAGTATTTAGTTTAGACATATTGTCTCCCTGTATCCCCTGCCTCCTTGTTGCGCCACTGCGAAGACGATGTTTAGGTCCTCGACCATCTACCTATTTTTCATATCAGTTAGGAAATTCTGCCCCAAGCGCCTGGATAGCTTTCTTTTCTCCCCTGCCCTTGGCTCCACCGGAGGGCTGTTCATTGCCTGGAGCAGCGCCGGGTTCTCTGGTTCCCTCCTCTCCTCCTCCCATTTCCAGCTCACTATCTCACTCACCTCTTTGTTGAATGGCTCCTCCTGGGTCCTCTCCAACATCTATGGTCCCTGTAGGGCTTCGGAGCGCTCCCCTTTCATTTCTTGGCTGCGATCGCTGGACATACCCTCAAATGATGACTGGCTTTTCATTGGGGACTTCAACCTCTACCGCTTTAGCGAAAACAAGAACAGAGGTCAGCTTAACCGCAGCAATATGAGCTCCTTCAATGATGTCATCATGCAGAAATTTTCTTTGGACTCAGGGAAACGTGCAATCCACAAAAAAAGGGGTTTGTCTGGTGAACTGGCGTTCCACCTGTATGCCTCGATCACTAGGTGGACTAGGCATTCTTAATCTCGAGGCCATGTGTAGAGCCCTCCGATTAAGATGGCTTTGGGTAAGATGGAATGATTTTCAGCGACCATGGGCAGCTCTACCCATGGTTGGCTCGCCAAAGGAAATTGATCTTTTCAATATGTCCATGGAGATTAAACTTGGGAATGGAGAACGTGTAAGTTTCTGGCAGGACAAGTGGCTTGGTTCAATGCCTCTCGCCATGCTAGCCCCGCAGCTTTTCAAGGTGTGTTCTAACAAAAAGATTTCAGTAAAGAAGGCTTTGGAGAACAATTTCTGGATTCAGGGGATCAGATCTCTTTATTCGCTGCAGCATTTAGAGCAATACATAGCTGTCGCGGAGGCGATACATCATGTTGCTCTTGATCGGAACAGACAAGACCAAATCCGTTGGCGCTGGACCACAAATGGTGTTTTCACTGTCAAATCAGCATACCAAATTCAATTTGTTGGGCACATGGGTCTGGTCATATCTCAGGAGCTTTGGCACGGAATGGCGGAATCGAAATGTAAAATTTTTGCATGGATCTTGACTAAGAAAAAGACGCTTACAGCAGACAACCTGTTATGGAGAGGATGCCCTTGTAACCCCTCATGTGCACTGTGTTATGCTGAGCTGGAAACTCCATATCATTTAGCGATTGGCTGCCCTTTTACCAAGCATGTGTGGTCGCAAGTGATTTCCATTCAGCACCTGGATGAGATCCTGCACCCCCTGCCAAGTTGTGATTTCCATCTTTGGTGGCATGCTTCCTACTAGGAATTGAGTAAAAATTTTCGCAAGATCTTTAGTGGGCTTCTAATTTACCTATGGTGGAATGTGTGGAAAGAACGGAATCGGCGTATTTTTGATGAATCCTTTGAATCGATTTCAACTATTGCTCAAAAAATCTCTTCAGATTTTGAAGCCTTCAAAGTTGCTAACAGGTTGCTTCAGTGAGCAGGTTTATCCCCTACAGGGTCACCTGATGTTTGTCATTTTCGTCGGATGTCGAAGAGGAAAAGTTTTTCAGAAATTGAAGGATTGTCTTAAGGCTACTCTCCTTGCTGTCGTAGAAGATTTTAGCGTGACCTAAATTGCCACCGCCACCCCTACCTTTTAGCTTTTATTGTTGTAATCGCCCCTCTTTTTTCTCTTTGCAGCTGTTGTAGCTTCTTGTAAAAAAACTTTTTTCTTTATGCTTCTTAATATATTGCAGCGGCTCTCCCGCTCGCCGTCAAAAAAAAGAAATCAATCTCCAGAACATGCAATTCACCTGGTCCAACAAACAGAACCCTTCGATCTTTGTCCAGCTTGATTGGTGCCTTGCCTCGTCGCATTGGGCTGCCTCTTTCCCAAATACTTCCTTTTCCGCCCTTCCCAATGGATGCTCGGATCATTGCCCCTGCCTTGCTTTGATTGGCACTAATATCCCCCGGTCCTCTATATTTCGCTTTGAGAACTACTGGATCAAGTTCCTGGACTTTCTCCCCTTGGTTCGCAATTGTTGGAACTCCGGAACTTTTCCTCTGGACCCGGCCTAGCGCATCGCGCATAAGCTTAGATCCCTTCAGAAAGTTCTCTCCCATTGGCAACGTAAGCACAGAGGATTTGAGCTTTGGATCAAAAACTCCTCTATCATCATCAGCTTTTTAGACAGAATGGAGGAACTTCGCCCCCTTTCCCGGCCTGAATTACGCTTTAGGAGCATCCTCCAGTCGCATTTGGCCTTCCTCCTAGACATCAGAAACTGCTACTGGAAGCAACATTATACCATCCGTTGGACCAAGCTTGGGGATGCCAACACAAAAAAAAATTATTCGGCTGCTACCTCCAAGCGTCGCCGCAATACCATCTCCTCTGTTAGATTGGACAACGGCACCTGGGTTTCCTCGAATGATGAAAAAGCCGATGCTTTCCTTGACTTCTGTCACACCCCGATTTAATATAACCGGGAATTTATTGAAATTCCAAAGAAAGTCAATAAATACAAGACGTTCATCATGCGACCACGTATAATACGATCAATCATTCACGGTTCGTAGACCGTATTAGTACAAAAGTGAATAAAGATGAAGAGAAACTAATAAAACAACGGGTCATAGATGAACGCCTTCTTCCAGTCTCGCCTTGACTGGGTCGCTACTCCAGACCTTCATCCTCCTCGAAGTAGACGGCCTCTGGTGGTGTAAGTCAACGGGGGTGAGTACAAACGTACTCAGCAAGCCACCGGATGCAATAATAATGCAGAGTAATAACAAGGGAGATAGTGGCTAATTTTGCGGAAAAGAATAATTGTAAAGCATGTAAATGAGATCAAGTTTTTATAACAGAAATGTAAACATGAGTATGCATCATCATCTTCTAACTCGAGGGGTACAGTCAGCACCACCTCGCTCAACAGTCCTTACATGCCATGAATAACTCAACCATTCAAACAATTGTAAACTAACTGCGAGTAGTCACACAACCCGCCCTTGACCGTGGGCTCGGCTTTTCGAAAATATTGAAATACTCTGATCATAGGTGTACCACTGTACCCACAAGGCACGCACTCATCACATACACCAAAGTGTAACGAGATGACCCATACCACGGGAACTCGTGCCAAAACCTTCCATATGGTCCTCCTCGACCCGACAACACTCTCTTATGGGTTTCATATGGTGCCCCGACGCGTCGAGCCACACCATACCCCCCCTTGAGCCACGTCGGTACAAGTCACCCGCAGGTTGCCCCTTGCCCCCTCCACTATGGTGCATCGAGTCGGATTGTCCCATACTTTCAGTTAGGACTTACCCATAAGACTTGTGGTTAGTACGGAAGTGCTTTGCAACAGATCCCGCAGACCGGTCCTTATAGTGCCCCGGGTGCGACCAACCAATGCCCGAGCTTGCACCCGGAACCCACCATACTTATAACATATCCAACTCCAACTGAGTCCATAGACGAGAATAACGGGGAAATACATATAGTAGAATCCATCTATCTACGACTCATTCTTTTTATCCTATAGCAGTTGTGTCGGTACATTGGACACTAGCTAATATAATATTTGTAGAGTGACAAAGAGTGTAGGCTCAATAAGCATGGCTTGTGTTTGCACACAAGGACGGGATCTAATAAATATAGTGTAGGGCTTGATATTTGACTAATGCAATATTACCCTATGATTTATAGCGATAATTTATTAAAACATGGGTTCAATGATGATCAAAATGGGGGTTGTGACTTGCCTTGATTAGCAAATGGGGAAGGTGGAACCTCAGGATAGAACTCCGGCTCCTCGATGTACTCGTAGTCTTCTCGATACAGAAAAATAAACATAGCATTCAATAAACAGATAAAACATCACAAAATAATAAACATACAAGTGTTAGGGGTTTTAATATGTGAAATAAGGTTTTATTATTCTCAAGTTTGGTGAAAAACATTAAATATTAGTTTTTAAGGCTTTTCCCAATTTATTTTGTGAATTTATAATTTTATCCCTAAGGGGTTTTTATTTGTTTAATTGATAAGAATATTTTGGCCAATAGTGACATATTGTTTTTATGGCATTAATGTGTAGAGAATAAAATGTTGAATTTAATAAAATTTGAATGGTGAAATTTGAAGTTAAAATGAGCAAGTTATGAATTTTGGAAGTTTAAACCTTTTTCTGGAATTTTATTTAAACAAAAAAATGGGATTTAGTCCACGGTGAGCCAGGCCCATGGTGGATTGGGTCACTATGCGTGTGGACCGGTTGATCCAGAGCCGTTGGATCTGGATCCGGTGGCCAGGCGCGAGGCGGGAGGGGTTAAGTGGAAATGGATGGTCTAGATTAAAACGCATCGAACCGGTACGCGTGGACGCACGAGATCGAGCCAGAGATTTAAGTTATGATCAACGGCTGTGATCGCCCGATACCGCTTTGACCCGATGGATGGCCTAGATTAAACCCGTGCGGGATATAATCTAAGCCCTCCATCGTTGATCGGACGGCTGAGAGCGCGTCCAGCACGGCACAAGTTAAGGGGGCACGTACCCCCTTCGTTCTCGGCTCCGGCGGGGTTCGGGTACGGTGGTGACGGCGCTGGTGAGGGGGCTAGGCCCTAGATCTAGGCGGAAACAGATAGAGGAGACGACGACGGTTCCAACCGTACTTGCGGCGACGACGATGGTCAACAGACGGCGACCGGCGGCGAGGGGTAGACGGAGGGGATGCGATCTAGGACGGCGACGGTGATCCGGCGGCGTACGCAGCCAATGGAGGGGATGCCGAGGTAGGGCGGGCTCCGGCGGTCACGACGGTGGCGGTGGCATGGACGAAGGAGGTCCGAGGCGACGGCGAGCGGTGGTCGGAGGTGGAGCAGGAGAAAAATCCGAAAACCGAGTGGGGGCGCTCTGGTTTCTCTCAAGCTCGGCTGCGGTGGTGTGGGCAGAAGGTGGCGACCGGTAGGGTTTAAATAGGGAGCTCATCGGCGTAAAATGGGAAGGGGACCGAGGGCTTCCCATGATCTCCGGCGAGGGTTTCCTAACTCATGGCCAAGCTTCCATAAACGGGAAAACGCGTCGGGTTTAGATGGAATGGGGTCGCCGGCGATCGAGGAAGGCGATCCGAGGCGAATCCAGGCGAACACGGGCGGCCGGTGGCGGGAAAACGGAAAGGGATCGCCGGGAAAGGAAGGGGGATCCCCTTCCAACGAAGAAGACGAATCTGACAGGTGGGCTCCACCTGTCAGTGGGCGGACGAAAAAGGAAGCGCCGACAGGCGGGGCCGGTCGGTCAGAGGGAGAGGGCCGTGTTGGTGAGGCTGTCAGGTGGGGCCGAGGCAGGGCGCGGGCGAGAGAGAGAGTCGGGAGCGCGCCGACATGCGAGTCCCACATGTCAGTGGCATGAGCGTTGGGCTGAGCCGGGCTGAGGCGAATTGAGGGTTGAGGCCCGTTTAGATTTATAATTGTTTTCTGTTTTAAAATAAATCCAGTAATTCCTTTATTTGGTTAAGGGTTGAACCACTGTTAATAAAAATTTGTAAAAATTCCTAAAATTATATCTTGGCCTCTAGATTATATCATAAATTTTCCAAGTCCAAGGTATGAATATTTCCCCCTGTTTGGCTTTAATAGGGCTCCTTTAGGATTTTCTTTAATAAATAATTCCAGAAATTCTTTGAATAATATATTTTCTTTATTTTATTTATTTTTAAATCTTGGGGTGTTACAACTTCTTTCTCAGTAAAATAGGCTTCTCCAACAACCCTCGTATGGCTTTCGAGTTGGATCAGCTTATCCCCAGGATGTAGGGCCTAAATCACCTGGGAGCAGATATTTCAGAGGCCAAATTGGACTCAGTAATTAGGTCCATGCATTCCGATAAGGCCCCAGGCCCTGATGGCTTCAACTGCACCTTTTACAAATCATGTTGGCCCATCATCCGACAGGATTTCATGGAGCTTGCCTCTCATCTCTCCAATGGAGACACTCAGCTCCAGCCTATTAATGGCTCTTTCATCGCTCTTGTCCCCAAAGGCCAGTGCCCGACTTCAGTTAAAGACTACCGTCCCATCTCACTTATGAATAACAGTGTCAAAATCATCACCAAGATTCTTGCCAACAGACTTCAGGGGGTCATCACCAACCTGATTCACAAAAACCAGTACGGTTTTATTAAAGGACGAACCATTCAGGACTGTCTCGCCTGGGCTTTGGAACTTTCCCATAGGTGCAAAAGCTCTAACCATGAGTCCATAATTCTGAAACTGGACTTTGAAAAGGCCTTCGATACTATTGAGCATTCATGATGTCTCAGTTGGGCTTCCCCAGTAAATGGATCTACTAGATTCGCCTTCTTTTGTCCTCTAGCTTCTCTTCAGTCCTGCTCAATGGCTCTTCTGGGAAATTCTTCCACTGCAAGAGAGGGGTGATACAAGGGGACCCTCTTTCCCCTTTATTATTTGTCCTGGCAGCTGATCTTCTCCAACATATCATTAACAAAGCCGCCCGTTTACAGGTTATTCAGGGTCCCAAGTGTCATCCCGACGACCTTGACTTCCCCATTGCCCAATATGCTGATGACACTATCATCTTCCTCCATGCAGACCAAAAGAACCTCTTCTGCCTTCGTGGGATCCTTAACTCCTTCTCCCAGTCCACGGGGCTCAAGATCAATATTTCCAAATCCACTCTTATTCTGATAAACACTTCTGTGAAGCAGGGTGAGCTTCTAGCCGCAACTTTCGGTTGCCCTATGGGCTCCTTGCCATTCCCTTATCTGGGCCTCCCCCTTGGGGTGCTGAAACCAAAGCTTGCCCTATTGAGCGGAAACTGTCTTCCCTCTCCCCTGGCTCTCCATGGCTGGTAGGCTGCAAATCGTCAACTCGGTCCTTTCTGCTCTACCCACTTATGCCATGTGCACCTATAAGCTGTCTGTCTCTATCATCTCCCGTATAGACAAAGCTCGCCGTAATTTCCTATGGCACGGGAGCAACCTCGCAAATAGGACTTCCTCTAGGGTGGCCTGGTGCAAAGTCTACAAGCCAAAGGTTAAGGGTGGCCTTGGGGTCATTGACCTTCGCACCCAGAACATCGCTCTCCTACTAAAGCACTTATCCAAATTCATGAGCCCCTCTAACCCTCCCTGGGTCAGTCTTGTCCGGCTCCACTACCTCGCCCTCGCTATGCCCCCTCACCTTGCTCCGGCTCGGGGTTCTCGCTGGTGGCGGGACATTCTGGCCTTCTCCAACCAATTATGTGCCATTGCCAGCCCTTCTGTTGGGGACGGTTGTCACACCGCCTTCTGGGAAGACAACTGGTGTGCCTCCCCCCTTCGACTCCTTTTGCTCCACCTTTTCTCCTTCGCCAAGCTCCGCTCTTGTTCTGTTAAGCACTTCCTCATGCAAAACTCTCTGTCGGACAACTTCTTTCTACCGCTCTCTTTGGAAGCCCACAGTGAATTACAGCATTTGCTTCTTCTGTTGGAGAATCGGACAATCCAGCCTAATATCACGGATAAATGGTCTTTCATCTGGAGCTCCCCGTTTTACAGCTCTGGCCTCTATTACAACTACCAATTTAAGTTCATTCAGGCTCATGGGTCCTTCCACTGGCTCTGGACGTCCAAGTGCTCCAACAAACTGAAGGTCTTCTTCTGGCTCCTTCTGGTGGACAGCCTCAATACCAGACAAATTCTCCGCAGGAAACGAGTTCTCAACTCTGATGAGGAGGCCATTTGCAGCATTTGCACTCTAAGGGCGGAAGAATTGGTATCCCACCTTTTCTTCGACTGCCCCTTCAGTCACCTTTGCTGGGCCTCGCTGGGGATCCATTGGGCAACTCATGGCGCGGTCTCGACAGATTGGTCACTTTTAAAAATTCTTTTGGAAGACCGTTCTTCATGGATATTGTAGTAATGGGGCCTGGTCTTTATGGTTAATCCGCAACAGATGTATTTTTGACAGACTGGCCCCTACGATTTCTTCCTGGAAAATTCGCTTCCTCCTCACGTTCTCAGCTCAGTCCCCCTAAGGTTAAGGGGGACTTGAAACGTTGGCTTGACTCATTGTAACTTTTCTTTTTTTCTTTTCTTTTTGTCTCTCTGTTCTCCCCCTCCCCCGTGTATCTCGTATGTTTGTCTTATTTAATTTTATAAAATCTCAGGTAGGAGTCTCTCCTACTGATTTGCATCAAAAAAAATATCTGTTAATAATGAAAGAGATTAAGCAATACATCACGCCTTCTCTGGAATGCCAAGATGATAGGGCCTACATTACAAGGTTGCGATCTGTCACAACTGGCCAGCACTACGAAGGTAACATAACAAACAGTTCCAGAATGTGAAATTGGACCGTCGGGTCTTGAAAAAAAAAGTTTGATGCAGCAAAGCTGAAAATCAAGCAGATTGACAGTAGTTGGAAGTCTGCATAGTTGGAGCTGGACAAAATGGAAGCACAGAAACCACATCTCTGAAAATAAGAGGGCTTCTCTAACAAGCTGGGAGGAAAGCTTTAAGCAAGAGCTCGCTACCCAATCGATTAGAATTTCTAAAGATTTTAAAGCCTCTACCCCCCCCCCCCCCCCCCCCCCCCCACCCCCCACCCCCCTCTCTCTCCCCTCTCTATACCTTATCATCCTTCTTTCGCACTTGTACCAATTGGCTTGTACATCCCACCTTTCCTAATCTATTTATCCAACAGTAGGAGCCTCTCCTACTGGATATTAAAAAAAAAACAGATTGCAGGTCATGAACACTACTCAGCAGGCAGGAATTAAGATAGCAACGCATGATATGAGGTTTTTTAAGAGAAGACTCGTTGGTTCATCCATATAATGGTCATTTCCAGACACCACAGGGTATCAAGGAACCAGGACTCCACAGCAAAGACAACATCCAGACTCCAGATGAGTTGCAGCCTTACAAGTAATACTGCAAATAGTTTCATCCACTCCAATTAAACACAACAAACTTGGTAGGTCACAATGTTTCCAACCAGCAAACAGACGCGGCACTTGGCTGCGCAGATTTATTCATCACTGCAAAGTGCAGACCTTCAGTACCATTTGACTTCAACTTCCACGCCAGGAACTATATTTATACCGTGCAACACCAGTTCAAGATTCAGCATGCGATGGTACCCCCAATCCTCGTCCTGAAGTTGGAAACATTCACCGTATTTATTGTTAGAGCTCTCAGAAATGATCTAAGGTGAAAAAAAAGGGCATGAAGCACGAAGATGATGCAATGTCACTGACCATTTCAGGCTTCAGAGTCACCTTCTTCAGCTTAGGTGAGTGCTGGATGTATCGACGTAGAAGCGAATATTTATTGTCAAGGCACCATCCACCCAGGCATAAGTTTGTGAGATTCTGGAACAATGGGTGTCCCCAAGCTTGATCCACAAATGTGACCTTAATTCATATGTGGAAAAAAGGATGATCTAACAATATTAATTCAGCTCATGTGTTCAAGTATTGTCGAATTGAAAGCTGTGTGTGTGTTTCCTAGAATCATCCAAAGTGGATGTTTCATTATATCTTTTATTTTTTAAAAAGCACTATATTTGTTTCTAGATAAGGCAGCAGATGCATGCTTAAGTGTGCTCGTATGAGAATATATGATGGTACGTACACATGCATAAATTCACCACGCAATAAAATGTCAGAGTGTCTCAAAGAAAAGGATCAGTGATAGGGGTCAAGCAGTACATGTACCTGTTTCACATAAGCTGTCAAATCCATGGTCGTGACATTTGAAGCATCAATAAGAGTGACTGCTGAAGTTATCTGGTAAGAGGTTCTGAGTAAGGAATCGCCATGTCCTCGATCCTCAATGTGCAACGAGACCAAGCTAGGAGTCCAAATGCTAAGATCCTTGAGAAGAGAACAGTCAATGATACCCAAATTCTTCAATGAACTTGATGAAATTGCTTGCGTCTCTATTAAGCAGTGCACCAGCAGCAGATTTTGCAAAGCTGGACATGAGTTGTTCAGCTGATCAGACACAATCGTGCCTAGGACAGCATTATTAAGCTCCAAAGTTTTCAGGTGCTGAGAACTGAATACTACTAGTTCTGGATCCAGGTAGAAAGGCTCCCACCTCTTGTACTCAGCAAATCTAATCACTTGAGCATTGTGCTTGATAGCATGATCAATCCACGAGCTGGCACGGTCTATTGCAAAAGAATGTAGCTGGAATGTGTCCATGGGAAGATTAACATGGTCACGGCGTAGCAAGAGATTGTCAACAAAACTGCTGAATTGCTCCCTGTCCTTGTCAAACCAATCTATGTCGACATCAATGAACCGCACAAAGGCCCATTGGTCAACCCACCTGTGTGACAGAACACTGGTGCATACTGCCTCCTGCATTGACAAGGATGAAATGATATGGCGGATCAGATCGTTAGGGAGATCACTGATCCTGTCCACCTCACAGGGATGGCTGGGATCCTTGTGGTTATCCGGGGACACCTGATCAGATATGCCTGCAGTGGAGATGTGGATATTGAGTTACACTATTTCAGTGGAGAACACATACTGATGTCGATTCAGTACTTTCTCTTCAATACCGGTACATGGAGAAGTGCCAGAACAGCTTACTGTCTTCTACAATACGTTCTATACAAATAATAAATGATGATGCATACCATGGCTAGCTCCGAGTTTCTTAAAAATGGCAAATAGTTTGAACTTTGGAGCCAGACCACATACTTCAATCATGGGTTCAATTGATTTGCACCAAATATTCATTGTTTTGCACCAAATTACCAATGTCTAAAGAACAAAAGATGAAAATGCTTGTTCAATTGTAACCGAAAATAAGGCCAAACAAGGGCGGTGTTTGTAGATGTTGCAAATTATTCTCACATATATTTTTCATGGTAGTGCAGAAAAAATCTAGAATCATGTGTAGAATACTGAGAAAATTCACATACACTAAATATTTGTTTTATGGTAAGCATGCATTTATTCATCTACCAAACACTTTCTATACAGGCACCATAAAAATCACAAAACAACACAACTACAAGTAAATTAGTGTTCAAATTTTCATCAACTTACTGCTAGATGGGTTCCCCTGAACATTGCCTTCTGCCGGGATAAGTTGGTACAGCTGATGAACGCCCAGAAAATTATTTAACTGAACAATAGGACGTGAATACTCCAGATCATCTTTTCTCAGACTAAACCTCCGCAGATAATCACCCTGAGTGGTGCAAGACAAAATTTTGTGAGAACTTTAGTTTAAAATCTATAATCCTATTGAACCATGAATATCCTCATCTATGAGCCAATAAATAGTAAAAGGCAACCTAACTTTTTGGAACTACATACAAATGAACACTTTAAATAAAATAATAAATGCAATTTCAGTCCATGTGTTTATGTTTACATTTTTAAATAGATCAACAAAATTTAGAACATCTAATGACCAATACATTCTGAAACTTTCAGTAGGAGCCTCTCCTACTGGTTGCCCTAAAAAAATACATTCTGAAACAAGTCTGCCGTCCTCAGTCTTACACAATTATTATATCTCTAATAGGAGCTGTTCAGGACTTCAGACAAGAAGTCATACTCAGGAGCTTTTAGCCTTTGACAGTAAACAGCAAAAGCGTTACTACTAAGATGTTAACACTGTTATGCGCATATAAAGATGCATAGAAAAAGTACTAAAAATATTTAACAAAATGGTATTACATAGGAAACCTATTAAACAACAAACCGACATACAAAGTCAAAAGCTATTGCATATATCCTCTCCTCTATTCTGGGAGCAACTTTCTTAAGATCAACCAATGTTGTAGAAGCAGTTGTCGGTAACTTCTTTTGTAGGTTGAACCATCTGCAAACAGAATGTCAAATACTAATGTGAGATATTCAACATTTGACTCTTGCACCTCCAACCTAAATAATTCAAAATTTGGTTGTGATATGGCAAGCAATAACAAAGCAGGCAACAGAGCAATTACAGGTTCTAATATGCAGCTATTCATTATTGGGGAAATGCATCTGTCCCAAGAAACATGTACAAAACTGTACATACATCCACATAAATAATGAAATACCATTGTCCAATCAGAAGTGTCATCTTTCAGCAATCCATTATCATGTATGCTATGGTTCATAGGAGAGCATGTATAACCAATAAGGAGAATTTACTTCAAATAAAACAGGAAGGATGGAACATGGGAGCATCTTATGAGATCACCTAAACCTATATATCTAAATAAGGGTTCACCACTATCAGAATTCCTTCTTTTCTGGAGTAGCTACATCATCTCATATATTTTTGACTGTGTGAGGTAGGCTCAGGCAACTGCATATGACCCACAGGTCCCACACCATGCCTTCTCTCCCTGTTCTTCCTCTTCTTTTGTCATGGTGAGACATGGTGTCATGGACATGGGCATGGACACCAAGGCTCACAACCTATCCTAATATAGGACATGAACAGTACCACGTGGTACTGTAGCAGTCATTTAGGAATTGTTAGTTTAGAGATAAGATTAGGTTTCTTATTTTAGAGATAAGATTAGATTGAGTTACAATCTACTTCCTAGATTTTAGAGATTAGATCCTTGAGGGTCAAGTCATGCCATCTATATAAAGATAGGTTGTATCTCTATTTTATTAAACAATAAAGAATTAATCTAATCTCTCCTCAATGTTCATCATCCCAGTCTAAACTCTTCTCATCCCTAGCAGTTGATGCCACCTGGCTATCCTCCCAATGGTGTTTATCATGTCATAAATTTAGTTCATGACACATGGGGTAATCATAGGGGTTTAAAAACCAAATTAAATAAGGTAAACTCCAAGAGAAATGACAGACAACTAGCAGATTAGGTGCAGAACAAAAACTCTCCATAAAGCTTAGATCCACTAAAGGAACTAGCCACAGAACTCAGTGGGGAATTATTTGACATGCCATCTTCATTAATTGCAGTCCTTTTCTGAACATGAAACAACTGACCTTTTATACTTGGGGATGATCAATATTCAATATATATGCAAGGGTTTGAACTTTGAACCCAACCAAGAACCTTTTACCAAGATTTCCCGATTCAGAAACAGGGATATTCCCATCAATCAGGGTGAACCACAATTCAATTTCACAAAGTAATGAGAGGCCGAGATAACTGGAATTATGCAAGCCCAAATAAGGACAATCTTTAGGGGATCGTGATGCCTATGGACCTAAGGCACATAATTTTGCTTTATTATTCAGACGTAGATAACATCAGATTAGATCCACAAAATTTTGATTTATTATTCAGGTCCAGAAAACATTAGGTTAGATCAACATAGATCCAGAAAACATCAGATGATGAGACCAAATATAGCATCGAAAGGTGATATCCAATCCTAATCAACTATTATGAATTCAAATGAGTAATCAAAAGAAACCTAAATTGCTCTTGACAAAACCTAAAAACCGTAGAAACAAAAGGGGGAGATGTTGAGACCAAATAGCGCTCACATATCATGTATCATGCCATCACGGATGTCCTGGGCAAGGCGGTTCCTCCAGTCGACGCCTTCCTCGATGACCCCTAACTCATCCATGGCACCAGTTCTTTGGTTTGGCTATGGAGGAGTAAGTCTGAGGCGAGAAGATCACGATGGCGGATGATATAAGCAAAACGGACCGTTTAAGCTTTAGCTGTCACGGGCCCACAGATAGAGTAACGCTTCCATCAAACGGTGGAAGATAGGTATGGCCCACATGACTTGACAACATTGCCTCGCTTGCAACATGTGAGGTAGCTTCTAGAACCTTGACAAAAAACTTTACAAAATTGTTTTGTAGCATTTCCCATCCAATATACGTCAACATGGAGTCGTCCCAAAAGTGGATTATATATGATTGATATATGGTATGATGTGATAAAAAATAGGAAAGACCTGATTTATCTCTATGACTATTGCTCGAGCCTATTTTTAAATTATAGACTACAAAGTATACTTTCAATTAGTAAATAAATAAAAATGATGGACCCCACATGTCATCGACCCTTCACCTCCTCCATCCTCTTCACCCTCTCCCTACTATCCACGACAACACACAACTCCACACCTTATTATGGAAGACAACATGATATGCCTCCCTCTTTTCTAGGAATGGCAACGAGCAAAGCAAAAAACAAACCCACAAGGCACTCTAAAACCTACAACCATACTCATCAAGTACCTAAAACTTGACAATCCATGGAATTAACCATAATAGTGTTACTAACCTTAGATTAGAGAGATGATGAAGATGAAAACAATGGAGACATATATAGAGAGAACATGTGGGCTATGGGCCTTAACACTAAGGTGAAAAAAGTGGATTTGAAGCATTGAGTTTGAGAAGATGAAGACGACGCTACTCTTGAGTCTGATACTTAGTAAAGAAATCTATCACTTGTAGGTCTGAGGACACATACTAAAGATCAATTATTTTCTGATGACAATAAGACCGAGTAAAAGAAGCATCAACTCCAATATGTTTTGTAAGCTCATGTTTTATAGGATCGTTGGCAATATGTAGGGCTCCAGTGTTGTCACATAGAAGAGGCGTGGGGGCATCACAAGAAATATCAAAATCATCTAACAACCATCTCAACTATACAATCTCTGAAGTAGTAGTGGCAAGTGCTCAAAATTCTGCTTCTGTACTAGACCGAGACACAACTGCTTGCTTCTTGGACTTCCATGCAATAGAAGAATCAATAAGAATGCAATAACTTGTGACAGGACGACGATTTGTAGGATCACTAACCCAAGTAGAAACTGAGTAAGCATGAAGCTCAAGTGGGCTATCAGAAGCATAGAACAAGCACTGAGATAATGTCCCTCTTAAATATCTCAACACATGAAGCAAATGTCCAAAATGAACAGAAGTAGGAACACTCAAAAATTGACTCAAAATATGAACAACGTGAGCAATATCAAATCTTGTGACCATGAGATAGACAAGACTTCCCACAATATGATGATACCTAGAGGGATCTTCAAGAGGTGAACCATCAGTGGGACGAAGCTGTAAATGAAGGTCCATACGTGTAGTCGTTGTCTTATTGTCACTGAGTCTAGATCGAGCAATCAGATCTTGTATGTATTTAGACTGAGAAATATAATATCCCTTAGAAGAATGTAAAACCCCAATTCCTAAGAAATAATTGAGAGGACCCAAATCTGACATCAGAAACTGCTCACCAAGTTTCTTTGGCATATGATATATATTCTGCATCTCCTGTAATCAATATATCATCCACATAAAAAAGAAGCAATGTGCGTCCATGTAGAGCGATATAAATAAATAAACCAGAATCATGATCACTAGAGGAAAACCCCGCAGCCTGTATCACAGAGACAAAACGCTCAAACCAAGCACGAGGAGCTTGTTTAAGACCATATAAGGCACAACGTAGATGACAAACATGTCCTAAAGGAACGTCAACATCAAGTGGTGGCTGCATATAAACTTCCACATAAAAATCCCGATGAAAAAAGGCATTTTTGACACCCATCTGAAAGATGGCCCAAGAGGATGCAACTGCCACAACGATCAATGTATGAACGGTAGTCATATGCACAACTAGCGCAAATGTCTCATCATAGTCCCGCCCCTATGTCTACTGAAAACCATGAGCAACCAGACGAGCTTTATACCTCTCAATGAAATCATCTGATTTTGTTTTGATTTTGAATACCCATTTGCATGAAATTGGAACGGTTGATGCTGATAGTGGAATAATATCCCAAGTATGTGTACGATCAAGGGCAGATAGTTCCTCAAACATAGCAAGTTGCCACTCAGGAATACCAGCAACTTCCTTATAATTAGAGGGTTCATCAATGACAGCATTAACACATGGAAAACCCAATCTATCCGGAAGTGCAATAGTCTGATCTCAAAGATGGTAGAGGGAACCAGCCTGTAACTCATCAAAAATAGCAAGTGACTCATCATTATTGTTAGAATCATCAAAAACAAGAGAATCAGGACTAGCCAAAGAGGTTGGAGGTGGTGGAAGTTGTGTGGAGCGATGAGTGTATAAATGTATGATAGGTGGCTCAGGTGGAGGTGGTGGTAGTGTAGCTGAGGTAATAGGTGGAGGCTCAATAGGAATGAGTGTAATGGAATGAGCGGGATCAAGAATATTAGGAAGTGTGGGATCAAAAATATTAGGAAGAGTAAGAAATGATATGGACGATGTTGGAGTATATGAGGGCTGAGTAGGACTGTAAAAGAAAGGACGGTCTTCAACAAAGATCACATCTCGTGAAATACATATGCGATGAGAAGAAGAATCATAGCAACGGTAACCCTTATGCTCAGGACTATACCTAAGAAAAACGCACTCAACAGATTGGACAGACAACTTTGTTCGCTCGCGTGGAGCAAGTAAAACATAACAAGTACATCCAAAAATATGAAGATGATCATACTTAGGCGGAATACCAAAGAGTACCTCACGTGGACAGAGACTACACGATTTTGAAGATGATTGTTTATTAATGAGGTACCTCCACTCCAATGAGCCAAAATTTGGCTCGATTTGCAATTATTGTGTCAAACTTATTTTTAAGCCACTACGATAAGACATTTATAGTGTTATCTTGCTATTGTGTCTCTCACTATACTCCATCTTTGAAATGCAATAATCTTTGTTTGTAACTTAAATTAAAAGAATAACATCAAACCAAAAAAGAAAATGTCAAAAAGTAGTTGCACCAAACAGGATTATTGTTATATGTTAGGAGCTAGGTTGTAGGTGTGTGAGTTATGGGGCTGTAACTAATTGGGCTGTTTAGGCGTGTGGGCTGTTGGCGTGTGTGAGTATATATACTGCCAAAAGCTGTAAACAGAAGGAATCGAACAAGAAGAACGAAACAAGGCTGGCAGCTCGGCTGGAGGTGTGCTCCTGCGTCGGCTGGAGGTGTGCTCCTGCGCAAGATTTCATTTTTATTCTCTTTGCTTGTGATCTGTTGCTCTCGAACTGTCCACCGTAATAACAAAGCCCACAATCTTTTCTTCATCAACATCAGTTGAGATCTTTCGTCAATTACTTATTACCCCCAAAAAATGGCCTTCCAAACTCTAATATTGCCACCACAACCAGCTTTGTTCCACAATACTGGTTGCAAGCTCTTTTTGATTCTCAACATTGCCTTTCTGCACAGTATGGCCCGCTCCTGCTCCTGCTCTCGCCCCTGGGTTTGCGATAATGGACCTCTCCCTCTCAGCATCGGTGCTCGCCAGAACTTCGCCGCCGGCCAGGTTCTTCCCCTCGTCTAGCTCTCCTCTTCCCTCGTTTCTCTCTTCCTTTCCTTTCTCATGGATGGTCCTTTTTTCCGCTGCTTGAGCTTGAGCATGATCTCGCGCTTGCCAATCTCATCTATTCTTGGGATTTCTCCCCTGGCCAAGATTTTCAGCGTCTTGTCCTGGTCCGTTTGGGTTCCCCAGTCCATCACCCCTCCTCCCCTGAAGGCTCATTCCTTCTTACGGTCGTCTTCAAGCGCTTCACTTTCAGATTAACTGAGCTTTCGGTTAGCCTTGCTCTCCATTCTTGCCTGGGAGGTTCTCCTACTGTTTTCCACGTTCATTTCCTTAGTGATCATCATTTTCGCTTCTCAGTTGCGTCCAAGCATGTTGGTTTTCTGATCTGCAAGCTGCACCGGGTTATTTCTGACAGTTTTGATCTCTCGTTTCATCTATGACGGAATGGTGGTGCCAATTGGGTTGCTGATAAAGCTCGTTGGGAGCGTGAGGAGTTGGCGAGTTGGGTTACTCCCCGGCGCCTTCGTCGACGGCACTCCTCCTCTGTTAACTCTGGGAAGGCGGTTTCCTTCTCGAACACCATTTCGGTTTTCAGGTTCGATCCTAGTGATCCCGCTCATCTCCCTCCCGGGGCGAGTCGTTTGATTTTGAATTCTAGCCTTCCTCTGGCACCTCCCCCCTCCCCTGCCTCCTTCTGGGTTGGTCGTATCCTGATTTCGGTTCCTATAAAGCCTGCTTCTCGATCTGATCTGCTTCGCAGTCGACGTTTGCTTCCTTCTCTTCTTGGTAGCTTCTCGCCTCCTTTAGCTTGCTCCACTCCCAATTCAACTCCCTCCGCCTCCAGCCCGGTCCTGGAGGGTCTTTCTTGTTCTGCCTCTGGCCAGCCCTCCATTCCGGTGAAAAAAACTTTCCTCAGGCTCAAGAACGCTCTGATTGCCCCCCGTTCTGACGTCTTTTCACGGGCAGTTCCCTTGAGGAGCGTGTTTTGCCCAGCCAAGCCAGCTTGCATTAATTACCCACAGAATCCCTGTCCTGTCAACTTTTGCAAGCTACCCCCTCGCTGCTCATTTTGTCACTACTACGGTCACTCTGTTTCCCACTGCCTCAAGCGTAAATTTTCACCAAAAACCTTTTGGATCCCTAAGCAAGTTTCCCCTCCGTGCACCCTAACCCCTCCCCCAGCCCGGGCTACTAGTTCTCCCTCTTGCCCCTCCCTTGCACTTGCTCTCTTCAACAACCCTAACCAGCCTTCTTCACCCCTAGTGCATTGTCCAATGGCAAACTTCGCCGCCGACCCCCTCCCTTTCCTGCCGCGTAGCGCCGTCATCTCAGACAGCGGAGGCGCTCTTCGCAAGCTTCGCAACGTGTCACTCTCACTGGTCAGCACGTTAAGAGGAACGAGGACATGGTGATCGCGGAGTGCGACGAGCTCTTCGACTTCATGGAGAGGCAAGAACTCCTTCACCTGGTCCACAACCACATTACTCAGGTTATGAGGCAACGTGTCGTGCGTTTTAGTAACTATCCTATTGGTCTGGGCATCTTCAAAATGGGAGGTATCTTTGCTAGAGATTGTTTGATTGCCTCTAGCCCGCTTTGGGTGGGTGATCACCTCGTCCGTTTTATCAAGCATGACGAGGCTATAAATCATCAGAATTCTCCTGTTGCTAGAATTGGATGGGTCATGTTCCTGGCTTTTCCCCTTGACTTCAAAGATGCTAACTTTCTTGAGCAAGTGGTTGCCTCCTTTGGTAAACTCTTGTACTGGCATGCAGATGATCAGAATGTTTCCAGGGTTCTCCTGAAGGTGCTCTTTGATAATTCTTTGGACATCCCTAGGAGCATAACGGTTAAATCTTGCCACTCTATGGATGGGGAAGGATGATCCTGGACGTTCCCAGTTTATATCCTCAGTAATGGTCTTGCAGACGTCTTCCCTGCTGATGAAGATGACTTGCCAGCGGATGGTGGGAATCCCCACCCGTTTAATGGGCAAATTTTCCCAGATGATCCGGATTGGGCTCAACAATGGGTTAACGAACAGGCGCTTCATGGGCTCAATCATCAACAGAATTTTGGTTTTGATTTGAATGCTGCACCCTTCCATCCTCATGATGATATGGTAGTGGATGAACCAGATTTTCAGTGGCCTCTTGATCCAGCTCAACCCCCTAACCCAGCTCAGCCTGCACAAGTGATGGAGGAGATCAGCGTGGTGTCATTAGCTATAGCCCAGTCCAACACAAGTCTATCCACTAGACAGTCGAACGCCTCACTTGAAGTGCTCTGGCTGCCTCCCTCAGCTAGAGCAGCATTATATTCTCAGCAGCCTGTGCATGACTCCAGCCCAACTTTGGTTGAAAAGGATTCACCTACACTTTCTGGTAGGGGTTCAGTAGCGCCTCCGGTCACCATCATGTACAAAAGGTGCAGCAAGGTTGTCCCTCCAGAGATTACCAAGAGCACCTCTCACAAGGATAATTCCACTAAAGCCCAAGACCCAGTGGAAGGGCCCCGTCGTAGTGCACGTATCAAAGATAAGATCAAAGGCTTCCGCACCAGTGAGGACTCCCGCCATGGCAAGTCGTCCCTCAAGCACGTCGACCATCAGGCAGGATACAAGGGGAAAGAGATTGCGCTACCTCCCCTACCTTCAATTCAAGATTTCCTCAAGGCACTAAAGTCGGGTATGGTTTATTCCCCCCTATCCATTAATCAAATTCAGCATACTGCAGTTCATCTCTATGGTATTAGTGCAGCTCATATCTCGGAAGATAAGCTGCATGCTCCATAAGCTGAGGGATCTGGGCTGGTCCCCTTCAAGGAGCACCCTCCAGCAGATGAAAATGGTCACTAAACAAGGAATTTTTGTAAACATGCCATTACAATTTTCTGTAATTTGAAAAATGCCACTGTCAGTGACTGTGGTAGGCCCTATCTGTCAGTGACACGTCGATGGCATATTTCAAAACCGTGAAAATTATAATGGCATGGAAAAATTTGGCCCCATAATCTACCCCTAGATTGTGGTGTATCCAGCGGCAGTCAGTCTTCAGTTTGGCTAACCTCCATCTTGGTGTCTCCTAGTGTTGAGACATTTTTTGTAGTGAACTGTTATTTTGGCTTCTCTCTATTCAAGCTCTTATCACTCTAGGACATGATGTTTACCTGTATGTTTGCCGCTGGTACCTTTTGGCTCAGTCTCTCTAGTATCCTACATCTTGGTTGTGGGATAGTGCTCTACTACTTTCGCCTGCATGTTGCTTTATGGGTAAAACTATTGCCTGGCACATCTTGAATTGGAATATAAGAGGCCTTAATTCCCATAGCAAACGAATAGTTGTGAAGTCTATGTTGGTAGACAGGAAATTTTCCATTTTCTGCATTCAGGAAACCAAGTTATCTACTATTGACCACTCTTTCATTCGAAGTATAGCCCCCCGACGTTTTGATAAATTTGCCTTCACCCCCCTCCCGTGGCGCTTCAGGAGGCATTCTAGTTGGTTGGATGGGCTCTAAGTTCTCGGGTCAAGTCATCTCTATGGATTTCTTTCAGATCACTATTGGCTTCACCTCGCTGGTTAATGGCCAAAGGTGGCGTCTCTCAGCCGTCTATGGGCCTTGCAGGCAGCCTGAGAAATCGGTTTTCCTCAATTGGCTTTCTAATGTACACATATCTGACCATGACAATTGGATGTTCATTGGAGACTTTAACTACTACCGTTACGCACACAACAGAAATAAACCTGGCCCGAATCTTACTGATATGCAGTCTTTCAACAATTGCATTGGGGCTCAAGGTTTGCTGGAAATTCCCCTAACTGGCCGTCAATTTACCTGGAGCAATATGCAATCTAATCCTCTGTTAGTTCAACTGGACTGGTGCCTCACGTCCGCTAATTGGATCACTCATTACCCGGTCACTAGTTTCGCTACCTTGGGCCTTCATTCTTCTGATCATGTCCCTTGTATAGTCCGGATTAGTTCTAACATTCCGCGTACACGTTTGTTTCGTTTTGAGAATTTTTGGTCTACACTCCCAGGCTTTCAAGAGGCAGTTTCTAACTGTTGGCATAGTAATTTGGCCCAAGTTGATTCAGCCCAGCGAATTTCTTGTAAATTCCTTAGGCTTCATAAATGCCTTCGCAACCGGAGCAAACGGATAAGTAGGATGAACTGGAATCTGGAAAATTGTCGCACCATCTTACTCTTCCTGGATTCATGTGAAGATCAAAGGTCTCTTTCTTTGGTAGAATACAACTTCAGACTCATTATTAAAGATAATATAACCTTCCTCCTACAGTTTATACATACTTATTGGAAGCAACGTTACACAGTGAGGTGGACTTAGTTAGGGGACGAGAATACCAAATACTTTCAAGCAGCAGCAAGCGATTGCCTTCGTCACAACACCATTGCTTTGATTACTCTACCAAATGGAACTGTGCTTTACTCACAGGAAGAAAAAGCTGAAGTCTTTCTTGATTCCTTCTTGGGAAGAATGGGTTTCTCCTCAGCTCCTCAGATGCTCTTCAATCGCATAGAGCTAATTTCGCCTCACCCGAGTTTAGATCATCTCGCTGCGCCATTCCTCTTGTCGGATATCACCTCGGTTGTCCAGAATATGCCAAGCAGTAAAGCGCTAGGACCTGATGGCTTTAATGGTCATTTCTTTAAAAATTGTTGGCATATAATCAAGGATGACATCTTTTCTCTTTGCCAGGATTTTTTCAATCACAAGACTGACCTGCGGCCAATTAACAACTGCATTATCCTAGTGCCTAAGAAGAGCAATCCGACAACAGTAAATGATTACAGGCCAATCTCCCTAGTCAATTCAATTATCAAGATTATTACCAAGCTTTTAGTGAATAGATTACAACAACTAATGCCTAGTATCATCCATGGTAATCAATATGGCTTTGTTAAGGGGCGCTCCATTCAGGATTGTCTAGCCTGGACGTTCGAATATACTCATCAGTGCCACTGCATCAAAGACCCGGTGGCCCTTCTAAAGCTTGACTTCGAAAAGGCTTTCGACACAGTAGAGCATTCAACAATTTTAATGATGCTTTCTAATCTTGGTTTTCCCAGTTGCTGGACCAGGTGGATCTCTACTCTTCTCCTATCTGCTCACTCCACAGTTGTACTCAATGGCATTGTTGGGAAATTCTTCACTTGCAAGCGGGGTGTGCGCCAAGGCGATCCCCTTTCACCACTCCTATTTATCATTGCCAGTGACCTGCTTCAGTATGTCCTAAATGAGGCTGCCGCTAGGGGTGTCGTCAAAGCACCTCCTTGTCACCATTCGGATGACTTTCCGATAGTTCAATATGCTGACGATACTATTGTCTTCCTAGAGGCCACTCAATGGAATGTTTTTACTCTCAAGGCCCTGCTCAACTCATTCTCTGCATCCACAGGCTTGAAAATAAACTTTGACAAATCATGCCCTAAGTCACCGGGGAACGGGAACGAGCCATCGTTCCCCGTCCCGGGAACTTCGTTCCTATTCGAGGAACGGGGACGACGCGGGACGAACGCTGGGACGGTGGCGGAACTCGTCCCCGAGAAAAGAGGAGCGGCATCAGGAAGGCGAAGCAGTGGTCAAGCCACGCGCCCGCGTGCCTGCATCGGGAAGGCGAATTGGCGTTTCTTCTTCTTCTTCTACCTGCGCTTCTTCTACCTCTCATCTGCTCATGCGCCCTGCGCTTCTTCTTCTACCTCTCATCTGCTCCTACGTCCTGCACTCCTGCTCATGGCGTTTGGGTCTGGGAAGCGCAGGCGGTCCGAGACCGAGAGTGCTGCAGCTGCTCGATACAATGCTTCAGAGAATGAAGACATAGACGAAGGTGAAGACATTGTTCCGGTCTCATCTGTTCCTCGTTCCTGTCATCGTTCCGGGAACATTGTTCCAACTCAACATGGAACACGTTCCATGTCCAAAAAAAACATGCTAAAGCTGTATACCCATAACGTTCCATGCTATAGGAAATCATCGTACCACGTTCCTCGTTCCCGTTCCTCGACCCCATCGTCCCGGGAACACGGTGACTTAGATCATGCCTAGTCCCCATTAACATGGAACGCCCTGAGGCTGACACTTTGGCTCATACTTTTGGTTGTGGTTTAGGCTCATTTCCATTCACATATCTGGGCCTTCCCCTGGGTATTCGCCGACCGCGTTTTCAGGATTTCACTTCTCTTATCTCTAAGATGGAACAAAGATTAGTGGCAACGTCTTACTGGCTCTCTTTTGCTGGTAGACTTCAGATTATCAACTCAGTGCTCTCGGCATTACCTACATACACCATGTGTATGTTTCATCTTCCGGTAAAAGTCGTCTCACACATTGACAGAATATGAAGACAATGTCTCTGGAGAGGCTCTGGCATTCAGAACCCCAAATTACCCCTGGTAGCATGGAAGCATGTTTGCCGACCAAAAAAATATGGTGGTTTGGGTGTAATCGACCTCCGTATTCAAAACACTGCCCTTCTTATGAAGCATTTGGCTAAATTCTACAACAATCAGGATGCTCCCTGGATCAAACTCATTTGGCAATACTATTACAACTATGTGCCCCCTCCACACCTGGTTGGTCAGCGAGGTTCACCTTGGTGGAAAGCTATTCTGAAATTATGGCCTCTGTTTTGTGCCACTGCCAAGCCTACAGTGGGTTGTGGGACTACTATCTCTCTTTGGCATGATCTTTGGTCCTCCAAGCCTCTCGCTATGCTTCTTCCCAGGCTATTCTCATTTGCAAAATCTAAAAACATCTCGCTGGAAAATTTTTGCAAACATCCAGAGATCAGCTTTCATTTCTTCCTTCCCCTATCTCCAGAGGCACTAAGTGAACTTCAGCAGCTACAGACCTTGATTCTTGAGCTGGGGTCAATGTCGAACTCAATGGACTCGTGGACCTTTTTATGGGGTTCCAACACCTTTCGCCCACACAGGTTATACAGCAGTTCTTTTGCCAACAGTCAGGTTCATCCTCTTTTCCCGAAAATTTGGAAGACCCAGTGTTCAAATAAAATCAAGGTTTTCTTCTGGCTGCTTCTTCTGGATCGTCTAAATACCAGGGAGATCCTAAAAAGGAAGAAAATCCTCCTGGACTCATCAGATTGCTTATGTGTCCTCTACTCTAGGGGTATTCTGGAATCATCTGTGCACCTCTTCTTCCAATGTGATTTCAGTGTTTCATGTTGGTCAAGTGTTGGTATTTGTTGGGATCCTTTACCCTCGGTAGCAAATCTGGTAGAAAATTTTCGTCGAGCCACACAAAGGTCTTTCCTCCTGGAAGTCATTTTCGTTAGCTATTGGAGTTTATGGATCCATCGAAACAACTGTATTTTCCGTAACCAGCAGCCTTCTCGGCGTGCTTGGCTCTCACTTTTTCACTCTGAACTTGGGTTGCAATCCCACAGGTTCAACTCTAGGCTTAAGTCCTTCATTGCTTCCTGATCCGGTCGGTTGTAATCTATCCCTCTGCCTATCTCTCTTCGTCCCTCTGTACTCTAATCTTGCTTTGTACATTTCGTTTTTAATACATAACCATTGGTAGGAGCCTCTCCTACCGGTTTCCATCAAAAAATATTGATTGCAATTGCCTGCCCCTGGCACCCAACTAGTTAACAAAACCGTGCACATCAAAGCACTCACCATGATTCTTTTTGCCCATGCAACGCCATTTCACCTCCAGCATCGCTACATTTGTGCCCTTCTATGGCCATCGCCATGCTATAGTGTAGCATACCACGTGACTCCACCACATCATAGTATTTATGGTCTAAGAATTCCATTTCATGGCCATCCATATCTGACGGACCAGCTCGTTGTCATCAATGTTGTCAAAATACAAGGGTATGGGATAATCATAAATCACTGCTATCAAGGACCTGCCCACCATGCTCTTCTTTTTGCCATGTTATCTAAAACCAAGTGACATGCTTGCTAATGAGGGTAAACTAATGTCAATTAAACCCACTAGTGAATAGTGATTGGTTGTAACACTAACATTTGAGACTTAAAAAGGTGTCATGTATTGTAGTTTAGGAAACAATCTCAAGGCAATAGTTAAGGGGGCAGTGTTCAAGAAATCAGATCTAGGCGGTGCCTAGGTGCCCAAAGGCGGTGGGTGCCGCCCCGGAACCACGACTCACGTCTAGGCAGCAAGCTAGGTGGCACAGCCGCCTAGGCCACCCTAGAGGAAGAGCCAGCAATGTTGCTGTTTCCATGCCACAGGAAGTTGCGGCAAGCCCGATCGATACAAGAGATCACCTTGGCGGGAAGCTTTAAGGAGCACATGGTGTAAGTGGGCAAGGCTGAGAGGACTGAGTTGACGATCTGGAGTCTGCCAACCATGTTGAGCCAAGGAGAGAGAGAGGACAAACGTTTTGTGATGTTGTCGATAAGGAAACCAAAGTCAGCAAGCTTGGGCTTCAGAGCCCCAAGGGGAAGCCCGAGGTAAGTGAACGGCAGGGAGCCCACCGGGCAACCAAAAGTGGCTACTAGGAGATCAGCCTTCGGGCCAAGGACATTGATAGGAATAAGGGACGACTTGGAAAGGTTGACCTTGAGACCGGTGGATTGGGAGGAGTACAAGATACCACGGAGAAAAAAGAGGTTCTTTTGGTCAGCCGGAAGAAATATAATAGTGTCGTCCGCGTACTGAGCGATAGGGAAATCAAGATGGTCAGGATGGCACTTGGGACCCTGGATAACCCCAAGATAAGCAGCCATGTTGATGATATGTTGAAGCAGGTCGGCAGCAAGGACAAACAACAGGAGAGAAAGGGGGTCCCCTTGCCAGACCCCTCTCTTGCAATGGAAAAATTTCCCAGAGGACCCGTTCAGCAAAACCGAGGAAAAGCTAGATGAGAGAATGAGCTGGATCCAGGAGATCCAAATACTGGGAAAGCCCAAGTGAGACATCATGAGCAAGATGGCAGAGTGCTCGATTGTGTCAAAAGCCTTTTCAAAATCCAATTTGAGGATGATAGCCTCCTGTCTCGACTTCTTGCATCTGTGGGTGAGCTCAAGGGCCCAAGCAATACAGTCTTGAATGTTACGTCCCTTGATAAAGCCGTATTGATTTTTGTGAATTAGCGACTTGATTACCCCTTGTAGTCTATTAGCTAGAACCTTGGTGATGATATTGACACTGCAGTTGATAAGGGAGATAGGCCGAAAGTCTTTGACCGAGGCAACATTTTCTCTTTTAGGGATTAAAGCAATGAATGAGCCATTGATGGGCTGAAGCTGAGTGGCGCAGTGAGAAAAGGAGGAAGCCAAGGCGATAAAATCATGACGAATGATGGGCCAGCAAGCCTTGTAGAAGGTCCCGTTGAAACCGTCTGGGCCAGGGGCCTTCTCCGGATACAAGGCCAGGACCACAGAATCGAGCTCAGACTCCGAGATGTCAGCCCCCAAGAGGCCCAGGTCATGGTTGCCAGGAATAAGGCGGGCAAGATCGAAGGCCATAGATGGGTTGGAAGAAAAGCCCATCTTGGAGAGGAAGAATTCCAAGAAGGCATCGGCCTTGTCCTCAACAGAGTAGGCCCAAGTACCACTGTCAAGTAGGATGGAGGGAATAGTATTATGGCGCCTTCTAATGTTCGCAGCAGAATGAAAGAACTTAGTGCTAGCATCACCAAGCTTAGTCCAACGAAGCGTGAACCTTTGCTTCCAGTATCTGTTCCAGAGATCCAGGAGGAAGGCCAGATGGCTCCGGAGGATAGTTTTGAAGCGAGCCTCTGGTCCAGAGAGAGGCCAGAGTTCTTCCCTTCTGTCCAAGAAATCCAGGATGATAGAGGAGTTCTTGATCCAAAGCTCAAAACCGCCCAATTTGCGATGCCACTTAGAGAGAGTTCTCTGAAGAGAGCTAAGCTTGTGGGCAATGCGCTAGGCCGGGTCAAGAGGATAGTCCCCGGAGTTCCAACACGATTGGACCAAATTGAGGAAGCCCGGGAGCTTGACCCAGAAGTTTTCAAAACGGAAGATGGAGGACCGGGGGATGGAGGTCCCAATTTTAACGAGGCAGGGGCAATGATCTAAACTTGTGTTAGGGAGGGCAAGGAAGGAGGTGTTAGGGAAGGAGGTAGCCCAATGGGGAGAGGAAAGGCACCAGTCCAGTTGCACCAGGATAGGGAGGTTTTGTCTGTTGCTCCAGGAAAAATTCCGGTTCTGGAGATTGATGTCATGGAGGCCTAAGGTGCCAATGATGTTATTGAAGGTCGCCATGACGTTATGGTTGAGGCGCCCTCTATTCTTGTTATTAGTGAAGCGGTAAAGGTTGAAATCGCCCACAAAAAGCCAGTCCGTCTCGGGAGGGATGTCTAAAGAGAGGAACCAGGAAACGAAGGGAGGACGGTCAGAGCTCCTGCAAGGGCCGTAGATGTTCGAGAGGATCCAAGAGGATCCATTCGACACGAAGGTCAGAGCAATAGAGGTGGAAGTGGGAGGAGTGGAGAACCCCAGAGAACCTGGCGCTATTCCAGCCAATGAAGAGCCCCCCGGCCGAGCCCTGAGTAGGGGAGAAAAGGAACTTGTCCAACCGCCTGGGACATAATTTTCTAATCAAGGAATGTTCAAGGGTAGCCATCTTAGTTTCCTAAAGGCAGACGATGTCTGCATTAGACGAGGTAATGAGATTGCGGACCGCAAGCCGTTTGCTAGGGGAGTTGAGGCCTCGCACGTTCCAGCTAACCACGTTCCAAACTCTTGAACCACCCATCGAACACAGGAAGGTGTGGGAAGAGAGGGGAGAGGCACACTCACCAAAAGAAGCACCAGGGAGGAAAACAGAGCAAACGGAAGCAAACAGGCAGACGACAGAATGGCCAAAAGATGGCGAGTATCAAACATAACCATACAGTCAAGAGGAGAGTGTTTGTGGTGCGAACAGAGAAACCACCAAAATAAACGAGAGTTACAACCCTCCCAAGGCGACAGAAGGCACGCAGGCCAGTTAGACGTTGGAGTGTTGATCATCCTGTTGAGTAGGAGCAAGGGCAGGAAGGTCCACCGCAGGAGAAGCCGCAGATGGACCAGCCTCAGCAGACGCAAAGGGAGCAGCGGAATCCTCAGAGTAACTGGAATGTAAAGAGGAGTTGGACACCTTATCAGCATTTATGCCACAAAGGAAAACCGTGGAATGCTGAATTTGTTGTAAAGAAAGCGGGGGGCAGGGAGCATCCGACCTGGAAAGTTCAATGTACTCCTCAATGGTGGGGAGAGTGGAAAGGAACTGGCCTTGATCCCAGCGAGACAAAGGTTTGAACCCCCTGTATCTTGCCTTGATTCTGGCACTCTGCCTCAGACCCTGGACCGAAAGAGGCGAGGGAGGCTTGGATAGGGACCTAGAAGAGCTAGCTCGGGAGGCCCCACCCCTTCGGCGCCTGGCGTAGACAAACCGAACCGGCAGATTGGCGCACCCAGGAGGAGCGGGAGCATCCTGATCGGCCAAGGGATTGTCTTGCTCCAAGGGGTTGTCAAGCACCAACTGGGGGAAGGGGGAGGGGACAGCCAAAGCCAGAGGAGGGACAGACTGGAGCCCAGGAGTCTGGGACCCACTAGCAGCCCCGGGAGACCCCGATGGCAACGAGGCGACCGGGGGAACCAGGCGGGCTGGGTACCGGCGAGATTGCTCCGCGTAAGACTCCATGGAAGACTTCGAAGAAACACCAGAGACTTCCATGCTATCTTGGGGGTCATCATCCTCATGAACTTCGGCCATAGCCTCGAATTCATCATCCCGAATAGGTTCAACTTCATCCTCAGGTTGCTCACCATCATGCTGATCATGATCGTGCGGATGGGGCTGATGTGGCGGGTGCCACTGATTGGCAAGAGGGCCAAACATCTGGTCATCCGCCCAATGTTGGATCCATTCCGGTTCTCTTGGCTGAATGGGGCCCAAGAAAGGGTGTGGATTCCCATTGTCTGGCGGCAAGGGATCTTCATCACCCAGCCACTGATCGGCGAGATCTGACTGGAGCAAGTAGACCGGGAAGGTCCAAGAGCGGCCACCACCGTCTAGGTCACAACCATGCTTGACAGTAATGCTGCGGGGGACATCCAGGTCATCTTCATATAGTGTTTGACTTTGGGCCATGTGGGCCTGTTGCTTTAGGTCATTTTGGGACCATGTGGTCACGTTTTGTTGTTTTTATTTCTCTCTGTTTTTCCTGGTTATAGACCGGGTTTGTGTCGTTTGTGTTGCCCACCGTCATCGTTGACTTTGCTTTCTCCGCCATCACGGAGGCTGTTGCACCCATCTCTGTGAGCCGCCGTTGCGGCTCGCCCCCGTCCGCCGCCATTGTAGCTCGTCCTATCTCCGGCTCGTCACGACTAGCTTCGCCGCTTGTCGCAGCCGTCTCCACCGTCATCCGCCCTACCTCCTACTGCTCTATCGTGGCTCGTCGTCGCTGAGAGCAACATCTGCTTCATTTGCTCAAACTCAACACTTCCGATCCGCCTTGAGTTTGAGGGGGTGCTAAGACTATTAGGCCCATATCCCACCTTAATAGTGTGATTATGCTTGATCTAATCTCAGTTTAGTAACAATGAACAGTTCACTCCCAGCAGCCTATGCAAGCAAAATAAGAAGATACAGAGAACAGGGGTTTGCAGCACTCACATCACCTCTAGTGACTGTCAGGGCTGAGGCAGGCCTTGCAGTAGCCACCTGAACCACTGGGGCGGTGAACACACTCCACCATGTTGTCATTATCTGCTGGGTCCAGTGGCTGTATAAACCTTTTTCTGCAGAGCCTGATGCAATGTAATTATCAAGTAATCCAACATCTGTTTAATACGTATAAAGAAAATAAATCTTACTCTCTGACGTACCTTCTTTAGTTCCAGATAGATATGTTGCCTCATATTTGCTGAACCTTCATGAGTAGATTTGCCACAGAGAAGAGTAACAAGTTCATGCATGCCAACTTTCAAGTAAGGTCAGGTCGCTCAATACTTGGCTAAGCAGTCAGTTGATACTCCAGTTAATCATGAACAGTAATGGCTTTCTTGATTCAAATAAACCAAGACAAATGAAATTCAAGTTAATAATGCAAGTATGCAAGTGAAGCTTTCTACACCACTTTCCCATCATATAGTTAGCAATCACCAAACAATGACACTGTAGTGACTAGTCTTGTCAAAGCAAGTCCTCAGAGAATGAATAAACCATTTTTAACTAGGATTCTCATGGTATTTCCAAGTAACTATCGACTATCATTTAAGCTTAAATTCTCTAAAAGTTTTCAATCCGGTACAACAGTACAACTGGACTTGGAGATCATCATTCATTAACACGACCAAAATGCAACAGCAACAAAGGTTCAAAATCTACAGTCATTAACTAAACCTAGCACTGAACCGCTCCCAGAACATGTTCACTCTACTATTATGGTTTTTTCCAATTATCAAAATTAACAGCTATATACAGACTTAAACCAACTGCAAGGGTCACGACTGAACATGAAGACACAATTTGACTGGCAAGTTGGTTGGATTAGAGGGAAACTGGCTACATCAGCACTAGGCAGCAGTAGCCACATCTGCGCCTGGCTGGGTTGTCAGGCTTGAATCCTCTGACTTGGTATTGTTATTGATCTCCTTGTTGTGTCTGTACTCAGATGGCACAGCTCCACCATCCTTTTTATTCACAGATTTACTGTCTTGCTTTCCCTCCATGGTCTTAGTATTGAGAAATCGACCACCAGACCCCCTTGCCCTTTTTAAAGCATGGAGATGGCGAGACTCATGTAGGTAAGGCTGAAAGGGGGACAAACCAAAAAAAAGTACAGAAATGAGAAGCAAAGAATAAGTTGAGCATCTAGGAACATAAACTAGTTGATGATCCATTAAACATGATAGAGCATTTAGAGCAAGGAGCACACTATTCAAGTATTCAACACCCCCTGGTAGGAGCAGAGGAGGAATTAATTAATTCCTTCTGGTTGATTTATTTCATGACCCTTATGGGGTATTTATAATCCTAATACAATCTAATATGTTATCCTTATCTCTATCTTTAAAACAGAAATAACTATTCTTATCTTAATCTAACTAATTCTAACTAATTGTGCTGCCGCACATAACACCCCCACCCCTCTAATTTACACCTTCAGTCACCCACTCACCGGTAACAAATTAAATAACCATCCTAGACCCAACACAAAGTAATTATCCTAAGTCATAAGGGCGAGAAGGTGATTAACTCTTCTAGCCCCTGCCAACCTCCAGTAGATTAGTTCTTCAGCAAAGAATCCCAACACTCTGGTAACATTGGGATTGATAAACAAATAATTGTTTTGGTGTATCCAGATTGATCAAGCTCCCAATATGACAATAGAGTTGACCCGAACAAACGAAGTTCTCAGCGGGCGCTAGTTTTTTTTTTTTTTGAATTACCACTTCTTGACCACCGGTCGTCACAGTTTCATTGAACAGTAATCTATTTAAATCCGTTAGCCATGGTGGATTTTGATAGAAACAAGGATAGAAGTACAAAAGATTCCCAATGAAATGTCAATAACAGGGCAATGCTGCAATATTCGCAAAAACATAGTCAATCGAGATGTTTCATCCCTTAGAAACAGGGAACGCGGAACGGAATGAGCCGGCGGGGACGCAGGGGACGGAGGAGGAACATCGTTCCGATCTGGGAAAAACTTGCTAATGGGACTTCGATCTGGCGCACAGGTGGTTCTTGAGGGAACGAGTGTCCCTCCCAGCAGCGGAACGCTTTGATGCTTCGTTTTCCGGCCGCTGGTTCGATTTCCCATCTCTTCCTTCGTTTCCCATGAGTTCCTTCGTTTTCCTCATTTGTTCCTTCGTTTTCCCAGCTCCTGCCTCGAGTTTTCCATTAATGCTTTGTGTTCCCAGCTTTCTAGCAGCCCAGCATGCCTCCCAGCCTATTTCTACAATCCACCAGACCATCTCTTCTCCACTTCTCCAATTGCCTCCCAGCATGCTTCGTGTTCTAAGTATGAAGTACTAACTGCTGAAAGAGTTTGGAGTACTTTTAGCCATATCCATAGTGCCAAAAGGAACAGGATGAATGCGGGCACTGCAGATAAACTTGTTTTCATCCATTCAAACATGTGGCTTCTATCAAGGACAACACAAAGCTACAAGAAGGGGCCACATGCTAAATGGGATATTGATCCCGAAGATTCTTCTATCTAGAAGTTTATAGAATTTATTTCGTTGCTGCTGTTATATAATTATTAGTTGTTCCTTCAAGAAAAGATACTATTATCAATTATTATCTAATATCTAATTTGGGTTAAAGTGTTATGTTTGCAATATATAACCACTATTTTGTTAATCATAAGTTGGGAACACGTTCCTCGTTCCAGGGACATCGTTCCCTACAATCGTTCCATATCTGTTTGGAACGATGGTGAGCAGTATACCCCCACTCGTTCCATGTTTTCGAAACTGACGTACCCCGTTCCTCGTTCCCGTACCTCGTTCCAATCGTTCCGGGAACATTTTAACTAAGTTTCATCCTACATATACCAGTATACCACTGAAAAAAAGACAGATGCACATATATACTGAAAATACCTTGCGGGTTTTATTGGACTTATTTTCTGATTCAGCTTTTGCACGAGACTGGCGTCGCCTTAATATACCATGATACTGCCTTGCATTGACATATATGGGCTCTAGAACAGCATCGGTCGCCAAGCACACAGAATGTGGAGGCATTGCCAATAAAGTGGTGTTAACCTAAAGAAAGATATATAACCAAAATCAGCTGCTGTAATTGTGTTAAGATTATATATCTGCATATATTTAATGTAAACTATACCAGAGGTTGTCCACTATAAGCACCATATATGCTTCCATAGTAGGTACCAATATATGGATAAGCTACCTGAGCCTGAAAGAGAATATTGTTTTATTAGGCCTGAAATAAGGAAGAACAGTAAACCTGAGCAAAATAAGATAACATTGGTGGAAATAAAACTAGGCAGCCAAAGGAATCTGTATTCTGTAAGCAATTAGCCATATAGTCGCAACTTTTTTATTTATTCACCGATCAGTTTAAATCTAGTTGAATTTTATCATAAAAACTCCAAGAGGGAAAGGATCCTAGGTAACAGTTACAGAACTTCACTGTGTATTACTACTATAGCATCGTGTTTTAGAGGAGGAGAAAAGTAACAGGTCATACTGTAGCTGGCCCTACAGGGAGCACATATCCTGCAGATGAAGTGGCCACACCAGGATACGGATGCCCAGCAGCTGTAGGACGAAGCTGTGTTTCACTGTCCAGCTGCATGTGTGGCTAGTCAAATTCACTGTCAACAAAGGGGATAAAATTCAGTAAGTGACAAAAGTATGACCTCTAATAGCTTGCGCAAAGCTGCAAATAAAAGTGTAGTCAGCCACTGAAAAGTTTCTAATATTTGGCCTTAAGGATCTCTGTCAATCCCTTCATGTTATATAGGGCTAAAACACCCAGGGCAGATTACAACTATTATTGTATTCCAAGAGAAATCCCAGGCCTATTCAGTCTAGGTTTATATCTATATATTAAACTAATATTTCTATGTATAAACTGACCAGCCTGGTGCCCTGGTCTTTCCTGGAATACTAGATTACATTACAAAACAGCAACATATTCTATTCTATCTTTAACAGCCACAAGTGAAAGTATATAAAGGACAAACAGAATCATCTTCAAGCATTCCCAGTAATTCACAGCCAATCTTTCCCCTTCATAAAAACCAGTTAATAACTAAATTATTCCGCAACAAGTATTCATTGTTCCACCTCTTGCATACATCATAATGTGTCTCAATGTTTATTTTTTATGGAGACGCTGTTTGGAAATTAATTCAGAACGAAATACAGCTTGTTTCAACTTTTCTTTCATGAATATCACAGGTCACTGCTTAACAGACCACTTGTTCCTACTAAATCTTACACCATGTACTGTACATTTAACACACTCTTGTCAATAATCCCGTAGGTCAGCAACCTAAACTACATACACAAGAACAAAGAGAACCCACTACTAATTCATCATCATAAACTGCCAATCTGCCATGATTCTCTCTCTCTCTCTCTCATTCTGTCGCACACAAAAGGAGTAACCTTTACAATTTACAGGCCTAGTTAGTGGCATCAGGGCGGGCGCACCAAAGTAGGAAACCGAACAAAAAGGAAAAAAGGGCTAGCAATGTCACCGACATCCGCAGGAACCAAAACAGGTTAGGAATCCCCAAATGCGTTGGCAGCAAGCATCAATCCTAATCCCCGCGTACAGTTGAGCTTCCACGCTACGCGGAGTTCCGGCGGCCCAGCCATCTACGCACGATACAGCACCAAGCTAACACCAGCCAACGAAGAACCGCAAGAAGACGTCCGTCCGTGAGAGTGGGCCGAGGCGAGGATTAGGGATTACCTCGATCGTCGAGAGGATTTTCGCGGGAGGATTCGAGCCGCAGCTTGGCTGATTCGGCTCGGGATTATTGGGAGGGGAGGAGGAAGGAACCGTCTTGGGGGAGATGAGCGCGGCCGAGGTGTGTGCAATGTGTATCGTGTTTCAGGCGGGTGCGCTTCTGGAATCTTCCATACGGCCCGAGATTTTTAGCGTCGTGTGGATTTTGAGAGCCGTTTTTGTTTTTGGAAACTAAAAACCAACCGAATAATCTATTCTAAGTCAGCATTTTTTGACACGGTGAACCGTAGAAGATCCCTTAAATCTAATTTTGTGGCTTTTGTTTTTGAATATTTCGTAATGCTAATATTAATTTCAAATTTCATGCAATCGTACAAAATTCTGTAAATTGACATTTTAAATTTTATACAACCTTATAAAATTCCATAAATTGGCATTTAAAATTTCATACAACCATACGTACCTTCATGAATTGACATTTCAGATTTCATGCAACCATACAAAATTTCATAAATTGACTTTTTACACAGCTCACAGCTTATAGCGGTTTATCCACAGTCGTTTCAGCAAAATGGCTTTCAGTTTTCTCAGAGCTGACATCCTACGACAGCTTTTCCACGGCTCACAGCCCCCAACGGTTTTTTTCCACGGTCACGGCTCAACCAAACACGCCCTTTTACTATTATAACACTCAATAGAATTGGCTTCTCTAAAATAGAACGCGTATCATGGGCTTCTTTAAATTAGCATTTTCAAGGAAGACTGATTGCTATTATAGAATTCTAACAGAAATTGTGGTTGTACTATCAAATATGACTGTTATACGGGGGTATTTTAGTTTGGAATTTTTGCTCTTATGCCACGAAGTTGAGTAATGCTTATTTTTTGCCACGTCATGTGTGTTTGACAACTGAGCCCAAAAACCACATGTCATACACTCATATGGAGCAAAAGAGCAAATTCCACCAACTTATGTGTGGCATGAATGCAAATCTCCCTTTTAGTTTACCTGTGTGATAGGCAGAACGCCACGGAACAACAAAACCAGCTGTTAGGCTATGTGAAGCAGATCGCAGAAGCAGACGTCGTCCTCAGCATTTGTAGGGGAAAAAAAACATAAACTTGGGCACGCAGCCGATCGAACAACCCCACGGATCCAAGAGGCAAGAAATTTTCGTCATGGCAAAGACGTACAGCTCCCGTTCAGAACAGCTACTCGAAGGGAAATGTATTGACAGTGAAGAGCCTTCGAAATGCACATATTCCAGAGTGCTAAATGGCAACAACAATCAGGCAGAAAGGCCAAAACTAACTAGAAAGAATCATAAACTAGTAAGGACGGCTTCTCCTGCCCCAGCTTACTGCGCGCGGCGACAACGGCGGCTGCGTCTGGCGCATGCGGCGACGCCAACGTTCTACTGCTGCGAGGATTCTGATGGACGGTTCGAGGGTATAACAGTCATGTTACATAATACATAACATATAAAAAAACACAAGATTCTGTTAAAAATCTGTAATAGCAACCGATCCTTCTTGAAAATGCTAGTTTAGAGAAACTCACGACGTGAGTTCTATTTTAGAGAAGCCAAATATATTGTATGTTATAATACTAAAAACCTCGATTCGAATCCGGCCGGATGATGCCGTTAGTTTTGAGGGATTTCTTTCACAAATAGCCTTAGAAAGTAAGAAAATACAAAATGAGCCTTTAAGTTAACGGAAAACAAAAATGGTTGTGAAGAAAATAAAAATTTTACATCCAGGTCCTCTTATATTGAAGTTAGGCGACATTCCCCTCTTAAAGCATCTCTGAGAAGTATATTCAAGAGTGTGCTTATTTTTTGTTCCTTAAATTTTATATAGGAATTATGTTCAAAACAATTAATCCCTAAATGTAAGTTAATCTATACTAATATATAATTGGCGAGTTCGTTTACTCATCTGGACAATCTGAGCCATCCATTGATTACTCATACTCATTGAAACGATCACGACCGTTGATCACCTTCCCTCAGCTCTCCCCACAACTCTCCGTGCGTTCATGCAGCAAAACCCCAACTAATCAATCAACCGGGATTTTTGGTAATAAAATCTGTTCCGAGCGGGCGCATTCAGCGTGCTTGTTGCCGAACGCCCTCCCGCAATTAGCGCCCCGCCAAACGCCCTCTCGCAAGTCACGGAAGTGCATCCATGGCAAGCGCAACTGCCGGGCTACCGCCCCAACGGAGGAGAAGGGTGGAGGGATTTCTCTCGACGATAGAAAGGAAGGGGAGGGCAACAGCGGCTGACGCGAGCTCCATGGGGAGCCCTTCCGTATCACCGTAGAGGACAACTGCTCGACGCCTCCATCCCTGACCAAAACCCTAGCAGCCTATCTATACTAATATATAATTGGCGAGTTCGTTTACTCATCTGGACAATCTGAGCCATCCATTGATTACTCATACTCATTGAAACGATCACGACCGTTGATCACCTTCCCTCAGCTCTCCCCACAACTCTCCGTGCGTTCATGCAGCAAAACCCCAACTAATCAATCAACCGGGATTTTTGGTAATAAAATCTGTTCCGAGCGGGCGCATTCAGCGTGCTTGTTGCCGAACGCCCTCCCGCAATTAGCGCCCCGCCAAACGCCCTCTCGCAAGTCACGGAAGTGCATCCATGGCAAGCGCAACTGCCGGGCTACCGCCCCAACGGAGGAGAAGGGTGGAGGGATTTCTCTCGACGATAGAAAGGAAGGGGAGGGCAACAGCGGCTGACGCGAGCTCCATGGGGAGCCCTTCCGTATCACCGTAGAGGACAACTGCTCGACGCCTCCATCCCTGACCAAAACCCTAGCAGCCTACTAGCCGCCTCTCCCCCTAGCAAGTCCCATCCTGATCTCCTTTCCGCTGGATGGAGATCGGCAAGCACAACTCCACCGCCGCCTCTATGGATGGCGTCAAGGTATGTGGTGCCCGTCGCCCTATCCCACTATCCTGCATTGCTAGACCAATAAGGATGTTTTCTTGCATTGCTAGGTTCAGATGCTCCCAATGGTTGAGGCGCTGCAGCTTCAGCTGGTGGCAGAACTTGTTGATGAAGTCGTCGGCGCGGGCATCCACCTCGCCGGCTTCCTCCTCTGCCTCTTCCCCCTCCTCATCATCGGACGACTCTGACGCGGTGTTGGAGACGTCAAGGCAGCGACGCGGCAGTTCCCTCGTCGTCGCGGGCCGCCGTGACTCAACCGCCTCGGTCTACTCCTCCGTCACGGCCTGGAAGTGTGCAAATGCCGACCGGTCGCTGGCCGACTTGCGCAGCCGCGCCGGGAGCGGCGGGAGCTCCGCATCCGCATCCATCGCCGCCTCTGACCTGCTCCTCTCCACCGCAGCGACTGGAGGCTGCTCTTCGTGCCCCAGATCCACGACCCCGGCCACCGCCGGCTCGGGGGCGGGGGTGGCGAGGCGGTACATGTTGAATGACCGGAGCCGCTCGAGCGCCATCGACAGAACGCGGGAGAACCTCCTCTGCTCCCCACTCGCACCAGCGCCATCCCCCTCCCTGCCCGCTCTCCTCCCCATCTCCGATCTACGGAAGCCGGAGGCGCGGCGACATTCTCTCCCCCCTGCTCTTCCTCCTCTCTCGCGCTCTTGGCCGGCCGGCCGGCGACAAGGCACGGAGGTGCGAGGCCTCGTCTCCTTCCCTAGCCTGCTCCCCTGCTGTGCCGCCGCCCGCTCGCCTGGCCGGCGAGGGCGAGCAGGTTTGCGGAAGGCAACGACGACCTGCCTTCATCTCGGTTCGAATAGAAGAGCGGCTTCTGTTTCCAAAAGAAAGGAATTTGGGAGGGTTCGGCTGAAAACCACACGTTACGTTAGGTCCGTCCATGCCCAGAAAGTTATGATATTTTTTCTACTGATCTATTAATTCTGCATTTTCTTTTAGGACCAATTTGTGTCGTTTTCTTGCTGCTTGATTCATCTTCTGTTTGTTTCTGTGGTTCCTTTGCAAACGCATCAGTGTGCCTTTTAAATTTTAACCGATTTGGAGTTTTAGGGGAACTTGCAAAACATTTGTTGCTAAAACTACTTGCTAACTGAAGTTGGTAACTGCTAGAGTATAGGGTAAATCATACATACCAGAGTTTTATGATTTCCAACTCCATGCACAAATTAATGAGTTGTTGTGACTTATGTAGATACATTGTCTTGGAAAACAGGGGTTAAATCACTATAGCAAAGAAAGAGGTAGGACAAGACAACCAAGGTGGTGGTGGGTTTTATTTTTTCTTTAGTGTGACAAACATAGAAACACCTTTTTTTTGGTAATAAGAACTGGTTTGATACAACTGAATTACAACAATAAACATAATGTGACATCACATTTACTACTGGCAATTAGGCTCACCGAACAATAGTCAGTGGAAAAAGGAAAAAAAGTAACATGTAAAATATGAAATAGACACACCTGTCAGTGCACTTTCATCAAGTGAATAACACATACATATTAGTTTTATCTTTTTGTGACTGGTTTTCACCACATTTATAGCTCTAAATTCAGTAATTCTCCTTTTCTATATAACTTCATTTTCTGTCCTCTCATGTAGCCATGCGCAGTGTGATACATGTTACTTCTGAGGTTGCCCATTGAGCAATCTTCTTCTTGTGTACTTTTGCTCTATGTTTTATACTTATGCATTGCTTCATCTATTTGACTGTTAAAATATTTAACATTATTTATCATGATAAATAATATTGCAGGGAGGAAAACTACATTTTTGTTCTTGGATAGCACACTCTTGTATTATTAACTGATGAAAAATTGTTTAAGTGCAACACATTTATCGTTTTTTTGATTTTCACCGTTGCGTAGCACGGGCTCACTACTAGTTCACAACAGTTTATCTATATTCACGGTCCCTATATTTAAAATCAATCCTCTGTCAGCGCACAATAAAATAGGATCAATAGATAGCGCAGCATCTACACAGTCGCACGCCATGGCACTGCCATCCTACACCCCCAACAGGAAAAATTAATCTGCTTCTACCATCTCTTGGAAATCAACGATCTTCACGCTTCTGGCCATTCAGATTGAGGGGGTGTAAGGATCCCTAGCCTAAAGTTTAAAGTCTAGCTCTTATCATATCGAATGTTCGAATGCTAATTAAAAAGACTAAATATAAATTAATTATAAAACTAATTGCAAATGATATATGCAAGTCAAAGTCGATTGACCCACACTAGCACTTCCACGCAATAAACTCCACTAAAGGTGATCATATTACCGGAATCGCATCAGGTACACCTGTCACAATTTTGACTGCCCAATAACCAATTTGATCTCAAGGTAAAGAATAACCAGTTACACCAAACGAGGCAGTCAATACAGCTAAAACCACACCTGTGACCCAAGTTAATTCACGGGGTTTTTAAACCCACCTGTGACATACACACGAAATACGTGCAGGATCAATACATCATTATCACATAATTGTCAAATAATGAACTAATTAGGTTTAATATATTCGTCACACGAATTAGCCCTCATTTATATACTTGATTTTATAATTAACATATGTTTCATAGTTCTAATTAGTACCCAAACATCTAATGTGATGGGACTAAAATTTAGCACCAAGGATCTAAACGAGGCCTCACACAATGCCTTGAGTGGAAGAAAAAGGCATTATAATCATTTTACATTATCCTTTTACAATATTGATTATGACAGAAATACAAGCAAAAAAATTATTCTTAAATTACATAGACGGATGAAATTTGATTCATTAGAAGTCAGATTATAAAATCAGCTTGGGAAATAACTATTTAAATGTTTTGATCACATCACATAGAAACTAGATTGGATTTTGTAGTGAGACAACTAGGCAAATTCACAAATAGAAGCTGGGTTGAACAAGCAAGGACAGTATATTTCTCTGTAAATATCACAATAAAATAAATAATCAGTTTGCTGCAAAAATGATACATCATCAACAAAGTCTTTTAGTCCCAAGCAAGTTGGGGTAGGCTAGAGTTGAAACCCAATAAGAAGTCACCAAAAAGAGAGAGAGAGAAAGGGGAGGGGAAAAGCTTTTAAAAGCACTAAAAAGGAAAAGGCCTAATCATGGTTCGGGCACGTGAATAGCTTCTTTCCAAGTACTTCTGTCCAAACACAACTCCTTTGGGATATTCCATTCCTTCAAGTCCTTTTTGATTGCCTCCTCCCATATCAAGTTTGGTTGCCCTCTACCTCTCTTCACATTATTGACCCGTCTTATGATACCTCTGTGCACCGGTGCCTCCGGGGGTCTCTGGTGGACATGCCCAAACAATCTCAACCGGTGTTGCATAAGCAAAAATGATAAATAAAATAAAATAAACAAGTCACCAACATTTCCCCATCCTCTTTCCAATCAAATTGTTGAATATGAAATAAATCTTCCAAAGAAGATAAAGCCCAAGACTGCTTCATTTGTAATATGTTTTTTTTTTGTTATGAGCGCAACTTAAAACAACATTTTTCTCTAATTGTAGAGGACTAGAGGAAGTGATCAACCAGTGTTGTCCCATAATTAAATAGACATTCAACATTTTAATATAACAGTGTACTATTTCTGATGATTTTGAACTACACACATGTTTATAGATTGGCAGTGTATTACTTTTGTCTTACAATACAAGGCCAAGAGTAATATAATTTGTCTTCTCCTGATGCTTTCTTGAATTCGTGCAACACAACAAGCTATTGCCATGTCATTTTCACTTGTTCTGAAAATTCAACATGTATTCCACCCGACGTGGCAAAAAACAAAATTGATTTTTCTCAAGTCATACAAGCGCCCTATCCCAAGCTTTTATAGTACGATTCTACAAGATCTTTTGGTGCAATAACATCTAAAAACATACAAAAGAATGTATCAGTATGACCATGTGTTTGCCCTTGGCTTTGTGATTGTAATACAGAAAGTATCCCATTTTCAAACAGAAATACAGAAAAGCATCTCATTTTCTGAAGAAATTTGCATAACTTGAACAGTCCAAATCACACAGTTTTCAATTGAGCATATTTCACGGATTTGCAAGAACTTCAACAAATTGACCACAAAAGAAATCAATTGCACACCTTTTTTTATTCTCTTGTTGTAGTCTGTAGGTGAGGGCGATGGACCGGGGAAGCCTGAAGGAACAAGGGAGAGGGTTTTGCGCACTGGGGTTTTGACCGTGTGAATGGTTCCCCAACTTCTCGTCACCGTAGGCACACCCAATCAGCCGATGCACTGTTGGGCATTCCAAATCAACTTCGCTGGCGTACAACTTATCGTTGCCTCCAACTTCCAACATCAGTCATTCTACAACATGGAGCAGCCCGGCACCGACAGGGAGTCACAACTCTAGCGTATCGGTGGCTAGAAGGTGAACACCCTCCACCAACCCAATGAGGAGGACAACCAACGGCCTCACCCCATCTCTTCCGCTTCGGAAGGCCCTATTTTATTCATCGCCATGCTAACAACCGATGATGACACCATCGACCATGTGGATGGTTCCCCAGCCGCTCATCGCCGCAGGCACACCCAATCAGCTGATGCATTATTGGGTGTTCTAAACCAACTTCACCGACGTACAACCCATCGATGCCTCCAACTTCCATCATCAACCATTCTACAACGTGGAGCAACCCGTCGCCGATAGGGAGTCACAATGCCAACATCCCGATGGTTAGAAGGTGAACGCCCTCCACCAATCCAGTGGGGAGGACGATGACTATGAGGGGGTGACGGATCCTAGCTCCAAGGAGTAGCATATGTTATGCTACACACTTAACAGTAAATCCTTTTTCCTAATCTCCCCCTTCTCCCCATTTTCCCTTCTTCTATACAGTGATTTAGTGACTACCTCGTGGTAATTTTGATCTCGTGGTAAAATCTAATTACTCTCTACAAGTTATTTGCATTTTTTATAATACAATTCTCTCTAATTCTAATTAATCTTATATAAAATATAGTGATAACTATAACATCAGATTATTTTCGTTAAACACACCATAACACATGTCTCACCAATGTATTTAGTTTGATATATATTTTAATTAAAATAAATTAAACAACTTATGAGTATAACAGAAAATTATCGATTAACCATACCAGCCTATTGATTGGCACTATGCTCCACCGAGTAGTACTAACTAGTGGACTATCAAATAGTTGGGGCAACTTTGGAACCCTAGACTATTACTAGTGCCTCATCTGTTGTTCATGTCTGGTCTTGGAATCTTGATTGAAGCACGGCTACCGATCATTAGTAATAACTCCATTGGGTTCTAGCTCTTTAACACATTTGGTTTTTTAAAACCAACACCGGTTCACTGGTCTAATAGAAAACAGTCGGTTCATCGGTTTTTAACAATTCGATTGCTTAACCGGTATTTTAACAAAACTGAACTAGTTAACTGCCTAGTTCTGGTTTTTTCCGGTTTAACCACTGGTCCGGTCTAATTTTTTCCACGATGTCGCCACCCTACCCGTCGTTAGTCGCCTCCATCCTTCTGCTCGCCTCTGCCCTCCTACTCGCCTCCCTGTTGTATTTGGCAAGGCGCACTGGTGGTCCCTGTAGGAAGGTGAACTTCTCGAGGAAGTCGTGATGCGTGTTGTTGATACAAGCGAAGATGAGGAGGCTGATGTGGGCATGCCATGGCATGGTGGAGCGCCCGATGGCGGGGGTGGCGCTAGGGAAGAAGAAGGTGAAGAAGGCGGTGAGCCAATGGAGCGTGTAGACGGAGATGACAGTGATGTCGATCTAGGAGTGGAGCGAGTAGAGGTTGGGGTGGTAGCATCAACATGGGAGGGAGCTATAGTAGAGGATGGTGTGGGCATTGAAGATGAACTGCTTATTGTCGTGGGATCACAGGGTGAGGCCACCGCGGAAGTGGATGTACCAGTGCAACATGAGCATCACTGCCGCTAGCATGTGTGCTAACACTGCGAACGCACCCACCCTAGCGCCGGCGCCGCCATCCCTACCCTTGAGCAACTACATGTGGAAGATCGATTACCGGTGAGTGGTGAATGCAGGCTGTAGGAAGAAGGAGAATTGGCTCTAAACTCTAAAGATCATAAAGTGATCAGAGGTTGTTACATTTACGTGGATTTCTTGCTGCCATTGAATCCATCCAAAGGAGAAGATAATTATTCAAGTGATTGGAGGCTCTATATGTCACTTATCATCCTAAGAATTAGATAATTATATTAGGTACGTTGGCAAAAGATAGAATATTGTAGCTACATATGAAATCATCTATATTATGTTTGCGATTATTGTCGAGTGTACAAATTGGGTGAGTAGCAAGATTTAGATTTTTTTTCTTACTATGTGTGTCAGGTGGTTGTGCGAAAGCATGATGGATAAGGTCATAAGGATGGCATGACCGACTTAAAAAAATATAGATCTAGATCTATATCAAATGGGGCTTAAGATGTATGCTAAGGGTATGTTTAGTTGAGTTGTGGCGGTGAGAAAAAGTTATTATGGGCTATTGGCTATGAAAAAGCTGTTGTGAGATGTTAGCTGTGAGAAAGATAAAAGCCATCTAGTTAAAACGGCTGCGAAAAAGCTACTTTGAGCTTTGAGCTGTGAGCTATGAATTGTGTAAAAATTTTGTAATATCCCTCTTACACTAAATTATACATTTTTAGTTCCATATAAGTTGTGTTCATGTCACACAGGTTTCAATTCAGATACTCATTGAATTGCTTAATTCTATTAAGATTTTCGTCCTTATTATATGAAAATGGGTAAGTTTTAACTTTTCGTGTTGCAACGTGTTGAATTAGTCGAAAATTTCATATTTTCATTTTTTGCCATTGTGTACTAAAAGAATTTCGCTTCTCTTCTATAATAATAATAGATAAGTGAAATTAAAGAAAAATACTGGAGTGCAAATTTCAAACATAAATTGAATCAATTCATCTTTGCATGAACAACTGCATAAAAATCTTAAATCTAGATCCATTTCCCTCTCGGTATCGAATTAATCAACAAAGAATGGGGAAAAATGAGAACATATTAAAGTACAAAGTATCAACAATAGAACCATGCTGTTGGTAATCAAATGTAGACAACTACGATAGCGACCACAATGAAGACGACGATGCTTACGACAACGGAGATGGCTCCAGTGGCACTCTTAGTTGCGTCGGGGTAAGCGACAGGTGTGAGGAGCCATTGGGTCTTGAGACCGGAGCTATGGAGGGGGCAACGGAAACCACAAGTCAACCATCAACGAGGTAGGTAGGGAGGCCAAGGTCGGTGACAGCGCTACAGCCGCCGGGGGAGGGGGGCTTGGCCAGTACACTGGGTAGCGAGGCCATCTTCGGCGCTGCCGAGACGGGCGACACACCAGGTGACTGTGTTGACACAACGACGACGACGAGGAAGGCGATGAGGACAACCCTACAACCCTAGCCAACGGAAGAGAGGAGCTTTGATGGTCGGTGGGCTTCGACGAGTGGGTCACGAGCACGTTGGAGAGGAGTGGAGACGCGAGCTGCGGGATAGAAAGAACGAAGTGAAGCATTTTCCTCACTTATCAATGGCAGGCGGGTAATATACCCGAATTTTTTCTGGCCGAAGTCATCAAAAGCAGGGGAAAGAGTGGCTGCCAATTTTGATTTGTGCTAGAAGCTGCTTTGGAAGAAAGCCTATAGTCAGATTTGAACCTTTTAGATGGCTTTTGGCTTCTATGAAGTAGAAGCTGCTCCCAAAAACCAAATCAAAGAGACCATAAAGCTACCAAGAATAGATAAAGGTAAATGTCTTTGGAGGGGGTCCCTCGTCCCCTTTATAAGGTTTGATGGACAAGAAAGTATAGGATCAAAACCGAGTTGAACTCCTGGGATATAGGGATCACAACCTAACTCTAGGTTATCTCATGTTTATAAATATATTTGTATATATTTTATCTCTAACTTAAATTCTAAAATCTGACAAACTATTTCAGGGTAAAGCTTTTTTATCAAGGGAAAATTACTCACATGCCATTATAATTTTCAGAAATTGCCTACATGCCACTGTCAGTGACTGTGGCGGCCCCCATCTGGCAGTGACACAACGATGGCATTTTGGCAAACCGTAAAAATCGTAATGGCACAGAAAAAATTAACCCTTTTATCAATGTCGAACCCTTTCATGGGTTTGTACTGGTCATCGCACAAGCCATGCCTTTGATCTGATCCACCAAAATATATGTGGAAGTACTGGGTCATATCCCATAGTAAGGGTGTGTTTGGTGAGTTGTGGATTCTGAAAAAGTTGCTATGAGTATAGAAAAGTTGAGAATTTGTTTGGTTAGACTAGTTATGTATTTATATTTTGATAGTAAATATATGTAATACCTCTAATATTTGGTTGTACTATTAATATGAACTATCAATATAAACACTCACTTGTTTAATGATATGTATTTAGATCATTATTGTAATAAAAACCAAAATAAAATTATTTATAACCATCATATATTAATTTTTATTTATAAAAAACTATTTAGTTTTAAGTACTCTATATCAATAGAAGAGATATTTCATTAATGGCAAAGGTGAATAATTTCCACTAAAAGATGGCTACGAGAATATGTGGAATCCGAGGTGCTCCTAACTTTCTATTTGACAAAAAACCTATTTGATTTAGATTCCAACTTCTAAGTCAAAAAAAACAGTTATAAAAATACGAACCAAACAAATTATTTTTTTCATACAACGCATTCCTGGGCCAGCCTTTTTTCTTAGAGCCCATAAAACAGAAAAACCCATCATTGAGGCCCAATAGAGCCCATTTCTTAAACCCTAAAAGCCTGGAATGGCCTGTATCTCAAGGCTATAAACTCCCTCCGCCGCATCCGCTTCCAGACTCCTCCCTTCCCTAAAACCCTAGCAAGCACTAGGGTTTATACCGCCGCCTCTTCCTCACTTCATTTCCGACGCCGAGATCGATGGGGAAGGCGAGCAAGAAGTCTGCGGTGGCCGTGGCGCCCGCGGCGGCGGCGCCTGCCAAGGGGAAGGCCGGGAAGAAGAGGGAGGCCGAGGCCGAGGTCGTGAAGGCGGTTAACGCGAAGAAGCAGAAGGCTGCGCCGCCGGCCAAGGCCGTGCCCCCGCCCAAGGAGGGCGCGAAGAAGGCCAAGAAGCAGCCGCCGCCCAAGAAGGTGGAGAGCAGCAGCGGCTCCGATGAGAGCTCGTCGGAGTCCGAGGAGGAGGTATTTCCCTTGCCGTTTCCTCGTTCCTTGCTTCCCATGTCTTTTTCGTCGCGTATTTGCTTCAAGCTTGGAGCTTTTTTTTGGTTTTGCCGTGATATATTGTTGGCTACTTGCGCAGTGCTATGCTTGATGCGTGTTAGTTTCAGTTTTGTTTTTAGGTTAGTGCAGCTGTTTTATGTAAATTGTTTATGCAGTTGGAGCTTAAACATCTGACTATCTGTGAACAGCTTGTCTGGAAGATATCATTTTTTACCAATTGGAGTAGTAGTTAATACTTTTGTTGTCCTTAATTCTGTAATCATCAACTGTTTTGTGTAGTTTCTTATGATTTTTATGTGTTCATGGGCTTTGGTTTTGTGTTTTGACATTATTTTTACAGCTTTTGAGCTCCTTAATATGAACTTATCTCTTATACAGGTCAAGGTCCAACCCAAGAAGGTTGCAAAGCCTGTCAAGCAGGAGTCTTCTGATGAGAGCAGTGATGAGACCTCAGATGATGAGGTAGTGTGTCACTGTTGTATTTTTTCTTGTGATGAGTTCATGGTAGCTTAGTGTTTCTTTTCCCAGTTCTCTAAATATGTGGCAAGTGAACTGAAATGAACTAATTTTGTGTTAATTCGTTTGGCATTGTTGTTATTTGTTCATTCTTCAGAAACCTGCTGCTCCAGTGAAGAAACCAGCTGTCACCAATGCAAAAAAGCAAAAAGATGATTCTGATAACTCTGAGAGTGATTCAGATGAGAGTGACTCGGATGAGGTGCGTGGTTTTTGTTCCGAATGTGGAAACTTCATTTGTAGTATTTTCCCTTCTAACTTGGATATGCACAAACATTTTTGCATGGTTGAGCTTTTTTAGTTAAGTCTGAGAGTGATTAATTTTTTCTTCAGGATGTGCCTACAAAGTCTAAAGCCTCTGCGGTGCCTACCAAAGTTGAAGAATCTACTGAAACTTCTGAGTCTGAAAGTGACTCTGAGGATGAGGTAACACATCAAACTAAATGTGTGTAAGCTGTCATGTTAGTTAAGTACATCTGCATTTACATTATGTCAACTTTCTAGGAGAAAACTAAGAAAACAGCCCAGCCTGCCAAGGTAACAGCACCTGCCAAAGCTGCGAAGAGGAAAGAGGAATCTAGTGATTCCTCTGACTCGGAGAGTGATGAAGAGCCTCCCCAAAAGAAGCAGAAGGTGCTACTCAAGATTTTCATCTAGTGAATTGTCAAGACCAATTTTTCCTTGTTTACATGCTCATGTGCTTTCTCTTACAGGATGCTGCACCTTCCACTGCTGCAAAGAAGGAAAGTAGCACTGATGATGAGGATGACAGTTCAGAGGAAAGCTCTGATGATGAGCCTAAACAAGGTCAACAGAAAAAGGTAACATGGAAATTTTGCTTCCAGGATGCCTCTACTCGTAATTTTACTTTATCTAATCCTTTTGACGAACTTGTCTGATAAAATTATAAAGCAGGCACAAAAGAAATCAGAGAGCAGTGGTTCAGAGTCCTCTGATGAAGACAGTGATGAAGAGGATGAAAAAGTGGCCAAAACTCCAAAGAAGGTTCATTTTCATTCTTGTGCTATAATTGTGATAATGTAGTCTTAGATAATTCTTCTGAATATGAAATTAATTCTTTTTCTGGAAACTCTGCAGGAAGTGCCTGCTGCCACTAAATCATACAATGAAGTATAGTTCTGCACTTGCCTTGAAGTTTGTATATTTAGCATATTGTGGATATGTGATATTTAATAATATACTTTGTGCAGCCTAAAACTCCTGCGGGTAACCCAAGTCAGGGCACTGGGCAAACAACTCTTTTTATGGGCAACCTTCCTTTCAGTGTTGATTATGACATGGTGTAAGCCTTTCTCCTTAATATACCTTGCCTCCTTTTAGTAGGTATACATCTTAATGCTCTCCTGTTTGTGCTTACAGGAAAGAGTTCTTCCAGGAAGTTGCTGAGGTTGTTGATGTTCGTTTGGCTACCCATGAAGATGGTGCTCCTAAAGGCTTTGGCCATGTTGAATTTGCTTCAGCTGAAGACGCTAAGAAGGTAAGGTTTTTTGTTTGACTTGCCAGCTCTTTTATTTGCCAGATCTTGATATTCCTCCAATTAGATTATTTCACGTAGTTATTTCATCCTAAGTAGATTGTAGCAATTTCTTAAAATTTTCAGAATAAATGCTTAGTTTTGTCCTTAAATTTCAGGAATCAGTGACATGATTGCTGTTGCCTTAACTAAGTATGACCATTTGTTATTTTCTTTCAGGCACTTGAACTGAAAGGCAAAGATATGATGGGCCGTACATTGAATCTGGACTTAGCTCGTGAAAGAGCTTCATACACTCCTAACAGCAGGTGGCATGGTTTCTTCTTTGCATAAGAAAAGCTTTAGCTACACTATTTGTGTATGTATTGACACTTTGCCAACTATTTTTAATTTAACAGAAATGATGGTGGATCATTCCAGAAACAAAACAGAGGTTCCAGCCAATCTGTATTTATCAAGGGTTTTGATACATCTCTTGAGGAGGGCCAGGTATTTTCTTTTGGTTAACCTACTTTGTCTCACCTTTTGTTTGATTGTTTGGCGTTGTCAAATCCAGATCCGAGAATCTCTTGAAGGACATTTTGCTGACTGTGGAGAGATAACACGCGTCTCAGTTCCCATGGATCGTGAAAGTGGTGCAAGCAGAGGGTTAGTTGTGAAAAACCATTACTTATTATTTCTCTGTAAAACTTAATTTGCATGTGCCATGTGCTGACTTGCATTTTCAGCAAATGGATTTTGTAGTAAAGAAGAAATTAGGGACTTCAGGTAATTGAACATGTAGTAATAAGCATCCACAGTATTGTAAGTAAAATAAAAAGAGATTAAATCTTGCTTTGTTGCTAAACGAGTTGACTCAATTTTGCTTGTCAAAAACTTATTTTGTCAGACTATGTTGTGGTGAACTTGTGTTGTCTGTGTAAAGTTATTCAATTTAAACTATATTATATGTTCAATACCTCTAATTTAAGTCATATATCCTTTTTGCCATACATGTTCTAGTTTTCCTACTCTTTTGGTTTACATTTTCTGAAGCATCCTATGATTGTGACTGTACAATTGTTGTTGTGCAATGCAGGATAGCATACATTGATTTTAAGGATCAGGCTTCACTCTCAAAGGCACTTGAGCTTAGTGGGTCTGACCTTGGTGGCTACAGCTTGTATGTTGATGAGGCCAAGCCTAAAGGAGACAGCCGGGATGGCGGTTTCCGTAGTGGTGGGAGAAGCAGTGGTGGCCGTTCTGGTGGCAGGTTTGGCCGAAGTGGTGGCAGAGATGGTGGTGGCAGGTTTGGCCGCAGTGGTGGCCGTGGGGGTGGCCGAGATGGCGGTGGCAGAAGAGGTGGACGCTTCCAGAGCAGGCAGTTTGGTGGTACAGCTAGTGCAGGTCTGCAGCAAATCAAACTAAGTTGCATGTTTGGAAAAATCATGTTTGATGTTTGTGATATACTTTCCCTACATACTGAAAACTAATTTGTTTTGCCTTGCCAGGAAAGAAGACAACCTTTGGAGATGACTGAAGAGCTTCATCTTGCTGTGCTACAAGAGATGTAGCGGTTAAAAGGGACTATCTACCTGCAAACTAGAGAAATGAGATGAATTAGTCGCCCCATAATTTTACTATATTATTATTGAATGGCTGTACCAGTGGACAAATTGGCTGTGCTTGTATTGTTGTCTGCAATTTTGGTGTAACGCAAGGATTTATATTACAATATGTAGTATTGTTTTCTCCTGACTGGTTTCTTCTTTTGGTTTTGATATCTTTGGTCTTTGTAGCATTTTTCCGTGTTTGATGAGTTGGTGAAAATAGATGATTTTGAAAACAATCTGTTTTTATTTGTTGTAAAATCATGTGAATTTGAAAATTATCTTGTTCTATTGGAAAATCAACTTGTTTGATCTAACGTCAAAATAGCTCTTCTCGACGAAAAAACGGGCTTCACGGTCTCTTCACGCTTCAAATTGAATTGATACGAGGTTAAAATTGTGACCTGTTTTTTGAATTTTTTTAATGGAGTACTTATTTTGATCGATATACGGGACCTGAAATCTCATCAGATATAGCCATTAACAAATCATCTCCTCACGAAGGTTACACGTTACAGCCAGCGACCTTGCAGAAACACTGATTTGCCATCATGTACTACTTTTTCACAGAGCAAGCAAGAAACTGCACGGGCATATATACAACCTGCCCATCAGCATCAACTTCACACATCACACGAACTTTCCCTTTGGTTGACCTCTTGATTTTTCGAATGCTCTAGTCAAGCAACAGTCACACAATCGGGGAAAGCAACTATCAGAGGACAAATATCAAATTTCCGAAACAATATTGAGACCACAGAAATGCAGCCAGTCATCAGTGGAGTAGTTTCCAATCCTGATACTGATAAGCAGCACCAGCAAACTTCAAATGACAAGCAGCTTAAAACATGCAGCTTCAGTGGAGTGGATGGATATTCACATAGAAAAGCTCTCTATGCCTATCAAGAGTAGATAAACTTGCATGATCATGTCAAGGTCAGGCTTGCTAAACTCACAGACTAAGACCCTTTGGTAAAATTTAAAATAATCGGAATTATAGGGTATGGGAGAGAAGCTCTTCCAACCTATATAGATTCTAGTTCTACATTGTAAAACTCAATAGCTATTGAATCTAGAAATAAAATAGAATACAAAAGCTATGAATTCTCACAAGCAGCATCCTAAGAACAAAAGTGAAGAACAATAGAGCCAATACTACATCCTTGATATATCTTGACAAGAGTTGGTTTCACTCATTCTTCTGTAACAACTTAAACTCCTCATGGCAATAGCAAAATGGGCATTCACAATTGACACTTGTACAGGACATCGCCAAATAATTGGATCAGGTAAATGAGTTACTTCATTTAAAATAATAACTAACGCTATTGATCTCATCGGCAAATTCTCCATCAAACAATGGTAGCCACATTTTAAGAAAAACGACACCTCAATTTTTTATGGGCACACCCAGTTCGGTTGACATCTTGCATCTATCATATTATTATTACTCAAATGTGCACTATTTTAGCGTTAAGCCATCAAGCACTGGCACCACAGCAAAACCTCCACCACCTCTAGTCACATGTAGTTACCATCAGATTAGGGTGCAAATCATTTCTGGTGCCAGACCAAGATCCAAAGAAAATATGCCAATACGGAAGTAGCTGCTGAATGCAGGTGCAAAAACATAAGAAAATGGTTCCAGGAGGCAAACTCATGATGAAATGCCAAGATATTGCTACCTTTCTCTTTTCTCAATTATATTCCCTTCTTTACAATGGTCTTCGTTTGCCAAACTACCCACAGAACTAGCTATCCATTACAAGTACCAACAATGCAGAGGTAAGCACAGCATACTTCACAACAACTTGGAACAAGAACCCATCCAATTCCCTATACCACTACTCAAAATACTGGTCACCAAAATGGAACTCGGTCACCAACTAAAATCACTAAAATCCTATTGTTAGAGAAAGGAGCATCACCTAACCTGGAGACTGAGCTTCATCCCCTTCTGAATCAGAGTCCCCAGAGCTCCTCGAGTCAGAATCTGCAGAACATTCCTTTGTCACAGCAATTCAAATATGAAACAGAGAATGTGGGGGTATAATTCATGTGTTCCATCATACCACTGGATGCAGACGAGCCACTTTCAGACCCACTTGAGCTGCTCGCCGCCTGGGCATCCTTCTCAATCTCCACCGACTGGTAATTTGCCGTCGGCATCTCGTCACCAATATCGACATACTCATCGACCATCTCAACTTCTGAAGCCCTCTTCTCAGGCATGTCATTCTCCTGCAAAGAAGAAACAAAAACAGAAAATCGCACATAAGAACACAACCCAAGCATCGTCCACCCAGTAAGAACAAAACACAGGAGGCGGGTTCATCACATTCACCTGTATGGCATCATCCTCAACGGGAACAATTGCAGTCACATCAGTAGCATCACCATTATTCATAGCAGTTTTCCGGTTCTTGTTGAGTGCCTTCTTGCAATTGACCACAAATCTGTCAAGCTCCCACAGCGTCTCAACATCCATTTCGTCAAAATCAAGCTCAACAACCTCACCCATCAGCGCCGGATCAGTATTCCTCTTCTGCACAATCTGTAGCACATTCACCATTTTCTCCTCAGGCAAGTTACTGATCTCCACCCTTAACTTGTGTTTCTCCTCCTCGTTCATCTCCCTTTTGTTGGGCTCCCTTGCCTTGGGCTTCGGCCTCTTTCCCCCACCCCCCATCCTCGGCGGGGCCTGCACTGGCATAGGTACCGGAGGAACCTGCACTGGAACAGGAGGAGGCTGCGGTGGCGGCGGCAAAGCAAGCGGCATTGGCGGCTCAAGACGCTGGCACTCCTGCTCGAACCAAAACACGGCCTCCTTGTACAAACCCTCGAATGTGGCGAGGAGATTGCCGGCGTATCTGTGGACATGGTGGTCGGGTGGATTGTACCGCAGCGCGTTGTTGAAGGTGAGCCGGACATCGGCGGCGAAGGCCTCGTGCGAGGGGTACCTCCCAAAAGCGAGGCTCTCCTTCACAGTGCCGAGATCCATGGGGTTCCTGATGATGGCGTGGTAGTCGTGCAGCTTCAGCCGCTCGACGTCCACCGGCGAATTGAACCAAACGCTAATCTTCTGCTTCCGCAGCCGCGTCAGGATCTGAGTGCACCGCTTGCGCATCGCCGCCTGAAGGGCCGGCGGCGGCAACACGGGGTGCCGCGGCTGAGGCTCCGCCGGCCGCCGTTGCTCCTCCCAGCTATCGATGTTGGAGAGGAGTGCGCGGACCCGGCTGAGATCGCCGTTGAGCCGAGCGCGGAGCGCCTGCGCCTCTCTGCGGGACAACTCGGACGGCCGGATCGTCACGTGGCCCGACTGCGATGGCTGCGGCACAGACGGGGCAGCCACCGCCGCAGCGGCAGCTGACGGACGCGTCGCCGGCGGGATGCTGGGGCTAGGGTTGGGGCTCGGCCGGTGGCGCCTAGGGTTAGGTTTGGAAGGTTTGGGCATGAGGGGGACGCGGGCGTCGCCCCAGTGGTGGTGGTGGACCTCATTCCGACCGGCGAGCACGGCGGATGTCATCGCCGGCTGCTGGCGCGGCGGCGATCTCACGACCTCCGGCGAGAGGAGGGCATCGCTGCCGCGGCCAGCGGGACTGAGCCTTTCGCGGGTTATCGGGTTCGACACCTGGTTGCCGATGCGGGCTGGGACGAGAAGGGGAGGAAGGGAACGGGGCGCTTTTTAACGGCAGCGGGAGGTGCCCGGGGACGTGGCCGGGCAGCATCTGAGCCGTTGATCTCAACCCAGTCCCATATCGGACGGTGTAGATCCACCTACGGGGTGACCACGGGCAGCGGGGCGCGGAGGGTCGGGATGCGGGAGCGCGACACGTGGCCGTCATCTGGGAGGCGGCGTGGCTGTCGCACGGGAAACCGGTACGTTGACGTGACTCGGCCGAGCGGTCGTTCGAACGTGTCACTGACATGTGGCGCACCCTTCAGGTGGGAACGGTGGGCCCGGTATGTCAGTGATAAGGTCTACTTTCTGTGGGAGATTTGCGGGGTAACCGTGGGAGTTTTAGGAGACGTGTTTCTCGCGCGAGTTTGGGCCGCACGAATCGTGTGCGTCTCGCGAGTTGCCCCCGCGATCGGCTATCGCGCATTCTCTGCGGTGTGGACCCGGGAATATTTTGAAATATAATTGATGGCCGCTCTTGGTAATAACATGGTGGAGCCATCTTGTTAAAAATAAATTAGTGTTTATTATCTTAAATTAGTTATATGTGTATCCCAAAATCTAACATATATATATATTAATAAAAAAATAATTCATAAACCTTAATATGTATTTCCTCCATCCCGATATATAGCAAAAAATACTTTGACACTAGTATTAAAAAGGGTAAGAAGATATTACTACTCGTCATTAATTTTTTTAGATGTGGGGCCCACTGTGTGTGCGGAATAGGTGAATACGGTATGTACCGTGCTGTCTGTAGAAACCCCTCTCCGATGCTTGATACATGTCCATCTAGAAGATCCGCCGGTTAATTTAAACTCGCTCCAGATTACAGCACACCAGCTTAATGGAAAGGAGAGTCTCGAAGAAGAAGCTGAGACGAGAGATTGTTTCTGAAGCCGAGCCGGCGTGCTGTAATCTGGAACAAGTTTAAACTAGCCGTCAGATCTTCTAGATGGACAGGTGTCAAGCATCGGAGAGGGGTTTCCACAGACAGCACGGTACATACAGTATTCACCCAATTTTTTCCGAGTTAATGGGGCATTATGGAATTTTTTTTTGAGAAAAAAATCACTTTTTGAGTTAAAAGTTATAATATTTAGAATAAATTTTAAATGATAGAAGTGATTGTATATTGGGACTGATAAAGTATACACTTTCTTTTTTTCGTAGCTCTCTGCCCCCTGTCATAGGCTCATAGCACATCAGAATTGCATTTTAGACATTAATACGATCTTCAAAATGTAGATGTGAATATATTATAATTGTGTTTGTAGATTGTATTTTGTAAATAAAATCATATTTTGAAAGTATTTTTTGAGAAAAAAATCTAAGCATGCGATTTCCACCCAATTAGTTTAAAACACCGAAAAATATATTATCGCTAAAAGTTTAAAAACTCCCACCAGATATTTGTCTAAAACAACAATTTTCACAACGATGGAATATCCAACACATGTATTTTTTACTAGTTAATAGAGGAAATACCAGCAAATATATATGATAGAGGGTTCTTAAGTAAAAACTGCAAGACAACAGAAAGTATTGCGGTATCCTTCACGTAATTAGTGATAAAAATGATGGTTTTTTCTGTAAAATTGTCAACTCGGGCAAGTGACGACGTGGCGGCGCGTGGAGGTGGCCACGCCGCCTAAAATTCTGTGAAATCAGTGGGATGGGAGGTTTAAATATTGTTAATGGCTTTTGTGTCACTGTTATTCTCCGTTTCGCCAAAAATTTCACTAAAATTTTGCGAATAGCCGATATGCCATTATTATTTCAGATTCAATCCGAAATATCATTTGGGCCCACCCACAGAGATATTTTTTTCACAAATGCTCATATTACCCTTACATTGTTCATCTTCCTCCTCCTGCCCTCCTCCCTCCTCTCTGTGCCTGGTGCCGTCACCTCCGCCCCCGCCGCAAGGCCCTCCGCCGCCAGCCCCTCCCCACGGCCACCCGCCTTCCTCAGGGCCCTCTGCCGCCGTCACGAACCAGGAGGGCTCGCCCTTCGTTTGCACATGTTGTCGAGGAGGCTGTCGCGGAGGTAGACAAAGGGGCGTGGGGGCCGGGGGCTCATGGCGTTGGCGGAGGACTCCTAGCCGACAGCGGAGTCGTGGGGAGAGTGCTGGGGCTGGCGGTGGAGCCAAGCTGGCCGGGCGGAGCCGAAGGGGTGCAGGACCAGGGACTCGTGGTGGCGATGGAGGGCCCCTGGTCGGCAGCGGATCCATGGAGAGGGGCGCGGGGGTCGACGACGAAGCCATGCTGGCCGGCGGCAGAGAGGAGGTGGCGGCGCCGGGCGCCGGCACAGAGAGGAGGGAGGGAGGAGGAAGATAAACAATGTAAGGGCAATATGGGCATTTGTGAAAAAAACTCTGTAGGTGGCCCCAAATGACATTTCGGAGTGAATCTGAAATAATAATGGCATATCGGCTATTCGCAAAATTGTCATGGTATTTTTAACGAAACGAAGAATAACGGTGGCACATAAGCTATGATTAACCATTGATAGAATGGTCATGATCGTTGTTAGCTAAACCATGCCTAACCGGTCGTGTTGTCTCGTGCCTGGGCTAGATCATATCAAAAAGATCTTACATTCTTAGTTTATACTATTTCACAATGTAAGTTTTTTTTTTAAAAAAAATAAATCTTTCAGTTTAAGTAGAAATATATTACTTTTGACAATATTAAATAAATACATTGTTAAAACATATTTAATGGTTAATAATGTTGTAATTGGTAGTGTACCTTTTCATAAAATTGGTCAAAGTAAAAAAATTGTCTTTTAAAAAAACAAACGGTTTACATTGTGAAACATAAAGTATAAAGTGTAGTTTCCATAATTTCCATAGTACTTTCTACGCGGAGAAAAAAGTAATAACTTTATATATGCACAATAAAAAAATATGGTTACATGGCACTATATTTAATGTTATGGAAACTATTCTAGAGTTTTAAGTGCGTAGGAGAACTAACACCGACTTGATTTTTAAATGAACAAACTATTTCCATCTCTTTTCTCATTAACTACGCACTAAAATGCTTATGCATCACTGTATTTAATGCTACGAAAACTATCATAGTCAATTAGAATTAGAAGCCCTCGTTTTATGATAATACCAAGAAAGTTTAGGGCAATCATGAAAGTATGACTTGATCCCTGTGATCCCTAGTGATCATAGGCCTAGGATCAAACAAATTTACACTGCACCAATTCCAATCAACAAAAGCACAGCTTGCTGCAAGTGTTAGGTGGTGCTGGAATTTGTCATAAAGGATGCAAGGTGCAGCTCCTATAGCTTGGTTTGCAAGTGTGTCTAGCTAGGACATTTGTCCAAGTACAGCTAGGTAACAACCAATTAAGCAAACAGTATGCCTAAAATACATTTAGAAAAAATCCCAATATGATGTGTCCTATAAAGTAATTTGTAACATTTGCAACAATCCTCAAAAAATCGATTATGTTCTTCCATGTAGAGGCAAAAATACACCAGCCACTAGACGGCAGACACCTATAACCTATCCCTAAAGATATTTTGGGACTACTCCGCTTCCTTAAAATTTGCTTCACTCCACGAAATTTATTTAGAATTAGATTTAGAGTGAAGTTACTGCTACTGTGGAGTACTTACATTTATTTGGCTTGCAGAGTGGATTTATATTCAAGAATGCTAAAATTTGGTAGGAATGTATTATTTTACTCTAGAGTTTATTCATGAATCTCTAATTATATTATTTTTATGTCCATTATGTGAAATATATTAACTTAGTACTCCCTCTATTAATTTTTAAATGACGCCACAAAGTTTGATCATTCGTCTTATCAAAAAAATTATGCAAATACACAAAAATATAAGTTATACTCGAAGTATCTTCAATAATAAAATAAATTATAATAAAATAAATGATATTTCAATTTTTTTTGAATAAGATGAATAATCAAAGTTTGTGATAAAAGTTAACAATATTATTTAAAAGTTAATAGAGGTAATACTAAATGAAAAAAGTAATAAATATCAACTAAAAGAGTTAACCGATAAATTTATTATAACATTGATGGGTAAATTACCCCAAACTCCACGTTTTATTTTAAAATCTCCTGTGAGATGTTCCACGAAAAACGTGGAACAGAGTTATGAATTTGCATTTTTTACGGATCTAAAAACTGATATCTAAACTTGTTTGTCTAGACGTTTGTGAAACGGAGCTATAAAACACAGAGCATAGCAGTTTCAAACAAAGCCTAAATCTCCTTTATTTTTTAGATTTTTTACATAATTATTTTTTAGTTTTGCCTTCCTTTATGAACCTAACTAGAAAACTTCTAACCTTACGCTTACACTTCTGTTTATAGTTCTCAAATCTCTACTATAATCAACATTTGATGATTTAATATATTAAAAAATAATTTTAATTATTTTTTGATATGGTCGAATAAACATAGTGAAAAATAATTAAATATTTTTTATAACGTATTCTCATATCTCCGCGAAAAATAACTAGAAAAAGAGGGAGAAGGACAGGCGTGGGGCCAGCGCCACGCCAGCTGGGGGCCGGCAGGACGGCAAATTGCAAAAGCGACCAACAAACCGACGGACCCAGCCAGCAGCAGTAGGGCCCAACGTGCCTCGCGCGGGGGGTGCCAAGCGTGTAGACGCGCGCGTACGTGGAAAAAGTCTTTCCGGGGGAAGAAAAAAAAAAGAGAGGAAAAAAAATATCTGGGCGCCTCCCCGCGCGCGCGAGAGAGAGACGTCTTCCCGCCATCCGATTCTCTTCCCCTCCTCTGCTTTTCGCTTTTCGCTTTTCCTTTTTTCCCCCTCGACGGCGCATGTGAATACGTGACGTGAATTGGGGCTGTAGATGACACGTGGGCCCGAACCTGTGTGTTTCATGGGGAAAATTAGTCGCATGTCATTGTAATTTTCAGAAATTGCCTATATTCCACTGTCAGTGACTGTGACGGTCCCCATCTGTCAGTGACACACCAATGACATATTGGCAAACTGTAAAAATTGTAATGACACAAAAAAAATTAACCCTTCATGGTAAGCTATCGGTGACCGTCCAAACGGGAGCTACACCTCCAACAACCTCAACCATTTTACATGGGAGTTTTGCTTCATGACACGCACTCAACTTTGCCGTGCCGGTTTGACACTGACAGTGACTGATTGCTCTCAACACATCAAGAGATTGTGGGCAATGTTTCCAAGGCATCTTCCTCCTCTTGCAGTCTTGCCATCTTCCAGTTCTGTATGAGATGAATTGCTGATCATGGTAAGCTGAGGGAGAGTAGCATCAGCACACCACCATGTGCATGCACTACTGCCACCTTGGTGTCCTGACAAAACATGCATGCTTTTATTGCCCTTTGAGGTCTACTCATCTGGCCATTTCAGTAGCTTGTAGCAGGGACAGGTGTCAAACATGGTCTGCATCATGCTTGTTTGTGCAGTGCCTTGTGTTCACAAGCATGCATATGCAAAACAACTTGATCTTGTAGGGAAATGCATACTGCCAATTGTTGCAATGATGCTTTGCACAAGTTTCTTTGAGCCTGTTGATGTATTTTCGGGTACCGATGCGTCAGACAGACTAGGTAATACTGAAAAGAGCTTCTGATGTTGGAAAAAGGTTGCTGTTCAGACTGAAGAACAATCTGCCAGGGAAACTGATGCATGGCAGTCAGTCAGCTAATCAGCTCAGCTGCTCCACTCTGATGCACCCACCAGTTGATTGCTGAATGTTTTTGTTTATATGCATCAGAGTGACTGATGCCTGCATGATGTGGAGCTGTTGCCTGCTCATCCTCATCCAAGAAGAGGATACATTTGAGGTCAGTGGGATCCCTCAATCAGCTGCTTCCATAGATGCTTGTATATGTACTGCATAAAAATTTCTGATAAATAATCCATGTAAAAACACCTAAATCTTGTTCATCCATAGAAATTGAGTACTCTTACCTAAGTACTGTTAGACCAACATGCTGATTGACAGATTGAGGGATCCCATATTTTGTTAAAAAAAGGCATGCAGTTTCTGAAATCTGGTTGGTTCAACATTTGAGGTCTTCTTTCCGGTTTCCACAATAAATAAAACGGCGGAAACCGAAACCAATCTTATTATCTTTTACAACAACAAAGAGGTCAACATTTATTCAAGGTTACAATACTTTCTGCTCCAACCTGAGCATCTCTACTTGGCACAGAGCATCAACTCTCCCATTTGGTACTGCATGGAGCAAACTAGTAGATTACTACTGTAGCGAAACCGAAAAGACTCATGAAAGGTCACAAATGCTATGCTATCTGCCCAAACAAAAGAATAGAGCAAGATTAGGCAGCCTGAACACTTCATTTCTCCTATTGAACTAGGCCTTGATCTTTAGGGACTCCACTTTTTCCATTGGGGCGAGGAACACCCTTTTGTCGGCACAGCACACCGAGGCGTCGCAAACCTCCTTACTGCAATTTTTGCTTTGAGGAGACCTTGATGATCCCATGGCCTCATTGTCATCCTCCACAATCGTGTCAAGCATCATCGGGAACCTAGTGTGCCGGATGATCGATGGCATCTTTGATGGAGCAACCTCCATTGTGATTTGGCCAAAGAATTGAGCCAAAGAATGGTGGAAGAGTGTAGAATAGGAGAAACAAAACCAGCTGGGGGCATTTGGGTTTTGCTCAAGGTGGTTTGGCTTGGCTTGGCTTGGCTCCCATGAGGACTCTCCTGGCCTCCCGAGGATTGGGGATTTTATATAGCCCATGTCTGTGAATTGTTAATTGATGTAGTCAATACTAGAGAAATGATAACCAAATTCCTCATAAGGCCACAAGTATATAGTCACTGTGAAGAATTAATTATCTGACAGCAAAGTCTGGAAACAAACAATTGGCATCAACCAAAAGATGGTCAGGGTACAATCTATCCAATAGTTATGTGATTATGTCACTTGTACTTGTCCTGCCCATGCATACTGATATTATGCAGAGTGTACTGTTCTAACCATGCAAGTGTAGGTGGAGGAAAAAAGATTGGCACTATGCTTTTTCAATGTCCCTTTGAACCAACATAGATGGAATGAATACTCATAGAACTCATATATATGTGTGTGTGTGTGTGTTCTTTATTCTAAAGAAATTAAATCACTTAGATCCTAAAGTAAATTAGGAATTGAAGAGCACATATGAAAAATTCACTAATATTTTAAAACCTGTTCATTTTAATTTGTGAAGATCAGATATATCTGTTCTTAGTTTCTATTGGAGTCTTTTCTTGAAGTGAGATTATTTCTAGAGAGAGAGAGATTAATGATCTGAAAACAATTGAATATGAAAGCTACCAGTAAACAAAAGAGCCATTTCATATGTGGAAAAACTTAATAATTATCAATATAATAAATAGCTCATACTGACCATGACCGCAACAACCTAGCTTCTGTTTTTTATTTTGATATTTTGTAACGCATCAAAATATACTTATTTACCAACCTTTTGTTTTATTTCATAAACTACCATTAGTATCATAGAAATGATGAAAATATCCATCTGTGCATTGTTCCATATGTGAGCGTCACAAGTAAAAGATTTACAACCTAAGAGTTAAGAAATCAGAAAACCCCAAAACGATGTATGGTAGGTTGCAAATTCTTAAAAATCTATAAACCACCAAAAACAAAGGCAAACACCACATAATTTCCATGCATCATTTTTTGTCACAATATAGTTATCCATAATTTTGAATGTAGTAGAGCTAGAGGCATGCATAGAAAGTAGCATGATTTGTAGGGCAGGGAGGCAATGGACATACAGAGGTGCCCTCATGGTGAGGGCAGTCACAAGAGGCTGTTTTCTTCACCTTTTTGCTAATGAATGAGCTGACCAGGACATATGAGGATGAGTTGTGGTGTTGTGTGTCCCCTTAACAGCTTTGCTAACCTATAAAAATGTGTTTTTTATCCATTAGCATAATCCTAATGAATTAAATATCTTTTCTTTCTGAAGTGGACGAAAAATACTAGGGAAGGAGAGATAAAACCCATGAAAAATCCAAAGTGAAACTTGCAGTAAAAAAGAAAGACATTTTTGCAGAAAACTTACTTGATATATCAACATTTTGCCAAGAACAGGTCATAATTGCGTAATATTAACAATACATGAATACTTTGTACAAAAATTACCCATGAATACTATGGCACACTGCAGCCTAGCTCCCAATTTGTGCTTTTTTCTTTCTTTCTTTCAAGACAACAAACTATATTCATTAATATACACACACACATTCTTTTCACAATTACCAGAAAAGCAACTCTCTTTGATCTATTGGTGCTAGAGGCTACCATATATGCTTGTGTCCCGGATGCAGCTTTTGTGAACGGTTAAGAGGCAGGAAGATTTGATGATTTCATACTCAAAATTAGTGGCTTCAATTATTCACCATCCTAACTCACAATCATATACTCAAATGATAACACATATCATTTTCTTATTTTGAGTCGGATATTTCTTTCAAGTTAATGAACCTAAGTAAGCTGAGAGGCCTACAGAGTATTTTGAATTAATGGACCTAAGTGAAACTTTACTACAAGTTAGACATATAAGCTCAGTTTTCTCTAATTAAACTGAAAAATATGGGATTCCAACGAGGAACTATCAACTTATAATTGAGAATAACAAATTCCTAAATACGAGCCAAAGAGAACTCTAAAATGAGCTGCGTGTTTTGATGCATTCCACATTCTCCAAGGCGATTCTAGGATCCAGCCGTAGCTCGTAGAAGGGGTCCCTCTTCGCCGGCGCTCCGCGCCGGTGACTGAGCTCGGATAAGTGTCTCTTTCCCGTTTCTTCTTGTCCTGGTTCCTCTGCCCATGTCTGGTCCTCGTTTTTTTATCCCGGATCTTCTCCGGGACAGTGATCTTGCGGAATTGGTTTCTGGTTGGGATTTTTCGGCGGGTTTGGCTTACCAACGCTTAATTTTCTCTCGCTTTCGCGCCCCGGTGCATTATCCGTCCTCCAATCCAAAAGGATCCTTCTTCCTTCTGGTTGTTTTCAGGCGCTTTACTTTTAGATTAACGACGTCGTCTGTTGCGTTGGCTTTGCATGCGTCCCTTGGCGGTATGCCGGCGGGATTTCATGTCTCTCCGGTCCAAAAGAATCAATTTAGGGTTTCTGTGGCCTCTCGAGACGTTGGCTTTCTCATTACCTCGCAAAAGCTTTTTCGGGCTGAAAAGTTTGAATGTCAATTCTTTCTTTGGCGTGACGGTGGTGCAAACTGGAGAATTGAATATGAAAACTGGGCCAAGGAAGAAGAGGATAGTTGGTTAACTCCAGGCAGATTCAAAAAAACTCCTCTTCTTCATGCACAACGGTTTCCTCCTGCTTCAAAGTTTAAACGTCCTTCGCGACGTCTCAAGCATGTCTCTTTTAGGGCTGCCCCAGAAACACTTGTTTACCTCCCTAGTGAGCCTGCATGCCGCATATCAAATTTTCAGAGCGCGGTTTTTCCAACGGCGAACAAGGTTAGCTCTTTCCTTGTAGGTGCTATTGAGGTGCCTACTTCGGGTGGTAAGGCAGGCCGGTTCAAAGCTACTCTGGGAAATTTGCGCTTTGATCAATGCACTGACATCAATCACATCCCTTTGCTGCCATCGGCCGCAGTTAGCTCGGATCAATTCCGTTCGCAAGATTTTTACAGGGAGCAGCTGGCAGATGGTAATTTTGCAGCTACCACGGTTCCAACTTCCAAGGTTTTTTCCAGGCTACACCAAGCTTTGTCACGTCCTATGGCTAGAGGCTATCACTGCAAAGCCATGGATTCTTCTCAAGCAAGCAAGGAAATTACCTGTGCAATCCATAAGCGAGTTCACACTGCAATCAATGCAAGACTTCCCGCATGTACTAGATTGCGGTGGATACCAAAAATATCAACAAGCAGTAGCCCTTTGCGAGTTCATTCAGCGCTTGCTCCCTTCCATAGCAGTTCACTCTCGTTGTCTCCCTCGCCTCAGCCTTGTAGCCAGCAAGAGAAGATGGCAAACTTTGCCATGGATCCTATCATGTACATCCCGAGAGGTGGGACGCTGATCGATGGAGGGGGTGCCCTCAGGAAAAGAAGGAGCGTGGTCACCCTCTCTGGGCAGCACGTCAGGAAGAATGAAGATATGGCAATAGCAACTTGTGCGGACGCCTTCACAGCGATGGAAAGGCATGAATTTCTTCTGCTCATTCATCACCACCTTACTCAGGTATTGAGGTTGCAAGTGCTACGCTATGGAGTTTACCCCTTTGGAGTTGGTTTCTTTAAATTTGGCTCTATTTTCCAACGGGACAGTATGGTTAACACTGCACCACACTGGATAGGGGACAAACTGGTCACTTTCATTAAGCATGATGAGGCAGGAAACTTTAGAAATGCTACTGCTAACCGCATTGTTTGGGTTATGTTCCTTGCTTTCCCTCTAGACTTTAAGGAGTTTAATTTCCTGGAGCAAATCATAGCATCTTTTGGAAAACTTTTGTACTGGCATTCAGAGGACTCGAGTGTGTGTAGAGTGGTAGCCAAAGTTCTTGTCGACAACACCTTGGATATACCTCGTAGCATCACGATTAAGACTTGTCACTCCATGGATGGGGACGGTAGGTCTTGGACCTTCCCGGTTTACATCATTAGCAATGAGCTAGCTGATGGTTTTCCGGGAGATGAGGATGATCTTCCTCCTAACGGAGGCAATCCTCATCCTTTTAATGGTGAGGTTTTCCCTGGAGAGCCTGCTTGGGTTCAACAATGGGTTGATGATCAGTTGATCCATGGGAACTTCCACCAAGCGCCTGCAGCAGAACAGGACCCCCTTGCAGAGCCCTTCATAGTTGATCCGATGGAAAACGAGGGGCAATGGGACAACTGGCCTGCAAACTTGCCAAATATTATCCCTGGACAGCAGGCACCAGATGAGATGAGCATGGAAGTCTCAGGCCTGTCTATTGGTTTAAACAGTGGGTCCACTAATCTTTCAGGAAACGCAACTGCTCTGATGTCCCTATTTCATTCGGTAGATCAATCTACCACAGCTCCTAGTGCACTATCTACTCCAATGCAGGGTAAACCTCCCATCAAGTTTTTCTATAGCCGACGCAGCAAGGGGTCGGACAAGGGGGGGCAGAGCTCGGAGAAGGCTTCCCACCTAAAGGCAATTGTAAGTTTTTCAGTGAAAGGTTTAAGGCGAAGTGCTAGAATCCGTGATAAACAGAATGGTTTTAGGTCGACATATTCCTCTTGTGGCTTCTCTGACTGTTGCATGCAGGGCTCTCCCTCTAAAACTGACAAAGGAAAGGGGATCATGCCTGAAAAGCCAACACTGCAGGACTTCATTAACGCCACGAATGAGGGTAAGCCAACTGTTGAGCTTTCATTTGGGCAGATTAGACATGTAGCAACACAACTTTGTGGTCTCCATGATGATCAAGTGACCTTGGATAAGCTAATGACAGATGGGACAAGCAATCAGCTAGTCCGTGGTGGTGGAATTACCATTAGAGAAATCGATGAGTAATCCAATCAAGATGCTAGGGCAGGGCGGCTGGGCTTTTGGAAGATTGGAAAGTTTATTTTGGTATTGTATGATTTCTAAGTTGCGGTACTCTCTAGTATGTTTAATGCTTGTCTTTCATGCGCTGAAACTGTCCAAAGCGTCGTGGCATGTACTTATGATCAGCAGTCAGACTCGGGGACCTTTGACTGCAAACACCAGCTCTAATTATGTTAGTTGCTTGCTTCCCTGCGGATTACCTGCAAGGGCTTCGTTAATCCCAGATTTCTATGACGCGAAATCATAAATGGAATATTCTCAACTGGAACATTAGGGGCCTTAACGCTTCAAAGAAAAAAATGGCAGTCAGAGAGCAATTAACAGGTAATCGCATTGATATTCTATGCATCCAGGAAACAAAAATATCTCATTTTGACCATTCAGTTCTAAGATCACTGGCACCAAAAAAATTCAATCAATTCGCGTTCGCCCCTTCTTTAGGGGCCTCGGGGGGGATTCTGATCGCTTGGATTGGGGCTAAGTTAATAGGGGAAACACTCTCAATAAGCAAGTTTCAAATCACTATCAAGTTCAGATCAGTAGCAGACGGGAACTCTTGGTTATTGACAACAGTTTACGGTCCATGCAGAGAGCCCGACAAATCCGAATTTGTTAGGTGGCTGACTGACCTTGACCAAAGCACCCACAGCAATTGGATGTTTGTAGGCGACTTTAACTTAACCAGATTTCAGGAAAATAGAAGTTCGCTAACTCATTACTCATCCCATTCAGATAGTTTCAATGATTGGATCTCCACAAATGGTCTTTCTGAGATTCCTTTAAGGGGCAAACGCTACACTTGGAGCAACATGCAGAAACACCCTACCTTGGCCAAGCTAGATTGGTGTTTCACCTCGCCACTTTGGCCGTCACAATTCCCAAACACTACGTTCACTGGGTTAGACAGGTATATTTCTGATCATTCCCCATGCCTAATTCAAATCAACACCTCAGTCTACAGGCCATCTGTCTTTCGATTCGAAAATTTTTGGCTGACTATGCCGGGTTTCTGGGAATTAGTTGAGAGTTCTTGGAACTCATTGCCTCAAACAACCAGAGAAGCTGATTTAATTGCGAGCAAATTGTCCCACCTAACCAAACGATTGAAAAAATGGAGAATGAGATTAGGAAAGATTGAAGCCTCATCCAAAGCTTGTCACATTATAATTGCAGCGTTAGACTCTTTTGAAGAGCTCAGAGACCTAAATACTATGGAATACAATTTTAGGCTGATTCTTAGAAAGCAAATTGAGCATTTGCTACTAATCAAACAAGCCTACTGGAAACAAAGATACACAGTTAGATGGACAAAGCTAGGCGATGAAAACACAAAATTCTTTCACAGGGCTGCCACTGAGCGTATGGGGTACAATTCAATTGCCACTCTAACTTCAGCAGAAGGGCAGGTCTTTAGCAGTCACGTTGAAAAAGCGCAGCTCTTGCTGCATGACTTCACGCAAAGGCTGGGGAGGACAGAGAATATTACTTGGGCATTTCAAGCACCGCTGATCTTTAACGTCTTCAACAACCTAGAGAGCATAACAGAAGTGTTTTCCCATAAAGAGATAGATGATGCACTACATGATATGCCGTCAGATAAAGCTCCGGGGCCTGACGGGTATAACACACTCTTCTATAAGAAAGCTTGGGAGCTAATAAAACAGGACTTCTATAATCTGTGCAGGGCCTTTCACTCGGGGGATCTAGATTTAACATCCTTAAACAACTCGTATATTACGCTTCTGCCTAAATGCCACACGCCAGTCTCTTCAAGTGACTATAGACCAATTTCTCTAGTAAACTTCAGTGCAAAATTGATATCGAAAATTCTAGCAAAAAGACTGCAACCCTACATGCAAAGACACATTCATGCAAACCAATATGGGTTCATAAAAGGGAGATCTATTCAAGATTGTCTAGCATGGGCTTTTGAATACACACATCAATGTCATCAACACAAGAAGCCGGTGGCATTACTCAAACTAGATTTTGAAAAAGCTTTCGATTTGGTGGAGCACTCGGCGATCTTATACATGTTAGAAAAACTGGGCTTCCCAGACAAATGGATTAATTGGATCAAGATCATGTTTTCCTCAGCACAATCTGTCGTTCTCCTAAATGGGTCCCCCGGAAAACTCTTCAAATGTGTGCGAGGGGTCAGACAAGGTGATCCTCTATCACCGTTGTTATTTGTCATGGTTGCAGAATTACTTCAAGTTTTGTTAAATTCAGCACATGCTCAAAATGTTATAAGTGCACCAGAATGCCATTGGCAAAGTAGATTCCCGGTTATACAGTATGCAGACGACACGGTCATTTTTGTAAAAGGGGACCAAAAAAACATTTTCAATCTGAAGGCGATCCTTGCGGCATACTCATCATTCACTGGCCTGAAAATTAACTTCAAAAAATCCTGCTTGGTTCCAATTAACTTGGACAATGACCTTGCCAATATGCTGGCGAGCACCTTCGGCTGTCCTCTTGGATCTCTACCAATTCCGTATTTAGGGCTTCCCCTAGATATCAAAGCACCAAAAAGGCAGGAACTAAGCAATATTATCACCAGGATAGAAAAACGGCTATTATTCTCATCATATTGGCTTTCCACAGCAGGCCGACTTCAGATAATAAATGTTGTGCTCACAGCAATTCCAACTTACACAATGGCAATGTATCAACTACCCGCAGCAATCACAAAAAAGATAGACCAACTCAGAAGTAGATATCTGTGGCAAAAGAACAATAGCAGTGCGAAAGGAATCCCGTTAGCGAAATGGAGCAATATTTGCAAGCCTAAAAGCAAGGGTGGTTTGGGGGTAATCAACATTAAATGGCAGAACAATGCACTCCTTCTCAAACATCTGGATAAATTCTTCAACGATCGGAATATTCCTTGGGTGGACTTGATTTGGCACAAACATTATAACTCAGGCAGATTGCCTCAAACAGCGGGGGCGAGAGGTTCCACGTGGTGGAGGGGAATTCTGAAACTTTTACCAAGCTTCTTAGCTATAGCAAAGCCTACAGTGAAATCAGGTCACACCGTGTCATTATGGTTTGATCTCTGGACGACGCCAATAGCTTTCAACTCTCATCAAAGACTTTTTACTTTTGCCAAACAACAAGGATGTTCAATCGCGCAATTTCACAGCATCGCGGAAGTCCAGAGAATGTTTTTTCTACCATTATCGGAACAAGCGCAAGAAGAATTTGATCAACTCCAAGTGAAAATTCAATCCTTGAATCTCGCAGAGCACGATCAAGACACTTGGTCTTATATTTGGGGATTGTCTAAATATACTCCGAAAAAATTTTACAGCTACACTTATAGTAATATAGAAGCACATCCGATCTTCAAATGGATCTGGGCTTGCCAATGCGAAAAAAAAATCAAGCTATTCTCATGGTTCATGATCAAAGACAGACTCCACACCAAAGACATTCTGCGTAGAAAGAACCTTCTGTACGACAGTGGAGATTATAGTTGCATTCTATGTGGGCTTGGGGACTTGGAGAATGTCCTGCATCTCTTCATTGACTGTCAATTCTCCAAAAGATGCTGGGCAAGAATGGACATTGGATGGCCGAACAATGGCAGTTTAGAGGAAAGGATAGCTACTGTAAAGTCCAAAGATGACAGAAGCTTTGTGCTGGAACTTATCCTAATTGGGGCCTGGTCTTTATGGCTTCACAGAAACAGTTGTGTCTTCAAGCAAAACACTTCATCGCTGCAGCAATGGTGGGAGTCCTTCCTGGTGATCTTAAAAACACAAACACATAGGCAGAGGGAAGTTAAAAAGGAAAACATCTTAGCCTGGATGGCCACCAAACTTTGAGGGGGTCTCTCGTCATCCCCTTTTAGGGTTTTATCTTTGTTCTTCCTCTATCTGTTCTTGTTTTTTCTTGGTCTTTCCTTGGCTCCTAGTTGAGCTCGGGATCTAGGCTTGTAAGACTCTATCCCGCTTTGAACACTTTGTTCAAATTTATATAACTATAGTAGGAGACTCTCCTGCTGGTTGTGATTCAAAAAAAACAAGCAATTAAAAATCAGAACATACCTTCCATATTACGCATTTCTCAAATGGAAGCCATTTGAGAGAGAGAGAGAGAGAGAGGGAGAGAGAGAGAGAAACAAGACCATTTGACCTTGGCAACATGGTACAGTGATGTGTTACCAATCACAAGCATTTCTTTCAATGACAATGGCACCACTGATACGACATTCATTGTGCCAGATCAAGGGTTTACAAGACTGCAGTTACTAGCCCTGTAACTGTGGTTTTTAGATTAACCGTCAGCCGGTGGTCTAGTTACCGTTAAATCGAACCGATAATAGTGGTAACTGGACTACTTACCAGCCCACCATCACTGCTTTTATTTTTCCTATCAACCTTGATTATCAGTTGTAGGAGAGGCAAGATTTTGATCTGCAAACAGTGAGATGATCAGTGATGTATAGAACCATGCCCCAACGGTCATGTTGTTGTCAAGCAGATTAGCAAAATCTAGCAGGAAATCAGAGGAATTTTTGGTGGAAAGGTCAGCATGTATACTGGTGAAACCAACAACAACCACATGTCAGTTTGATGCAAAAGGACTAGTTTTTCTTATGCCCATAACAACAGTTAATAGTCAGTGACAGAAAACCATCCTAGCTGAAAAAATGATGCCTTTGGCAAATAACTAGAGCAAGGAAACTTGTTGATGCTCAAGAACAACAAAAGAATCATATCATACCGAGGGAATTTATGTCTAACTTTACGCTGTCAACGTTCAACATCCAGTACCCAACAGTATAAGCCCTAAAAACTTCTATCATGTTTTGAAAGAAACATCAATATCCTATTTGGACAGGAGGGAAATGATAGAAAGATCAACAACTTGCAAAAAGTATTTCCTTTTGATGACACAGAGGCATGCCAACCCAAATAGTGTATAAGTTTAAGTCATGTGGCCAAATAACATGAACATGTCAACTACTACTAAATAAACCAATCATTTCAGAATGGTTATTGCATTCTGTAGGTAGAAAGTAGTCCATAGTAATATAGTATACATCATAGTATATCAATGTCTAATAAGTAGGGAGCTGCTTTGCAAGCTAAACAGCACATTCCAATTTTAGCCTATCAAAAGCCCACAGTGGAAACTGAAGGAGAATGGAATAGAATGGAATGTATTATTGATGAGCCATGCTTAGGTACATATATAGAGGCAAGGGGATAACTACTTATAACTGAATTACTAGTCTAGAAGATAACCCCTTGCCAAGGGATATAACAGAATATGCTAACACGCACCCGCAGTCTGAACGTCGGTGCTTAGCCACGGACATTCAGGCTGGACCGAAACTCAGTGAACACCGAAGAGGGCAGCCCTTTGGTGAAGACGTCGGCAAACTGAGATGCCGTGGGGACATGAAGGACCCGAACGGCACCCATGGCCACCTTCTCACGGACGAAGTGAAGATCGATCTCGATATGCTTCGTTCGCTGATGCTGGACTGGATTAGAAGACATGTAGACCGCACTAATGTTGTCGCAGTAGACAAGAATGGCGCGGTGAAGCGGAGTATGAAGCTCATGAAGAAGCTGGCGAAGCCAGGAAGCCTCAGCGACGCCATTGGCCACGACGCGATACTCTGCTTCAGCACTGGAGCGGGAGACGGTGTTCTGTCGTTTAGACGACCAAGAAACCAGGTTGTCGCCAAGGAACACAGCGTAGCCCGAAGTGGACTTAATTGCGAGTGTCTGGACAACCGGCCCAGTCAGCATCAATATAGACCACCAAGTCATCCAGTGTCGAAGGCCGAAGAAGAAGTCCCAAATGTAAAGTACCCCGAATGTACCGAAGAATGCGCTTGAGAGCAGCAAGGTGAGCCTCTCGAGGATCATGCATGTGGAGACAGACCTGCTGTACGGCATAGGAGATGTCTGGTCACGTAAAGGTCAGATACTGCAGGGCACCAGCAAGGCTGCGGTAATCTGAAGGATCGGCGACTGGAGTCCCGGAGTCGGCAGAAACTTTGGGGTTAGTGTCGACTGGCGTATTGCAAGGTTTGCACTCTGTCATGCCTGCTCGGTCCAGGATGTCAAACATGTACTGTCGCTGAGAGAGAATCATACCATCATCACTGCGCTGAACCTGCATCCCCAGGAAATGGTGGAGCTCACCCAGATCCTTCATGGAAAATTCTTGCTGAAGAGCTGAGATAATTTGCCGTAGGAGCTGTGCTGAGGAAGCGGTGAGAACGATGTCATCCACATAGAGAAGCAGATAAGCTGTATCAGTGCCACGACGGTAGATGAACAACGAAGTATCTGACTTGGCTTCTACAAAACCAAGGGAGACCAGGTGTGTGGCAAAGCGACTGTACCAAGCACGAGGGGCTTGCTTCAGCCCATAAAGAGATTTGTTGAGGCGGCAAACAAAGTCTGGGTGAACGGGGTCTTCAAAACCAGACGGTTGAGCTGCAAACATTGTCTCTGTCAGAGTGCCGTGGAGGAAAGCATTCTTGACATCGAGCTGATGAACAGGCCACTTGAGGGAGATAGCCAACGAGAGAACTGTGCGAACTGTGGTAGGCTTGACAACAGGGCTGAATGTCTCTGTAAAGTCAATGCCTGGACGTTGAGTGAAGCCGCGGAGGACCCAACGTGCTTTGTAACGCTCCAAGGAACTGTTGGCGAGGAACTTGTGCTTGAATATCCATTTACCGGTGACAATGTTGGCATGCCGCGGGCGAGGAACCAGATCCCAAGTCTGGTTTTTGATGAGGGCAGCATGTTCTTCTTCCATGGCAGCCCGCCAATTGGGGTCGGCAAGGGCACCACGAAAAGTCTTTGGTACTGGAGATAGTGGTGTGGCATGGAACAGGGATGGTACTCGGAACCCATCCTTGGCCCGTGTCGTCATGCGATGATGGTTCACCATTGGGGTAACGGCAATGGCACCAGGAGGTAGCGGCACCGGTGCTGGGGAAGTAGTGGATGCTGCTGGAGGAGGAGGCTCGGCTGGTCGGGGACGCCTGGAGTAGACACGCAGAGCCGGTCCCGCACGTGGGAGTGCAGGAGATGTGGCATCTGCGCATGGCACGGGGGTAGGCGTCGAAGATGGAGTCGGGGCCGCGCGTGGTACGGTGGGTGTCGAGGGACCCGTGGCCGCGCGTGGCACATCACCCGCGCGAGGTAGGGTGTGATATCCTGGTGGAACCAGTGGCGCCAAAAGTGGTACGGTGGGAGAGGTACCTGTAGAAGATAAAATTGGCAGCCCTATGGGAGCGGCTGCCGTGTTAGGAAAATCATCTAAAAAGGTGAAGTCCGTAGCATTGGGAGGTGAGGGTTGCTCGACAAAGGGAAATGATGTTTCGTCGAAGATGACATTGAGAGGTTAAGTCTAGGTGTGTGTGTGTGTTTTGGCATGACATGTTGTTTGGCATGACATGTGTGATGTCCATGTGTGGACAAGTTTGTAGTCTTAGCACCTTTAGCATCTTTTGCTTTAGCATCTTAGACTAGCATCTTTGCTTTAGCATCTTAGACTAGCATCTAGCATCTTGGGCTACATGGCTAGGCTATAAATATGTATCCCCAACCATTTGGGTTGGCATGGCATTTGAGTGAGTTGAATGAGAAGAAAATTGCCCCAACTCTTGAGTGTCATCCCTACCAATGCGAGTGTTCTCTCTAACAATTGGTATCAGAGCTGTATGGTTCTGTGACCTTTCCAATCCCCTCCGCGACTCTCTCCAACGGAGACGCCCTTCTCCTTGTTCATCTTCCTCCCTTGCCGGTCCACCGGAGACCAACGACTCGGCGAGCTCCACCCACACTCCGAGCAGCAGCTCGATTGTAGCGGCTTCCTCCCAGGGCAGCAGCAACCCCCACGACCCTTCCACTCTACCACCTCGCAATGTCCACAGGAGACTCTCTTCGCTCGGTCACCTCGAGCGCACGACGTCGGCAGGAGGCCGAAGTCGCCGCGGCGGAGGAGCGCGACCGGGTGGCAGCAGAGGTTGTGGCAGCGACGGCTCGGAAGGTGAGGTTGGCGGCGGCAGAACTGGCAGCAGCGAGAGCGGAAGAGGAAGCGGCGGCGGCTGTGGCTGCAGCACGTGTTGCGGCGGCAGAGCTCGAAGCTTTGCGCCACGGTAGCAACAGTGGCACTGCCTCCGAGGGAGGTAGCCTCGACTTGGAGGCCGAGTTACCAAGGAGGGCGAAGGATGAGCGGGTGGCGCAGTGGGCAGCAGCGCAGCCCCATGCTCGCGGCGGCAGCCCAAACGGGCCCAGACGCGCCGACAACACTCCGGGAGGATGCTCACGCGACGGTCGTGCTCATGGCAAACGCGACCCTCACAGGCGGCGTGACTCTCCCTCCCCGGACCGGCGCCATGGTCATCGCGGCTTCCATACCATCATCAAGGATGCTGGTGCTGGTGGTGGATGGCCCACCCTCACCAAGACCAACTACACCCAGTGGTTCATGATTATGAGGGTGAAACTCCAAGTGCGGCACATGTGGGAGGCATCACATACGACGACGTCGACTACGATGATGATCGACGGGCGCTGGAGGCCCTCGTTGCTGCAATTCCGCCGGAGATGCAGTGTTTGATTGCTTGCAAGCAGACTGCCAAGGAGGCTTGGGATACTATCGCTGCAGTATGTATCGACAGCGATCGCGCCCGCAAGGCTACGCTGCAGGCACTACACAAGGAGTGGGAGAACCTGACTTTCAAACCAGGTGAGGATGTTGATGATTTTGCTCTCCGTCTCAACTCTCTACTGCAGAAGTTGGTGTAGCATGGCGAAGACCTCATCAACGAGGAAAGAGCTGTTGAGAAGCTCTTTCGCTGTGTTCCCGGGAAATACAAGCAAATGGCTCGTTCGATCGAGTCCTTGATGGACCTCTCCAGGATGTCTATCGGAGAAGCGATAGGTCGCCTCAAGGTCGTCGACATCGACGAGCCCCAGCCATCTTCAGAGCCGGCCACCACTGGTGGCAAGCTTCTCTTCACCGAGGAGCAGTGGCTCGCGCGCCAGCGAGAGCAGAAGAAGGGGGAGGCATCAAGTTCGTCAAATGGCCACAAGCGCCAGCCACGTAGGGGGCGCAAGGCCCCCCAGGCGCATGGAGGCGCTACTGGCGGCGCCAACGGTGGCCGCAAGGTCACCCGTGACGACACTTGTCACAATTGTGGCAAGATCGACCATTGGGCTAGGGACTGCCGGCAGGCGAAGCGCGGCGGTCAGGCACATGTCGCGCAAGCGCAAGAGGAGCCAGCTCTATTCCTTATACATGGGAACATTGAGCTGCACTCCCCTCCCACGTCGACAGCTGCCGCTCTTCTCCACGTCGACGAACCGCGCGCACACGTCTTCCTCGGCAATGGGTCCAATGATGACAAGATTGACGGGTGGTTCCTCGACACCGGCGCCACCCATCACATGACCGGGCGGCGGGACCACTTCTCCGACCTAGACTCCAGCGTGCGAGGGTCCGTCAAGTTTGGGGACGCCACCGCCGTGGAGATAAGGGGCGTCGGCTCTGTCATCTTCACCGCCAAGACCGGCGAGCATCGGATGCTCACCGGTGTCTACTACATCCCCGAGCTGAGGAACTCCATCATCAGTCTGGGCCAGCTGGATGAGAATGGCTCGCGCGTGGAGATCGAGCATGGGGTGCTGCGCATTTGGGATCATCAGCACCAACTTGTCGCCAAGGTAAATAGAGGAAGCAATCGCCTCTATGTCCTTCATGTGCAGGTGGCGCAGCCTGTGTGTCTTGCAGCCCGCCGCGACGACGACGCGTGGCGGTGGCACGAGCGCTTTGGGCACCTCAACTTTGAGGCCCTGAAGCAGCTCGGCATCAAGGAGATGGTGCGGGGCATGCCGAGTGTCGAGCATGTGGAGCAGTTCTGCGACACCTGCGTGCTGACCAAGCAGCGGCGACTCCCATTCCCTCATCAGGCGAGCTTTCGCGCCAAGGAGAAGCTCGAGCTCGTGCACGGCGACCTTTGCGGTCCCGTGACACCGGCTACCCCTGGAGGCCGGCGCTACTTCCTCCTCCTCGTCGACGACGTGTCCCGCTACATGTGGGTGGTGCTTCTCGACACCAAGGCAGCAGCCGCAGATGCTATCAAGCGTCATCAAGCTGCCGCGGAGAAGGAGTGCGGCCGCAAGCTCCGGGTGTTGCGCACGGACAACGGCGGCGAGTTCACGGCGGCTGAGTTCGCGGCGTACTGCGCCGATGAGGGCATTCAGCGCCACTACTCCGCGCCATACACACCACAGCAGAACGGCGTCGTCGAGCGCCGCAACCAGACGGTGGTGGCCACTGCTCGCGCCCTCCTCAAGCAGAGGGGGATGCCGGCGATCTACTGGGGAGAGGCGGTGATGACTGTCGTCCATCTCCTCAACCGCTCGCCCACCAAGGCTCTTGACGGCGAGACGCCGTATGAAGCCTGGCATGGACGCAAGCCGACGGTTGGCCACCTTCGCGTTTTTGGTTGCCTGGCATTCGTCAAGGAGCTCAGCCACGTCGGCAAGCTTGACGATCGGAGTACGCAAAGGGTCTTCATCGGCTATGCGGAGGGCTCCAAGGCCTACCGCATCCTCGACCCTACGACACAGCGCGTCCACATCTCACGAGACGTTGTGTTCGACGAAGGGCGAGGCTGGACATGGGACAAGATGGCGGATGATGGCTCGACTTCGACGATCAGCGATTTCGTCGTCGAGTACATCTACTTCGAGGAAGCGGGGGGAGCTAGCAGCTCACCTTCACCGAGCTCGCTTGCCCCAGCACCTGGCGCATCATCAGCTCCGGCAAGTACTCCACCACCTCCAGCACCGGCCACACCTCGCTCTCCTACACCGGCGCCCACATCTCCGGGATCGGCATCCGCAACTTCAGTTCATGATGAGCAGCGCACAGTGGAGTTCACTACTCCATTGTCAAACGACGGGGACCGTGTCGATGCTTGCCATGACGGAGAGCCTCTACGTTACCGCACCATGGATAACATCCTTGGTGAGCAGCCCGTTCCTGGGATGGTGCAACATGACTTCGATGCGGAACTACACTTGGCGCATGACGACGGTGAGCCACGTTCCTTCGCTGAGGCGGAAGGAGACGCGGCCTGGCGCGCCGCGATGCAGCAGGAGATGGACGCCATCGAGCGGAACCAGACATGGGAGCTGGCTGATCTTCCGGCCGGCCACCGTGCCATCACCCTTAAGTGGGTGTTCAAGCTGAAGAAAGATGAGGCCGGGGTGGTGGTCAAGCACAAGGCTCGGCTGGTGGCACGCGGTTTCGTTCAACAGGAGGGAGTCGACTTCGACGATGCCTTCGCTCCTGTTGCACGGATGGAGTCCATTCGTGTCCTCCTCGCGCTGGCAGCCCAGGAGGGTTGGTGTGTCTATCACATGGATGTCAAGTCCGCCTTCCTCAATGGCGACTTGAAGGAGGAGGTCTACGTTCGACAGCCGCCGGGATTTATCATCCCCGGCAAGGAGAACAAGGTTCTCCGCCTGCGCAAGGCCCTCTACGGCTTGCGACAGGCACCATGAGCTTGGAACGACAAGTTGGACTCCACCCTCAGGCAGATGGGGTTCCATCAAAGTGCTCATGAGGCTGCAGTCTACCGGCGAGGCAAGGGAGACAATGCCCTGCTGGTAGGCGTCTACGTTGACGACTTGGTGATCACCGGCAACAAGGAGGTGGAGGTAGAGGCGTTCAAGACGAAGATGAAGGCTACCTTCCAGATGAGCGACCTAGGGCTCCTCTCCTTCTACTTGGGGATCGAGGTGCACCAGGACAGCTCTGGCACTTCACTTCGCCAGACCGCCTACGCCAAGCGCATCGTCGAGCTGGGCGGACTCACCGACTGCAACCCAGCCTACACTCCCATGGAGGAAAGGCTGAAGCTGAGTCGCGACAGCACGGCGGAGGAGGTGGACGCGACGCAGTACCAGCGCATTGTGGGTAGCCTTCGCTACCTTGTCCACACGCGACCGGACTTGGCGTTCGCAGTTGGCTACGTCAGTCGGTTCATGCAGCGACCGACGACGGAGCATCAACAGGCCATGAAGAGGATCCTACGCTATGTCGCGGGGACCTTTGACTACGGCTTGTACTACCCGAGGTGCCTCGGTGCGGCGCATTTCATCGGGTACAGTGACAGCGACCACGCCGGCGACATCGACACAAGCAAGAGCACAAGCGGGACGTTGTTCTTCCTCGGCAAGTGTCTGATCAGTTGGTAGTCGGTCAAGCAGCAGGTGGTGGCCATGTCCAGTTGCGAGGCAGAGTACATCACAGCCACTTCTGCATCAACTCAAGCTCTCTGGCTGGCTCGGCTGCTTGGTGATCTTCTTGGCAGAGATGCCGAAGCAGTGGAGCTCAGGGTGGACAGCAAGTCCGCTTTGGCTTTGGCAAAGAACCCTGTTTTCCACGAGCGCAGCAAGCACATCCGGGTGAAGTACCACTTCATCCGGAGTTGTTTGGATGAGGGGAGTGTGAAGGCAAGCTACATCAACACCCAAGACCAGCTCGCCGACTTCCTCACCAAGTCGCTTGGGCGGATCAAGTTCCAGGAGCTTCGCGCCAGGATTGGGATGGTTCAGATTTCCCAGAAGGCGCCACACAAGACTTAGGGGGGGATTGAGAGGTTAAGTCTAGGTGTGTGTGTGTGTTTTGGCATGACATGTTGTTTGACATGACATGTGTGATGTCCATGTGTGGACAAGTTTGTAGTCTTAGCACCTTTAGCATCTTTTGCTTTAGCATCTTAGACTAGCATCTTTGCTTTAGCATCTTAGACTAGCATCTAGCATCTTGGGCTACATGGCTAGCCTATAAATATGTATCCCCAACCATTTGGGTTGGCATGGCATTTGAGTGAGTTGAATGAGAAGAAAATTGCCCCAACTCTTGAGTGTCATCCCTACCAATGCGAGTGTTCTCTCTAACAGACATGACGGGAAATAATGATTCTATTGGTGGTAGGATCAAGACAGCGGTATCCCTTGTGGTGAGCAGAGTATCCCAGGAAGATACAGAGGGCGGAGCGGGGTGAAAGTTTATGGGGAGCAGTGGCCGAGAGATTGGGGTAACACTTACAACCGAAGACCCAAAGATGATCGTAGGACGGCGCACTACCATGGAGGGCAAAGTGCGGGGTCGAGAAGCCAAGGGTCTTGGTAGGTAAGATGTTGAGGAGTAGAGTCGCAGTGTGCAACGCTTCAGCCCAATATGAAGGAGGCATGCCCGCCTGAAACAAAAGAGAGCGGATAACGTCATTAGTGGTACGAATGATCCGTTCGGCCTTACCGTTCTGTGGAGACGTGTAGGGGCATGACATGCGGAAGAGGATGCCATGTGTCGTAAAGAAAGTGCGAGCGGTGGAGTTGTCAAACTCCCGGCCGTTGTCGGTTTGGACGGCCTGGATGCGAGCACCGAACTGGGTAGAGACATAGGCAAAAAAGTTAGATAATGTCATGAATGTGTCAGACTTTAGCCGAAGGGGGAATGTCCACAAGTAATGTGAGCAGTCATCGAGAACAACTAAGTAATATTTGTAACCAGAGACACTAACAACAGGAGATGTCCACAAGTCACAATGAATAAGAGCAAAGTTGTTCGACGCCCTAGAGACTGAAGTACCAAAAGGAAGACGAACATGTCATCCTAACTGACACGCGTGACATATAGAATCCAAGTCTTTATTACAAGCGGGAATGGCCGAAACAAGTTTGGAAAGAGTTTCGCGACCAGGGTGACCAAGACGACGGTGCCAAAGTGAAGCTGGTGTGGAGCCCGCAACCAGAGAGTGCGCCACTGGAACCTGCAGAGGGTAGAGTGGTCCGGAGCTATTGCACCTGATGGTCACGGTCCCCGTGAGAAGATCCTTCACAGAGCAACCATAAGGGTCAAATTCCACAGAACAGTTGTTATTGGTAGTGAATTGGCAAACGGAAATAAGATTCTTGATGAGCTGTGGCGAAACAAGAACATTATTTAAAGTAAGGGGGCCAAAATATGTCGTCCCGGTCGCGGTGACTGGCAGGAGCGAACCATTACCAACAACAATAGAAGTGGGAGAGGGATACCGTGGAACCGAATAGTGAGAGAGGGTACCGTCATGGGATGTCATGTGGGAGGAAGCACCAGTATCGAAGTACCAGTCGTTATTCACCGGAGGGGTGAGAGTCATGGTGCTGAATGTGGAGGCGAGGGAGCTCTGGTCCCAAGATGGAGCTCCTGCCATAGGTTGGTGCGGTGCCTGAGGGGTCCAGGGTGACAATGCATGCTGTTGAGGCTGCAACAGAGGTCCTGCAGGGGTCCCGTAGGGAGGAAAAAATAGCGGCTGTTGTGGATTTTGTTGAGCCATCTGTGAAATTTGTTGGGGCCCCTGGAACGCAAGCATTGCTTGCTGCTGTTGAGGACCCATTCGGCCTTGAGGGAGCTGGGCCAGGGGAGGAGTCCGTGGGCCGGGCCACATCTGGATGGACCCTGTCCATGGATTGTAGAAGGAGGGCCACGTCCCGTTGGGCCCGGTGGTTGATCCGGGGTTGGGGGAGGGGCTGCTGCCGGCTGGGGCAGGAGGACCACCTGAAGAGTTGCGCCCCTTCTGTTTCTTTTTCTTGTTCTGTTTTGGGGCGCCGGTTCGAGGGGTGCTGCCATCAGTTGGTGCGGACTGCTGGGGTGCAGAGGGGACAACGACGAAGGCAGTGGGGGGGGGCAGCGGGGTGTTGAACCATATTGATCTCCTCAAGGAGAAGCTCATTTCGAACAGCGGCAAAGGAGGGAAAGGGGCGCCCGCGCCGGAGGTGAACATCGATGTCCCTGTAGCGTTCGTTGAGCCCGCGAATAACGTTGAGGACCAAGGTGCGGTCGGTCACGTGTTCGCCAAGATCGCCAAGATCGTCGGCCATCTTCTTGAAACGCTTGCAGTACTCGGTGATGGAAAGATCCCCTTGCGCGAAGGCGCGAAACTTGGCGTCAAGGTGTAAAGCGCGGGTCTCCTGATTCCCAAGAAAGTGTCCCTCGATGGCAAGCCAAGCTTCTCGGGCGGTGGCGCGGTGATCAATGACGGCCTCAGCAAGATCAGAAGAGGTCGTGCTGTAGAGCCAAGATTTGACCACGGCGTTCATCCGCGTCCAATCAGGAAGGGCCGAGGTGGCGTGGTCGCTAAAGAGATGATCTTGCAGCGAATACTTTGTGACGGCGAGGAGGAATTGTTTGCGCCATCTTGAGTAGTTGCCGGCTGTGTCAAGGGTGATGGGAACCAGGCTGTGGGCGTTCTGGACGGAGACCGCCTGAGCGTGGAGGTTGAGGATGGCGGCTGCTTCGTGGAGGGCCATGGCGTTGGAGACGTCTAGGCCGTCCCCTGGAGGAGGCGCGATGGGATCAGCCGCAGCGGCGGCGTCGGCCCGAGCTTTGGCTGCTTGTGCTAGAGCAGCACGGATGCGCTCGGTGGCAGCGTCGCGATCGGAAGAGGCAGCAGCAGCTTCTTCTTCAGCGGCCTGTGCTTCTGCAAGGGCAGCCTCACGGGCAGCCATGCGGGTGTCAGCGAGACGCCTTGGCTCGTCGTTATCATTGCGATGGACGAGGTCGGCAGGGTCGACGACAGAGGTGGGGGGAGTCCCGGCCATGCTGATCAAGGAGGGCAGCCAAAGGGAGGGAAGAAGAGGGGTTCCCGGTCTCGATCAGGGAGGGCAGCGGAAGGGAGAGAGGGAGGGGGGAACCCGGTCTCCTGATACCATGAAGGAGAATGGAATAGAATGGAATGTATTATTGATGAGCCATGCTTAGGTACATATATAGAGGCAAGGGGATAACTACTTATAACTGAATTACTAGTCTAGAAGATAACGCCTTGCCAAGGGATATAACAGAATATGCTAACAGAAACCAATAAGTTTACAAACATGTACACAAATCACTAAGACGTAAAACATCACTGACTACCACATCTTCAATAATTTATATAGTGTTGTAATACTTGCAAAGCACATGAAATTGATTGGGTGCAGCTGCAATCAACTGGAAAGAAAATTTACCTGACAAATCTCCACAATTGCATTGCAAGTATTCACCATTGACCTTTTAGCCTCATTTCCTTGAAATTGACAAGGCTATACAGAAATATCATTAAGACAGATGTATTTCAGTATTTGACATTTCACGAATACCATGATTACCTTTGTATAGCAAATGCCATCAAAAGTTTGCAACATAAAATATACATCAATAATTAGAACATCAAGTTACAAAATTTAGTTCTCTCTTATCTTTGAAAGAAACAAAATCTAACTCTTCATCATCCTCTTCATCGTAATCATCATCATCGTCATCAATCTCCTCATCAAAACGGCCCTTCCCAGTCTTGATTTTACCATTTAGATGACTTGTGCATGCACCATCTGTCAAACTGTGATGTCCATCATCAGTTTGTCCATGTGTATACTCATTACCAACACCATTTATTTCTAAACCATTTGTTGTTCCATTGGGTTTTTCTTCCAGCTGAATTGAATTCCCTGTCAATTCATTCGCTTCTTCTTGTTCTTCAGGAGTTTTGGCAAGAGAAAGCATGATGTTCTTTGCTTTTTTGTCTGCTGGGTATCCATGAGCTTCCATTTCTTTGAACCAAATGACAGCGTTTCCAAAATCTGAGTTCCTTCCATGCACATCCATGATGGTGGTATAAATAGTCTGGTTGGGTTCAACACCCTGCATCCGCATTCTCTCATATACTCGCATTACTCTCTCAATATTATTTAATTTGGAGTAGCCCTTCATCAGAGTTCCATAAACAACAACATTGGGCTTCAAACCATCCTCTTTAATCCGGCGGAAGAATTTCTCAGCTCCATCCATGTCAGAAGCATTCACATAAGCTAAGACCATTGTTGTGTAAGAGCAGAGGTCAGGCTCAACCCTGCAAAGCAAACAATGTGATAAAGTGAGAAATGAGCACTTCAATCACTCTTGGAATTTAAGTAGACAAATAAAAGTTGTACCTGTGTCTTCTCATGGCTTTGAAAACTGTACGAGCTTCTTCTACCAATCCAGATATTGCAAATGCATCGAGCAAAATGTTATACGACTTGCGTGTTGGCCTGGAAAGGCAGGCATCAAATTAACACACCATTAGCATGCTTTGGAATACCTCTAGAAAAAAACTGATCTCAAGCAGATATTCCTTGTCGAAATTTGGTTAGACTGTTTCAAGGTTGTGATTGTAAAGGTTACTGACTTATTTTCGTGGAAGAGAACCTCCAAATCAATTCCTTTTGTCAAAGCAATGCATCACATATTATGTCATTGGTATGTAGCAAATAGCTTTTTAATAGTTTAATGTGCTTAGGAGCACAGTTGTAAAAGCTGGACCAGACTGACAGTTTAACCTAAAAAAACGGAGCCTGAGCTCTTTGCAGTTCGGTCATGCTTAAAGACCGGACATGCCTTCAGACTGCTTTGAACCAGCCATTAATTGGTAGAGCTCCGGATCCTGAAATCCACACTGAAGCTAGACCCTGCTCCACCACTCCAGTTCATTTTTTTGGAGCGTTCTCAGCGGGATCCACTCATCAGGAAAAGTGTTTGGCTTGGCTCCAGCTTCACAGGACAAAGAAGCTGAAGCTAAAGCCCTACCAAACGCACCCTAAAGAAGGAGATCCAGTCCGGCTGTGGATTGCTAATGGGCCGAATGAAAAGGCCCAATTCCTTTCCCTTAAGGCCCAAGCACCCAACACATCATTTTTGGCAAAAACGCCTTAAATGGTGTTTTAGTTGGATCATATATTTTATATTAAGTTTCTAGACCACAGTTCAACCGCTCAAGCCACTGGTTAGACCAGCTAACCGGTGAACCGAGATCTTGGTCGGTTCATCCACCGGTCTGGCTTTAATAACTATGCTTAGGAGTGACATATTTTCACTTAACAAAAAAGAAATCAAGAGGAAAATATTGCGAGAAGTGTGACCGGATCAAAACAGTTGTCATCTGAAACTTTGCATGGATAAAACATGTGCTCAGTGCTCACTGCTCAGTTGCACAACTTAAACATCATGCCTTTCACCAATTTGGCCAAAAACTATGAACATGAAGCCCGCCACACTGATCAATGCTCAAATTGTATCAAGACAAGAAAATATTTAAAGGAGAACAAACCTGACTCCAGCGTCAAGCATCTCTTCAAAAACCGCCAATGCTTCTTCTTCCCTCCTAGCTTTGCCATAAGCTTTGATGAGCAGGGAATAGCTCACAACATCTGGTTTTAGCCCACTTCTTTGCATCTAAGGTTATAGTATTTGTTAAGGAGAATAACCAAAAAACACATATCTTCAAGATTCTGTAGTATTGAAATGGTGCATTGGTTGTGCAGTTAAGCTGGGGATGTACCTGATCATAAATACTTGAAACTTCCTTGTAATTTGTTTCAAATGACATCAAACTATTGAAGGTCACTGTAGACAGAGGGATCCCTCTCTCTGACATCTGAGCAAATAGCTTTCGAGCCTGAGCATAATTGCCTGCTTTCTTGTACATATAAATCATCATATGAAACATCTTCTGATCAGGCTTAAAAGAAGCTCCTTTTTCATTAAGAAGGTCCTCAAAAACACCTTCAGCTTCCTTATATTTATCGCCCTGTCAGCAATCACCAATATAGTTATTAATGACCAATGTAGAAGAATTAAGAAGGGAACTGTTATAACTATAATAAATTATTTTACAGGTGTCTAAGGTAAGTTACAAAGGAATTGAATGAGAGATGGTATCTTGGGAATCTGGATAACAGACTGTGGAGCAGTACTAAAAAACAAAGGATTCAGTAAGACTTCAGTGATAGTTTGAGGTTTCATCATTTGATTGGCGCATACACAAATGAATTCTTTACAGGATTGGTGCATGTACACCATATAAAATTGACAGTTCTTATGAGAGCACCAAGGGCACATGGAAATTTTGCAAGACAAGGGAAACGTGCAAGTAAATGCCAACATTATTGTGCAAAGGCTTCTGGATATTTTTTATCAAATGCCGAATCATACTATGCCCCAAAACCCACCACCTGCTGTCAAAGTGTCAAGTACTCATCTTAGGAGGGTATACCAATAAACAGTACATAAATCTGTAAACATTTATAGGGAAAAAGGAAATCAGAATCACATATGTAAACTTTTAGTGTGTTATAATGAATCATAGTAGGCTGACCTGTTAACATTGATTGGATCTGGAGAAAGGCTAATGATTAAATATGGAACTACATCCTCATCTATTTTCATTGGATGCGAGAGGTAAATTAATGCTCACCTCAACAAAAGATTTCAAAATGATTTGATATGTCACAGCTGATGGCTCAGGACCTGATGTTTGCATCCTGCGAAACACTGCTTCGGCCTTACGGTACTGCTTGGCTCTTCCATATGCTTCCATTAGAGCAGTCTGAGATATCACGCTTGGTCTGTAACCTTTCTTGTTCATATACTTCAGGATCCTCTCTGCTCTGCTAAAATCTCCTAACTTTCCATAGGCTGTGACAAGCATCAAAAAGTCCATCTCAGTGAAGTCCCACCAGTGTTGTGTGCGAAGCCATTCAAGAATCTGAAAAACAAGACACACAAATTTAAATATTTCTGAACTTTTCAAAGCATATTGTATTTCTGCATGAATAAATAGAAGCTAGCTGCTTAGTCAACAGCAAAGCATTATATTGGCTAATATGCTGCAAGAGCATATACCTCGCTGACCAGGTTCCATTTCTTGAGCTGTTTGAACCGCACAAGAGTCCCAAGAATAGCATCCCTTGGCAGTGGCTCTTTGTTGCTTCGCTGAGTCTTCAGGATGGATACTGCTGATCCTGACTCCTCTATTTCCCTCATCATTCTCCTCCAATTCTTCTGCTCAGCCTCATCAGCAGCATCCTTGAAGACTTCCTCTTTCTTCTTCTTCTGCATAAATCTTCTGGTTGCCAACATTCCACGGCAAATCACCTCAAACCTTCGATTGGTATTGATCTTCGCATCGAGGACAGGTAGACCACATGATACTTTTGCATTGCTGACAGCATAAAAGATATTTCAAACGGAGTCATAGAAGGGAACTATTAGTCTATTACCAGTTGAGACCAAAAGAAAAAGGCAATACACCAGGGGCATTGTTCTAAATTAAGACAAGTAGACATATAACGATTTTGCAGAAGCTGAGTAGCAAAAAAAAACTCTAGTACATGCACAGTAAAAACATGTACCAATTGAGATAAAAATCTGCAATACACCATTTGCATCTGGGTCGAATTAAATAAGACTAGGCGAATAACGATTTTGCCGAAGTTGAGTATGAAAAAAAAGAACAAATATCTATCTAATACTTGTATAATGGCGCGCAAAACGTCTGGAATTGTCGTGCTCAACAACCAGAGATGATGTATTCCCCCCTTCGAAACGATATGAATCCCCACGAACCTTATCCACAAACCCTCGTTAACAATTACGCAAGCCACAGCAGAAACAACCATTATCTACAAATTCCCGGAGCCCATTCACGCCCCTAAAGCCAGCAAACACCAGCAGGAGCCCCCGAGCCCCCCCTACTCCAACAGCCGCAACGCGCGCGAGTGAACCGCGGAAACTGGCGCGAGAGGAGGAGGAGTGGGGGCCGCTACCAGAGGCTGGAGGAGAAGGCGAGCGGGGACCGCACCCCTCCGATCGCCGCCGCCGCCTCCATCGGCGGCGCCGGACCGAAGCGGAGCAGGCGACGCGGCGGAAGCAGCAGCAGCAGCAGCGACGGGAGGCTGCCTTATCGGTTTCAGCGCAGCGACGAGACACTCGCTCTGCTTAAACCCCGCGAAAAAAGAAGAAACTATTGAGCTGGCAAACATCCCAACTACATCTACTCGAGTATTATTTGCTCACAAACCCAACACGACAAATATATTTCAGCAGCACTTAATTTTAATTTTAAAAAAATGTTTTTATCAACTTTCTATTTTATTACTCGCTCCGTCCCACATTATAGTTATTTTTAGATTTTAACGTGTTTATTAAGATATATAGAAAAAAATCAACTAGTACTTCAAATAATTAGTAATACATGCAACTAACAGATATGGATAAAATTTAATATCTAGGGAAAAATCGTAGTTATAATATTGGAAATAAATTTGAATGGTAGAAATTGTTGTATTTTGGGATGGAGGGAGTACTTTGTAATACTACTTTCATAACCTTAGGGGGTGTTTGTATTTTAGCTCCTGTCATATTCAATGTTTAAATATTATTTTGGAGTATTAAATATATACTATTTATAAAACTCATTCATAATCGGTGGATTATTGACGAGACGAATCTAATGAGCCTAATTACGCCATAATTTGACAATGTGATGCTACAGTAACCATTTCCTAATTATGGATTAATTAGGCTTAAAAAATTCGTATCGCGAATTATCCTCTGATTCTGTAATTATTTTTATAATTAATTCACGTTTAGTCCTTTAAATTGATGTCCAAACATCCGATGTTACACGGGCTAAAATTTAGCTCCTGAATCCAAACACCCCTTAGTCTTTGTTCACACTACTAAGTTATTAATTTTATCTTTAAAAGAAAAATCTTTATGGGACTGAGGAAAGTATAACTTTATTATATATACTTCACCCATGACCGTACAAATTAAAGGCCTTGCAGTAACTGAATTCAAAGCAAAGCAGTCAACTTTAGGTGAGAAAACTGTGTATTATGATTAAAACAAATAGTCATCTAGTCCGAATATTTAGCTGACTGGTTGCTGTTGGGTGGGTGAGTTTTATTTAGTGACATAGTGGGTAAATAAAAATCTGCAGAATCTGGAGAAGTTGAGATTAGCCAGCTTATTAGCTACTAGGCTTGAAGAGACTAACTGATTCTGCAGATTTTGAAAATCTAGACTACCTGAAGTGTTGTTTGGGGGAACTTCTAGATACTAAAAGTATCTAGCCAGCCAGAAGCTCCCAAAACAGGGCTTGAATATATATGCAACACATTCTACCTGGGAAAAATCCCTCCGAACTAGTTTGGGATTAGTTTCATCCTAAAACAACGAGGGCTCTTTTTGAACGAGTGTTTTTCAAAGGAATTTGGAAAAATTTAATATATTTTCTACAAAAACCCTGTAAATTTTTTGTGTTGCGAAGGAGCAATAGGTCAACAAAGAGGTGGAGGTGGGCAAGGAGAAGAGTAATATATCCTCAAACTAGAAAAATAAAATATGTCGCTTTAAGAGGAAAATAAAACCATCTATCATTTATTTTTTTTAAATGTTAAGTTCTACTTTGCTCTCGAAAAATATTTAGGTGGTGTTTGGTTTGCTCAAGATAACGTAAATGGTAATGAAATTAATTACAGTGTCAAGTGATAACAATGTATCAAATTATTAGATTTATTTGATTAACAAGTGTAATGTATTCTGTTTATATTACAATGTTTGGTTGACAAGTATAATGTATTCTGGTAACGCAATCTGATACCAATCTGGTTAGAGTGTAATAGGATTATTATTAAGTTGTAATCTGATAACGTGATATCTAATACCAACACATTCAAACTAAACAAAATCTAACATAATTAATTTATAATGTAAACGAATAACATATAAAATAAACCTGACCAGACGTCTTCTTAATGTTGCTATCTACACATATACATTCTTTATTTTGGGATGGATTATCTACTCTTACGATATACCTACGTGTCTCGGAACCAACATTAGGTGAGTGTCGGTATATTATTGATCTAAATTCTATGGTCGATTCAAGATAAAAGAGCCGAGAGATCTTATGCAAGTTTGAATCTTCAGGATGATAATAACTTTGTGTTCTGTGTTTTATGGATTACATATTAAATATAAACTAAGACAACTACAACTTGAATACCTTTAAATTCAAATGCAAATACTTCCTGCATACTCCGCGCGCTCTCTAAATTTTTATTATTGAAACATTATAGTTTTTCTTGTCGATGGATGCCTCGCGAGCCCTTTTATTTTATTTGCGAGGACAAGAATGTTTTGGAATCTGTTTCGGTGCCGCAATAAAGTGAATATATTTTGCATCTTGCATTTGAATTTGAATTTCCAGAAATCCCGTCTTCTAAATTTGCCCATCACACGTCATACCTCATCAAAACACACAGCAACTCACCGCGCTTTCGGAATATCGTGAATGCAACCGTTTAACGCGTCCAGGTTCATTGCGTACGCAGACGTGTTTTTTTTCTCAAAGAGATTCGATAATTTAAAACAGGTGCTTACATTATTTGCTATTCTAATATATAATCATTGCATTACATGTTATTTTCATATGTTTTGAATGTCATATCATCGAATATTTATTTTTAATATGAATTAAGTGAGGCTGAGATTTATTATTAGTCACTCACAGATGTATGCTCACTATGTTTGTGTACAGGTTTATTTGAAGGATAAAATACAATATAATATACTAAATTTATACTAAAATATATAAAGAGTATTTAATTACACACTAAAACAAATCTTAATCTGATATATTCTGAATTTTCTCTTGTTAAAAAAGAAAAGAAAATAATTGAGGCGCCCCTCAGTTCAGTCACTTCCACCTGCCTCCTCCCATCGCGACGCTTCCGGCGCGGCGACCGGCGATCCCTCTCCACCGAGCACACCCCAAGCCACCTCCCACCGGCCACCGGAGCGCCGCCTCGGCTCCAAGGTACCTATTCTCCCGTACACCTCCTCCTCCTCCTCCTCCTCCTCCTCATGCGCTTCTGAGCCGGCGGAGAGTCGAGATATCTCTTTTCTTCTGTTGGTGACGAGCTCCAACTTTCTTGGATTATTTTGGATTTTTTGTTCCGGTCTTCCATTTACTGCGGAAATCCTAAGTTATCCCCCGATCCATCCAATTTGTTTGGGTTTTTGCTTGCTGGTATTAGTTTGTTTTCGAAGATTTGGAGTTCAACTGAACCCACATGGCCCCAAGGTGGGATCTTTGTGTATCTATTTTGCCGGAGTTCTAGGGTTCGATTGGGCAGTGATTTTTGTTGTTTCTGGCTTTCTGCAATTGAGAATGTTGCTGTCACACACTCACACGCCGGCTCCAGAAAAATGGAACGCAAAATTAAGAACGGATCCAGAAATTGGCTAACGATTGGGGAAAAAATCTGGGAAATTTATTTGTGTGCTACTTTGGAGTTAATATGGAAAATGTAATCAGTATTGATTTGCAATAATTAGCTTGTTTGTTATACTAACTCTCATATTAGGAATGGCAACGGGAAGTGAAGCCGAGAAGTCACCTGAGGTTGTGCTGGAGTGGCCTAAGAATGACAAGAAGAGGCTTTTGCATGCTGTTTATCGTGTTGGAGATCTGGATCGCACCATCAAGTATGGTGTTGTGTTTTCAGTAATGTTTGGGACACCAAGATCTGGACACCTAATGTTGTCTGCTAATTTGACTGATGTGAATATGTGATTCTGGCAGGTGTTACACAGAATATTTTGGGATGAAGCTTCTGAGGAAAAGAGATGTTCCTGAAGAGAAGTACACAAATGCATTTCTTGGGTTTGGACCTGAGGACACCAACTTTGCACTTGAATTGACATACAGTATGCTGCTGGTCCACTGAAATTATGTTTCTCCATTGATGATGAGATGCTGTAAATGATGTTCTTCTGTAACATAAGCATTGAGCCATTGGCCTAACAAAACAACTGGGGAATTACTATGTTTCTCTTGTGACTCGAACTAGTCAGCTCTGTTTTTGTTTTGAGTGTACCATCATCCATTTCTATTTTCTAATGTGCTTGTATGTTTATTGTTGTTTGATAGATTATGGTGTTGACAAGTATGACATTGGAGCAGGATTTGGGCATTTTGCTATTGCAACTGAGGATGTATGTATTGTTTATGTGTGATTGCTTATTATTTATTGTGCGCGCACACACATTGTATTATGGGAAAAGTGATATCATGGATGCAAATATAGGTGTACAAATTGGCTGAGAAAGTTAAATCCAGTTGCTGCTGCAAGATCACACGTGAACCTGGTCCTGTCAAGGGAGGATCTACTGTGATTTCCTTTGCACAAGATCCTGACGGTTACATGTTTGAGCTTATCCAGAGGGGTCCAACGCCTGAGCCTCTTTGCCAAGTTATGCTTCGTGTGGGTGACCTTGATCGCTCTATTAAGTTCTATGAGAAGGTATTCTCATTCTTTGCATAATTATAGGCTATCCAAAAAACTGAAATGCTGAGATTTCTCTTTTGTACATTTTCTACCATAGTGGGCTCGTATGTGATATGGTTGTTTGTGCTATATGCAGGCCCTTGGGATGAAGCTGCTAAGGAAGAAAGATGTTCCTGAATATAAGGTACTTCTACTTATTTTGAAGCTGAAAGAATTCCATAATATCTGAAAGTGCTGAGGCCCATGCCTTGCTGTTGTTCATTAGACATGTTTTATCCTCTGAATAACTTTTGGCATGTACAGTATACCATTGCCATGGTGGGTTATGCTGAAGAGGACAAGACAACTGTTCTTGAGTTGACATACAACTATGGTGTCACGGAATATAGCAAGGGCAATGCATATGCTCAGGTTTTGGGCAATCTTTCTTTTCTTCAACGATCCCTTTAAGTGATGCTTGCATTTCTTGATGATTTTTGACATAAGTGCAGGTTGCTATTGGCACTGAAGATGTGTACAAGAGTACTGAGGCTGTCGAGTTGGTGACAAAAGAACTAGGGGGAAAGATTCTGAGGCAGCCAGGTCCACTACCAGGGCTCAACACAAAGATTGCCTCTTTTCTTGACCCAGATGGCTGGAAAGTGGTACGTCTCCCTTCTGTGTGTGTTGTACTAGTGGTAACCATTGAATGATCTTTACATATAGCTTTACTTAAGCCTAGAGCTCTTTGCATTTCATATTGAAGGAAGCCTGGTGAAAAAGTAAAGCACACCACTTGGCTTACACAAAATGTAATTTTTAGTGTAGGTACCAAACTAAAAAGGAACCATACATTGTTAGAGTGCAATGTAAATCATTGCTATTTCTTAGGCAAAGGCAGTCAGTATATAGTTCTGAACTGTACTGTTGATAGGGTTGGCACTTGTGAAGAAACGCCATTACTTGTGCAGTTGTGCAAAAAAGCGAAAGGGCCTATAGCCTAGTGGTTAAGATGCCCAAGTAGCACCTCTAGGTCTTGGGTTCAACTCCCCACGGGAGCGAATTTCAGGCTTTCTTAAGAAAGATCACTCGCTGGCCTCTCAAAAACACGTGTTAAGAATCGACATATGGAACAAAGCATGGGTTAAGGACCAATCCAGGGCGACTCCATGGAACAAAAAGGAGGATGGGAGATATCTTTGGTACAATATACTGGAAATGGTGGCCAGTTTTTATTCTGGATGGGTTTTAAAAGATATAGTGTCAAGGGCAGTGATGCCCAAGGTAGGGGGTCCCCGACTACGAAGATCGTAGTCGTGGTCTGTGGTCACCAGCCGGGTTATGCCCCCGTGCCGTCCTCGTCGATCGAGTTATCCCCCCTGATCGCCGGCTTGGTTAGAGGTAGAGAGGGAGAGTAGATTGATACTATTATTGCTTCTTCTTAAAAGACATGGCTACATGGGTATATATAGACCCCAGCCCTAACTACTTAATCTAATCTCTTAGCTAACAAGATCAATCTAATCTCTAACAAAATCTCAATCTAATCTCTTCCTAACAAAATCCACTTAACTGACTTAATCTCTAATCAGCCTTATCTCTTCTAACTGTCGCTGCTGGTTGCGCCATGCGCGCCTTCCTGCATGGCCGCTGTGCGCTCAGCCGCACGCTCCTAGGCTCGGCGCACGTCCCGGGCCCTATGGCGCCTGGTGTACGTGCGCCCGACCATGACATCTCCCTCCTCGTTGAGAGACAGCTCGTCCTCGAGCTGGAATTGTGGGAACTTGGCGCGGAATGGGGTGACATCTTCCCATGTGGCCAATGCAGTTGATGCTCCTTTCCACTGAATTAGGACTTGATGGACTCCTTGGGCTAGTCGGTACCGCACTGCGCGCTCAGGCTCGAGATCAAGGGCATCGTGATGCAGTACTGGTAGCGGCGGAGGCTCTGTTGGCGGAACTCCCTGGAACTTCTTCAGCAGCCCGACGTGGAAGACATTGTGGATGCGCGCACGAGGTGGAAGTTCCAATCGAACGACGACCTCGTTGATGAGCTCGGCGACCTGGTATGGCCCGAAGAACCGTGGTTTGAGCTTAACGCCGAGCGCCTGGGGAAGTGATGATGTCGCCCGTTGACGTAGTCAAAGTAGCGCCCAGTCGCCCACTTGATAGCTGACCGACCTGTGTACGCGGTCGTAGTACCTCTTTTGGTACGCCTGTGCTTGTTCGAGGCGGTAGCGCATATCGGCCAAGAATTCCGCGCGCTCCTCCATGTTCTTGGCGACGGCCGGCACCTTGGAGTCGCCTGGCTCATATGACTTGATGGATGGCAGATCACACCCATAGACCACACGGAAGGGAGTGTCTCGCAGTGACGTCTGGTATGTCGTGTTGAAGAGGTACTCTGCCCATGGCAGCCACCGGAGCCACTCGCGCGGTCTGTCCCCTGTGAGGCAACACAAGTACATGAGGATGACACGGTTTGCCGATTCGGACTGGCCATCTGATTGGGGGTGAAATGCCGTCGTCATCTGCAGCTCAGTGCCCATTAAGCGCATGAGTTCTTGCCAAAATGTGGATGTGAAGACTGTGTCGCGATCGGAGACCATGGACTGTGGGACATCGTGGAGCCGAACAATGTCGTTGAAGAAGGCTTGATCGACTGATTCAGCTGAATATGGATGTGCCAATGGAACAAAGTGACAATATTTGCTGAATCTGTCCACTACGATGAGGATCACCGACTTGCCACGGATGCGGGGGAGTGCCTCCACAAAATCGAGTGCGACATCCGTCCAAACCCCTGTGGTATTGGGAGCGGAAGGAGTCCCGCCGGGTGCACATGCTCCGTCTTGTAGCGCTGGCAAACCTCGCACTGGCGCACCTTGTCCTGCACAACTTGTTTTAGGTTAGGAGAATGAAAATCACGCCGTAGGCGGTGGAGTGTTTGTTGGACTCCATGCCCGTCCTCATGTACCGCCCCCAAAATTTCCTGCAGCAGCGGGGAAGTGGGCGGTATGTACAGCCGGCCGGCGAACTGCACCATGCCGTCCACGACCGACCAAGGTGCTGGACGGTCACCAGTGGCTATCTCCGCGTGTAGGGCGACGAGGGCCGGGTCCCCGAGCTGAGCCTGCCGGAGTTTTTCGATGAAATCAAACCGTGGAGCGGACGGAGCAAGTATCTCCCCGTCCACTGTGTCGCGTCGAGATAGCGCGTCTGCCACGACGTTTGCCGTGCCTGGCTTATACTCCACGGAGAAGTCGAAGCCTAGTAGTTTGCCAACCCAGTGGTGTTGCGGGATAGTGGCCAAACGCTGGTCTAGTAGGTACTTCAGGCTATAATGATCCGTCTTGACGCTAAAACGGCGGCCCCATAGATACGGTCTCCAGTGGCGCACCACCTGGACCAAGCCGATGAGCTCGCGCTCATATGCCGCCAGTGCTTGGTGTCGTGGTGCTATGGGCCGGCTGAAGAAGGCGAGAGGGTGACCCTCTTGCATGAGGACTGCGTCGAACCCGTGAGATGACGCGTCGCACTCAACGACGAAGGGCTTGGTGAAGTCCGGCATGGTCAATACTGGTGCTGTGGTGACCGCTTCCTTGAGCGTGGTGAAGGCCGATGCAGCTGCTTCGCCCCAAGCAAATCCCTCCTTGAGGAGTATCGTAAGCGGCGTCGCGATGGCCCCGTAATTGTGGATGAACTTGCGGTAGTAGCCTGCGAGTCCGAGGAAGCCGCGTACTGCCCGCGCTGAACGAGGTACCGACCACTCGAGGATGGCCTTCACCTTGGCGGGATCCATGGCCATGCCTGCCTTCGAAATCGTGTGGCCGAGGTAGGCGACGGAGGCGACTCCAAACGCACACTTGGAGCGCTTGACGAAGAGGACTTGTTGTCGAAGCGTGTTGAGTATGGCCCGTAGATGACGAAGATGATCTGCCCAAGATTTACTGTAGATCAAAATGTCGTCAAAGAAAACAAGTACAAAGCGGCGAAGAAAAGGACGCAGTACGTCGTTCATGAGGGCCTGAAATGTGGCCGAGGCGTTGCACAGCCCGAACGGCATCACGAGGAACTCATATAAGCCGTCGTGAGTGCAGAATGTCGTCTTGTGGATGTCCTCCGGCCTCATGCGCACCTGATGGTACCCTGAGCGCAAATCGAGCTTGGTGAAAAATTTGGCGCCATGGAGCTCATCTAGCAGCTCGTCGACGACCAGGATTGGAAAAGCATCTTTGACTGTGAGCCCGTTGAGGGCGCGATAGTCAACACATAATCGCCATGACCCATCCGGCTTCTTGACAAGGAGGACTGGTGAGGAGAACGCGGAGTCACTGCGCCGCACGATTCCTTGTCCAATCATGGTGGAGCATTGTCTTTCTAATTCATCCTTGTGCGCCGCCGGATATCTGTAGGGACGGACGACCATTGGCCCCATTCCTGGCTTGAGAATAATGCGGTGGCTGTGGCCGCGCTCTGGTGGTAGACTGGTGGGCTCGGCGAAGATGTCGGAGAAGGAGCCGAGCACTTCCTCCAGTAGCGGCTCGGTGGTCTCGGTGGCGTGCAGGTGTGGGGAGCTCGGTGTGGTGACGCCGCGCCAGCAGACGTCCCGACCGGCTTGCTTGAACGCCATGGTGCCGGCGGCCAGGTTCCACACGATGTCTCCTAGAGTGGCCATCCATTGCGTGCCCAGCACTACGTCATAGCCGGCCAGGGGCATTACGTACAGGTCCACGCTGAACGCCATCTTGTCGATGAATACCGTTGCCTGGCGGAGGACCCCAGGGCAGGCGACGCGCTCCTCGTTGGCCACTGTTGCTATGAGCCGAGGGTGTGGCTCGACGGGTAGGCATGTACGCCGAGCGGCCTCTTCCCCAATGAAGCTGTGCGTCGATCCAGTGTCGATGAGTGCGATGAAGTCCGCGGCGCCCACCTGCACGCGCAGCTGGATGGTGCTGCTTACCCGCGCACCCACGACCGCATGTAGTGAGAACACCGGGGTCTCTTCCGTTGCCGTATCTTCTGCAATTTCCACGCCGTCGATGTAGAAGATCCAGCGGCAGACCCGGTTGTGGCCTCGTGTATACAACTGGTCGCAGTTGTAGCAAAGCCCCAGACGACGTCGTTCGGCTTGTTCATCTGTGGACAAGCGCTTGACCTGGGGTGTAGCCCCCTGGGCCAGCGGTGCCGGGATCGCCGTCGGCTTTGCTGGAGGCGTTGGGCCCGTAGGGACCGTGGCCGGTGCAGATGGCGCAGGGGGTGGTGCCAACGCCGGTGGTGAGGCGCGCGGCGCGGCCTTGGACGGCGCCTGACTCAGCCGGTCTAGCTCGACGAGCTCCAGTTGGCGCGCCAAACTCATCGCTGCTGCCAGAGATTCCGGGTTGTGGATGCGCACTTGGTGACTGAGCGGGGGCAACAGGCCGCCGGTGTAGAGCTGTACACGTTGCGCCTCCTCGAGGCGCCCGGCACGGGGAAGGAGGGCCTAGAACCGGTTGGAGTACTCTTCGACGGTCCCTGTGCGGCGGCATTCTGCGAGTTCGAACAAGGGGGCTGATCGTAGTGGCGGCCCAAAACGTAGATGCAACAGCTCCTTGAATCTGCCCCATGGTGGCGTGCCTTCATCTTCCTGTAATTGGATAAACCATAGTTGTGCAACGTCTTCCATATTATATGAGGCCATCCATACCTTCTCTGGCATAGTGCGCTGTTGGCGGAAATAAGACTCACACTTGTTGATGAAGAGCAAGGGGTCAGACTTCCCATCGTAGCGTGGGAAGTCAAGCTTCTGAAATCTGGGCAGACGGTCGAGGTCGCGAGGCCCCTCTGGTCGGCCACCGCCAGTAGCGGACGTCGAGGCCGACTTGTCCTTGAGGCTTGCCATCTCGGCTTTCACGGCCGTCAGGTCGTTGGTGAGGGCCTTCAGCATCGTCATGACGTTGGCGAGGGTTGGTTCCGCCATGGTGCGGCTTGCTGCAGTTGACGCCGTGTAGGAGGGAGGCGACCACAGCGGGCTCAGGGGGATTGCAGCGGCTGAGGTGGACAGTTGGGCGGAATGGGTGGGCGAGGATTGCCGTGACCTTGATACCAGGTTGTCAAGGGCAGTGATGCCCAAGGTAGGGGGTCCCCGACTACGAAGATCGTAGACGTGGTCCGTGGTCACCGGCTGGGTTATGCCCCCGTGCCGTCCTCGTCGATCGGGTTATCCCCCCTGATCGCCGGCTTGGTTAGAGGTAGAGAGGGAGAGTAGATTGATACTATTATTGCTTCTTCTCAGAAGACATGGTTACATGGGTATATATAGACCCCAGCCCTAATTACTTCAATCTAATCTCTTAGCTAACAAGATCAATCTAATCTCTAACAAAATCTCAATCTAATCTCTTACTAACAAAATCCCCTTAACTGACTTAATCTCTAATCAGCCTTATCTCTTCTAACTGTCGCTGCTGGCTGCGCCATGCGCGCCTTCCTGCATGGCCGCTGTGCGCTCGGCCGCACGCTCCTGGGCTCGGCGCACGTCCCGGGCCCTATGACGCCTAGTGTACGTGCGCCCGACCATGACATATAGATTAAGCTAAAAACAGAACACTGAAGCACTGATACTGATGTTTGTTAGAACACTACAATTTTGAATAGATTTTCAAGTATTCATATATCTAACAGTCAGATCTGCTTAGAACATAGTTTTCCAAAAGCAGTACATTGGGCTGCATGCTGAATTGCTGATGTACTACCAAATGGTCCAGTGATCCGTGTTGCCAGTGTAATCATTGTGACTAATGATATTCTTCATTGTAGGTTTTGGTTGATAATGCCGACTTCTTGAAGGAACTCCAGTGAAGATCAGATGTCCCAAATGTCGTGCTGTGAGGCAAACCTTATGTAGTAATGCCAGTGCAATGTAATAAGAAGCGGTTTCCTCTAGTACCGCCTGGGTTTGGCTGTATATCCGCTATGATACCTGTAGCGGCATGACTGTTGAATGTTTGCAATGACCAGTTTGCGCAGCAGAGTTTGGTTTTCTAATCTCTTCTGCTTGCCTGATGTTTTTCTTGCATTTGATTGCACACAGTGCCTTGTTGTGATTCCTTTTTTGTGATGTGTTTGTATATAACTTGTGCAGTCTGCTGCAAGCTCTTGCCAGCATGCTCTCCGAAGATACTGCACCTGCCACCTGCATATGCTCACCTGCAGACAATATATGTAATTATGTATATGTATATTAGCATTGCATGGTATCAATGTTCTATCAGCACTTTGAATTGCACCAGGTTTGTCCATTGGCTGCAATTTGCCTGAGAACTAGTATAAAACCATACCTGGTAACATTTAGGAAGCATGACCAGACATGAGTTTTCTTCATCAATAAGTTCACTTCTAAGAAGCTAAAGTTGCTTGCAATGTTTGCACACCGACAAGCTTAACATGTTAAAGGATGCAATGGTTGAACCATCTGAACTAAGTGGCACAGGTATGAACCCTCAGACCTGCACAGGTATGAATCTCATCTGCAGATTACAGCTCATATATTGTGGAACAGAATGAGTCGGCTGCAGGTTCATTGTAAGTAGACTAGAAGTAATACTCTTCCTGTTTCTGAATAGAAAGCCGCTGCAGTCTTTTTTCCTTTGTCACACATGCATACAGAAGAAAGAAAATTATGTTCCTTGCGAAAAAGATATACAACTTTGGGTTGTACTATTGGTGATTCTTTTTCATGGATCTCAAGGTGAGTCTTCTTTACCTATTGCCTGTCAATCTTTGTTCTTCTACTGTGCCTAACATTACCTGATCTTCGAAAAACTCATATCGAAATATACGTGAAAAATGCGATGAGGGAAGAATATGTCCTTGAGAATAAAAACTAATATGCCTCCCTTGGCTTCAGAGTTGAGCTGTAGTCATATTATTTGGAACTTGCACAGTTGCACTAGAACTAACATTGATTGTTCTTACATAAACCTTAGTTAGAGGGAGTATGACAGGCATTTGGTTATTTGAACTTTGAATCACGATATTGCTTATGCTCAATGGAGTAGATAAGTATAACTTTGTCATGAAGTTTAAGTTTCTTCATTAAAGGTCATGATGCTTTTGACTACAAGATACGGAAAAATAATGATTTTGTGTAACTTTTGAAGAAAAATCACAGTTAGCACTGAATCCAGAATAAGAACAAATTCGGTTACTCACATGAAGGCCCTTCCCCCCCCCCCCCCTGATTGTTAGCTTAGTGGATCAATCCAAAACAAGCAGCATACTGCAACTGTTCAGACTTGCACAGATGCAGCTCACACTGTCCTTCACGTTGCAGGTTCTGTTCGATCACGTCGATTCTCTGGGGAAGCTGCACTGACGGTTGTCGACAACGCCTCTTGCACTCGCTCTCAAACCATTATCTGGCAGCTTGTCTTGTTCATCCACAAAGTTGCATGATTCTGCTGCTTCCACAGTCGGGAGCCTTGCTGTCTTTGGTCAGAACTACTGAGGTGATATCGTCCACACTTCCTGATGAGCTCAAGTTTTTAGTCAGTTTGCACTTTGCGCTTGCACATGAAACTCAGTTGTGCCGACCACAGAATAGTTCCGACTTGCTGTCGGAATATCTGACAACTATCAAGAGTCTATCATTCAGTCATGATGAACTGGACTGTTTCTTCTGCATTTCACACAGTAAAAATCCGCAACCTTTTGATCCTTGAAAGTGTGGCTCTCATGCCTGTCACTGTTGGTTCTTCAGAGAGAACAGTCACTCTCTAATAGTAATAGCTGTCGTTCATGTCGATAACCTCCCGGCCAATGATCCCGGAGACTCATCAAACAACAAAGATGTTACTGTAATGTGAATGATTTGATTGTGTCGTTGTACTGTCGTTTTTGTTGGCTTCAATTTTCTGCAAGATTCTGCATTATTCCATGGTCACCAAGGACCAGTATCCCTGTACTTATCTGCTAGATACTCTTGACCATCACATCCTCTTTGGTCCCCCAAAAGGAATTTTTCAGTCCCACACACAGTGATATACAGATTTTTGCACCAGTTAGCTGGGCATTTCATGAACCAAGAATTGAACTGCACAAGATCTGGCAACTAATTGCTGCACATTCAAATCAAAGATCTGAAATAGATATGTGAATTGCCCAAGGAAAAACATTGCTCCACAGCAATGAGCAAACAGTAGTAGAAAATTTACTGCAAGATATGACAGTAAGAGCTTGTTTGGAGCTTCTGTCAGCTGTAACTACTTCTAGAATAAAACTAAAACAAATGGTCTAGATTTCAGCTCAGATTATGAGAATCAATAGCTATAGAATCTAGAAATAGACTAGAATCAAAAGTTAAAAACACCGGTTTCTCTATATTTTCATTAGCTAGATACTTAGACTATCCAGCTATTCAGATTATCTAGCTACTCAAACTAGCTAGATACTGAGAATCTCTAGCTGTTAGAAGCTCCCCCAAACACCAAACAGACCATAAGAAAAATGAAAACTACAACCATTGAAGCAAGAGTAGCTTTGCACATTAATGAACTGGCAACAAAATAAAAAGGCTAATGGAGTCCATCCCAATTATTATTTGCAATCATCCATCAAGAGAGGATCATAATCACACACAATGACACAAAGCTTAGCGATGTCCATCAGAAGGTCCCAGCATGAACATCTCTCAAAGACCAAGCTTTTACTCTGTTTTCAGGCACGGCATTATGATCAAGCTAATCTTCTTCTTCTGTAGCCAGCAGAATTTCAGATCTTGACTTGGATTCATGTCGGCAGTGGCACTACTGCCTTCTCCATGCTCTATCTGAATGGTGGATCCACTGCACCTTGCAACAGAAATAAATGGATGAACAAGGGCAGGCAAGCATGAAGCATCTTGCCATAGTTCTGCTGCATGCAGGCAGTAAATTAAAAGCATTTATCCGTGTTTCAGGATGGACCTACCTAGCTAGATAAATTAATGAATAAAGCAAGATGTTCTAAGGCCTTAAGTACTGAACTGTAGTTTGGTTTTTGACATACAAAAGATACTGAACAACAGTTTGGATTTTGAAACAAAAAAAACGACACTGAACAATAGTTTGGTTTTTGAAATAAAAAAGATACTGAACTAGTATCTCCAGCTAGCCGTTAGAATGTGATGAAGCATATCTACGAAAACCCTACATTGTCAAGACAGCAAAAGCTGATGGATTGATAAACTTAGAGAGCTGAACATATTATTGTGTACATTCCAATCTTTCTCAGATAGAAAACTTTTCCAAGTGCAGAAAACATTTATTTGTACATATATATGCAATTTGAAGTACTGGTAGCAAGAACAGTTAGCATTGTCCCTCCAAGGCAGAACAGATAATATAAAATTCCATGCTTGTTAGCAGCATATGATGTGTAAGTGTAACCAATAAAACTCCTGACGAAAAAAAAACAGCTCGATGTATATGTACAAATTCAGCTAACTAGTGGTCATCAAGTGTACAACCTACTTGGCCACTTCAGCTAGTGATGAACTTAGAATGATGTCCACTAGTAAAGGAATCAAGAGCTGCATGAATGAAACAGCAAGAAGCATACACATCGTGATATTGGCACGGCTCAATCAAAAGAGTGGGGCTCCTCTCCTTGGGAGCGCAAGCTTTCCGATTGAACCGCCCCAATATCCCGTTGCCGCGAGGTCTAGCCGACCACCTTAACATCACGAAAAACACACAGTATGCGTGTAGGTAGGCTAGCTCGATGGATGCAGCATTTGCAAACGACAAGTGGCCTCGAACATGGACACAAGGAACAAAAGAGCTCTATAGCAGCCACCTTTCGCACAACGCACAGAAAGGAGATGGAATGGAGGAGGGAAGATGGAGCAGGTCTCAGTGGAGCATAGCCTCTTTAATAAGCTCTCCTCTTGGAGACAAACGCTTAGAATGAGAGAGAGAGAGAGAGAGAGAGAGAGAGAGAGAGAGAGAGAGAGAGAGAGAGAGAGAGAGAGAGAGAGAGAGAAAGGCAAATGGTGAAATGCAATGCATAAGGTGATGGAGTGAATGAGCCACAACAACCGAACAAAGAGGGGGTTGGAATATTTATTGGCAACATTCAAGAAAAGGAGACGACTGTTCCTGATCAGAGAGAGTGACGAGAGAGATAGATAAAAAAGCATTCAAGAAAGAGAGATGCCTGGAGTGAGAAACATGTTGAGAGAGAGAGAGAGAGAGAGAGAGAGAGAGAGAGAGAGAGAGAGAGAGGGAGAGAAGAGTGAGGAGTGAGGAGTGAGCAGTCAGCTATCCTAGCAGTGTTGTTAATGCAGACGCCGTGTGTATGCTTGTGTGATGTAAATAAATGCACTGCATTTACAGTCTGCAGGTACAGCATGGGATGTTTGCCTCCCTCTTTCTCTGTGTGCTGCCTGCTCTTGCTCTCCTCCTCCACTACCTTCACAGCACAGATCAGTGCGTGTGCACCTTTCGTTCTGCAGCTGCATGCAGCAGTAGGTGTAGGTCAGTGACACTGTGATTAATTTGGGCTGGTTCTTCCGGTAAGAATGCTTACTTACTGTTGACTGCACATTCAGGTGACACCCGTGCATGCTCCTGTAGCTCTGGTTTACACTCCGATAGTCTGATGAATGGGATGTGTATATGCTTCAGTACACCTCGTGTATCCTTCAGAAAAATGAAATAAAAGAAACATGAACTACTGTTGGTTAACTGCTTTCACTTCGATCGATTCTGTAAATGGGACTTTTTTTTTTGTTCGGTCACAACCTCGCAGTGGTCGGCCGAGGACGCCATCTATCGCCGCCTCCCAGGGGAGCTCGGATAATATATAGATGCCGCCGGCCGCCGGCCGCTAGCTGGCTTATCGAAGCCGCGCGCTGGATGGCCGTGGCCGGAGCAGGACGACATGCACGCGCGCGCGTGCGTCTCTAGGTAGATGGGTTGCCTGTGTGCGACAATGCGAGGACGGGTTGCGCGCTGGTGCGCCGCCGCGCGCCGTCTCCGTCTCCGTCTCGCCGGCGCTCTTCGGATGGCTACGGATTTTTTTAGATCGCTCGGATCGGTCGCGATCCTACCTTTTACAGTTAAGCCCTTTTGTCTTGGGATAGTTTATATTTGCGGCAAGACATTTTTCATAAAAAACAGCCGACTTTTTTCACGTAAACATATAGCAAGTACTAAATTTTACACTATAATTTTTTTAAAAACTCATTGTACATGAGAACTCGAACTAAAAATGATTAATCAACAACTTAATTATACCAAAACAAATTAAAGTCAGGCGAGAAGAGCCTAGCCTGTTTGTGGAGAGACTTTGTGGTGAAGAATATCCAAAAATTTGATGTTTCCACGATTCTATATATTAGTTTATTTATATGTTTTATAGTTACTACAGTTTTATGAGTAGAATGGAACCGAATGGTTCATCTAAAAGAATATTTTGTTCCAACTCACCCTCCTTGTACAAGGAACCAAACAGTAGCTAAGTTACTTCAACTACTATAAGCTTATTTGCACAATGAAAAAGGCCAGGGCAATCCAGTCCAGGTTCTCCGACCTGCCAACGCAACGAGACAAAGTCTCCGACTAGCCGTCTCCGTCGGCACGGCATTGTCGGTAGAACCAGACATCAACAACACAGCTCAAGCAACTGTAAATGACAGCCACAGAGAGAGGTAAGGATTTCACTTTGTTAGAAAAGCAACTTCACAGATAGCACTGAAGCAATGCAACCTCTTTAGCAGAAAGAACCAGAGAGTTAATGTACTGAGCACCGTGTGCTTTTGATCATTAGATAGGTTTTCGACAAATAATATATGATGCGAGTGAATGCTAAGGACGAGCTAGACCAGACTATATATATATATACACACACACAGGTTTTTTTAGGTGCCTATTTACAGGAGGCATTGTCCAACGTTGATTGCGCCACTTAGAACAAACCAAAGGTGTTCTCCCCGCTGTAGGTCATGTAGAGGAAGCCATCCTCATCCTTGTTCTCCTCGTAGATGGCAGACATCAGGGCAGCTACATGACCAATGCAACAAGGAATTTAAGGATTACACAATTGTGATGTTTTTTAAAGATGTTACACAAAGCGCGCTCCAAGATAATTCATGTCGGATTACCTGTTGGTGGAAGTGTGTTCTTTACGAAGATGAAGATCGCCTTCTCAGCACTGAGCTTGATCCGCTTCCGAACAACATACACAAACTGTCCAACGGTGAGATCAGCAGGAACAAGGTACCTGCATGGATAAATAACAACATACAGAGGTTGGTCCAGAGTGGATTTAACGCACCATAAGTTACTTCAATCATTGTTCATTGGCATTGGAATTTGGAAGGTGGTACAAGAAAAGAATAAGCCCAAGTGGAGTAATCAACTATCTTTCATTCACAACTTGCACACATGCAAAAAATCTTGACCAAGACTTGAAGCAATAGGAATAAAGGAAACGATTGGCAATGAAACAACTCAAAATAAAAAACAACCAGCAGATTGGAAGTTAAAAGTACGGCAAACTCATGACATAAATCGCTAAAACTACTTGCAGCAGCACAGAAAGCAGTTTCAACAGAATTTCCCAAACAACTAGTGACAGTAAATATTCTCAAAGTGGTTTTGAGAACTGACTTCTTTTTGTCAATGTCAGGAATGTCGCTCCTCTCAGCCTTCTCAACAATGACCTGTTCACATGAAGTTGCTTCACATGAGAACAAAACAATCACAAAGCAAACAGCACAACAGGGAAGAAGAATCTATCTAGCTTACAGGAATTCTATCGGGATACTTCTCTCTGATGCGGTTGGCCTCAGCCTGCCTCCTTTCTGCGAAACATAACATAAATATAATGAGATTCCAATTATCCAGCACCAAAAGCAAGTAATTTTGTTGAACAAATGGAAAGTTTCTACTCCATTGCTAAACACAGGCACTAGAATAAACAGATTCATGGTAAAATTTAGCTATGTGCTAAGACTTGACACAGGCGGTATGCCGGTATCATCCGATAAATTAGCCATCAGTCAACTACACACTATCATAACTCTAGATACTAGTCAAGAATTGTCATATACATGCACAAATCAACCACAGAAGGGTAGATGAGATCCTACAAACAAAAGTAATAACAAGCCTAACAACCAGCTGATCATCTAACTACAGAAGTAAACAACCGTAACGCAATGACGACACACCCAGCAATCGATGGACAAAGTTGCGGCCAGCTACTACCATCCATCAAACACCCAGCAGACCACAACTCCCATCGACATCAACACCACACAACACATATAAAAGGAGGATAAGTGTCTGGGGGACGAACCGAGGGGGTGCTCCAGCTTGAACGAGCTCCTCGCCATGACGCCCTGCGACCGTCCTGCAACCAGCGAAGCACCGCAATATCAGCCCCCCCCCCCAAAAAAAACTCGCCCTCCAGTCGAACCCCAGCCGCCCTGCCCCTAACCACGCAGCAACACGGCTCGGATCGACGAGCAGAAACAGCCAAGAGAAGCAGCGAAAAAAGCCGCCGAATTTGGTCGCGCGAGAGCGCGGAAACTGAGGGCAATCGTGCGGGGACGTATCCGATCGGTCGGAAACAGCGGCGGATCGGAGGAAGAAGACTTACGAGATGGGATTAGGGATTGCGGGGGGAGAGGAGGAGGTTGCGGCGTGGCGGCGAGCGGAAGAGAGAATGCGGGGGAGGGTTGGGGTTGGGGTTGGGGTTGGTTAAATTGCTACGCGCACGAAACGTATTGCACCGGGGAAACTTAAACGGGTCAGCCTCTTGGTTGCCCCAAGCAAGCTAACATCTCACCTTCCAAATGATTAATTGATTAATTAATACTTAGCAGATTTTTTATTTATTATTTTTTGTGTTTGGAGGAGGGAGCTAACTTTTGGCTAGACAGATACTTCTAATATTTTAGTATCTAAAAACTCCACCGAATAGTACCTCGGATAGCTTTCTTTACAGAAGCAGTTAGTCCCTTCAAACCTATTAACTGAAAAGCTAACTTCTGCATTTTATTTACTCACCATACCATTGAATAAAATCCACCTAATAGTCAGCTACTCCAACCAACCAACTAGATACTTGAACTGGCTGATTGAATCTGCGGCTTCCTAAACAGGGCAAAGTGACAAAAAGTGAGGATAGATGATAGATGACTAACAATTTGATCAAATATTTTGAGGGTTTTAAAAAATATATATAATAGTTTATTCGTTAAAATACTGTATCTTTTTAGAGTTTAATATTTATATCAAATATAACAATCTCGTTATCAGTGAAATATCACTTTTATCTAACCATACTACCATTAGATTTTATTACTCGTTACTCCATCCAACTCTTCTAACCCACACTCACCCTAAAAAATATATTTTGATATTTTCACATATCTCATTAATACATGTGTCAAAGCATCCTTACATTTTGGGATGGAAGAAATATTTAAAAAAATAGATAATTGGTTTTAAAATAAATTATATGATAGTTTTATATAGAAAGTTTTTGGAGAAATTACATTAAAGTATGCGCCACATCGTAATCCAGACAGAATATGCAAATCAGCAAAGAACATGACTTAAACAAAGAGTTGATTACAAATAAACTATAAATTTGTAATTGCGAAATGATATTTTTGTTGAAGTAAAATATGAAATATGAAACATGAAACATGGCATGCACCACTGCACTTAATAGTTTTCAAAACCATTTTTATGCCCAACCAACTCCATCATATTTGCATCGTTGGTGGATGACCACGTCTTTGTGTTCACCAGTTGCACAGTCATAGCAGATTAATAATTTAATAATTCTTAATTATAAAACTAAGTTCCAAATCTTCATTGTACTTGCAAAACATATGTACACCTCATCTGAGGACAACATTATGCTAAATCAGGCGTTTACAGTTCAATCTGAGACTAGGAGGAACAGTTGATACTTACTCCCAACTGTTTATGCATACTGGAAAGAGCATGTATTCTGCAGCTACCATGTGTAGCTCAAGTAAAAGATTTAACGTCCAGCCATTTTTTATTTAATTTGCATCTGCCAATGCTTTGCATTCTCTTCCCATCATTGAATGGACTCACAATTTGTGAGCTGAATGGTACAGTTCAATGTAGTCCAGGGCAGGTCGGTTCCAGGACCAGTCTTGCTCCATGACCCTTTTGCAGAGGGAGTGGAACCAACTGCGGGCTTCAAACCAAGCAGAGATTGCTCTGGAAAGGAGTACCAGTCATTGAGGTGAATAACAATATAACATTATTGAATTATGGGAGATAATCCTATAAGACTAGGATCCATAAATGTATGTCATGTCCCAGATTAATGTAGGATTATGTTCAGCTCAACTCAATTGTGCATCAAAGTGATCAAACGGTTGTGAAGTGTCGTGGGTAAGGGCACTTGCCTGTTCAGGGCATAATCCACACCATTGCTGTCAGCTCCATCAAAGCTGAACCCGTTTGGTTCAAGGCCATGAACTCGAGCACGGTCTTTGTCATGGTCAACGTCGAAAACGGTATCGTAAAGTCCTGTGCATTGAGAAGATAGGATTTGATTTCAGCTTACATTATGCAAAGCAGATGATGATGCATAGTAGCAACAGAGAGTAAGCTTTATATGTATGCATGCTGTCAATTTTTTTCGAAGTTTTTTTGAGGCAAGTTTTTTTTTTTTTTTTTTTTTTTTTTTTTTTTTTTTTCGAAGTTATCACAACTATTTGAATGGCATGCAAGACACATGGTAACACGCCCTTGTGATTTTAAAATCCATTTCGCATATGCACACACCTCCAGTTTTCCGAACAATAGGGATAGATCCATAGCGCATGGCAACGAGTTGAGTCAAGCCGCAAGGTTCAAAGATGGATGGAACAAGGATGAAGTCAGAACCAGCATATATCTGTAGCAGGATCAGTGAAATTATTAAGCCAGAAATTTTTCAGATCATCAATCTAATGGGGTACAAAATGCATTAGAACTCACCAGGTGTGAGAGAGGCTCATCGTAAGTTAAACAGAGCTTAACCCGACCATGGTTTTCACCATGGAGACTATCAGCCAATCTGCAGAAATCACTTTGTATTCGAGGATCTGGAGCTGAACCAAGCAAAACCACCTATAAACAAAACACATTGCTCAGTTTCAGATAGGGCATCAAAAATAATTACAAAAGGAAGCAAGTTCTAGGTAGTTATTAGAAGTTTGTCAACAAGTGATTAACCTGTCCATTGCGTTCAAGTGTCCGATGAAGTGCATGCTTAATAAGGTGGATTCCCTTCTGGGCTGTCAGGCGAGTGATGATCCCAATGATGGGGACATCAGTTTGCTGCAGTCCAAACCTCTGCTGCAATGCCCTCTTGGCAGCATTCTTGCCTTCAACTACATTCTCAGAAGTATAATGGACCTGAATAGGATGACATAGGAAAAACATGAAAAATGTTTGTGGCATTATAGTGAGATCAGTATACATTTGCACTTTTAACAATTGCATGTTAATACAAACATCACATAATTATTAGTTGCAATGATAGTCTTCAACTTATGAGTGCACATAAGGGAAACCCAAGCAACCTCTTGTCATTGTGGGAATAAACCAAAAAAGTGCAGCCTTTTGTTTCAGTTTACTAAAATCAAATACTTATGGACTATTTAGTTATATGAAATGTATTTGACTATCATGAGTGTACCGGGATAAAGTTGTCAGTAAATGGATCCCAGATATCTGGATCAATTCCATTGAGAATGCCATAAAACTTTCCACGATGAGGAGCTATGGCACCATGACCTGCCACTTCCTTTGAATATGTATGAGAAACCTGCAAGGAATGGAAAGACAAGAAGAAACATAGTTAAAGAACATATGGAAAGTTCTTTTAGAAAAAAAAAATCATGTAACATGGAAATGTACCAGACTAGATAATAAAGCTATTCAAGATAATCAGGCACTCACAGTTGTCGCTTTATCACAGTATGTCATCGCTTTGCCAATATAATGTGCTCCAAATTCGAGATTATGGATGGTAAATACAACCCGGGCATTTGCCAACCCGGATTGTGCATAGTGTTCCTTGTATAGCCAGGCAACTGGTGCACTTGACCAATCATGGCAGTGTATTATATGCTGTCAGGACGATAAAATATCAATTCTTTGAACAGACAAGTGGATGGAAAACATAATTAAATGTAATTTGAACAAGCACTGCAAGCATGGCAATCAAGAAGGTAAAAAAATATCACAAGAAAACCAATGTAACTGTGATTAAAAGGGAAATTTTCTCTTTTACCACTGATTTTGAGATTGGGAGTATTATATACAATACTTACAGGAGAAGATCCCCTCTGGAGGAGGAACTCTAGAGCAGAATGACAGAAGAAGCCAAACCTACGATCATCATTCCTTCCATATACACATCCAACCCCAAACATCCTATAAAAATATATGTTAAATGGATTATTCTGTGAAGCTAAAGCCTCCTGCAAGCAAAATATCCAACAAAGTTCCAGCGAGAACAAGTATCAACATACATGAATGAACCAAATGCCAGGTGTAAATAATTAAACTGATATATGTATGAAGAGAACAGTACAGTGTGGTGTAATCTCCTAAAACCTGTTGCATACTATATGTTTGTTTGTCAATTGACTCAATTCATTGCCATGAAGTTGTATAGAGATCTTGTAATTTATGAACATGGTAGACAAAAAATCGAGATAAAGATAAACCAGCCAATACTAATGCTACACAACTGTTCCCAGTAAAGGCCAGTACAGCTTGAGCTGGCCAGGTGTTCTCAGATTTCCTGAATTTGAGCTCAGACCAGGAAATTCAGCTTAGACCTAACATATCATTATAAAATTTTATACATTAACTATTTATCAACAAATAGATTTGCCTGTCACCGATGATTTCCTCTAAGTAGTTTCTCTACTTTCAACTAAACAAATATGAAGGCAGCTATTTGAACTAAACAAGAGTTAGATTTATTGAGAATATATTAGCAAGTGTGAGCCATCAGCCATGGCAGTTCTGCTTTATTCCAGGTTTTGGTTGGTTTTCAAGGGGAAACGACTGGTTTTTGGTTGGCTGTACTTTAATTCTGACACTTAAATTTTAGATTTTATATCATATACTAGAAAATTCTGACACTTAAATTTTAGATTTTATATCATATACTAGAAAAATTAATATGCATATTACAGTGGAACAAGGGTCAAAAGAACAAGTAATGGGCCAGAACAGGTCAAGGTATGGATAACTAGGTACTAAAGTTCTTGTACTCTTCAGAAAAACAAGCATGATTTTTGGAAGGTTATCCATACCCTGCATCTAAGCTATGTGCATTAAAAACTAGGGAAAATTTCCTACATGCCATTATAATTTTTAAAAAAATCCTATATACCATTGTAAGTAACTGTGACGGCCTCCATATGTCAGTAACACATCAGTGGCATATTAGCAAACCGTAAAAATTACAATGGCACAGAAAAAATTTACCCTAAAAACTAGTATGGGTATCCAGTCTGACAGTTTTTTTGTGAAAAAAGAAGTAATAGTTATGCATTGTATCTTTTTTCTTTTTAGCAATTATGCTTTGCATCTGTGAAGAATAAACTATAGCATACCCATTTTGAGGTTCCAAGAAGTAAACAGAGAGGTCTTCAACTATTCCAAACCATACTTTAATTTCTGTACCACACCAAGAAAAACTTTGACGAACATGTAAATTCTTCACCTGCATTGAAACAAAGATGCAACTTAGTTCATAAAGGATGTACAAACCACTTTATATATCCTTCAGTAATTGAGTTTTCTGCAACTCTTGGCAAGTTCTCTTTGCCTCCATGGTTCTTGCACATCAAGGACACTAGGCATAAAGGATTTATTTGCAAACTAATATAAAATAAAAAAACTAAAACTTTATTATCAAACATTTTGTCATGGGTTGGACCCATGACGGGGTAAACACTGACAAAAGGATAGCCAGGTTGCGTCGGCTGCTCGGGATGAGAGGTAGACTTAGGTTGGGGAGACAAACATTAGGATGAGAGATTAGATTAATTCTTCCTTGCTTTTCAATTGAGTACAAGATGTCCTTTTATACAGAGAGAACTGATATGACATCTAAGGAAATATTCTCTATTATAGAAACCAATCTAATCTTTATATCTAATTCCTAACTAAATCAATATCTTCCTAGTTAACCTTACCTTTTAAAGACTCAATATAATCTTACCTTTAAGCACTTAATCTAATCTTATATTTTGAGGACTCAATCTAATCTAATATAATCTTACCTTTTAAAATATCAAATCCCTAATTATTGCTACAGTACCTGCGAGGAACTGTTCATGCGGGCTGGGCTAGCCCAGCCCACTACCTATGACACATTTGAAGGCACTCCACATAAATAAGACATCCTAGCCAACCAAAAGGAACAGTCCACATGAAGCACGTCCATATACAGTGTCATAGTAGATTCTCTAAAAACAGATAGCTCAACTTCAGTTTTGGTTTTCTAGCAACAATACCACTACAGAAACGAAGAAATAGAAGAACATTATATAATAGGAGAAACATAGGATGTGGTATAGTACTTGAACTTACATTCTTTTGATTCATACAGTCGTACTTTGGAAGAATAACCTCGACATTATGGCCTAAATCTTGAATAGCACGTGAAAGACTTGTAACAACATCACCAAGACCTCCAACCTGTGCTTGGCAAATAAAAAGTATGGAATTATTCTATGTACAGAAAAATATGAGATAACTTGACAAGTGATGATGTCTACCCCTGTTGATATCGCAGAAATTTTACTTGGAAATATAGCTTACCTTTGCAATGGGTGCCATCTCAACAGCTATATGGACAATATGAATGGGAGGCTCCTTTGCAGTAGAACCAGAAACAGGAATATGATAGTCTGTCCCATTCCTGTTGTCATAGACTCCACCTTCTTCCGACTCAGAGAAAACAAAGTCCATCATATAAGCATCTGGTGGAACACTAACTGGACAAGGAACATAAAATTTATAAGAGACTAATAAATGTAGATGGAATGAATTTTTGTATTACACTGTAATAACGAGGAAGCTCAAGGATAAATAATGTTCCAATCCCACTGCATGAATATGTCAACCAAAGCTCCAAAACAGATTAAACAGAAGACCTGTTTTGACAGGAATTTTATTGATTTTGGTCACCAAATTGCCACATTTTACCAATACTTGAGTGATAATCCATGGGGCAAGCAGTCGAACTATTCTGGGTTATGACTGCAACATAAGATATTAAAGTATGCCTACAGTACACAAGCTATATTCTTGCAGTTGCAACATCTAGATTGCAGTAGTTCATTTAGGCACTAAATTAGCTAGCCCTTCAGAACTATACAATTGTGTCACCTTGTGGTTCAGGTTTCAAAATCAGGTACTAGATATCATTTATGGATCAAATTAGGAATACTGCTAGACAAATATTTCAATATTGCTTGATCAAATTATGAATAAAGCTAGATAAATACTTCAATGGTCCATATTTTGGATACAAGTGCACATCAGTACATGTATCATATAAATCTATCAGCACTGAGAATAATAATGGAACAGGGAAAGCTAAAAACCTGTAGCTTTTAAGTGCCAGCCATCTTCTGCTTTCACCATCTTCTTGGGTGGTAAAACACCACTTGAATGCATCCATCGGTTAAAGGACCATCTAAACCAAACCTCTGGCTTTCCATTTAGCACTGTACTAGAAGGATTATAGAGAACATCCACAGTTGTTCCAGCACGTATTTCAAGGGGTTCAGTATAAACAACGTGCTTCTGAGAAAGTAGAAACATTCTCATAGTCTTTTCCTTCATCTCAGATTTCATTTTTGCACTTTTTGCAGCCTGTACAAGCAAAAAATGTGAATAGTCAACCAAAAGACTTCATAAAATCTGCTGTTAAAAATATCCACGACAAAGAACTAATACCTTTTCCTTTATCCTTTAATAATATATTGTGGTATAACCAAAGTTCTAAAAATTGTGCTAACTGGGTGGATCATCAATTCATCTGGTCAAACCAGTCAACTGTAGTAAGGACTTAAGACACAAGTTCGAAGTGAAGAATGGCCTAATTGATCACATTAGTTATGATGCATTTGAAATAATATTTAATTTGGATGAATTTTGATGGAACCATATATTCTAATGTGGAAAATATGCAAACAAAGATGTAATTTGTTAGCATTCAGTTGGTCAAAAACTTGGTTGATAAATTGTAACTTGATTTTATATGTGAAGTTTACTAGCTATGGAGAAGTTAATTATGAATGGGAATAGATGCTAGATAACGTCAGCCAAGAAAATACACCAGAACCAAATTGTAAAACTCACGGGTAAAATAACCCAAGTCTACACTCTACACACAAATATTCTATGTTAAATTACCTTTATTTTATTAGCTTCCTCCAGTTCTCTCCTCTCCTGCAGAAGCCTTGTGTAGATACTATGTTCCTCTCCCACCCAATATTCTTCAGAAGTCATGGCATTTGGAAGAATAGCATGGAAATCTTGTCGACCATTGTTATCATAATTCCTTGCATTTCCTGGTGGGCCGTCAGCAAAAACCCAGTCCAATACAAATGCCTTTTCGGGTATATTAACTGTTTATAAAGAAAACCCAGGTGTTACATATATTCTTACTAAATTAAGTAAATAAAAAGGATTTCAGCATCTAAATAAGTTTTGAATTCCTCTAATCAGTTGTGTACTTTAAACAAATAAACATCAACTGATAACTGAAAAAATTTGCATAGCTGTTATGTTATTAACTTTTTCCTACATGGCAATACTAGAACGAGAAAATTTTATAGAAGTCCTACAATAGCATGGCCAATTTTCTTTACTAGTAGTGAACAACTAATATAGCCAATTCTATAGATGCCTTACACTAGCAAGGAAATTTTATAGAAGCCCTACACTAGCAAGGAAATTTTATACCAAGCATGGGAATGTATCGAATGGCATACCATCTGCATACCACCAATCACCATCTTTGTCATCGCATTCAACAAGTCTTTCAACAATGGAGAGTCCATCAGTCCAACTATTGCAACCACCGTGCATCCAAATCTCAGTACTATGCACAAGTGGCCTTGAGCTTCTGTTATAGTACAATCTAACAGTGTCCCCTTGTCCATATGTGCTAGATTCTACGTGCCACAAATTATCAACATGTGTTCTGGCTAAACGCAACATATTTTGCAATTTGTTCTTCTTCAACTCTACTTCCTTCTTAGCTTCTGCCCTGGTAGCTTGATCTGCAGCCCTTTCTTTCTCCATCCATTGCTGCTCTTCAGCATGTCTCCTCCTTTCAGCTTCTTCAATGGCAAGTCTCTCAAGTTCCCTTTGCTTTTCTTCAACCAAGAAATCATCAAATGAATCTTCATCCATAGTACTTTCTATTTGTAGCACAAAATCATTATTATCATTGTTCTCATAGACTAAGCGACCATTGAAGAACACAAAGTCTAATCTATAAGCCTGCTTGGGTATCTGCAGTTTGCAAGACCACCAATCCCCACCCAGTTCACTCTTGTGCAGTCTTTCCGTGAAAGTCCTCCATCTCCAACTATTGAATGCTCCTTTAATGTGGACATCAGGTTCATTTGCCAAGGCTGACATGTTACGATTTAAATATAGATCAAATGTTGAATTAGCTTTCACTACCTCTGGAAAAACAAAAAGCTTATTTCCCATTGAACAATTTTGGTCAGCAAGTTCTTGAAGCATCTTCCGGAGTGTCTGTGGATCGATGTTGTCCTGTGGTGACTCCTGGATATCTGGTATAGAAGACAATGAGATCCCATCAACTTCATGTTGTTCTTCATAGTCAATTACCCTTGCTTCATCATCTTTCTTGCTAATTGTAGTATCCAGTACTTTTGTATATGCCTGATGTTTCTGTGATAAGCTGCCAACATCAAACTTTTCATAAAGTGCATATCCATCAGTTTTTTCAGAGGTGTAATCTCTATCTTTTGTTTCTGCTTCCTTCAAATGTAATGTGCCATGTCTCCGAACAATAGACATTTGATTTGATTGACCCTCTTTCGATATACCAACAATTGATAGGTTCTGTTCACTGATAGCAACAATTGATAAATCTTGCTTATGGAAACCAACTATTGATTGTTTTTGCTCAGGAACACTAACAATTGACATGTCTTCTTTGTGGAAACCAACAATTGAATGGTCGTGCTTAGTGGAACCAACAATGGATTGGAGTTTTTTAGGAACACCAACAATTGATCTGACATGTTTATGAGAGCTGACGATTGATTGTTTTTGTCCATGAAAACCCACTATTGATCGGTCTTGTTGATGGGAACTTATAATTGATTGGTCTTGAGACGGGAAGCCAATAATTGACTGGTTTTTCTTATGGGAACCATCAATAGACTGGTTTTGCTCAGGGAAACCAGCAACTTGTTGGTCTTGTTTAGGGACTTTAGCAACTGAATCCTTTTGTTCATCAAAAGCAATAACTGTTTGCTCTTGTTCGTGAAAATCAACCATTGGTTGGTTTTGTGCATGAAAATTAAAATCTGATCCTTCTTGTTGATAAACATTAAAAATTGATTCATCTTGTTCCTGGACCTTGAGAACTGACGTAGCTTCAGACTTTAGACTTACAGGTGTTTCATCAATGGCCTTGCCCTCTATGGATGTTGAAGGCACTGCTGGATATTGCTGTTGGTAAGTCTCTTCTTCAACTACAGCGCCATCCATAGACTCCATTGCTTTCTGTTTGCCTAATGGATCCATATCAAATGTCTCATCTTTAGACCTGGCTTCATGAACATGAACCACATCTGCTTCCTTTTCCATAGCACTGCTAGAAGTGTTTCTTGACAAATCTACATCAAATGTGGCCTCATCATATTCAGCATCAAATGTGACCCCATATATTGCACTGCTTAAAGAATTTCCAAACAAATCCACTTCAAATGTGTCTTCACCTGTCTGAGCTTCATCCACCATATTCACTTCTCCATACTTTGAATTGCTTGAAGCACTCCCTAATGAATCCACCTCAAATGTGGCTTCGCCTGTCTGAGCTTCATCCACCACATTCACTTCCTCATATATTGCACTGCTTGAAGCATTTCCAAGCAAATCCACCTCAAATATGGCTTCATCAGCCAAAGATTTATCGACCATATCCACTCCCTCATACAATGTGTTGGTCAAAGCATTTTCTAATGAATTCACCTCAAATGTGAAATCAGCAGTCTGAGCTTCATCCATCACATTCAATTCACCATCATTGGCCTTGTTCGGAGAATTTCCAAGAAAATCCACCTCAGATGTGTCTTCATCAACCACATCCATTGTCCCATGTGTCACATTGTTTGGCTCATTTCGTGATGAATCCTCCTCAAATGTGATTTCATCAAATGAAGCTTCATAGACTCCATCCAGTTCCTCATTTATCACAGTGCTTGACGTATTTCCTAATGAATCCAACTCAAATTTAACTTCATGAAGCCAACCATCATTCACTATAGCAACTTCTCCATATGTTGCACTATGTGTATCATTTCCTAACAAACCCACCTTGTCTTCTATAGCCGTAGCTTCATTCGTCACATCAATTGCCTCCATCATTGAATTGTTCAACGCAAGTGTCGATAGATCCACCTCAAATATGCTTCCTTTAGCTCTACCTTCATCTACTGCATCTACATTTCCCATTGTACCATTATGCACTGCCAACAAATCCACCTCCAATAAGCCTTCTTTTGCTTTAGATTCATCTACTACATCCACCTTCCCTGTTGCAGCACCGTGCAATGCAGACAAATCCACCTCAGATAAGTTGTTTTCAGCCTCAGCTTCATCTACTGCATCCATTTTTCCTATTGTATCACTATGCAAAACTGACAAATCCACCTTAAATATGTTTTCTCCCTTTGCCCCAACTTCATCCACCACATCTACATTCCCCATTGTTGTTGCACTGCTCAATAAATTTCCTGGTAAATCCTCGAGTATATCTAACCCCGCTTCACCCGTTGTATCCACTTTCTTCATTGAACTGCTTGAAACTTTCTGTGGCAAATCCATTTCTGCAGTATCTAATTCTGTCCACTCTGTTGACTCACTATGTAATAGCCTGTTGTATGTATCAATAGTTTCATCACTATTAATGTGTTCTCGCTTCTGAATGCTTGATTCAGCAGTGAGTCTTGGAGCATATCCTCTAGAAGCATTGACTTTAGTATGAAGGGATATCGTCCTCCTTGATTTCATATTGGTACAATCTGCAGTACGTGATTTTGACAAACATGAACTTAGTATAACAGACAAGAGACTTGATAAAGTTCCAATAAAAATATCATAATAAACCTGAACTTGAAACCATGCATCGAACAATCCTGCTTCCAGTATATTTGCCAGCCATCAAAAAATACTGCAAAACAAAACGGCAAGTAAACTTTGTATCTAAAGATGTTTCAATAAAAAAATCTTTTGAAATATTTGAATTAAAACTGCAGTCTTTCTCCACAACAACAAATTATAGTTTTGGAATATGTAGGTCATTTCATTATTAGTCTATTAGACTCTATGCCTCTCAGATGCTAAATATAAAAATATTAACAAGTTACATTGAATTGTGTTCCGAGGACATACTTCTTGCCAAAAAATAAAGTTGGTTTATAAAGGGTGATGTTTTCCATTCAAAAAAAGAAAGTGTGATGTCCTTTCACATTAGGGTACACGCATAATGAACAGGTTGCGCACACGCAACAGTGCAAAAAGGGCATTTTGCTTTCAAAAACGAAGACTAACCAAAACATGAAGATAAGGTGTGTTCTGACTTCAACTCAAAATTGATCAGAATTAACCCAAATGGGGTCTGTCAATGATCATGAAGACCTAGATACAAAAGTATGTGGGGGAAATTTAAACAAATGGAGCAGAATTAACTACCTTTCCGATTTCTAAAATAACTCTCGGTGCACATAGTTTTCACCCAATCTGAACTAGAGAGTTAAGATCACTAATTGCAGAAATGTTTCCCAAAATATGCTAATCAAAACCATCAACAAACCTAACGCCAAATTCATGCACCTCCCGACTTTCCAAAGGAGGAAGACTTGGTGGATTGAGCCAATCAAGAACCGTGAGAACATCAAGAATCATGAACTTTTCAGAACTGGACCATACCTGTGTGAGGCCAACGCCGCTGCTGGCTGGCCGGACAGTGAGTGTTAGCCTTCTCCGAGGGAAAAGAAGGCTCTGAGGCCGGAGAGCCATCTCCATTGCCAAAACCTCCTAAACCCCAATGAACAAACCACCCAGAAGTGTCTCCCTTGCTTGGTCTCTATCTATCTCTCGATGAAGGAACTAAATATAGAACACGGGTACAGCACAGGAGCACATCTTTGTTGGAGTTTTGCAATGTCCAGCAGAACACCAGACTGAGAGCCTTGTCTTTTTCTGAACTTTTTGATCAAACTAATTTTGATCCTTCCTTTTCATCTTGGCTTATTCTCTGGAGTTGGTTTTCCCTCCTGTTTGTTTTTTTGTGCGCACACAAGGAAAATGTAAGTGACATACTGTGGGCCCTGTTGGCTATTCGGTTTCTCATGAGAGGCATGAGGAGTGCATGCAGTACTGGTCTTGTGTGAACTATGTGATGTTCCAGAACATTCCATGTGTGCTGTGCCAGAACTTTAAGCGAGTTATTGTTGGTGTTATACATAAAGCTATGGACATGTTTCGAAACCACCCATACATGATTGTTGAATTTAAACACAAATTAATATTTGTTTTTGTGTCCTTCACTTTTGTAGATATGAATCATGATGGTAACTGGTGATTGCCAGCACTGACAGATGAATTAACAAGATAGCTCACAGCTATTTCGACTTTCTCCACAAAATTGTTACTTTTTAACCAGTGGCAGTTATGTCGATTTTCATCATTTGTGCTTAATTTAGAAAAATCCAAGAGAGAGAAAGAAAGGATTTAAACCCTATAAAAAGTTTCTTGTGTGTCCTTTTTTTTGGAATATATCCCTCATTAATTCTTCTAGAGATCCCTGTTTCACAAATATTTTCCTTTGAAAGATATAGAAAATCATGGGCCCTCACCCTCTTAATTTGTGTATTTATTCCGTGGAGCAACAAAATTCCCATTTCTACTTATTTGTGTACGCCTTATTTTGGAAAACGTGCACTTCAGCCTGACGTATGGTTGTTACTCTAGATAACCCCTCACGTGGCTGTGCTTGTGGTAATCACTCACGTAAAACAAGAGAGGCAAGCTGTAAGTGGTTCCGTGACTTATGGGATTAGCCATTACATTTAGTTTCCAGTAAACAAGCTGTTGAACAAAATATAGCTAGGAGCCATTTTGGCAGTGTTAGAGTGTGTGTGTGTCTGTCGTGTGGGTCCCCCTGTCTGTGTGTGGGCCCCTCCTGTAAGGCTCTCCTTCTTCTATCCTCCCAACCCTAGGGAGAGGAATCAATCTAGACCTTCCTTCATGGTATCAGAGCCTTAGGCTCCCCCTCTCCTCTCCTGCCACCGGCACCGCCACCGCCACCTCCATGGCCGGCGAGCCTCCTCCGGCGAGCCCCGTCTTCTCCTTCTCCTCCCCTTTTCCTGGGCTAGGCACCGCCACCATGGCCGGATCCGCCACCCCCCCGCCCGGATCCGACGCCGGGGCGGCCAGATCTGGCGCCGCCGGCCTCCCTCCGCGCGGATCCGATGTCGGGGCGGACAGATCGGGCGCCGCCGGCTTCACCCCGCCTGGTTTAGCCGCCGTCGGCCTCCCCACGCCCTGCCTCGCCGCCGGCGTGGCCGGCTCTGCCGCCGCCGGCCTCCCCCCGAGCTTCTTCGCCGCCGCCCCGCCCCCCCCCCCCCCCCGCCCGGACCCGACGCCGGGGCGGCCGGATCTGGCGCCGCCGGCCACCCCCTAGCCTCTGGGGCGCCGCCCCCCTTCCCCCCGTCACGGCCATGGCCCGACCGACCCTGGGGGGCCCTCTTGCTGCCGCCGGCCTCGCCGCCCCCCTTCCCCCCCGCCACGGCCATGGCCTAGCCGCCCATGGGGGGTGCCCGTCTTGCTGCCGCCGGCCTCCCTATGGACTCTGGAGCGCCGCTGCCCCTTCCCCCTGCCACGGCACTGGCCTGGCCGAACTTGTGTGGGCCGCCGCCCCTCCTCCCCACCGCCGTGGCCTCGGGCTGACCGGCCCCTACCGATGTGGTGGCTGCTGACGCTGCTCTTGCTGCCGCCCTTGCCACTACCAAGACCACTGCCGCTGCTGCTCGGGCGCGCGAGTGGGCAGCCGCTCTTGCTTGGGAGAATGCACGCCAGACCGCTGATGCACTGGCTCAGCATGTTGCTGCGGCCGAGCATCACCTCAGGGATGCTGACCCCACTGCCACCGCGACTCCTGATGTCGCCGCAGATCCGGGTGCCGCACAGCTCCACGCCCAGGCGGCCGGTGTCCAGAACATTCGGGCGCTTGTGCCAGTCACCCTTGATCCCTCATCGTCCTCCTACGCACGCTGGCGCGATCTGGTGCTCCTCACCCTCCAGCGCTATGCCCTGGATGACCACGTCCTCATCGACACTCCGGTGGTCGCCCAGGGGTCCGTTTGGCGGCGCATGGACAACGTGGTGCTGTCATGGATCCTTGGGTCCATCACTGTCGAGCTCCAGGACATCGTGCGGGAACTTGGTGGCACCGCTCGGCAGGCCTGGGTTGCGATCGAGGGGCAGTTCCTTGGCAACCGCGAGGCTCGTGCTCTCCAGTTGGACGCTGCCTTCCGCACCTTCGTCCAGGGGGATCTCTCCATCTCGGAGTACTGCCGTCGCATGAAGGGGATGGCGGATTCTCTTCGTGACCTTGGCGAGCCTGTTGCGGACCGCACTCTTGTCCTCAACATCCTCCGCGGTCTCGGCGACAACTACGCCCATCTCCGGACGTGGATCACCAGGACAGTGTTGTTCCCCTCCTTCCACAAGGTTCGTGATGACCTTGTCCTCGGGGAGCTGACCCGGGGGCTCGCTCCCACATCTACTACCGCGACTGCTCTAGTCACCTCCGGCTCCAACCGGCCGGCCTCCCAACCACCGTCATCGCCGGCTCCCTCCCTTCTTGGTACTCCTCCCGCCGGTTCCACCACTGGCGGGGGGGGGGCGTGATGGCGATCGTGGTGGCGATCGTCGTCGCCGGGGAGGGGGGCGCCGTGGTGGTACCGGTCGCGCTCCAGCTCCTACCTCCGCCACACCAGCCCCTGCCGCCGGGAGTGCGCCCTGGCCATCCTTTTCCAACCCATGGACAGGGCGCATTTCCATGTGGCCGGGACAGTTCACTCCTCGGCCTCCTACCCCACCTGCGGCCATGCTCACCGGGTGGCCGGTCCCACTTGCTCCTTCGGCGTGGGGCCCGTGGTCCGGTGGGTGGGATCAGACGGCCCTCGCGCAGTCATTCAACACCATGGCGTTGACTCCACCGGCCGCCACGGATTGGGTGGCCGACTCGGGTGCTTCCTTCCACACCACTCCTCATGATGGTATTATCTCCTCTCACAGGCCCCCCACCCATCTCTCTCTTCTTCCATCATGGTTGGGAATGGCTCATGTATTCCGGTCACCTCCGTGGGTGATGCGACTCCTTGTGGGTCTTTTCGCCTGCAAAATATTCTTGTTTTTTTTTGAGGCAAATCAGTAGGAGAGGCTCCTACTTGCGATTTTATATATATAAAAAAACAGCAAGTAACAAAGGTACAGTAACTAGGGAAGAGGGATTACAAGGTTTCAATCCAACGCTTCAGACTATCCTTGACAGAAGGAGAGAAACGTTGGGATTGAGCAGAAAAGGTGAGGAGGAAGCGATTCTTCCAAGAGATGAGGGAGGGGGCTAGCCCATCAAAGACCATTCTATTGCGGATCAACCAGATGGACCAGGCCCCCGTTAAGATTACATCCATAAAGAGAGAAGTACTAAGGGAGGACTTCAAGGCCTCCAGCTTGTCCTGGATCGTGCCAGTGGGGATCTGGGGGGCCCCCAGCACAGCCCAACACTCACGACTGAAGGAGCAGTCAAAGAAGAGGTGCGCCGCCGATTCTTCTTCTCCTGAGGAGCAAAGACAGCAGGAGGCATCATTGGCCGAGTTGAGGATTCTTTTCCTGCGAAGGACCTGTCTTGTGTTGAGTCCGTCCATTAAGAGTAGCCAGAAGAAGACTTTAAGTTTGTTGGAGCACTTGGCTTTCCAAAGCCACCGGAAGGCAGCAGGGACTTGGATGAAGAGGTGTTGGTAGTTGTAGAACTTGGCAGCACTATAAGAGGAGGAATTCCAAATGAAAGACCAATTATCCGGGATGTTGGCCCTGAGAATCACTGAATCAAGAATGGGGAGCAAAAGCTGGTACTCACTGTGGGCTTCAACAGAAAGCGGAAGGAAGAAGTTAGAAGACAAGGGGAAATTAGAGAAGAAGTGTTTAACCGAACAAGTGCGGCGCTTAGCAAAGGAGAAGAGGTGGGGGAAGAGGAGACGAAGGGGGGTGGCGGACCACCCATCTTCCCAGAAGGCAATGTTGCAGCCATTCCGGATGGAGGGACAAGCGATTGCCCTGAATAGATTGGAGAGGGCAAGGATGTCCCGCCACCAACGGGAGCCACGGGCGGGAGAAAGATGAGGGGGGGAGACAGCCGAGGTGTAGTGCAGAGAAACCAAGAGAGCCCAGGGGGGGAGAAGGACTTAAAAAATTATGAAGATGCTTAAGGAGCAGGGCAATGTTGTGAGTGCGGAGATCAATGACCCCCAGTCCCCCTTTGATTTTGGGCTTACAGACTTTGTGCCAGGCAACTCTTGAGGAGTTCCGGCCAGAACAATCAAGACCATGCCAAAGGAAATTACGCCTGGCTTTGTCAATACGCGAGATAATAGAGATTGGGAGTTTGAAGGTGCACATGGCAAAGGTGGGAAGAGCAGAGAGAACAGAGTTTACAATTTGGAGACGACCCGCCATGGAAAGCCAGGGAGAAAGAGCAGTCAATTTTCTCTCAACGCTGTCAATGAGGAAGGCAAAGTCAGCAGGCTTAGGCTTCAGAACCCCCAAGGGAAGCCCAAGATAGGTGAAGGGAAGAGGAGCTAGGGGGCAGCCAAAGGTGGCCGCCAGAAGCTCAGCCTGCTGAGGATCGGCGTTGATTGGCGTGATGGTGGATTTGGAGAGGTTTATGTGAAGCCCAGTAGATTGGGAGAAAGTGTGAAGGATACCACGAAGGTGGAACAGGTTTTTTTGGTCCGCATGGAGAAAAATGATAGTATCATCAGCATATTGGGCAATAGGGAAGTCAAGGTTCGAAGGATGGCATTTGGGACCCTGGATGATCTTCAAGCTAGAGGCCTTGTTAATAATGTGTTGGAGGAGGTCAACCGCCAGGACAAAGAGGAGCGGGGAGAGAGGATCCCCTTGGCGCACACCTCTTTTGCAATGGAAGAATTTACCAGAAGCGCCATTAATCAGAACAGAGGAGAAGCCAGAGGACAAGAGGAGTTCAATCCAGCGAATCCATTTGTTGGGGAATCCCAGCTGAATCATCATGAGAAAAATAGTTGAGTGCTCTATGGTGTCAAAGGCTTTCTCAAAGTCAAGCTTTAAGATGACGGATCCGAAGGAAGACTGTTTGCAGTTGTGCGACAGTTCCAGGGCCCAAGCGAGGCAGTCTTGAATACTTCTTCCTTTGATGAATCCATACTGGTTTTTGTGAATAATATTAGAGATGACTCCTTGGAGTCTGTTGGCAAGGATTTTAGAGATGATTTTAACGCTGGTGTTCATAAGGGAGATAGGGCGGTAGTCTTTAACAGAGGAAGGGCAGGGGCCCTTGGGAATGAGAGCAATGTAAGAGGCATTGATGGGAAGGAGCTGGATGTCACACTGGGAGAAATGGCGGGCAAGGTCGATGAAGTCCGGCCGGAGAATAGGCCAACAAGCTTTATAGAAGGAGCCGTTGAACCCATCTGGGCCGGGAGCTTTGTCCGGGTGTAGGGACTGGATGGCCTGGTCCAGGTCAGACTCAGAAATGTCAGCTGCCAGGTGTTCCAAGCCCTGAGCCCTGGGAACCAGCTGGGCCAGATCAAAATCCATGTGAGGGTGACCCGAATAGCCCATTTTGCAGAGGAAAAAATCCAGGAAAGCATCAGCTTTGTCCTCATGCTGAGAGACCCACGTGCCATTGGTAAGCTTGATAGAGGAGATCGTATTGCGGCGACGCCTAGAAGTTGCAGCGGAGTGAAAAAACTTGGTGTTGGCATCTCCCAGTTTAGTCCAACGGATGGTGTAGCGCTGCTTCCAGTAGCAGTTGCTGATGTCAAGGAGGGAAGCAAGGTGAGTCTGGAGAAGGGTCCTGAAACGGAATTCAGGAGGAGAGAGGGGGCGGAGCTCCTCCATTTTGTCCAGGAAGCTAATGATGATGGAGGTGTTCCTAATCCAAAGGCTGAAACCTCTATGTTTACGCTGCCAAACAGAAAGGACCTTCTGGAGGGACTTTAATTTCTGGGCAATGCGTTTGGCAGGGTCAAGCACAGTAGGCCCCTTGTTCCAACAGGATTGAACCAAGGGAAGAAAGTCGGAGAATTTGGTCCAGAAGTTTTCGAAACGAAAAACAGTGGACCTAGGAATGTTTGTTGCTCCTGACATTGTTCACAATCTTCTTTCCATTCGTCAATTCACCACTGATAATTCCTGTTCTGTTGAATTTGACTCTTTTGGTTTGACTGTGAAGGATATGGCCACCCGGCGTCCTCTTCTCCGCTGTGACAGCACCGGACCCCTCTACACGCTTCGTCTTCCACCTTCCGCTGCTCCACCCTCGTCTGCCCTTGCCGCCACAGCGTCCTCCACACTCTGGCACCGCCGGCTTGGTCACCCCGGTGTCGACATTTTGGCTCAGCTTTGTCGTAGCTCCTCTATTCCTTGTACTAGGGCTACTAGTGAGCATATTTGTCATGCCTGTCAATTAGGTCATCATGTTCGCCTACCTTTTCCTATTTCTTCCTCGCATGCTGTTCATGCGTTTGACCTTATTCACTGTGACTTGTGGACCTCTCCGATCATGAGTATTTCTGGTTATAAATATTATCTGGTTGTTCTTGATGATTTTTCTCACTACTCATGGACGTTTCCTTTGCGGTCCAAGTCGGATGCCTTCCCCACGCTCACTCACTTCTTTGCTTGGGTTTCTACTCAGTTTGGGGTTACTATCAAGGCAGTCCAGTGTGATAATGGTCGTGAGTTTGACAACTCTGCTTCCCGGGCTTTCTTCCTCTCGAAGGGAGTCCAATTGCGCATGTCCTGCCCCTATACCTCCCCTCAGAATGGCAAGGCTGAGCGCATGATTCGTACCACTAACAATGTTATGTGCTCCATGCTCTTTCAGGCTTCGGCTCCCGCTCGCTTCTGGGCTGAGAGCCTCCTTACTGCCACCTATGTGCTCAACCGCCTACCTTCTAAGGCCACGTGCGCTCCCACCCCTCACCATGCCTTGTTCGGTACCCCACCTTCCTACACTCACCTTCGTGTTTTCGGGTGTGCTTGCTATCCCAACACTTCTGCCACTGCTCCTCATAAGCTTGCGCCCCGCTCGACCCTGTGTGTGTTCCTCGGCTACTCCCCCGATCATAAGGGGTACCGTTGTTTTGACCTCTCCTCTCGTCGTGTTCTTATCTCACGACATGTCATCTTCGCTGAGTCTGTCTTTCCTTTCTCCGGTGACTCCACCTCCACCACCAGCCTTGAGTTGGACTTCCTGTTTTCTACTGACCCGGTGGTTCAGCCACCTTTGTCTTCTGCAGGTACATCACCGGCTGTTCTGGCGGCTCTCCCGCCATCTGACGAGCCGTGTGTGGCAGCGGAGCCGCCCGTCGTGCCGCCCGCGGCCCCCGTGCCCCCAGCTGTGCCACGTACGACCACTCCCCACCAGCCGGCGTTGCCCTCCGCGCCATGCGCGGCCCCAGCGTCCTCGTCCGTGCAGCACGCGGCCCCTTCCCTGTCGCCTCCTGCGCCCGGGGTTGGCCCGCTGCTGCCGTTGGCGCCGTGTTCCGACCCGGACACGGCCCCGACCGTGCCCCGTGTCCCCGCGACACCTGTCGCGCCACGCGCGGCCCCGGCGTCTTCCCGCTACGCCAACCATGTTCGGGTCTACCAGCGCCGCCCGACGGGTGTTGCACCGGCCCGCTCTCGCGCCGAGCCGCCGGTGTACCACCCGCCCATCCTTCGCCGCGATCCCCACCACACTCACCCGATGGTGACTCGGCGGGCTGCGGGGGTCCTTCGTCCAGTTGACCGCCTGGTCCTCTCCGCCGCTGCGGAGCCACCGGTCTCTCCCATACCCTCCACTGTTCGTGGCGCCCTGACGGATCCACACTGGCGCCACGCGATGGAGGAAGAATATGCGGCCCTTCTGGCCAATCAGACCTGGGACCTGGTGCCTCGTCCCTCTGGCTGCAATGTGGTCACCGGCAAGTGGATCTGAACACATAAACGCAAGGCAGATGGTTCGCTGGATCGCTACAAGGCTCGCTGGGTCCTTCGGGGTTTCACCCAGCGCCCTGGAGTTGACTACGATGAGACCTTCAGCCCAGTGGTGAAGCCTGCTACTGTCCGGACCGTTCTCTCCCTGGCACTCTCGAGGTCCTGGCCAGTTCACCAGCTCGATGTGAAGAATGCCTTCCTCCATGGCACCCTGACGGAGACTATGTACTGCAGCCAGCCTGCGGGCTTTGTGGATCCCGCTCACCCTGAGCGTGTTTGCCGGCTCAACAAGTCTCTGTATGGTCTGAAGCAGGCTCCTCGGGCTTGGTACAGTCGGTTCGCCTCCTTCCTGCTGTCTTTGGGGTTCAGCGAAGCCAAAAGTGACACTTCTCTATTTGTCCTCCACCACGGTGCTGACTCAGCCTACTTGCTGCTTTATGTGGATGACATTGTTCTCACTGCGTCCAGCCAGTCTCTGCTTCAGCGGATTGTCTCCTCGTTGCAGCAGGAGTTTGCCATGAAGGACCTTGGTGTGCTCCATCACTTCTTGGGAGTGATAGTGGAACACCGCCCTGGTGGCCTCTTCCTTCACCAGCGCCAGTACGCCTTGGATGTCCTTCACCGCGCCGGGATGACTGACTGCAAGCCCTGTTCCACTCCAGTCGATGCTCAGTCTAAGATTTCCGGCACCAAGGGTGCACCAGTGGATGATCCCACTGCCTACCGAAGCATTGCTGGCGCCCTTCAGTACCTCACATTCACTCGGCCGGATATCTCCTATGCGGTGCAGCAGGTGTGCCTTCACATGCACGACCCACGGGACCCGCACCTTACCGCTATGAAGCGGATTCTCCGCTATCTGCGCGGCTCCCTCGACTTTGGGCTTCACCTTCGGCGTTCTCCTGTTGCTGAGCTCGTGGTTTACACTGACGCCGATTGGGCGGGTTGCCCGGACACGCGACGCTCCACCTCCGGCTACGCCGTCCTCCTTGGTGGCAACCTCGTGTCTTGGTCATCCAAGCGGCAGCCTGTTGTCTCCCGCTCTAGTGTCGAGGCTGAGTACCGCGCAGTTGCCAATGGGGTGGCCGAGGCTTCCTGGCTCCGGCAGCTCCTCGGGGAGCTCCATAGCCCCCTCGCCAGGAGTACTTTGGTCTACTGCGACAACGTCAGCGCCGTCTACCTCTCCACCAACCCCGTCCAGCACCAACGCACCAAGCATGTGGAAATCGACCTCCACTTCGTTCGTGATCGTGTCGCCGTGGGAGATGTGCCATGCGCACGAGTAAAATTTTGCTTGTGATCATGCCTGTTACTACTGACATCAGGGGTCCAGTCACTAGTGTTGGCCATACAACAATATAGGGATGCTGAGAGGCATGGCTTGAGGGGGAGGCAATGATATCATACGGTGGTCTGGTTACCACTTGTTGTGCGCCTCACCTGAGTCATCTCAGGTCAAGGAGAGGCACTTAGCAAATGGAAGAGATAGGGTTTGAGGTAGGAACACTAAAGAAGGGCATCTGAGTTTATATACCATCCATTTATGGGATTTGTGTCATCAGCTGGGTAAGGTAAATAGCCACAGAGGGCATGGTAGGCATCCCCATGGCCATGCAAAGGTTTTGGCCCAATATCATGTTCAGCACCACAAACTATGGAAAACGTCCTACCATATGAGGGTTTTCACCAATGGGTAAATGGACAATCAGGCACAATTGTCATCCTATAATAGAAACTAAAAAAATACACCAATGACCCATGCATTGCTGCAAGAATTCTTAGGTTTAAAAACAGAGGCACTCTTCACAGAGACATGCATGGTTAAGTAAAATAAATAAATTTCATGGTAGTACCTGACATTAGGGGTGTCCATCTACAGGTTGAGAAACCACCTCAGAACTGGACATAGACTGAGTTTAGCAGATTAGCTAAGCCGCAGTTGAGCGTGCTGGAAAAATGATTACGGATACGGATGGTTTTGAACTGTTCGTTCAAAACTGGGAATGAACAACCCTACCTGAACCTGACATATGAAATGTAATTATATTAATTGTACTAAGGATGTGGCTATATGTAGGACGAATTCCTTGTGTAAATCAAATATTAGAGGTAATTAGTATGGGAAGTACTGATGCTGATTATTTTCTTGGCGCCATTTTTGGAAGGGAGATTCAGAAAGAATGGCCAGGAGCTGTAATATTCCAATTTTTATGTAACTAATAGTGAGAGCTTGCTTTTATTTTCTGATGGCTGTTGATTGGCGTTGTCCTCAGCCCCTTTATTAGTTAATAAATATTAGACAAATTTTTGGTCCAGTAGAATTCTTGACATCTGCAATCATGTTCATGATCCATATAACTAGTGTGAATCTCTATTGGAGACCCAATATAAAAATGAAAAAAAAGTAACCATTAACAGACAAAAAGAACATTGAACTGAAACTTATTTATCAAGCATGAAGTGTGAATCTTTTGGTCTTCAGCAGAAACAATAATGATAATTGAGGATACCTAGGGGTCAACAAGATTTCCTCTTCAATAAGGTAATGCTTGGTCACTTCTTCCCTGAGAAAATCTCCTTCAACTACTCCTCTCTACTTTGCTCAATGTCATTGTTTTCCTGAGACAAGCAGTAGACGGTCTGCTGAGATAAATTATAAATAGGTAAAGAAATTCCATGTAAAGGTTGAACTTCTATGGAGTACAGGAGTAGTCAAGGTTCAGAAGATAATATTAATATGTCAACTTTGGGATAGTTACAGTCAGTCAGCTAAAAACAACAGTGAACACGCTGAGTAAGGTAGAGCCCCAATCATTGGTTGCCTCATTGTAGGCCAGTCTTCTGCCTTCAATCAAGTCTACTGTTAGGACCGGCATCACCTATGGGAGGTGCCGGCCCTAGAGGAGTCCAAGGGCTAACTACTAGTAGTGATCTATTTTCAGTTATTTCTGTTTTCAGATTAGATATTAGATTCTATTCAGTTATAGATAAGATTGTATTAGGACTATAAGTACCCTCAGACCTGACTACCTGAGCAATCTATTAGTTATCAGGGTTTCCCCAATCCTCCTGCCTAGCTAGCCGGCGCACAGCCCCTAGTCGGGCGCCTCATCACCCGTACAACCTACATCCCCGAAAGCCAAGCTCTATCAATCTAGTATCAAAGATGCCAGGATCTGAAGATGACGACCCATCCCGCACGGCGACGTCGTCGGCGACCACAAAAATATCAGAGCCGATTGCCAAGGTGTTGACCGAGTTGGTGCACTCGGTGGCCAGCATTCAGGCTTACCTGGCGGCTCGGGACGGCCAATTTGCCTTCGGCCACACAGGAACAAGCTCGACGGCGCAAGGGCCGCCCCTTCCGCCGCCCATGTCCACTGTGGTCTCCACTGCCGCGCCTCCGCCCATGCCCATCCATCAGATCAACTTCCCACACTCTCCCTCACCAATTCCGGCCATGGGACTGCACGCCGCCGGACTGCCCATGGGCGGCATCCCAAGGCTTCGACAGGACGCGCCACCCCCTTTTCCCGGGCCGCAGCAATGCAGCGAAGCCGTGCCGACCGTCGGCGTACCTCGCTTCTACAAGCTTGACTTCGCCACATACGAAAGGGAAGCTTGGCCCACGCTACACAGGGCCATTCCAGGTCCTGGAACGCATCGGAAAAGTGGCCTACCGTCTTCAACTACCAGAGGGTGCCCGCCTCCATGATGTCTTCTGTTAAGGTTGTTAGGCCCATTAGGCCCATCTCATGGCTATATATGTAACTCCACCTTAGTGGTATTATTATTCTTCATTCTTCATCTAATACAACTATTGTCACATGGTATCAGAGCGGGACTAGGTTCTTGCTGCCATCTCCGTCATCTCTCGCCCCCGGGAGTTCATCCCATTCTTCTGGGGGTGGTCATCAACCTTTCCTCTTTCCTGCTTGGTTCATCTTCCTCTCAGGCGCTAGATCTGTGCGCCCTTCCTTGTGCTCCCTTCCCCTTCGTGCGTGCGTCAGATCTGGTGGCAGTGCGCCAGATCTAGCCGTTGGCCGCTGGATCCGGGCGTCGTCCGCCGGATCTGGTCGTTGGCCGCCGGATCTGGGCCTTCCCGTCTTCGTCGCCGCCAAAGCTTCGCTGCTCGTCGCGAGATTTGTCGCGGGCCATCATGGAGGTCGTTGTCGCGGGTCGCCCCGTCTCCGTCGTCGTGGAGGCCGTTGGCCGCCGAATCTGGGCGCATGCCGTCGGATCTAGGTGTCGGCCCCCCGTCCGCCGCAAGTCGCGGGTCGCCCCCTGCCGTCGCGGGGGTGCTGCCGTCCGCCGTCATTGCAGCCTGTCCTGGCCGCCTGCCGCCCCCGCCGCCCGTCGGTTCTGCTTCTGTTGTCCGCCACCGGCTCCTTCTCCGCTGTCTGCCACCCGCACGGCTCGTCCTCACCTCCTGCCGTCGCATGGGGTGGTCTTCTTCGTCGGCTCTCCCTCACTGCAGGACCTCATCTCTGCCGTTGCGGGGTGGTCTTCTTGCACCGTTGGACGTTGGCTCATCCCCGTCACTCGTGTTCTGCTCCGCCATCCCCGCCGCCCGTAGCGGGTCTATCTATTGCTTAGGTCTTTTTGGGATCATGTGGTCCTGCTTTACTTTTTTTTCCTCCTGGTTATATACCGGGTTTGTGTCATTTGTGTCGCCCGCCGTCATCGTTGACTTGCACATCGTTGGTTTCTCCGCCGTCGCGGAGACCGTTGCGCACGTCCTCATCCATCGCCGTCACGACCCATCCTCGTCGTCGTCGCCATTGCGGAGGTGTTTTGTCGCTGGTTTCTCCGCCGTCGTGGAGACCGTTGCACATGTCTCCGTTTGCCGCCATTGCGGCTCATCCTCGTCGTCTCGCCGGTCTCTGCCGTCGCGGAGGCTGTCGGCTCGTCGTCGTTGAGAGCTACATCGACTTCATTCGCTCAAACTCAACGCTTTCGATCCGCGTTGAGTTTGAGGGGGGTGTTAAGGCTGTTAGGCCCATTAGGCCCATCTCATGGCTATATATGTAACTCCACCTTAGTGGTATTATTATTCTTCATTCTTCATCTAATACAACTATTGTCACATCTTCCACGTCGCATGTTGAAGCCCCACCGTGGTGACCCTCCAGCAGCAACCCCAGCACTACCTCCCACACTGGACAGTCGCATTCTACCCTCACCAGAACGTGTGCTATGTGCGCAGTTGCGCCGAGACGTGTGGCGCGTGCTTGTTCAGTGGCAAGGAATGGCGGCCTCCGACACGACGTGGGAACAGCTCCAAGATTTCAAAGAGGCCTACCATGAAGTTCAGCTCGAGGACGAGTTGTTTGAAGAGGCGGGGAGAGATGTTAGGACCGGCATCACCTATGGGAGGCGCCGGCCCTAGAGGAGTCCAAGGGGCTAACTACTAGTAGTTATCTATTTTCAGTTATTTCTGTTTTCATATTAGAGATTAGATTCTATTCAGTTATAGATAAGATTGTATTAGGACTATAAGTACCCCTTAAGGGCCATGGAATAAATCAGACCTGAGCAATCTATTAGTTGCCAGGGTTTCCCCAATCCTCCTGCCGAGCTAGTCGGCGCACAGCCCCTGGTCGGGCGCCCTAGCGGCCGACCCTCCCCCTCATCACCCGTACAACCTACGTCCCCGTAAGCCAAGCTCTATCATCTACATTCTTGCTAATGTAATCAGCAATGACCTAGGTGGCTAGGTTTAGGGATCTATTACCAGAACCAGTTTGTATTGTATGAGCAACAAATGAAAGTGAAGAAAGAATACTATGGTTCTTATTATGGAAGACTGTTATCTTGTGCTATGTACAACAGTACAGATAGCAACAGGTCTGGAATATACATAATTCTCCCTTCAATCTAGCGTACATTGTTGAGTGTAGCTACCTAATTTTCTCATATTGATCAATAATGACGAGGTCTATGGATCTATTATCGGAACCGTTTGTCCTGACTCCTGTGTGAACAGCAAGATGAATCTGAAACAAGAATATTATGGTGTTTTTTTATGGAAGACTGGTGTATCTTGCAGAATATACAGGTAACATTACTTCTGAAATAAATCATACATGCTTGTTTTTTTTCTACTACCCCAGCTTTGTTTATTGAAAGACAAAGGGCACTCCTATGGTGTCGAACATGGATTTTTCTATCTTGTAATGCAACTATGCAAGGACTTGTTTTACTGACTGATGATCTTTGACAGAGCAGAAAAATTAATCAATATATTGTAATGCTGCTAACACCTTTGCAAGTATGAGATTCCATCCATGAATTCATTCTGGATTAGATAACCACGCTGGGCTGACATAAACGCAAGCACGTTCCAGGCACTTTTCTGATCACGGCACTAACTGCGCAAGAACAGCGCAAACAGAGTGAAATGCATCAATAATTAGTGCAATAATCGGGGGAAGACGAGGAAAAGCAAGACCTTTGATCGGATCGGCTAGTGGGCCGAGCATGATCCTACGAGGAGAGAGTGGGGGTCGGCATCAGAGGCGGCGAGAGAAGACGGCGCGGCGCGGCACGTGGCCGTAGCTCGGCGGCTCCCTCTAACATGCTGGCGCCGTGAGAGAATTTTTCGCGGTCTCCGTCCGCGTCGCCGCCCGCCCCCGCCGCCGCCGCCGCCGGAGGCGGGGCAGCAGCCGCTCTTAGCCTGGCCCACGTGTCAGTGAAGACCACCTCGGCACTTTTGCAATGGAGCCCTACTCAGATAACTCCAGCCGTCCGATCGAACTTTAGCGGATCAGATTATTCATCGCTAAGCCACGACCCACGGGTCGACGTTTTCCATAAGAATCTCCCTATTATATATGAATTACATTTCGATCCCCTTGGCGAAAACTTTGGGACTGAGATTTGAAATTTACGCTGAAGCCGGACTAGAGACTTTGTTTAGAGCGCTCTCAGTGGGATCTACTATATAGAAAAAGCGTTTGGCCTAGCTCTAGGAGAGAGACTGGAGCTGTGCCTCTATCAAACGCACCTTTTGTAAAAAAAACCTTTATTTTACCTACTTATCTAATATAAATTTGTAAAATGGATAATTTTATTACTTAAAAATATTTAACAGTCGCTACCAATCAATTTATATTTCAACTTTCTTTTCTTATTAATAATAATCACTTCGGTTTTTTTCTTTCACCACTAATTCATTAAATCTGTCGTAAAATAATTTTTTTAAAATGGAAAGTAACTCGTATATTATGATTTAATTATTGTGTGTTACAAGAGATTTAATTATTTGCTACTTTTAATTTAAGTAAGGCTATAAAACCAGTGTAAAGCCATTGAACTTCTGTTTGGCGATAATTCTGACAGCAATACCGGGTAAAGAGGGTAATTAATCGTCATTAAGAGTTGGTTTGGGAGCCCAGAATCCCTGCACATTCGTACCCATTCCCTAATGGGCCAGGATTCTGGGCTCTCAAACATGGGCGAGGAAGCTCCCAACCATGCCCTAACTTAAATAAAAAAAGCCCAACCAAGTAATATATTTACATTGCAAACAATGCTAATCTCTATATATTTTTTCCTTTGGAACGGATTGACTAGGGTGGCTCATAGTGGTGATAGAGCAGTCGACAATATGCTAGTAAACTCACCAAAATTTTCGTGCCAACCGGTAAATTAAGAGCTTGTTTGGGACTATTTCGTACCTCTAAATTTTGCTCGACTCCAAAAAAATCAATTTAGAATCAAGTCCAGAGTAGGGTTGTTGTTTTACTATGAAGTATCTGCACCTATTTGACTTAAATGATAGATCTAGATTTAGAAATTGCGGAATTTAGTAGGAATATACTATCTTGTCCCTGAGTTGTTGTACGCTTTATTTATTAACATACATTAATGTAATTATACACGATAAACCAACTAACAAAATTTTCTATTTAAAAGTTTAGACAAACTATATATAAATTTGTTTTCAAAACAAGAGGAAAGTATCACAAAAAAAGTATGAACCGGATGTATCAAAAACTGAGATCTAAACATGTTTAGCTAGATGTTTAGAGGGTAGGTCTATAAAACGTGGGGCAGAGCAATTCTAAACATGCCCTAAGAGTTTGTTTATTAAATTTCTAAACGGGTCTAGCTAATAAAAAATAGCTATACCTTTTTCTATATATTTTCTAAAGCGGATCTAGACTTTATTTGTAATAAATTGATGATATAATAGCATTTTAAACTAAAATGCTGTCCTAACTACATGGAATGGTCCGAGATTACCATTTAACAAGACATTAGAGAACAAAGATAGGAAAATCTTCTTCGAAATTTTTTCTCCCCAAGTAGGTGAAAGAGGGTGTGGATGCCTTTAACAAGGGACAAGACGGAGAAAAATTATCCTCAAGAACTAGCAAAAATAAGAACATGTAACATCTCCTCATTCTCATTGTAATGAAATATCACCATTGTCATAGGAATGAATAATACCATAGCATCTCTAACGGACTCTCTATCCAACTCTTCAAGTTAGATTCTGACAATCCAAACAAAAAAACAATCATGCTCCGACAAAATGACTATCTAATCGACTAAAATAGTATTCTCGCTAACCAGATTTGGCCAGCCAACTTGGCTGGCTATATGTGCGTAGTTGCCTCTCTCGCCGCCCGTCTTGACACCGACACACTTAAGAATATAAAGTCTATTGAAGCGTATAGCAAATTTAAAAATAAATTTTTACATAAACGACCAAATAAAAATAAAGAGACATTTCTTCTCCATCCAGCCCTACCCAGGCCATAGACAGCTGAACCCAACTCCCACAGCATTTCCGACCGAGCGAGACCGGCCAAACCCAAACCCAAACCTGAAACTCCCCCGTCCGTCCCCACCTGCCAGCGCCCGCGTGCCCTAACCCGACCCAGTGGCAGGACGATTTTTCCGATTTTTTTTCCCAACTCTTATCGCCCATCGCCTCACCAACCCACACCCACCCTCCTCCGCTGACCGCCTCCGCCCGGCCAGCTCGTCGCGTCATGTATAAAGCGGCCGCCTCCTCCTCCGCCCGCCTCTCCCTGCTCAGATCCCTCCCGTCCCCCGCGTCTTCCTCCTCCGCCCCGTGCTCGCCGTCGAGGATCGTCGCCAACAGGGCCCGCGTGCTCTCGCGGCCGTGCGGCGCGTGGGCGGGACGCGCTGGTGGTGCGCTGCGTGCCGGCGGGTGGTCCGGGAGGTTGTCGCCGTTGGCCGGGGGCGTTAGGGCGCAGATCGGGGCCGTCGCGCCTGCCGTCGAGCGGTTCCAGCGCAGGATGGCCACCGCAGGTCAGTTGAGATTGAGTCGTGTCGTGTCGCGGCGTGTGCTGTTGCTGTGCTTGCGCTGCCGTCTGGTTGCGGGTGGTGGTCACGTGAGATTTGAATGGCGCGTCTCTCTCGTGGATTTCGAGACGCATCTACACATTTTGGAATTTTTTGTTTGCGAGGACAAATTTTGGAACTTTAGGATGGATGCTTTTCGATTTGGTGTGGGGTGCGTTCGAGAGCTTTAATCTAATGGTGTGATGGCGGCGGCGGGTGATCCAGAGCGAAGCTATTGCCTTTTGCGTGCTGTTGCGTTCGCATCGGCAGATTCAAATCTAGCAATTCAATTGTTGAAGTGAGCTCGTGTTGGAGCGCAAGGATCTCTTTACATGAGTTGTATTCGGTCGGGCTTTTAAGGCCTAGGGGTTTAGAGATCAGCAGGAATAGATTCCTTCAAATAGTGTCACACTCTTCTCTAGGATTCGACATGGATATTGCAGCTTCTCTCATTTTTGGCGGAATGTTTCCATCTTCCGGTTTGAATCATCATGCTGCAAGCTCGAAGCAGAGCTCGACCACCAGATCTGATTGCTTGCCGGTAGAAGTTGAAGTAGTCGTGCTACTGCTCACAGTTGGTTACTGACCACTTTTCCCCCCTGAAAGTTATATTTTTTTTTGAGAAAGTTTCGCATGTTAGTTTGATGGTGATGTCTGGGCTATCTCCCTGGACCCCGGTTGTGCTTTCCAAGCCGCAGACTTAGACTTGGTTCCATTTGGAAGCTCTATATCATATATGCATTCTTGGACCCTGATTGGCCCCATCAATAAAGAAGAGCTGGTGTGAGTTTTAGGTGCATTAGTTGGAGAACAATGTGCTGTGCTGTAGAGGATTATTGTATGTATTGGACAATAATGCCTGCCACAACAATTCCCATTGTTCACACCAAACTATAGTAGTATAGTATCTGGTTGCGCTTATTCTTCTTGGTTAGAGTTCCCAAAATGTGACTAATCAACAAATCACCAACTTATGATGGCTGACCTACCCAGTTGAGCTTGTAGATTTTTCTGTTTAATTATTAATTCTGTTTAACATTGAAGTTCCATGTGATATGCGAATGAAAACGAGGTTTAGCAGGAATATAATGGTTTGTTTATGCGTTAGTCTTTCCTTATGCTATTCATTAATCTTGTTACTTCTTTTTGCCTACAGCTGCTGAGCATCCCTTCAAGACTATTTTGACCACCCTCCCTAAGCCTGGGGGCGGTGAATATGGGAGGTTCTATAGCCTTCCTGCACTAAATGATCCAAGGATTGGTAATTGCTTAACTTGCGCTTGGAATTTTTTATTTTCTCCTCCCTTCGTTGTGTTTATTGCATTTTAGTTCTTCTTTGGGTTCTGTATGTTGAGCTTGATTCTTGCATTCCAAAACATTGAAACTATAATACATACGTACTGTTGAACAAGAGGGCTGACCTAGCGGTTTTTAGTTTTTTTACTCTACTTAGCTATCCATGTTTTTGAAATATAGCAACTTAATATTTTCTCTTGAGAAAGCTATATTTCCACATTAAATTTTGATTTGTTAGTTGATTTTGCATGGGAATATGTTAACAAGATATATTGTGTAAGACTCACTTAGTTCTTTAAATCATAACATGTACTCTCTCCCTCTGTGTGTGTTATAGCAATTGCCATGCTAGTCTGTAATGTCATATTTGCATATTGAATTTGGTATTGTTGTAACCTAATAAAGATTCTCTTTTTGGTTTTACCAGATAAGCTGCCATACTCTATCCGTATTCTTCTAGAGTCAGCTATCCGCAACTGTGATAACTTCCAAGTCACTCAAAATGATGTTGAGAAAATTATTGACTGGGAGAATACATCACCCAAGCTGGCTGAAATACCTTTCAAGCCAGCACGAGTTCTTCTTCAGGTTTGAACTGGAACATCGCTGCTGGTTTTATCTGTTTCTAAATGCCTATTTGCTTATGATTGATGTACTTCAGGACTTCACTGGAGTTCCAGCTGTTGTAGATCTTGCAGCTATGCGTGACGCGATGGCCAAGTTGGGCAGTGATGCTAACAAGATCAATCCGCTGGTACACATTTTTTGTTGTTATCTGAAAATTCCATCAGTTTGTTCTGTCCATCTTCAGTTTTCACATAACAACATTTTGAGGTTGGCCAGAACTTAGGTCCTAATACATCTGATGGCATCACTCATCCTCTTTGGCATGTCTTTTGTACTCTAAGATTCACATTATCATTTGGACTGCAGGTTCCGGTGGATCTTGTTATTGATCACTCAGTGCAGGTGGATGTAGCAAGGTCACCAAATGCAGTGCAATTAAACATGGGGCTGGAGTTTAGCCGTAACAAAGAAAGATTTGGTTTCCTTAAATGGGGCTCCACTGCTTTCCACAATATGCTGGTTGTCCCCCCTGGTTCTGGCATTGTGCACCAGGTAATGCTCTGGATTGAAGAAAAAAATGTGTTTTGCTTATCATGTCTTCTATCTGGACAACTCTTTATTTTCATAGTTGATTTGCATACATATTTCAGGTCAATCTTGAGTATCTTGGCCGAGTTGTTTTCAACACAGATGGAATTATGTATCCTGACAGTGTGGTTGGTACTGATTCACACACCACAATGATTGATGGTTTGGGTGTTGCTGGTTGGGGAGTTGGTGGTATTGAAGCAGAGGCTACAATGCTCGGTCAGGTAAATCTCAGCGCAGTCTCACCTAATTTAATGATATTTATTAAAATCTTGCACTGAGAGGAAGAAATGTACTAATTGTTAGCGTGTCATGTTGTGTGTGGGCTCTTGGGTGGTTCGGCCAGCCCTTATCCCCTTGGTCGGGTTGTTATATCTGTTGGCAAGGGGTTATCTCTATCTCTATCTCTTATCTCCTAGATTAGATCTATTCATTTATAGGTAGTTATCCCCTTGCCTCTATATATATGTACCTGAGCATTGGCTCTTCATCAATAACAATTCTATTCCCAGCCATACTCCTTCATGGTATCAAGAGACCAGGAACCCCCCTCCCTCTCTCCCTTCCGCTGCCCCCCTGATTAGCATGGTTGGGACTCCCCCTACCTCTGCCGTCAACCCTGCCGAGCTCGTCCGTCGCGACGATGATGACGAGCCAAGGCGTCTCGCCGACACCCGCACGGCTGCCCGTGAGGCCGCCCTAGCCGAAGCCCAGGCCGCCGAGGAAGAAGCCGCTGCTGCTTTATCCGATCGCGACGCCGCCACCGAGCGCATCTGTGCTGCCCTAGCACGAGCAGCCAAAGCTCGGGCCGACGCCGCGGCTGATCCCATCGCATCTCCTCCAACGGACGGCCTAGACGTCTCCAACGCCATGGCCCTCCACGAAGCAGCCGCCATCCTCAATCTCCACGCTCAGGCGGTCTCCGTCTAGAACGCCCGCAGCTTGGTGCCCATCACCCTCGACACAGCCGACAACTACTCGCGATGGCGCGAACAGTTCCTCCTCGCCGTCACGAAGTACTCGCTGCAAGATCACATCTACAACGACCATGCCACCTCGGCCTTTCCTGACTGGACACGGATGAACGCCGTGGTCAAATCTTGGCTCTACAGCACGACCTCTTCTGATCTTGCTGAGGCCGTAATCGACCACCACACCACCGCCCGTGAAGCTTGGCTTGCCATCGAGGGGCACTTTCTCGGGAACCAGGAGACCCGCGCTCTACACCTTGACGCCAAGTTTCGCGCCTTCGCGCAAGGTGATCTCTCCATCACCGAGTACTACAAGCATTTCAAGAAGATGGCCGACGATCTCGGCGACCTTGGCGAACACGTGACTGACCGCACCTTGGTCCTCAACGTGATCCGCAGACTCAATGAACGCTACAGGGACATCGGTGTTCACCTTCGGCGCGGGCGCCCCTTTCCCTCTTTCGCCGCTGTTCGCAATGAACTTCTACTTGAGGAGATCAACATGGTACAACACCCTGCTGCACCCTCCACCGCCCTCGTCGCTACGGGCTCCTCCGTACCCCAGCAGCCCGCCCCAACCGACGGCAGCACTCCTCGAACCGGCGCCCCCAAGCAGAACAAGAAGAAGAAGCAGAAGGGCCGCACCCCTCCAGGTGCCCCTGGCGGCGGCAGCCCCTCTGGCAGCCCCTCCCCCAACCCTGGATCAAGCACCGGGCCCAACGGGACGTGGCCCTCCTACAATCCGTGGACCGGGTCCATCCAGATGTGGCCCGGCCCACGGACACCTCCCCTGGCCCAGCTCCCTCAGGGTCGGATGGGCCCTCAACAGCAGCAAGCAATGCTTGCGTTCCAGGGGCCCCAACAAATCCTGCAGATGGCTCAACAAATTCCCCATTAGCCGGCCTTTTTTCCGCCCTACAGGACCCCCGCCGGGCCTCTGTTGCAGCCACAACAGCAAGCACTGTCGACCTGGGCCTCCCAGGCACCGCACCAGCCCATGGTAGGAGCTCCGGCTTGGGACCAGAGCTCCCTCGCCTCCACCTTCAGCACCATGACCCCTCTCTCACTCTTCAATTCCGCGGTATCCCTCGCCCACCTCTATCGTTGTCGGTAATGGTTCGCTCCCGCTAGTCACCGCGACCGGCACGACACATCTTGGCTCTCTTACTTTAAATGATGTTCTTGTTTCACCACAACTTATCAAGAATCTTATTTCCGTTCGCCAATTCACTATCGATAACAACTGTTCTGTGGAATTTGACCCTTATGGTTGCTCTGTGAAGGATCTTCTCACGGGGACCGTGACCATCAGGTGCAATAGCTCCGGACCACTCTATCCTCTATAGCTTCCCGTGGCGCACTCCCTTGTCGCGGGCTCAACACCGGCTTCACTATGGCACCGTCGTCTTGGTCACCCTGGTCGTGAGACTCTCTCCAAGCTTGTTTCGGCCATTCCTGCTTGTAATAAAGACTTGAATTCTATATGTCACGCGTGTCAGTTAGGACGACATGTTTGTCTTCCTTTTGGACTTTTGGTACTTCAGCCTCTCGGGCGTCGAACAACTTTGCTCTTATTCATTGTGACTTGTGGACATCTCCTATTGTTAGTGTTTCTGGCTGCAAATATTACTTGGTTGTTCTCAATGATTGCTCACATTACTTGTGGACATTCCCCCTTCGGCCGAAGTCTGACACATTCACGACATTATCTAACTTTTTTGCCGATGTCTCTACCCATTTCGGCGCCCGGATCCAGGCCGTTCAAACCGACAACGGCCGGGAGTTTGACAACTCCACCGCACGCACCTTCTTTATGACACATGGCATCCTCTTTCGCATGTCGTGTCCCTACACGTCCCCACAGAACGGTAAAGCCGAACGGATCATTCGTACCACTAACGATGTCATCCGCTCCCTTTTGTTTCAGGAGGGCATGCCTCCTTCATATTGGGCTGAGGCGTTGCACACTGCGACTCTCCTCAACATCTTACCCACCAAGACCCTTGACTTCTCGACCCCGCACTTTGCCCTCCATGGTAGTGCGCCGTCTTACGATCATCTTCGGGTCTTCGGTTGTAAGTGTTACCCCAATCTCTCGGCCACTGCCCCCCATAAACTTTCGCCCCGTTCCGTCCTTTGTATCTTCCTGGGCCACTCTGCTCACCACAAGGGATACCGCTGCCTTGATCCTACCACCAATAGAATCATCATCTCTCGTCATGTCATCTTCGACAAAACCAACTTTCCCTTTGCGGAGCAACCCTCCCCTCCCACGGCTACGAACTTCACCTTATTAGACGAATTCCCTAACACGACAGCTGCTCCCATAGGGCTGCCATTTTTGTCTTCTACAGGTACCTCTCTAGCCGTACCACCACTTCTGGCGCCATTGGTTCCACCAGGGTTTCATACCCTACCTCGCGCGGGTGTTGTGCCACGCGCGGCCACGGCGCCTTCAATGCCCACCGCGCCACGCGTGGCCACATCTTCACCCTCGACGGCCACCCCCGCGCCATGCGCGGATGCCGCCTCTCCTGCACTCCCACGTGCGGGATCTGCGCCACGTGCGGCACCGGCTCTGCGCGTCTACTCCAGGCGTCCCCGACCCGCCGAGCCTCCTCCAGCGGCATCCACTACTCCCTCAGTACCAGTGCCGCTACCTCCTGGTGCTATTGCTGTTACCCCAACAGTGAATCAGCATCACATGACGACACGGGCCAAGGATGGGTTCCGCGTACCATCCCTGTTCCATGTCGCACCACTGTCTCCAGTCCTGAAGACCTTCCGTGGTGCCCTTGCCGATCCCAATTGGCGGGCCGCCATGGAAGAAGAACATGCTGCCCTCATCCAAAACCAGACCTGGGATCTGGTTCCTCGCCCGCGACATGCCAACATTGTCACCGATAAATGGATATTCAAGCACAAGTTCCTCGCCAACGGTTCCTTGGAGCGTTACAAGGCACGTTGGGTCCTCCGCGGCTTCACTCAACGTCCAGGTGTTGACTTTACAGAGACATTCAGCCCTGTCGTCAAGCCTGCCACAGTTCGCACGGTTCTCTCGTTGGCTCTCTCCCGCAAGTGGCCCGTTCATCAGCTCAATGTCAAAAATGCTTTCATCCATGGTACTCTGACAGAGACAGTGTTTGCGGCTCAGCCGTCTGGATTCGAAGACCCTGCTCACCCAGACTTTGTTTGCCGCCTCAACAAGTCTCTTTATGGGCTGAAACAGGCCCCACGTGCTTGGTACAGTCGTTTTGCCACGCACCTGGTCTCCCTCGGTTTCGTGGAAGCCAAATTAGATACTTCGCTGTTCATCTACCGTCGTGGCACTGATATGGCATATCTGCTTCTCTACGTTGATGACATCGTTCTCACCGCCTCCTCAGCATAGCTCCTACGGCAAGTTATCTCAGCTCTTCAGCAAGAATTTGCCATGAAGGATCTGGGTGAGCTCCACCATTTCTTGGGGATGCAGGTACAGCGCGATGATGATGGTATGATTCTCTCTCAGCGGCAGTACATGCTTGACATCCTGGACCGAGCAGGCATGACAGAGTGCAACCTTTGGGGCTCCAGTTGCCTATCCTTCAGATTACCGCAACCTTGCAGGTGCCCTGCAGTATCTGACCTTCACGCGACCTGACATCTCCTATGCCGTACAGTAGGTCTGTCTCCACATGCATGATCCTCGAGAGGATCACCTTGCTGCTCTCAAGCGCATTCTTCGGTACATTCGGGGTACCTTGCACCTGGGACTTCTCCTTCGGCCATCGACGCTGGATGACTTGGTGGTCTATACTGATGCCGACTGGGCTGGTTGTCCAGACACTCGCAAGTCCACCTCGGGCTACGCTGTGTTCCTTGGTGACAACATGGTTTCTTGGTCGTCCAAAAGTCAGAACACCGTCTCCCGCTCTAGTGCCGAAGCTGAGTATCGCGCCGTGGCCAATGGTGTCGCTGAGGCTTCCTGGCTCCGTCAGCTTCTTCATGAGCTTCACACTCCGCTTCACCGCGCCATACTTGTCTACTACGACAACATCAGTACGGTCTACATGTCTTCCAATCCAGTTCAGCATCAACGAACGAAGCATATCGAGATCGATCTTCACTTCGTTCGTGAGAAGGTGGCCATGGGTGCCGTTCGGGTCCTTCATGTCCCCACGATGTCCCAGTTCGCCGACGTCTTCACCAAAGGGCTGCCTTCTTCGGTGTTCACCGAGTTTCGGTCCAGTCTGAATGTCCGTGGCTAAGCACCGACATTCAGACTGCGGGGGCGTGTTAGCGTGTCATGTTGTGTGTGGGCTCTAGGGGGGTTCGGCCAGCCCTTATCCCCCTGGCCGGGTTGTTATATCTGTTGGCAAGGGGTTATCTCTATCTCTATCTCTATCTCTTATCTCCTAGATTAGATCTATTCAGTTATAGGTAGTTATCCCCTTGCCTCTCTATATATGTACCTGAGCATTGACTCTTCATCAATAACAATTCTATTCCCAGCCATACTCCTTCACTAATGATATTTTATTTGGAACATAACTATTTCATGCCAAAATTTCCTTACAGTCCAAAATGCAGTGCCATTTCCTTCAATCATTTCACTTTACTAAGATTCAAATATGTGGTGGAACTAGCACATTAAATACTGTTGGTATATACTTCAGCAACATAATTTGGAAACCTTTTGCTAGTCTTTATATGCTGTTTTTTCACCTTTTGATGTATCTCCAGTTAACCAGTATATTTTTACCTTGTACAGCCAATGAGCATGGTTCTGCCTGGTGTTGTTGGGTTTAAGTTGACTGGAAAGTTACAGAGCGGTGTCACTGCTACTGACCTTGTTCTTACTGTCACCCAAATGCTAAGGAAGCATGGTGTTGTTGGCAAATTTGTTGAATTCTATGGTAAGTTTCATATTCATATTAGTAAGGGAACGGAGCTGCCTTGGTTTAGTTGCATCTTGCTGATATTTTTCCTTTCACTGTTCTGTTCAGGTGAAGGTATGGGCAAGCTTTCTTTGGCTGACAGGGCCACAATCGCAAACATGTCACCAGAATATGGAGCTACCATGGGTTTCTTCCCTGTAGACCATGTGACATTAGATTATCTTAAATTGACGGGCCGCAGCGATGAAACTGTATGATTCTCAGTCTGCTTACTCGTTTGTCCGTTCTACCACTTCGGTAGACAAAATAACCATAAAAGGTGGTTGAATAGAAAATTTGGCAAAACATAACAATGCTGCAACACAGTCATTTTTTATGGTAAAAAATCCATGGAATTTTCACCAGCGTGCCATTGCATTTTTTCCTGCCCCCTTGGTATTACTGGTTATACGCATTTCATCTGTGAAATATTGTATGCTGATGTGTTCCACCTGCTCACCATTCTGTAATCTAAATCTTGCCTTTTGATTTAGGTGTCCATGATTGAAGCATATCTGCGAGCTAACAACATGTTTGTAGACTACAGTGAGGTATGTTTTTTTGTGTTATGGTGTTTGAATTTAATTGTTTGTTAACTAGAATATAAAAATGTTTTGAATTCATGATGGCAGCCTCAAACAGAACGAGTTTACTCTTCATATATTGAGTTAGATCTTAATGAGGTGGAGCCTTGCATTTCTGGCCCAAAGAGGTATGATTGCATGATCTTGGTTTATGTTCTTATTGGATGATCAGATAATGAGGTGTGTAATGTTCAGCTGTTTGTTTTTCAACTTGTAGGCCTCATGATCGTGTCCCTTTGAAGGAAATGAAATCAGACTGGCATGCTTGCCTGGATAACAAAGTTGGTTTCAAGGTAAGCACTTAACCTTGTAGGATATGCTGTTTTTGCACTATGGTGCTGTGTCTAACATTGACATACTAACAAAATACATGTACAAAATTCCAGGGTTTTGCCGTGTCAAAGGAACAACAAGATAAAGTTGTGAAATTTGACTTCCATGGACAGCCTGCTGAAATCAAGCATGGGAGTGTTGTTATAGCAGCAATAACTAGTTGCACAAACACATCGAATCCTAGTGTTATGCTTGGTGCTGGTCTTGTGGCAAAGAAAGCATGTGAACTGGGTCTTCAGGTTTGTTCGCTCATGATTTTTTTCACATATTGTTGCATTGCGTGCTTTTCTCTGCTCTCTTCACTGTGTAAGGCTTCTCTTCAGGTGAAACCATGGGTAAAGACGAGTCTTGCTCCTGGATCAGGGGTTGTCACAAAATACTTGGTACAGAGGTACCTTCTTGTCATTGAATCATTTTAGTGAAAGATGGAACTACAGTATCATTGTGTCATACCTGGGATAAATTTGAACCAAACATGGTGAATTTCTCTATGCAGTGGTCTCCAAGAGTACTTGAACAACCAAGGCTTCAATCTTGTTGGATATGGCTGTACCACTTGCATTGGCAACTCTGGTGATCTAGATGAATCTGTATCAGCTGCCATCACAGATAATGGTACACCTAGATTCTATGCACATTGAATATTTAGCTGCAATTATTTTCTGTCCGGGTAACTTATGCCCTTTTTCAGCTGCCATCATAAATTCTATGCACATTGAATATTTAGCTGCAATTATTTTCTGTCTGGCTAACTTATGTTTTTTCCTTTTTTTGTGTGTGTATAGATGTTGTTGCTGCTGCTGTTTTGTCGGGCAACCGTAACTTTGAGGGTCGTGTGCACCCTTTGACTCGGGCTAACTATCTTGCTTCACCACCTCTTGTTGTTGCATATGCACTTGCTGGCACTGTAAGTCTATGTCGATTTCTCCCACTTTGTGCTCACATTAATTCGATTCTGTAGGAAGAATTGGCATGGTATAACAAAATTATCCGTCTTTGCTTAATTGCTTTTGTTTCAGGGAGACCACTAACATTAGAACTTATACTTTTTCAGGTTGACATCGATTTTGAGAAAGAACCCATTGGAGTTGGAAAGGATGGTAAGGAAGTTTTCTTCAGGGACATATGGCCCACAACTGAAGAAATCGCACAGGTATGCATTCTGTATTTTGTTATTTTAATATCTCCCAGTTATTCTTGTGAAAGTGTGGCTTGTCGTTATCATCTCATTTGTTCATATTCGAGATATATATGTCTCAAGTCTCTCATATTTATTGGCAAATGCTACTCAACAGGTGGTCCAATCTAGCGTATTGCCCGATATGTTCAAAAGTACATATGAGGCTATCACAAAAGGCAACCAGACATGGAATCAGCTGACTGTGCCTGAAGCAACACTCTATTCATGGGATGCAAAGTCCACTTACATCCATGAGCCTCCATACTTTAAGGACATGACCATGTCCCCACCTGGCCCCCATGCGGTGAAAAATGCCTACTGCTTATTGAACTTTGGGGACAGCATCACCACAGATCACATCTCACCGGCAGGTAGCATTCACAGAGACAGCCCTGCTGCCAAGTACTTGCTTGAGCGTGATGTGGACCGGAAGGACTTCAATTCATATGGTAGCCGTCGCGGTAATGATGAAATTATGGCAAGAGGAACATTTGCGAACATCAGGATTGTGAACAAGTTTTTGAATGGAGAAGTTGGACCCAAGACCATTCATGTTCCTACAGGGGAGAAGCTTTCTGTATTTGATGCTGCAACGGTCCGTTACTTGCATGTACACATTGCAAATATCTGTTGCTATAAATATTCCCTGTTAATATCCTTGGTTTTGTTTGTTGCATTAATGCAGAAATACAAGGCTGAGGGTCATGACACTATTGTTATTGCTGGTGCTGAGTATGGAAGTGGCAGTTCTCGTGACTGGGCTGCCAAGGGACCGATGCTGCTGGTAACTCCCATTCCTACAGATTTGTCATCTTATTTTGATCATCTTGTTTGGTAAAGTGCAGCATTGCTAAGAATGTGCTCCTTTTCAGGGTGTTAAAGCCGTGATCGCTAAGAGCTTTGAGCGTATCCACCGAAGCAACCTGGTGGGCATGGGAATCGTTCCTCTCTGCTTCAAAGCTGGCGAGGATGCCGACTCACTTGGCCTTACTGGACATGAGCGGTACACCATCAATCTCCCGACCGACATCAGCGAGATCCGTCCCGGGCAGGACGTGACTGTCACAACCGACAATGGGAAATCCTTCGCTTGCACTCTTCGCTTCGACACGGAGGTACCTACGTTTCAAAGATTCTCCGGACAAACTACCAGAAGTCCATAGCTATTATCTTTGGATAGTGTTGAATTGCAGCTGGTTAGGTCCTCGCAATCGATTTGCTTATGCATCATATGCCCTTTTGTTATAACTGCAGGTGGAGCTGGCATACTTCAACCATGGAGGCATCCTCCCATATGTCATCCGCAACCTGGCGGGATCTCAGGATTAGGAGAAAGCAAATGCCATTTCAACCATGACTGCAACATTGCAGGCTCCTCTCCCCTCTATTGTGTTCGGCCTGCACTGACGTCGAGACTTCGCCTGGGACTGTCAGCCCTCCGTTCGTTAACCGTATAAATAAAACCGAAAATAAAGGTGCAGGTGTGAGCACGGTTGAGGAACAAACAATTTTGTGGCTGTTTGGTTATGATGATGAACCCTAGCTTGTGCTCAGAACAAACAATTCATGGTTTGGTTTGGTTTGGTGTGACTTGCTTAATGTGTGCTATACTGAACCTCGCTTCGTTTCTGGTCGGCTGCCTGGAGTTTTCTACCGTTCAAACATTTGGAAACCTGTCAGAAATGCACCAAGCTCAACATGTTTCAAATGCACAAGCACTTTGGTTAAACATCCTAGAATATTTGGCAACAAGTCTCATGTGCTTCCTGCTAATATAATTATACGTAGAATCTTAATTCAATCTCTTTACTCAATAAATTTCAGGCCCTAAATCTCTTAAGTTTTCATCGAACTTTTAATATCTCATTTCTTATGCTTTTTTTACTCTTGTATTATTGACAATAGACTTTACTTGCCATATATCTACTCTCTCCTTTTTGGGATCTCTGAAACATAAACGTCACTTAGACACAACTTTTTAAAAAAAACTAGAGATAGATCATTACATTACATTGGGCATCTTTCTGAATGAATAATAATTTATAGATCATTACATTACATTGGGCATCTTTATGAATGAATAATAAAGCAGGTCAGCAGCTACAATTGGTGCATCATCTGACAGGCCTCATGGCATTAAGCCATTTAACAATGGATCTTGCAGGGCTAACCATTGACAATCTTGGATCTACCTGCCATTGTCCTGATGTGATCCATCTCTGATCTGAATGAACTGGCCAAAATGAGACCAGAGGATCCCACACAGCCCTGCAGTATCAGTGGGACTATCGATAGATACATTACCATGTGCAAGAAAGAGTTAAGACAAGGGGATAACATGTTTTCAGCCTCTCTAACTCATATCTAGGAAGTGACGGAGCTAAGAATATATTAGGTCGGGTAGACTCTGCACTATTCAAAATTTTCGAAGATTTTCATACAATTTGATAATAATTGAAGTAAAGTTTGAGACTCAACCTTGCCGCTAGGGTTAAGATGATCCCACCGATCAATATCTTAGAGGTGAAAGAAACAAAGGAAAGGCATCTATGTATGTGGCATAAGGATAAGGATGGGATTGGGTGATGGAGGGGGTTGGGATTGGGTGGGGTGTGGGAGCACGGGATGATCGGTGTAGAATAGCATTCTATACCCGTGGTGTAGAATAGCATTTGTGTATATATATATATATATATATATATATATATATATATATATATATATATATATATATGCTAATCTTGCATACCTCGTTTTCGTTCTCCCGACAATGAATATTGAATCATAGGTGATTCACATAAATCATTCACTACGAATGGTTAAACAGTGCTAATATCTTCTAGCTTGAGAGCATCACATATGAACTACACTTGTCCATCAATAATTGTGGTGACATCCAAGAGCATCTATCCCCAAAGTATACTGTACACCTAAGGAAACTAAAACATGCATTGCGAATTGCGAATTGATAACATAGAAGAACATGATGTCTGAATAAAAGGGAGCTTATTAGTGTACCTGTCAACGGGAGCATGACAGCGATGGCTCCAATAGTGCTGAGTGGGCTAATGCTGTACAGTATATTGACTTGTAATATAGCTGTACAACTTTGGGGCAGCAAGTGTAATGCTGCAATCAGATCAAGAGTGCATAACTGAACAACAATATATTGACTGTAATGAATGACAAGAAGAATATCTCCTGTTCTTGAGTTGTACACGCAATTGAAATATAAATTACTAGCAAATTACATTAACTCTAGATGCATGTAACCATGAGGAGACAAGGTTGAAAATCCATTCAAGCACTCCTTTCCCTAGCAATCGCTTCCGATGACGAACAATGCTACAAACCAATTTTGGAAGGCAGGCCATGATCATCTTTCAAATGTAAGACAGCAGCCTGAAATATACGATCAGGTAGATGGAAAGAGACAGCACTGCACAAATGTGCTGCCAGAATAGGAGTGCCGATGCCTCCTTGACACCATAGCCTCTCAGGCTCGCAATTGCTCCAAGTAGGATGGCACTAGGGGAGGAGTATTGCAGTGATAGCACAAATCGGTACATGTGGTCTTGCTCAACAAGTAAATGCAGCCGATTTGCCAGCGCCACAACTCCAATTCCAATGCATGGGAGAACAAGAAGCCTTGCAACAGTTATGCCGGCGATAGTACGGATGCCCAAGGCATTATCATTTGGTCCTTCTGCGAGCATGCCTCCTAGAATTAACATCACCGAGGGAACAACAGCTCCAGCTAGAATCTCCAAACTGTCGGTGAAGAATGAAAGTGGCGCATCAGCCCCAAACACAAATTCTTTGAACACAGGAACCAAGCCAATGATAATGGCGAGCAAGGAGGCAATGGTTGGTGGCTGAAGAACATGCTGAATTGGAGTCTTTTCAGCTACAACCCTGATTCTCCTTACAACTTTTGGCTCTGCCAAACACCTAAGAGACTTCGGACTGCTAGGTCCAGCACCAGAATTCCCGTCTTCTGCAAAATCAATTTCAGGAAATGTATTCTGTGAGGAGCCTGAAATACTCATGAAAATCCTTGCAATGAATGGCGTCTTTGAGTGTTCCGTTTCTTTATCAGCCATCCCAGGCCATTCAGCCTCATGAAGCAGAGGTCTACTGAAGTTGCTGATCTGTTCAGGCTCTTCCACAATCTCGTTTCCCTCACCAACTATCTCATAGAATTGCATCGGTGGCTCCATCATGTGGTAGACCAAGGTGTACACAAGAATAACAGCGACCCACTGAGCGAACGAGACATAAGCAATACCCTTGCGGTGGCATCCAGGACCAAATGGGTGATCAGCAGTATGGCAAACTGAACCGATGATCGCGATCGGGAGGTTACCAGTGTTACCGAACCCAGTCATGATCACTGTGAACCTGAAAAACTGTGGCGGTGGGCGACAGATCAGAGCAACGATGTACCCAAGAACACACCCGATGGCTGTGCTAATCAGCACGTTGACTGGGATGAACCACCAGTGAAGGACATTGTCAATGGTGACAGACTGGCCAAGGTGGACAAAGATCAGGCATGGGAGGAACAGTGCGAAGACGAGCTTGCTCAGAAGCTTAAAGGTGGCCTTGGGAACGATCTGTGTCCTCGGGATGGAGAGGACCAGGCCGATGACTGTCAAGCATAGCAGCTTCATCAGTGGCATAACAGCTGACACCCAATCGCCATGGACAGCCACCTGTGGGTTCATGGACAACCAAGCCATCCCCGCAGCTAAAGATGGATGCTTTTTCTGACTTGGCAAGATCACACCCCTTTTGTCCTTCCAACCAATCACCCGTCTTTCTTTCGCAGATTCAAAGATTCATTCAAGACGTGTCTGTATGCACCAAACTGCATGCAGAAAGCTAACAATTCTGCATGAAAGAAGGAGACGATTCAGTAATGGGGGCATAAGAGCATGGATAGTACAAGTATAATGGACAGATCTGCTGATGCTGCAAAAATGCACAAATTTGTCGATCAAACGACCCCAAAATAAGAACAACACCCAAAAGACCCAAGCTTTCTTGGAACCAAACTGCTGTCACTGCTGAACCACGCGCCAGAGAAATCCGCACGAAACTGGACGAATTAGTGGGAGGGAAAGAAACCAAACAAACTCCAGATGGATCTCCAATCTTTGTACGCCATATCATCTATAGGCGGGGTGGACGGACGGAGGGACGGAGGGAGGGAGGGAGGCTACGAAATGAAAAACGAATACCTTCGCTTCGCTCCGAACCGAGACGGTGGGCGATGGAAGGAGGCGGCCGGCCGTGCGCGCGAGGAGGGCGCACAGGGGAGAAGGATAGGGCGGAGTCGGGAAGGAGAGGAGGTCGTCCACACTCCACACCGTGCCTCCGGGCTCCTGCTCGCTGTGCTTCCTTCCGCCTCTGCAGATCGGAATCAGAGACTCGCGAGAGAGATTTAAGTCATCAAGACATCAGAGGGACCCCCGCTCAAGGAGGGAGACACATGTAGGAGAACAGGGGGCATTTTAGTCATTTGCTATTTGCTATTTTTGTTTTTGAAAATAAAATTTGCTTATGCTAATTAGCGCTTTTTGTGAGCGTGTTTGATTCAGCTTTTCTAACTAGTTTCTCGGTTACCGAACTTAAAGTTGAAAAGAATGAAATTATATTTTTTTCTTCGCAACAATATTTTGTTAGTGCAGACTAAGTTGGAATTTTTTAAAAATAGTATTTTTAAAAAAACAAATTTGTACAATGATTTCAAAAAATTACAAAAATAACATTAGGTCGATCAACCATTGGCTGACTAGTGCCACGTGGCATCCAGTTGCCCGATGAGCCGCCGACTGGCGCCCGGAACACGTCGCGCCGCGTCCCAGCCGTGCTACGCCGCGCCTCCCGCGCCCGCGCACCCCCTCCCCCTCACCTCCCACGCCACCGGCCCCCGCGCCTGCCGCCCACCACCTTGGCTCCTGCCCTGCACGCCACGTGGACGGGCGGGAGCCGAGGTGGCGGGGGCCAGCCGACGCGGGAAGCGAGAGGGGAGGGGCGTGGGGGCGCGGTCGGCGCGGGCGCAGCGTGGCGCGGCGTGTTCCGGGCGCCAGTCGGCGACCCATCGGTCGACTGGCTGTCATGTGGCGCCAGTCGGCCGCCCAAGTGTCGATTGTCTTCCACGTGGCACTAGTCGGCCGATGATTAACCGATCGGATGCTATTTTTTGTAATTTTTTGATTCCGCCATACAAATTTGAAATTTTTTTCCAAAAAATACTATTTTTTAAAAAAAAACGGCTAAGTTGTTCGTCCGTGGATTCCACAACTCTGTTTTATATTGTCATGTATTTTACTGGTTTTTACGAGCTTATTATATTTATTCTTAATTAAGGTATGAATTTATTTTTTATTGTTAAGTTTTATAAATCACTTTTATAAAAAAATATACTCGTTCTGAATCTAATAAATTCTGACTTAAGTTCGGAAAACGAAGACCAGTTTCTAGCAAAGAAATGTTTTGGCAATGATACTCTTTTATGTTGAATGCAGACCTGGCCCTACGGGGCACATTGTGCGATGGTCGAGAGCCCATGCCGAGAAGGGGCCGAAGCCCATGTATACAGTATGCACTTGTACACGATTTTTGTGGATAAATTTTCTCATGATAACTCATCCAATGTTGAGATCAATGATTTTTTTCAGAATTAAAGGTGTTGCAAGTGACTTTGTCAGATTCTGAGGAGTCATGCTGAATAGCGTGGGCCTCATGGCTCCAGAAGTGATGAGTCATTGTCAACGATAGTCAAAGAGGACAGAAGAAGAAGAGATCTGCTGTTTCATGGGCCGCGTGTGACTCGGGTACACGGGCAGCAAGCGACTGTCGGGCAGAGGAGGCTGCGAAGTCGGGCTGGCCCAATCCGGGTACATGGGCCAGAAGCAGTAGAAAACCCACTGGGCTGTTGACCAGGGTTGACTCAGGTACACGGGCGGTGAGTGATTGCCGGGCTGAGAGAGCTACGGAATCGGGCCGGCCCAATCCGGGTACCTGGTGAAAAGTCGGTGGAGGCTTTGTCAGTTTCGGCGCAAAACTGACGACCGTCGATCTTGTATCCGACTGTCCAGAAGAGAAGTCGTAGTCGCTACGAAAGCTTAGCTTCCGGATAAGTCATCTGTAACTCTAGGCCCACAGTCAGTCAGTCGTGTCTGTAAAAATACCTAAGGGCAGTAGAGTCTTTTCCTTTTTTCTTGCGTCTGTAAAAACCCTAAGGGGCTGGTAGAATATTCCTAGTGTTGGGCAGCCTATAAATAGGGCCCCAATCCCTAGGGTTTGGACTACCCTTCTAGAAATCACTTTTTCATCATTCCTTGGGTCACTTTTTGTTCCTGTGCTCTTTCTCTTCCCTTCCTGGTTCTGTGCGCCGCCAAATCCTGGTTTTCATGCATGCAACAAGTTGATTCTTCATTAATGCAGTGAGTTTTTGTTCCCTGTTGAGTGCAAGGCATGCAGTCAGTGCTTGTGAATCAGAATCTTTGAGTACCGAGTGCATTTTTTGTTCACTGTTTGGTCTTTTGTTGGCTGTGTTCTTCGTGCCCGATGTACTAGTTCTTGCTATTGCAAGTAGTACTCGTTCACTGTAGAAACAGTGTTCTAGTGCCAGCTTTTGCTTTTCTGCGTAGCCTTTTTGATCGAAGTAGACTAGGCTAAGTACCTTTTCTGGCTGCTTTTCTACCGAAGCCCCCTCTCTGTTCGAAGCCCCTCAGCTCCGTGAGGAAGGCTTCGATCTAACATCTTCGAAGGCTTCGCTTGAACCTCTGCTTCATTTTTGTGCTGTGTCTCTAGCTTCGTAGAACACTTTGCACTCTGTCAGCTTCACATACTTCGATAGACCTTGCGAAGGTGTTCTCAGTCACGAGCTATTCGAAGTCGTTACATCATCAGGCTTCGAAGTTAGCTTCGAAGCTAATCACTCTGATAGACTTCGTTTTGATTTCTCTGTCGCGTGTCAGCCTTCGCTTCTCTTTTCGAAGTTCACTCTTTTCGAAGGTAGAGTGTAGGCTTCGAGTTTGGTTTCTCTGTCGTGTGACAGGCTTCGCTTCTTTGTTCGAAGGTAGTCCGTCTGTGTGGTGTGTTCGAAGTATTTTTGTTCGAAGGTTTGGCGTCGAAGTACTTGGTTCGAAGCTGTGTTCGAAGTCTTGCCTTCGAAGTACATACTTCGAAGCAGGCTCCGGCGTTGTCATACTTCGCTTTGAAGAATACTTCGCTCCATGCCCCTTCGTACTAGGCTTGACCAAAACACCTTCGGCATCTTCGACATGCTTCGCAACTGACCTCCGAAGCAGGCTTCGTCACCAACCTCCGAAGCAGGCTTCGATCAGCGAAGCAATCTTCGACAATCATCTCCAAAGCAGACCTCGACAGGCGAAGCAGGCTTCGCCAAGTTCCGAACAGGAGACAAATTTGGACGGTAACTTCTCATTTCACCTTACATATACTTAGATCATTTCATTGGGAAGTTTAGGCCTGTTACACAGTGTTCATCTGCCTAGTTGCACTTCTTTAATAATTCTCTGTTTGACATCAGTTGCTTCTAGTCTAGATTCCCTTAGACTTAGTCTTTCTGTTTATTTTCTGCTGCTTAGTCTTTTGAGGTGTGTTGGGTATTGGGAACAGGCCATTGATTCGAAAGAATTTTTAAGGCGCCCATTCACCCCCCTCTGGTCGCTACTTTCGGTCCTACAGATTCTTTGATGTCAGCGCCTGAGATTCTCAAGTTTATTATGGATGCAGATTGCTATCTAAATGTTTCAGTTTCCTATCAAATTCTCTTAACTATATCTATGACTGTAGCTTCTGCCAAAAGAAGTTTCTCAATATTGAAATTGTTAAAGAACTATTTGAGATCAATTATATCACAATAAAGGTTAAATGGTTTGGCTATGTGTACCATCGAGAAGGATATTTTGGACACTATTGATCTCAATATCATCCTTCGTGATTTTGCATCAAGAAATGTCCGAAAAAATATCTTTTTATAAGAAGCAAGGAATAAGATAGAGTTATATTCTTATTTAAGGTAATCATATTAATTATACAAGTACAAATGTAATGTTTTTTAATCTACATTGTTTTTTGCTATTGATAATTATTAGACATGTTAAATTAAAAATATATTATTGAATTTTCTACCCCTTTATACAAATCAAATTAGCTCATGTATTATAAGATTAACCGTTGGCACGAATTCGCCAGAGCGTCTCAAAATCCTAGGACCGCTGGTTGAATGTAGCCATTTGATGATAACTGGTTAAATAAAAACATAAAACCAAGATTTGAGTTTAGTAGGGAAATCATATACTTATGATTCTAGTATGACAATCTCACACTATTAGTATTTTCTTTTTGTTCATATTTATTTTGTTGTTGGTTTTATTAGTCTTCCTCTCTGGCTCTCTCTCCTCGAGCCCGGTGGTGGGAGCGGCGATGGTGTGCACCAGTGTAGGTGTAAGAGCATCTATATTGTAATTGTTATTTTTGACTTGCTATTCATAGCAATAGCAAGTCTCCTTATTTCAATTGGTTTGCTATTTTGTTACTAACTCCATTGTATTTGCTATTAGAATTGTTATTTTAGAAAACTTGCTATTTCTCTTACCAAAATAGCAAGTTTAGTAAAAAAAATAGCAGACCCCATAAAATAACAAGTACAATTGAGACATCTTTTAATAATTCTTGCTATTTTTAAGAATAACAATTATGAAATGCTATAAAGATCTTACTCGAGGCGCCGCCGGATCGGCCGACTCGCGCGGCGCCTGGTTTCTTCCGTTTTACCCTACATTTTAACCTATGAGTGCGTGCCGAACGGGCTGTGGTCTGGCGTGCGGCGGCAGGTGAGAAGAAGCTGGGGAAGGTGATCGTGCCGGACAAGTGGAAGGAGGGCGCCAGCAACACCTACGAGAGCGGCGGCCGCAAGATCAACGAGAACAAGCTCCTCTCCAAGAAGAACAGGTCGGTGCCCGCGGCTCCTCTTCTCGGTTCCTCTAATCCTGAGCGAAAAAAAAACTTTTCTGATTACGTCCTGGTTGGTGACAGCGATTGGGATGCTGCCGCAAATCCCCATTTTGCATTGACAGATTGATTGGTAGATTAGGTTAGGTATTGGTGACAATTGTTTGTTCCTGCCCGATCTTATAACGCTATATGCCCTGGGTTCCTTAATTGATCATTTTGGGGCAATTTCAAGTTTATTACCTATGGGATTGCTGCATCATGGGTGTGATTCAAGCAGTAGCTACAAAAGTAAGTCGTTGAATGAGGATCATAGATGTTCCATAGAGCAGATATTGCCTCGAATATCCATAGATCCATGATAATTGTAGGTGAATTTGAAGTTCAAAACACAAAATGAAGATTTAGAAAACGACTAATCAAAACTGGTGAGCCTTTTAGGGGAACTGCATAAGCAGGGTAGGGGAACTGAATCAACTGATGCAAGTGTAACAGAATTGGAGGAGTCAGGATATGGTGAGGTAAAGTAGCAAGATGTTCGTTTTTGGGGTGTGTCTTCAATTCAAAATTCAAATTATTGCATTGAATTTTCTTGCTAGGGGTGTTCAAAAACAGGTTGAACAAACCTTTCAAAATCTTATATCACACCCTGTGGAAAACATGGTTGAACACCCCTGTTGCCCGCTGTTTTAGCTGTAGTCTTAAAATATTCCGGGGTTTGGAAAAAAATCCTTGGTGTGTTCCCCTGAACAAGCCACCCTGTTTCTTTTCACTACTAAAGTGTTCCATGTTTTTGTTTATCACTTTTCAATTTAACTTCTCACATTATACTTGAAAGAAAAGATGTGGTGAATGTTGCTTGAGTGTATGTACTGCTGCTTAATATCAGGTGGACTCCATATGGAAACACAAAATGCATAATCTGCAAGCAACAGGTGCACCAGGATGCCAAGTACTGCCACACCTGCACGTATTCAAAAGGTAAGGAACTTGCTCCATTGGGATCACCCGGCACTTAACTGACATCATGACTTACAAGTGAATATTATTTGTCACGGGTTTAGTATTATGATTTATGAGACATTATCCAGAATTTACTGGTTCTGACTATTGACCATAATATTGACTGTTCAGGAGTATGTGCAATGTGTGGGAAGCAAGTGCTGGACACGAAGCTGTATAAGCAAAGCAATGTGTAATGCCAGCTCCTGTGCCATCCAGGATAATCTTGTAACTACCTGTCAGTGCTCAACTTGTGACATCTTGTACTTGCAATCTAGCTGTGGAAAAATAGTTACTTGTGTTCAAGAATTATGTACTTGGCTAACCATTATGGAATGGAACGTCTCCAAACTTCAAGCTTCCAGCAATTCTATTCAACACCATTCTGACTTGGTTGTGCTTTCTAGCTTTCTTCTACTTTCTGTACTGTTTGGGGGCACGAGGCTGGTGCTGAACGAGTTACTGACTTACTGCAATGGCTCACTGATATCTCCAGTCTTTGCATTACATGTCCAGAATTTGTGCGTTTCTAAAGAGATTTTGTGTTCGGTTCAGGGCATGGGGACATGCAAACATTTCCATTTCTGATGCTTATATAACCTAACATCCGAACCATTGTCTTATGCATAGGAAATGAACTCATTGTTCTCATTTCACCTCTTAAACTTCAAGGGCAGAAAATCATTTTTTTAATGACATGTTTGATCTTTCTTAATGAAATTACAAATAAGCTCTTCTGTATTTTATCTTTTGAAACATGATCCTATCTAGGCTGTGCACCCGCTTAGGTTTATCTTCTCTCCTTGAAATGATTAAAAACCACACCATCAAAACCTGGAATCTCGTAGTTTAAACCTAGAACACGGCAGCTAATCTGAACTCAGGCTTTTAACACTGGGGATAGAGCAATATTACAAATCTTCATTGCTAATGTTACAGTTTGTCAGAAGTTTGCTGCTTGTTTATGCTGCTACATTATGCATCCAAGCAACGTACATTAACGCAATGGGGGCAGCATCAACCGAGGCCGGCTACAACTAGCTATTCATTTCTATGGAGTAGAAAGACTAACAAAAATACAGGAGACTAGGTTACATGCTACAATGCACAAGAAAAATGGAGTAAATCGTGTGCTTGAACTTATTTGTTTGCAGTAAATTGCAGGGCAGCAGTGCCAGTCGCTTCTCCTTTTCTTGCAGTTTCAAGTTTTCTGGTTGAGCACGTGGCAGAGTTGGGTCTTCTGGCTCTCCACCCGAGCTTCTAGAAGCTTCGCCTTCAGGCTCTGCTTCTGAACCAGCTACGTGCAGCTTCTGAACCTGCGATTGAGCTGGGTGTTCATCGAGTCAGACGAGCTCCATTGCCCTATGCTTGGAGAGCTGAATCCTACATCTTGATTCATGCCTTCGGTTAGTTCAGTAGAAGAAGGCATGCCATTTGACAGCCTTTCGTTTGATGATCTCCCATTCATCATCTCCGCAATATCTTTCTTGAAGATTTCACAGTTTTTCAGAGGACGTGACTTCCAGATCTTTGATATGGCCGACTCTTTCTTCTTGGATTGTTTCCTGTCTGTCAAGTACACATTGCTCAACTCCCCACTCATGTTGTCATTATGCCCAGCCTCAGAATTATCGTCTCCACTGGTCCAGGAAATTTTGTCACATATCTTGTTGACTGAAAGTTCGCTTCCATTCCGTGAAGAGCTTGAGTACTGCATCTCTTTATTACTCATGGTCTCCCAGCTGCTGGAGTCATCCATATCACTCTCGTTGTAAGGGCTTTTATTTGAGTACAATTTGGTTTGGTTTTCCAGGAATATATCAGCCATTGAGCAAACTTCTTCGATTTCTGATTCATGCACTGAAGAGCCGTGGTTACAGCATGGTTCTGTTTCCCTTTTCTCAAGCTCTTCACTAGGGTGTAGCTCTTTAATGATGGATAATAGGTCATCTGATGCTGCTGATGATTCATACCTGAATTCAATCTCCTGTTCCCTGTTGGATCCAATTGACCGTACAATGTTTTTTGCTGTCTGTACTAAGGCGCTGTCTCCCTTTGTGTCACTGAAAGAGGCAATGAAAGCCTCAACATCATGTTGCAGTTTGCCCAGCTCTTCATATTTTGCTTCAAGAGTGAGTTTAGCATCAACAAGTTTCATCTGCACACGCTCTTCACGCCACACCTCAGCCATCTGCAGCAGTTTCCTGTCCTCATCTACCTCTGTCCGCAATTTCAGAGAGTCTTGCTTCAAGCTTTCAATCTCGGCCTTTTGTTCCTCTATCTCCCTCACTAGCTTGCTGCACACTTCCTCAGTGAGTTCATGTGTTTTCCTCTCGTTGTCATACTCCTGCAACAGATTGTTCACTGCCATTTTGACATTTTTCAACTCATCGACAAGCTTCGAGTTAATCTTCTCCAGCTGCCTTTGGTTCTTCTTCTCATGTTCGAGGTCTGCTTTCATGTTTTCAACAATGGCTTGAACCTTCTTGTGTTCTCTCTTCCGCCAAGCTGCTTTCTCCTCCGTCAGTTTCTTGAACAAGTGATCTAGTTGCTTCTTGGCTGAAAGCCGCTCAGCTTCTAGCTTGCTCACTCTATCTCGTGCCTGCTGAAGCTCCATCTGGAGGGTAGATACATAACTTTCCCCTTGCTGTTTATCGATGAGATTTAGTTGGCTGGCGATAACATAAGCACCATCTGATTCTATCCCCTTTATGCTCTCAGGCTCCCACTTTGTTGCATTCTCCAAGCTGGTAATAGGCAACACATTGGAGGCAAGATGAAGTTGGACCTGCACAATTACATCCATCAAATTAACTTACAATATAGTGGAAATACCAGCATGCTTAGTGCAAGTAATTTCTAATTCTAGCATTACCGCCTCAAGCTCTCCACTATGTCGTTCCAAGACGGAAATGGGGCTTGAAATCTCATTCTTCAGACCATGTCGATTATTAAAATAATCCTTTCGGAGTAGCTGGACTTGTATATGTCTTGGTATGTCCTGCCATATAAGTAAACACAACCAACAAGTGAATATGCAACCAACAGATTATCAGAAATCAGAAACTATACATTGTGTGTTTGCATCTCCTCCCAAGATGTCACTCTGTTACTATTGCTGGAATTTTGGGATAGACTCATATGAATATTTCAGAAATTCCAAAATAAATCGCAAAAGCCCATGCCAAGAAAAGGAATACTGAGTGGTCGGGTATCGGACTCGGCTCTGCCGAGTGCCAGACTCGAACCAGAGACTCGAAGGTCAGGGTTCAACACTTCACGAGTGCTTGATCCGAGTCGGGACTCAGGGTCAGGGGTCGGCTTGCCGAGCCCAACCACGTGTTCCTGAAATCTGACTCCTTGCCTTGTAGAGATGCAATCCTTCCTTTTCTTGTTCCGATTCTTTGGGAACGTGGCGAAGTTTGTGGGATATGGTTATATGAAAACTGATTTGATTGAGATCGTGATCGTGACACGAGATTTGATTGCTCCCATATAAATACCTGTCAATTAGGTCGGTTCCTATATATGCAAGAACGAGATAGCAGATCAAGATGAAGAATCATGGTAGGGTTCTTGGTTGTCTCTTCTCTCTACTGAGTTGCCGTTGTAGACTACTCCATTCCATCCGCCGGCGTGCACCAGGAATGGGAGAGAAAGTCTCCGGAACTAGTCGTCCTTGTGATCATGCACGCTCAAGTTCGTCAACACGGCTCGTCTTCTGTCTACGTCTACCGTCGGTCGCCGTCGGGTGCTACGATCTGACAACAACAGGAGTACTTCTGCACCGACTGTGGATTCGTCCTCGGCAACCGTATAGTACGTGTGTTACATCTTCGTACGGTTATTAATCATGTTTTGCCAAATCATGATTATTCTATTGTGTTTCACTAGTACGATAGATCTGTTCATGCTAGTTTCTGTGGATACCATGATTTATCTTATTCGGAAATTAATTGTGAAATTACCTAATACTCCAACAACTATGTAGGTAACAAATTCAGATAGCAGCTACAGTAAGATGATCTTACTAAGATCTACTCTTTCTTCATGTAATCATGTTACATTTTACAATAACTCTTCTGTAAATAGTAAATACAAGCAAACCTCGCAAATAAAACACATATGCAGATAGATAACCCAAGATGAATAACTGTTCCTATAAACCTCCGGCAGTTCTACCGCTTTCCATTGGCGTATCGCTCCGCCATTAAGCAGCATAGCATCCTCCATCCTAAATCACCACAGGGCAAGCCCCGTTCCCCCACACAGGTAGACATTTCCAAACCCAAGGCACAAAAGCATGCAGTTGTTTGCTCTTGCAACCAATGTCAGATGCACAGAACTGACACCTATAACCCCAGTAGGAACATTCTCAAAACCTAATGACAGCAAGCAGCTGACAAGGTACCAGTAATTCCAGTATGCATCCAAGCAGCAGCAGCAGAAGCAGGGGACAGGCCGGTTACTTCCATATCAAGAATCAAGTGAGGTACAGAAGTTCACACTGATTCTGATTGCACTGCGCACCGAAGAAGATTCAATGTCAGGGCTGATCCCCACGTAAGCGTTAGGGGTGAATCACATGAGCAAAGATTAGATCACAAGAAACGCGCCCATGGCCAGAGCCAATAAATGCCAGTCGTAACGATCACGATGTAGCACCAAATGATAGTAGAGGAAGCTGCTCAGCGGCCACAGGACGCCATTAATGGAGGAATGCGTGCTTCCATCTGGAAGCGCCCTACGCTGCAGCAACGGCTAACACCTACTGCCGCCACGGGCAGGAATGGTTGCTGCCTTCCGCGGTGGTACACGGGTAGAGCGATTCAATGCATCCAATGGCGCCCAAATTGGAAGAAAATTCGAGCTTGAAGTAGCTAAATTGAGCTAAAATTCAACTAAATTTGTATTAAAAAAGGTCGCATTGGGGGTCAATTACCTCGAGACCAACATGAGCTCCGGCTCGGCGCCACGCGGCGGGAGCCTCCTCCGACGGCCGCAGCTGCCACACCGCCGCAGCGAGCCGCCTCACGGAGGGGTCCGAGCCGACCTCCAGATCCTCGCGCATCCCCTCCGCATCGGATTTATCCTCCCGCGCCTCGGCGCCCCACCGCAGCTGCGGAGTGCCGGGCCCGCCGCGTGGAGCGGCGACGGACGAGGAGGGAGCAGCAGGGGCGACGACGGGGGTTTTGAGCTGCCTGCGGCGGGGACGGACAGCAGCGGCGCGAGAGGACGAGCGCGGCATTGTGGGAGCTGACTAGCTAGCTAGGGTTCCGGCAACGGGGCCGACATGGGTGGGGTGGTGGAGGGAGGAGGAGCCGGAGTGGGAGCCTGGGAGGATATTGGGAAAATTACTCATTTGCTCCAAAGTTTACCGGAATATTTGATGATTTGCCGCTCTTAAAAATGGGTTTCACTTATTTGCCACTTTGGCTCACTGTTATACACTCAAATGGTTTCACTTGTCATCTACACAAGTGACAAATAATCAAAGTATACAAACTTTTTAGTGGCAAATCCTCAAATTTCCCAAGTTTACCCACATTTGGAACTCTTTGCACAAGTGTTTTAAAGTTGTCGAGTTAAATTGCAGATTTGTTCCACTTTAAGATTTCTTCAGATTTTAATTATTTTGTCGCGCCTAGATCATCTCCATTGTAATTGCTATTTTTTGACTTACTATTCATAGCAATAGCAAGTCTCCCTATTTTATGTAGCAAGTTAGGTGAGAGAAATAGCAAGTTTTCTAAAATAGCAAGTCAAATAGCAATTACAATGGAAACAACTTTTAGACAATTCTTGCTATTTTTAAGGATAGCAAGTTGGATAGCAATTACAATGGAGATGCTCTTACTTCCGTTCAGTTTATCCCGTTCCCATTCCGTTACGACCCGACTGTTCGTCTCCCGTCGCCGCCCATCGCCGTGCAGCCATCACCCGTCGTCCGTCGCGCTCCTGCACCTGGGCGGTTGCCACACAGCCATTGCCCGTCATCCGTCGTGCACCCGGGCCTGGGCGGTCGCCGCGCAACCGTTGCCCGTCATCCATCGCGCGCTTGGGTCATCGCCGCTCGAGAGGTCGTCGCCCGTCGCTCCTGCTCAAGAGGTCGTCGTCCGTCGCGCTTGCCTTCTCCTGCTTGCCAGCGGTCGCAGTTCCTGCCAGCCATCGGCGCTCCCTGCGATCATCGCTGCGCCCAGACAATTTGTATCACTCAACCAGTGGATTGGTTTGGTCTTCAAATTGTGGAAGGTCCTGATGACTATGATAAAGACATACCTATCGAAGAAGATATTATTTGTCAGTTTTTGGGTATATGACAAATGAAGATAGTATAAATGAGATTGATGTTATTAAAATGAAACTGCTATAGTACACATTGATGGTGTTGATGTTTTGGTTGATGAGGTGATTCCTGATGGGGTACAACCCAGTTATGACATGGAGCATCCCAAAATTGTATTAGCAATCAAAAAGTCTGATCGTAGTAGATTTGTTGGCTATTGTAAAGTCGATGGTTGTCCTTGGAAATAGCAGCAGTCAAAAACACCTACCAATGTAATCAGGGTACGTGTACTAACTTTTGTCCTAAATTTGTTTAATTGTTATCTTTTAATTGTAAAGTTGATGTTGTCTTTGAATTTTTTTAGGTCAACCAACTTGAAAATGAGCACATGTGTTTTTATACTAGCAGGATCAAATCTAGCATGTCTTTCTCTGGGCTGGGTGGCTTCAAAAGCAACAAGTATTTTACGCACTAATCCTAACATGGGTGCAAAAAGAAATGCAAGAGAAGTTGCAAGATGATTATAATGTCACTATTGGGTACGACACAATGTGGAAGGGGAGGAAAAGAGCTATCAATGAGATGTATGGTAGTTGAAGGGGAAATTTTCAATTGATATATGAGTTCAAGGTAAAGGTAGAGCTCAGATGTCTAGGTAGCATTGTTGAGATTGGAACACAAACCAAATGGAGTAATGTACATTTCCATAGATTCTTTATTGCATTTAAGCCTTGCATTGAGGGATTCTTAAATGAGTGTAGACCATATATTAGTATTGACTCGACTGCTTTGAATGGTAAATGGAATGGACACTTGGCTGCTGTATGTGCACTAGATGTATATAATCGGATGTTTCCGGTAACATTTGGGCTAATAGATTATGAGACTGAGGATAATTGGACCTGGTTCATGACGCAGTTAAAGAAGGGCATTGGTGAACCTCCTCTTTTAGTTGTTTGTACAGATGCATAAAAAGGTTTAGAGAATGCAGTTAAAAAAGTTTTTCCACATGTTGAGCAAAGAGAATGCTTTAGGTATTTAATGGACAACTTTGTAAAAAAATCCATGGTGACATCCCTAATCATATGTGGCGTGCTGCGAAGAAATATATGCTAGAGTTATTTAATTATCACATGGACAAGGTCCTAGAGCAATGTCTTACAATTGCTGATTATCTTAGAAAGTATCATAACTTAATCTGGATGAGATGTTTCTATAACACAAATATAAAGTGTGAATACATTAATAATAATTATCATAAAAAGTATTGTTTGTTTGGTTGCATGCTCAAAGAATTGTATTCTTTTTCTCTCACCATCTCTCTTCTCTCCCTCTCCCTGTCATTCCCTCCCATATTCTCTCATTCTCTCTCCCATTTTGGTCATTCCAGAGAAGCCCACGTGTTGCGCCTCAGCCATCGACCTCAGTCACAACGGCCTCTTCAACACGATACCAGAGAGCATTACATAGATCAGGATATTGACATACTGTACACGGTCAACGTGTCTAGGCACATGCTTTTCGGCGAGCTCCTGTCGAAGATATCCAACATGGGGACCGTTGCCGCCGACAGGGGAACGAAGACGAGGGCCGTGCAGGGGGGGTGAAGAGGAGCGTCGTGTAGCTCGGCTAGTCATTTACACAGCTCGGCTAGTCATAGAGGAGCTCCGTACAGGGGGCGGAGACGAGCGCCTGTGGCGGAGAGTACCATGGCCGTCGGCAGCGACCACACGCAGGGAGGGAACGGGGCGTCAGAGAGGATGGGTGTAATGGTTGTAACAGAAGAGCAAGGGTATAATAGGAATATCACATGATAGAAATTAGACAAAACAATTAAAATCTGAAGAAATCTTAAAGTGGGGGCAAATCTGCAATTTAACTTTACATCTTTGGGGCATTTCTGCAAAGAGTTCTAACTCTAGGTAAATGTGTAGTGACCTTCAACTTTGGGGCAAATGAGCAATTTTTCTGAGGGAATTTTGCAGACCCGCCCCTTTGGGGTCTATAAAAAGGGTCATTTCGGACAATGTAATAACATTATAGTTTTTTGTATAAAAAATGTTTCAATAAAATAAATAAATTGAAAGTAACATAATTAAAAATAAGTTGAAATATGTTATTCACATGTATAAAATATTAAATGTCAACTACTGAAACATAATAAAAGGGAAAATTTGCTACAAGACATCCAAAAATCATGGTTTTTGTTGATGGACATCGTAAAAATGTGACTTTGTTAGAAGATATCTCAAAATTATGAATATTTTTTATAGGACACTACCACCATTATTTTAATATTTTCCTCTCTCAGCTTCTCCTCTTTCTGCCACGGCAGCAACGTCTGCGTCACCTGGGCCACCATGGATCCGTATCGAGACCTCCCCATCACCAGCCACGGCGGCAGAAAGAAGCTTGTTAGCCTCAAACGACAACGACACACCCACCTGTGGAGTAGGGCCTGTAGAAGGCTAGAGGCGAAGTATCTAAAGCCGTAGCGACAGAGGCGCCGGGTCTGGCACCCCGACGATCGGCGGAGAGTCCGGCAAGTGGCTCCATCGCCGACGTCGACTATAGCTGGCAGAGCGGAGAGGATAACCTAGGGAGAAAGGAAAAAGAGAAGAAGCATGGGTATTTTAAACATTTTATAAATTTTTTTTTGAGAAGATATTAAAATAATGGTGACGTTGTTCTGCAGAAAATATTCATAATTTTGGGATGTCCTCTGGCAAAGTCTCGTTTTTACGATGTCCATCAACAAATACCATGGTTTTTAGATGTCCTATGACAAATTTTGCCTAATAAAAAGTATGCTGTACTTATTTCTTGGTGTTGTAAATATTATTGTCGAATGTTATATTTGTTTAAAATATTTGTTTACAATATAATAAAAAAATTCACTAAGCGCTGAAACCCCATCTATTTTTTAAATTTTTAGGAGAACCTAAATAAAACATTATTAATACAAAATGAATATATTTACACATGGTAATAAAGATTTTTTTTTACTTTTATGTTATACCTAAGACTAATTTTATATAAAAATATACAATCACGTGCAACATTAAAAATATACTAATTTTATACAAATTCTAGATCAATACAATGCGCATCACAGATCTGTAGTTGTAGCTTAATGACTGGACATGATATCTAACTTGTTGAGAGAGCTTATATAATGCATCTGAGCTCATCGTCCGGGATAAACAGGTGAGTTATTAGTAACAGATATACATATATGCACGTTATTGGTACATTTCATTAGTGTCAGACGTTCATCACTAATAATAATCGATCATTATTGACACGATAAAAATGATGGTTCTATACTTGTCACAAAATATCCATTACTTGCTAGTCACTAATGGACTTTTGTAAGATAACGTGGATTCATACTTGCAATATCTTTTTGTGACAATATCAGTGTAATATATTTCTCAACAAATATTGTTCAAGACCAATCACGTTGAGATTAACCTACGTTTCGTCCATGAACGAGTCGCCCTTAGTCTATTCACAATGAGGGTTTTATGGGGTGTTTCATGGTATTAATTATCATGCCACATCAATTTTTTTGCTGACATGACATTCAATTAATGAGTAAAGAAAAGGAAGTAGTGTCATCACCATGACATGGTGCTAACCCGTTTCCAAGGCGGATGAAACGAAATGAAACACCCATTGAGAGCCAAATCGTTTCATCAGACAGAGAGTATTTCATGAGAGCTGGTTGCATTTAATTATACTGGTTAGCTTAGGAAATATTGAAATGAAACTCTCCACTGAGAGAGTGTATTTTATTCAATTGTAAAGCTGACGATGTGGCATTCTAGAAAACAGTGTTATGAAACCGACCGCTGTGAATAGCTTTAGAGAAGTTCGTCTTTTACGTGTTCCAACCACTACAAGAAAACTAGAAATTTTCGTCGGCCTTTTTAACTTCCGTCGGCTTTTGGGCAAGCCGACGGAAGTTATTTAACTTCCGTCGGCCTCCACGAGCCGACGGAAGTTAAATTAACTTCCGTCGGCTTCTGACAGTGGCCGACGGAAGTTAGCGGGGAATTTTCCGCGGCCGCTCGGATCCCCCTAACTTCCGTCGGCCAGCATTAAAGCCGACGGAAGTTAGCTAACTTCCGTCGGCTTTAATGCTGGCCGACGGAAGTTAGGGGGATTATTCCCCAATTGTGCGCGCGTACAGGGAGACCTAATCTCCCTGTACGCGCGTGCGCCCGCCCGTCTCGCCCTGCCGCAGCCGCCTACCGCCGCCACCACCTCCTGCCGCCGCCGCATCCTCTCGCCGCCGCCGTGTCCCAGACGCCTCCCGCCGCCGCCGCCGCATCCTCCCGCCGCCGCCGCGTCCCGGACGCACCCGCCGCCGCCCACGCCCCCACCGCCCGCCCCCGTCGCCGCCGGCCCCCGCCCACCGCCGTAGGCCGCCGTGCCCCTCGCCGGTGTCCCGCCGCCGCCCACGCCCCCACCGCCCGCCCCCGTCGCCGCCGGCCCCCGCCGCCGGCCCCCGCCCACCGCCGTAGGCCGCCGTGCCCCTCGCCGGTGTCCTGCCGCCGTGCTCCCGGCCACCGGCCAACCGCCATCGGTGCCCCGCCGCCGCCGTGTCCTCGGCCCCCGGCCGCCGGCCACCGCCCACGCCGGTGACCACCGCCGTCCATCCCGGCACCCCGCCGCCGCCGCCACCATTCACCCATCACCCGCCGACCGTAGCCGTCGCCGCCGTCGTTCCCAAGTAATTTTTATTGCATGTTTATTGCATGTTTATTGAATTGAATCAATGTTTATTGCATTTTTGCATGCTCTCATATTGCTTGAGGTTGATGACATAGTGATGAAATCATTTAATCAGTGTTTTTGTGAAAAGAACATGTGGCATGAGACTTAGACCAGATTTATAGTCAAATAAAACTAATAATGTCAGGACTGAGGAATTTTTTAATATATTGTCATGTTTTTCATGTTGTAATGAATTGGATCATGGTTGTCACGGCGTCACCTAGGCGCCGACTAGGCGTCCAGGCGGTCCCCACCGAGCGCCATGCCGGCTAGCCTCGCCTGGTGGAGTTGGGCGCCCGCCTGGCCATTCAAGGCATCACCCATGGTGACTAGGTGGTCACCGGGTGTCTCTGGGCGGCCGACTAGGTGAAAGTGCCTTTGACTAAGGCGTCAGCGCGTCGCCCTAGCTAGCCCCCCTATCGAGTCTCGACTGAGTCGACTCTCTACCTCCCCTTCCACTTGCGCCACCACCTCTGCCCCTTGCGCCGCTGGCCGCCGCCTCTGCTACCCCTCCCCTTGCGCCGCCGGTCGCCGACTCTGCGCTACCCTTCCCCGTGCGCCGCGTCGCCGCCTCTGCTACCCCTTCCCCTTGTGCCACCACCGCCTCTGCTACCCCTCCTCGTGGCACCTCTCTCCTTTCTGCATCTCTAATCCTCTCCCCCTCCCTCGCGGCGATGGCGCGGCGAGGGCTCGATAGGGCATGGCGAGGGCGTAGCAGGGCACTTCCGTCGGCCAAAGGCTGACTTCCGTCAGCAATTGGTCGCCGGGTGTCTCTGGACGGCCGACTAGGTGAAAGTGCCTTCGACTAAGGCGTCGGCGCGTCGCCCTAGCTAGCCCCCCTCTCGAGTCTCGACTGAGTTATGGTTTACAAATGGGCTTTAAATGAGCTGAAATTTAAATGGGTTGTGTGGTAAAATTGAAATATATATGTGCTATTAATTATATTCTTGTGTTAATTTGTGGTTTGTTGATGATTTCATTACGGTGATTAGTATATTATATATATATACTTTATTATTATATATATTTTTTTTCGTATGCAATTTTTTATTTGACAACAACGTAGATAGTGTAACGAAAACTATGCGTCACCCGTTTCGGACCAACATGTCTCACACGTGTCATGCGTGTGAGATGTGTAGGTCCGGAATTGTCCCTTTTTGGACAGCCTCGGAGTGGGCGACAGAGCGTGGTTTTATGATGAGTCATGAGTCCGAATGGGATTTCAGTAACATAACCTTGTTGTTCTCCATTGCACCACTATCAGGCGTGCAATTGGAGAACAGCGGGGTTATGCTGCTGAAATTTCGTTCGGACTCATGGCTCGTCATAAATACCACGTTTTGTCGGTCACTCTTGGGTGGGTTTAGGACCTATCTTTTCCTATAGACCATTGTTGTCACGGCATCGCCTGCGCCGACTAGGCATCCAGGCGGTCACCGCTGGACGCCATGGTGAATTGCGTCGCCGGTGGGCTCTGCTTCCCCTTGCGTCGCCGGCCGCCCGGCCGCCTCTACTTCCCCTCCGTTGTCCGGAGGCGGAGGCGGGGGGTGGCCAGGGTGTGTGTATGTTGCGAGCCTCTTGACTGAATGAATGTTTTGCATATAGAATGGCTGAGGACGACCGACGGTGGATGTATAGTGGTTGGATGAAAAGTGGAGCTCACACGAGGGAGTGGGTAATCAACGCTGAGAAATTTGTTGATCGTGCATTCGCTTTGACAACAAACACTCCCGCGAGGTGCCCATGCATGAAGTGCAGAAATTCTCGTTGGCAAGACAAGAGGACGATGTCGTTGCATATTTGCAAATATGGTTTCGTGCCAGGTTATGAAGTTTGGTCTTTTCACGGCGAGACAGGCCTTGAAAAAACGGTATTAGTAGTGGAAGAAGAAGATGATAGCGTTGCTGACGATAGGATGGATGAGATGGTTGATGCTATACGACCGGAGTTTGAATCAAACCCCGAGGATCCTCCAACACCGGAGGTTCAAAAGTTTTTCGACATCCTTCGAGCTTCAGAAGAGCCATTGCATGAGCACACCACCGTAAGCGTTCTCGCTTTCGTGACTCGTATTATGGCTATTAAGTCAAAGTTTGCATTTTCAAACAATTGTTATAAGGAGCTCTTGAATCTGATCAGCGATATCCTTCCTAAGAACCATAAGGTGCCGAAAGACATGTATCAGTCAAAGAAAATGCTTTCTGCTCTCGGTATGGAGTATGAGAAGATTGATGTGTGCCGAGATAATTGTATGTTGTTCTGGAAAGAACATAGTAATGAGGTGAAATGCTTAAAATGTGGTAAACCGAGATTCGTAGAGGTCGTAAATGAAGACGGAGAGAAGGTGACGACAGAGGTTGCTCATAAGCAACTTCGTTACATGCCTCTTACACCTCGGGTGAAACGATTGTTTCTATCAAAGAAAACCGCTAGACATATGCGATGGCATAAAGAAGGTGTACGTGAGAATAATGAAGTAATGGTGCACCCATCTGATGGTGCGGCATGGAAGGCTCTAGATGATTTTGATGCAGACTTTGCTAGTGATGCAAGGAATGTTCGCATCGGGTTGGCAACTGATGGATTCACCCCTTTCAATGTAACGGCATCGTCGTACTCTTGTTGGCCCGTGTTTGCTATTCCATACAACCTTCCACCTTCATTTTGTATGAAATATGAATTTATGTTCCTGTGTCTCATTATACCCGGTCCAGATCATCCTGGAACACGACTAAACGTGATGTTGAAGCCCTTAATTGAAGAGTTGAAACAATTGTGGAAAGGAGTTGAAGCATATGACTATGACCAGAAACAAAAATTCAATCTTCGAGTTGCGTATCTGTGGTCGGTTCACGATTTTCCGGCATACGGTATTTTTTCTGGTTGGAGTTGTCATGGAAGGTTGACATGCCCGATATGTGCAAAGGACACAGATTGTTTCCGTCTGAACTTCGGGGGAAAGATTTGTTACTTTGATTGCCATAGATGCTTTTTGCCCATGAATCACCCATTTAGGTTACAGAGGAACAATTTCAAGAAGGACAGCATTGTTGTAAAGGGACCACCAAGGCGTTTAAATGGTACAGAAATCGCTGATATGCTGAATGAGTTGGTCCTTAATGAAAATGAGGATGGATTTGTAGGATTCGGAACCGAACATAATTGGACTCACATATGTGGTTTATGGGAACTGCCGTACGTCAAATCACTAATTCTGATGCACAACATTGACGTTATGCATCAGGAACGTAATGTTGGTGAAAGCATTATAAGTACATGTATGGATTTTACTGACAGGACAAAAGATAATGTAAAGGCGAGAAGAGATTTAGCTGAGATTTGTAATCGACCAACCCTTGAGTTGACGAATAGTGGTGGCAAGCCACGTGCCCCATTTTGTTTAAAACCTAAAGAAAAAAAACAAGTAATGAGGTGGTTGAAAAATTTGAAATTCCCAGATGGTTACGCCGCAGGATTTAGAAGAGCTGTGAACTTGAAGACAGGGAAATTAAATGGATTGAAAAGTCACGATTACCACATAATAATGGAAAGACTCCTTCCTGTAATGTTTCGTGGGTACCTGAATGATGATGTGTGGAAGGCGTTAGCTGAGCTGAGCCATTTTTATAGACAACTTTGTGCGAAAGAAATTAAGAAAGATATGATGGAGATGCTAGAGAAAGAGATCCCGGTACTTTTATGTAAACTGGAAAAAATATTCCCTCCAGGGTTCTTCAATCCAATGCAACATTTACTGGTTCATCTGCCATATGAAGCTAAGGTAGGTGGCCCTGTGCAATATAGGTGGATGTATCATATTGAAAGGTCCCTAAAGAAGCTTAGAGCGATGGTTGGTAATAAGGCCAGAGTTGAAGGTTGCATCGCAGAAGAATTTAAATTGAAAGAGATAGCATACTTCACTAGTGTATACTTCGCTGAGCATCACAATGTCAACACACCTGCTACACGGTACCATATGGATGAAGACCATCCTTGTAGTGATCTCCAAATATTTGGGTGGAAGGGCATAACTGTTGGTGTTTCCACGACATATTATGTAACTCAGGAAGAACGAACAAATGCCTTGCTCTACATGTACTCAAATATGGAAGAGATGGAACAATATTTCGCGTAAGTGATTCGTTTTAGTTTTATATTTTACCTCCAAATTTTATACCCGTTTGTTTACCTATTCGTTACATTGACAGTATGTTTGATTCGAAATACTTGCCATCTGGTCGTCAACCAACGGAGAAGCAATTAGATAAATTGCGTCGAGAAGGAGTAAATGGCGGGCCTAGTTTTCTCACTTGGTTCAGAGAACATGTAAATCCTTACCTTTTCTGACACGTATTATTTTACTCTACTGGGTTAATTATCTTATAATCTCTTATGATTTGCAGTGCGTGCTCGCTGACAATGTACATATAGACTTGCGACAGCTCTCTTACGGGAGTATTAGTGCCAAAAGTTACGGTCGCTACGATGTTAATGGTTTCCGCTTCCGTTCAACTATATTTGAAGCATATCGACCTCTAGCGGCAACAACTAATACTGGTGTTGTTACAAGGGTCGTTGATGGACAAGGACACGAAATTATGTATTATGGAATCATCAACAATATAATCGAGTACAAATTTGCCGGGAATAAAGAGATTAAAGTAGTCTTCTTCGATTGTGATTGGTTCGACCCTAAACATGGTACTCGTGAAAACCAATTTGGGATGGTTGAAGTCAAACACGCGGAACGATTATCTAGTTGCGACAATTTTGTCCTTGCTCATCAAGTCGAGCAGGTGTATTATATGCCCTACCCATGTGAAAAACTAAGTGCTTGGTGGGTAGTCTACAAAGTGAATCCTCGGGAACGTCTACACACCCCTAGTGATGACGCTTATCAATTGGAGGTTGAAGAGGTCGATGAGGTTTATCAAGATGATGAATTGCCGACTTCGTTTAATGTAGAGTCAGAATCGTCGACAGATTCTTTTCTCGGCGATTCTAATGATGTGGCAGTTCCCGAGAAAAGGAAACACCAACATAAGAAGAAAAAAGTCACATGGCGTGCTTTGGGGAGAAAAGGACAAATTGATCCTGATTTTGATGATAATTGACAAGTAATTGTTTTGATACATGGATATGCAATATACTTCATATTACATGTTTTTTCATATGTACAAACCTTCTTTACTAATAAATGCTTGTTTGTGCTTATTTTGAACAGGATGTCGAAAAAGATGAAGAGTGTCACGAGGAAGCTCTTCCGCTTGGGGAGTTCATCGGCGAGTACTCCGGCGAGTACACCGACGAGTCAGGAGGACACCCTATTCCAGGGTAGTTCCTCTTCTTCAAACAGACGTCGTCAAGAGCAGCTCCTGAGATGCATAGATCCGACATTAATTGGTCGGCCTATTGCATTTCAACTAGATGAGGAGGTAACTTTCAGATTGTTTTTTATGCCAGTTATAAACTATTACTAATTGTTTCAATACTGTTTTGTAGGAGGAACAACACTTGGAGAGTGCGGGTCATGAGGATGATCGGCCGGTGGGTGGCGGGCAAGAGGGGGATGTCCCAGAGTGTGCGGCACAGAGGGATGACCCAGAGGGTGTGGGGCAGGGGGATGACCCAGAGGCCGGTGCGGGGCAGGGGGATCTCCCGGAGGGTGCGGGTCAGGAGGAAGGTGCTGAGGCTGCCGGCGGGTCCTCGGTAACTTTCAGGACGAGTCACTTGGTCGCTCCACCAGTAGTCTCTTCCGGTGGAGCCAAGATCGAGATTACGCCTGTTGGTGACGGGTAAGTGTAATACTCTTCTGTTGTTTTGCTTTTGTTTTCAAAAAATTTCTTTCACTAAACTAATTAACTTTATTTATTATGTATTTCTAGATCTTGGATTGACTCTCGGTTCGACGGCACTTCGAGGGTCAGACAGGTTAACCAGATATTGGGTAACCTGTGCCGTCTGCACTACCCAGGGATGCTGACAATGCCGACCGGTGAGCGGGTTCTATGCCAAACATGGGACCAGTACCGGTTCGCTCCTGACGGGCGACACGGAACTGCTCAGGGGGCGGTGTCTCATGACTTCTGGGTATGCAAGTGTTTTTTCAATTTTCTTTTAGAATTTTCGAGTTACAACACTATACTAATCATTATTTTTGCAGTTACGCTTTTGCTTGCCAGAAGTCGGCAATCACCATAACCATGCGCTTGTAGTCTTCAACAACAATGCGCATAAGGTGGTGAAGGACGCCATTTCGTATGCCCGCATTCAAGCGAACAATGCTTACTACAAGGAGAAGCTAGGGCAACGAATGAGCAAGGCGACGGGCTCATCGTCAGTCTATTTGACTGAAGAAGAATACCGTTCGGTAAACAATTCTAACTTTTTACCTCTTCGATTGTTGAGATTTGTTGTCATATAATACAAATAGCATCTCTGTTCAGGTGAGGATTCCGTGGTTGGCAAACCGCGAGGACGCCTATTTTGAATTCTGCAAGATTTGGTCTTCAGATGCATTTAAGAAGACTTCCGAGCAGAAAAGACAATGCCGCGGGACGGATCCGAAGCACAGATATGGTGCCGACGGACATATTCGCCACGCTAAACGCTTGGTAAGACCGATCTGTCACTCTCTAGCTATAGATACATTGTAATGCGACTAACTCATTTCTAATGCACAGGAAGCTAAATCTGGCAACGTGCCAAGTGACATAGAGGTGTATACCTCTGGTCACAAAGGAAGCGATCCGGCACAGCCAGATGTCTTGTGTAGCCAGACAGCCACGGACCATTTGGTGAGATGTTATTAAGAGTTGACGTAATTTCATTTTTCTGCGTCTAGCTAATCGGACATGTTTTTTGCAGGCGCAGTATGGTGAACACATGGTTCGACTCCATGGAGAGAACTATGATTGGCGGAGAGAACCTGTGGACCAAATGGCCGTGTACTCCAGCGGAGGTGGCAAAAGCCATGGACGGTGAGACAATGTTTTTATTAATGTTTTGTGTATGGTATTGTGATGGTAACTAACCCCTGTTAATGTTGCAGGTACTCCATGTTCAATGGAGTTATTGACTCGAGAGCGGTGAGAGCTCAGAAGTCAGCTCAGTCGTCGCAGAGCTCCGTCGGAGTTGGCTCCAGCCGTCGTCGCTCAGAAGAAACCCCGGAGATGGTTCGGATGAGGGAGGACATGAGGCGGCGCGACGAGCACTACAAGAAACAACAAGAGTACTATACCGCCTGCTTAGCACAACAGCAGGCGATGATCCAAGTAAGCTTACTTTAGAGTGTTGCAGTTCAAAAGTATTCAGAAATAGGTTTAGAACTAACTGATTACATTACAACATGTGTAGCAACTAGCCCAGCAAAACAGTGGATTTGACATGTCCATTTTCCAACCACTACCTCCCCCGCCACCACCACTATCTCCTACATCACCTGAGGTACCTCCTAAACACTTAAGTTAGCGTTTAGAAGGGTAGTTGAGTTCGTTTCTAATTTTGTCTATTTCTTCAGTGTTTCCGTACGCCTGGTCAAGATGGAGCCTCCGGGGCAAATGTGGACGAAGCGGGAGGCAGCGGCGGCGCCCATGACCCAAATGTGGGCGATCAGTGAGTATATGGACAAAATGACTTTGTATGTGGCTCTCGCTGTGTTTTGTGAATTTGTATGTGAGTTTGGATGTTATATGTGAATTCAGATGTTTACTGTGACTTTGGATATGAATTCAGTTATATTATGTGATTTTGGATGTGATGTGTGAAGTGTGGATGTGATTTTGGATGTGAGATGTGGTTTTGGATGTTATATGTGAAGTTTGAATGTGATTTTGGATGTGTATTGTGATTTTGGATGTGTATGATGAATGTATGTGAAATTGTGGTTGGATGTGAGTGTGAGTAGGGGAACCAGGAAAAAATAAAAAAAAAAATACCAGGTAACTTCCGTCGGCTTTGACCATAGCCGACGGAAGTTAGCTGGTTTCGGCCACGTGGGCAGAAAGGCTAACTTCCGTCGGCTATGGTCAAAGCCGACGGAAGTTAGCTGCCCCTAACTTCCGTCGGCCAGCCTGGCCGACGGAAGTTAAAGCCCCCCTGGTGACGTGGCATAGTTCGGGGCTAACTTCCGTCGGCCACGTGAAGCCGACGGAAGTTAGCTAACTTCCGTCGGCGGCCGACGGAAGTTAGCTAACTTCCGTCGCCGCGCTTCCGTCGGCCAAAGGCCGACGGAAGATAGCGTTTTGCCGACGGAAGTTGGCTTCTTCCGTCGGGAAAGGGCTAACTTCCGTCGGCTTTGGCCGACGGAAGTTGCCTGTTTTGTTGTAGTGAACATCATCCTAATATGCACATTTCTTCATAAAAGGCCTACTGAGCAGCGTCTTCTTCAAGAAATTTTAGCTCATCTATAGTTGGCATGTAATCAGGAATAATGCTGATACCATATACTCTAACAAGACCTTGTATTCAAGACAAGTCTTGATCCACAATAATAGAGTGTCTTATCTTTTCCACACCGAGCGTGCATATGAGAGTAGATCGAGAGTTGATTTGAGCTATCGATCGGTCGTACGTGTTAGATTGAGGTCACCCAGGGCCCGGCCTTGGGCCAGTGCCTCGCACCGGGCCTCCGAAAGTAGGGGTCTCTAAAATTTAGTATGCTAAGAAGTCTCACAAGTATTAATAAAGCTCAGTTGCAAATTAGGCACAAGTCACGGACAGCAGGCTTGTTAAGAGGAAGACCAAACTTGTATTTAAACTTATTAGTGTGAAATTCGTTAATGGCACTAAATTTTTCAATATTATTTTGTATCTTTATGATAAATAAGGGGCTCTATTTTTTGTTCCGCATGGGGTCACAAAAATGTTAGGGCCGGCCACAGAAAAACGTACAACGATTTATTGAGTGTCGGGACACTCAGCAAAACCTTTTTTTATTGTGCACTTAACAATATTATTCAGAACATGACACATGTATAGCAGTACTTATGCTGATGTGACAGCCATAATAAGTGTAATCTGATACCGATGCTACGACAAGCTTCTTGACGATATTTCCTCCGTTTCAGTTACACAAATACTTTATTTCTTCTGGAAATATATTTAGTAAATTATATGTGATCTTTATTAATAAAAGGCAGTACTATTCTCAATTGATAGGGAAATGCATCGATGTAATAAAATTTTCCGATTAGTTTTCATACACTCGATATATAGATAATATTATATAAAAAGTCCGGGCTTAAAAATTATTTTATTTATAATTCGGATACATATTATGGGGTACATGCAAGCTGAACACGGCATCAATACGTTTCATGCATGATGGGACTAATCACTGCCTCAGTATTGGACATGAATTATTATTAGCAAGCAAATATGCTCGTGTGCATATATACGCATGCACAAGCTGACAAGCATATAAGTTGATAGGTCTTCTTATGTGCTCACTTGAAATCTTCAGCAAGACTGCATGTCCAAAAGCATTTTAATTTGTGTCTCATAAAAAAAAGCATATTGCATTGTATAGGAGTATCATCTAAAAAGCATTTGGTTTCATATTCAATATTTATTTTTATTATTGGGGAACATATTTTTAAGGGTATGTTTAGTTGATCCGTAAATTATAAAACTATAAAGCTATTGTTGAATAAATGAGCTTGGTCCAAATTTATTTGAAGAATAATTCCTGGAAAAATCTCAAAGACTCACCATGTAGAGGGAGCATGTGAAACTTTAGTCTCACCTTGCTAGTTCTAGGAGAGGGAGACCACCTTATAAGGGATGATGCTCTCCTTGCAACTAGACCTATGTGGACGAGCATGCCATGCGCACGATATGCTCGCCTTTTCGCAGTACATCAGAATAGAAGAGTCTCGTCGATCTCTGCTGTTGTGTGCTGTCATTCGTAGACTACTCCGTTCTTCTCATCGGCGTGCACCGTTGAGCGGAAGAGCAAGTCTCCGGAACCCATCACCTTCGAGATCCTGCACCGGGAGAGGGCGAATAAGGTTTTTGGGAAGCGCTCTGCGCGAATGCTCGCGTTCGTCCACCACGGCTCGTCTTTTTCTTCGCTCGAGTGCTGCCCGTCGTCGCTGTCGTCCGGTACCGCGCGTCGTTGTCGTCGTACCAGTCTGATCTGTGACTGCTTCAACCGTAAACATTCGGTACGTTCTTACCACGTTCGGTACATTATTCTTGTTCATGTGTATAGTGTATTAGTATACCATGGTTATGCGTATTCATTTGTTTCACGTCATGATTTATTTGTGGAATAAGTTAAACCTAAAAGTACTGTTATTTTCAACAGCTATTTGGTATGAGACAATAAAAATAAACAAACAACTATGTCATTAATAAATGTTATAATCTAAGTTTAATTTGAGATTTAGTTTTTAACTCTTAAACTAAAAACCAGTTGAAAAAATTAAACCAAACACACCCTATTTAGGTAGCCTGTTGACAATTTTGATAACAATGTGAGTGATCACGAGTACATATTTATTTTATCTCCTACTGTTGATGAACAACTAGCTTTTTCTATATAGATATGATATCTATGATCCAAAAAAATCAGAGTAATCTTGATATAACAAAATAAAGGGCATACTAGTAATCCACACATAAATATTTTGAAGTTCGAGCATACGTTTGCAAATTTTTATTTAGGCTATACATAATACATACAATATTTCCATCAATTTAACATGCTGTATTTTTCATACAACATATATAGATAATCATTACCTTAATTTTTCTGTAGATAAAAGGCATCAACGTGTTGCATCATGCATGCAATGATATTCTGTCGTGAAAGCTAAGCCAGCCAGCAGCAGCTAGCTACCGTGCGTTTCCACCAGCTAATATAATGAACTCCTCTAGCTAGCTCTCCTCTATATAATTAGGTGCAGCTAGCTGCAAATGCTTCGTCAAGACTAGCTTGGTCGAGCACAAGCAGACTGGTAGCGGCGGCGGCGGAGGCGGGGATCGATGACGGACGGCGTGGTGAAGTTCGCGGTGGACAAGCTGGAGGAGATTGCGGTGCAGGAGCTGAAGCTGCAGACGGAGGTGGGGAGGAAGGTGCTGGAGCTCCGGCACGAGCTGGAGTGGCTGCGCACCTTCCTCCGCGACGCCGACCGCAGGCGCCGCCAGCAGGCGCCGGACGTCGACCTCCTCGAGGTGTGGGTGCGCCAGACGCGGGAGCTGGCCCACGACGCCGAGGACCTCCTCGACGAGTTCCTCCACAGGGGGGAGCTCCACTGCCACGGCTGCTTCGACCTCCCCTCCTTCCTCCGGTGGCTCCGCCACTCCGCCGCCGGACTCTTCACCCGCCACGCCATCTTCGACGACATCGAGGAGATCAACACGCGCATCCAGCACATGAAGAAGCAGAGGAAGGAGTACAACCTGGAGAAGCTCTCCTCTTTCTCCAAACCCCACAGGAAGCAGTATACTGACTGGTATGTACGTATGTATGTGTGTGTAATATATATATATATATATGCACAATTAAAGCATACATACATACACACACTTCCTAAGTTGTTTTAAAAATTTAGTCGAACTTCTTCCATTTAGACCAAATTTAAATAAAAATATATTAATATTTAATATATTTTGTTTTACATTTATACGTGATATAATAAATTTATACTTGAATCTAAATTTATACGTGATATAATAAAATACTTTACAAATTATTTTTTAGTATAAAATTAAAACTAGATTACTCAACTAAACAATATCATCCATGGACATGTCTAGGTTGATCAACTTAATTTTTTATCTAGAGCTGTACGTGCCAAACGAGATCTATTTTTTTATAAAAAAACTATCAAATTCTTTTGTTCTAAACAAGGTTTATGATTATATATATATATATATATATATATATAACATTCAATGATTCAAACATGTTTTTTTAAAGAAAAACAAGTACGTGAGGGCTGATATTGATTTTTAAAAGGGAAAGAAAGTACACCAACAATATATATACGTGCTTTAAAGTATATATTTCAGGTCACATTAACTTCTACTCACTAAAATACATTTTAAAAGAAATTAACAATAAAAGGTAGGATATTTTTATACAGTGATTTTGCATGATAAAATAAATTAGTTTAATTTTTTTATTTTTAATTCAAAATAAAAAAATAGATTCATAAATAAATACTTCAATAACAACTAGTTATATTTGAGCTCCAGACAATTCTAAATATATAGCTATAATAAATAAGGTTTTAATTTTGATGATTGTCACGATAGTTAAGATAGACAATTCTACATCAGTTTTCCTATAATCATGATCCCTATTTTTTAAATATTGCAAAATAACCTATAATATATAATAATTTTATGTGAAACCATAATTTTTTAAAATATGTATGATATCAAGTATATAACAACATATGAAAAAGAAAATAATACACTTGCAAGAGAAAACATATGTATGGATGAGAATAGAAAATAATTAAAGTGATCTTATATTTGAGAGTAAATACTTCAATAACAACTAGTTATATTTGAGCTCCAGACAATTCTAAATATATAGCTATAATAAATAAGGTTTTAATTTTGATGATTGTCACGATAGTTAAGATAGACAATTCTACATCAGTTTCCCTATAATCATGATCCCTATTTTTTAAATATTGCAAAAATGACCTATAATATATAATAATTTTATGTGAAACTATAATTTTTTAAAATATGTATGATATCAAGTATATAACAACATATGGAAAAGAAAATAATACAATTGCAAGAAAAAAAATATGTATGGATGAGAATAGAAAATAATTAAAGTAATCTTATATTTGAGAGAGATGAGATGTGATTTAGAGAATAAAATAAGCTCATTATATTTAAGGAGATATTTTCGAAACTTTATATTTTACTAAAATATATAAATTTAAATTTAGGTAACTGTATAAAAGTCTGGTTGACTAACAGAGTGTAGGGTCTGCTGGCCATTCATGCAGGTCAACACTGACCGCGCTGGAGATAGAAGACCACCTGGTTAATATCGAAGACTACAAGGACATCGTGGACGAGAAGTGGTTCGATGGCGAGACGACGGGCCAAACCGTCATCGTCCTCACCGGCAAGGCAGGCATCGGCAAAACGACGCTGGCCAGATCACTCTACCGGCGGAGCGACATCAGGAAGCACTTCACGTGCACCGCGTGGATCCACGTCCCTCACAAGTTCCGCTTCGTGGACCTCTTCCGCGACATCATCCACCAGCTGGCCGCCGCCGGCGACGGCGGCAGCGGCAGCGGCAGCGAGGATCTCGGCCGGGACCAGCGCCACGGAGGGACGGCAGGGGAGGAGGCCATCGAGAAGAAGCTCGCTGACAAGCTCCAGCAGGAGAAGTACCTGATCGTTCTGGACGACGTGCGGAGCCGGGAGGAGTGGGAGTTCTTCCTCACCGCGCTCCCCGCCGGCCGCGCCGGCAGCCGCGTGCTCGTCACGACGCAGCTCAAGATCCTTGGTGAGGCGTCGACGGAGCAATCCTACCGCCGCCTCTTCACCAAGGAGCTCAAGAAGCTGGACTCTCGGCAAGCAGCTGACTTGTTCTGCAAGAGGGTGTATGGTAGGGACGAGCAGCAGCTCCTGACTCCTGTGAACGAGAAGCAGCGGCTCAGGGATCTCGTGGATCCAGTGACCAAAGGCTCCACCTTGCCGCTGAACGTCGTCATGTTGGCCGGACTCTTGAGGTCCAAGAAGGGGGACGAGTGGAAAGGTGTAATTGATAGCCTCAATGGTGATACCCTGGACGCCGACGAGCCGCAGGAGCTGACGCTGGCGACGGAGGAGCCAGGGAGGAACAAGAAGATGAAGAAGAAGCAAACGCTGGAGACGGAGGAGGCAGGAAACAATAACCACAAGCAGACGCCGGCGATGAAGGGGGCAGGGAACAACGACAACAACAACAAGCAGACGTCTACGTCGGAGGAGGCAGGGAAGAACAACAACAAGAAGAAGCAGATGGCGGCACAGATCCGGAAGCCGATGTCGACCGAGACTATCCTCACGGCATGCATGGATGACCTGCCGCCGCACCTCAAGCCGTGCATCCTCTACTTTGCCGGGTTCACCACCGAGACGCCCATCGACGCCGGGAAGCTCCTGCGGCTGTGGGTCGCCGAGGGGTTCGTGCAGCCCAGAAACGGGCAGACGACGGAGGAGCGCGGCGAGGAGTGCCTCAAAGAGCTCATCTCCCGGTGCCTGGTCCAGCTAGTCGAGACCGACGCCGCCGGCAACCTCGCCGCCGTCAGCGTCCACCAGGTCGTGTTGGACTTCGTCCAGGCGGAGGCACACCACACCAACTTCCTTCATGTTCACAGCAGCGCAGACGGCCTCTCCAACGGTGCCGCCCGCCGCCTCGCGCTCCGTAACACCTACGACTCCGACCTCAGCGTCGTGCTCGCCGCGCCCAAGCTCCATTCCTTCCTCTGTGACATCCCGGAGGCGGAGCGTGCCACCGCCGGGGACGATGAGATCTGGCACAGAGCAATGGCGTTCATTAATGGCCGCGGGCAAATCTTCTCCATCCACGCCTCGAGGTTCCTCCGCGTGCTAGACCTCAAAGGCGTGCAGCACCATCATGGACGCAAGCTGCCGGAGGAGATCGGGTGGCTGATCCACCTGAGGTACCTGGGGCTGGCACACACCGCCATAAACGAACTCCCTAAGTCAGTCAGGAAGCTCAGCAACCTGCAGACGCTAGACGTGTGGCACACGGACATAAACGCGCTGCCATGGCGGTTCTGGCACATCCCATCGCTCCGGCACGTCCTCGCGAGGCGGCTCACCGCCGGGTCTGCGCCGGATGAGAACGGCGTGCTCAACAACGTGCAGACGCTCCACGGCGTGCCGTGGGGCCAGTGGGCTCGGCGCGGCGCGGCCATCGAAAAGATGACCAACCTAAGGTCGCTCATGGCGTGGAACGTAGTCGCCACCAAGCACGACCTGCTGTCAGCTCTGGGCAGGCTGGAGTGCCTAAGGTCGCTGGACCTCGAAGGCGCGGAGTTCCCGCTGAATCTGTTTGCCATGCTTGGCCTCCGGCAGCTTCAGTATCTCACGCTACGTGGCAGTGTGTCAGGGAGGTCGGAGACAACGTCGTACTTGCTTCCCAACCTCGCCAAGCTCGAGCTGTACAATTCGGGAGGCGGCCAAGACCTCGTCGACGTGCTCGCCAGGCTGCCGAACCTTGCCGAGCTCGCGCTCGGCGAGGGATCCTACGTCGAAACCGAACTGAAGATCCCCGCTGGCGGGTTCCCCAAGCTCAAGGAGATGCGGCTGAGCAATCTGGACAAGTTGACGAAGTGCACCGTGGTGGGCACCGGAGATCAGGGAGACGGCGGCCACGGCGGCCACAGCGGCACGCTCTCGCGGCTGAAGCACATGTCCGTCTTCCGCTGCAAGAAGCTGATGACCATTTTCGAAGGACTGGATGAGTTCAACCATGGTCAACCAGAATGGTGCACTGGCGGTGCCCGACAGTGGCGGCGACGTGGAATATAACATGAACGATGCATTGATCGACGCGGGGACCCTTCACCTATTCCTCCCACCTGGCACTGTATTAATCTAACGTCATTGGAGGAGGGGTCACCGATGCCATCAGGTACTGCCGGAGGAGCCGCCGCTGCCGCCAGTCATGGTCCGCCCGAGGAGCCTCGGGGCGGGGTGATGGAAGGCCGACGAGGCAGTGCGGGCCGGCGGAGGAGGCACGGCCGCGCGCATGGGGGCGCTCCGGGCCGGTTGCGCAGGGCGGACGCGCGCAAGAAGACGCCGGCTGAGCACAAGTTTTGATCGATTTTTTATGGGATTTGAAAAAAACATGCATGTGGTTGCGAACGAAATTCGTGGACCTCGTTTTATATTAGTTAAGATATTGTAATTTGATTGAAGTTCGTAAGGTGCAAGTTTTTTTTTCTCTCGGACAACTTACATTGTGAATTTTTTGATGTAGAACGAGGAAGACAATGATAACTGTTGTTTTGTTTATCTACAGCTGAACCTATCTTTCAAGTTTTGGTTCTTGTGTTTGCCGAAAATTTGTGTGGTTTATTGCTCCTTTAGCAATGGCAAGCATGAATTATTACAATTAATATATATATGTGGTTATATAGTTGCTTAGAACATCTCCATTGTACTTATTATTTTTTACTTGTTATTCATAGCAATATTAAACCTTTCTATTCAAATTGACTTGCTATTTTACTATTCAATCCAATGTACTTGTTAAATATGATTTCTTATTTGAATTTAGCTATATTTATCAATTTATATACATACAAAGAAAATAAAAACAATTAAACAAGCTCAACATTGAATAGAATAGTAAGATCCTATTTGGAAGGAGGGGTTAAAGTTTAGCCCCTCGCTTTAGCCCTCAGGACGCCAAACATATTGACTAAAGGAAGGGTGCTAAACTTTAGCCCCTTTATTTTCTTTAGCCCATCCAAGATGTGCTAATTGAGTCTAAACATGGCTAAACGTGGTCTTGGAGCCCTTCTTTCCCTGCTTGCCCTCCCGCACAGCATTCCCTCATCCCTAATCCCGCATCCGCAACCCCGCTCTCATCCTCGGCTCTCACTGCGCCGCCGCTCCTCACCATGCCGTATCCCCTCATACCCAGCCCTCGCCGCGCCGCAACCCCTCACTGCGCCGCCGCCCCTCACCGCGCCTCATTCCCTCATCTCGACCCTCACCACGCCGCTCCCCTCAATGCACCGCTGTCCCTCACCATGCCACATCCCCTCATCCCTAGCCCTCACCGTGACGCCGCCCCTCACCGTGTCGCTCCCCTCACCGCGTCGCCGCCCTCGCCACTCCCTGGCCGTGTCGCCGCCCTCGATGCTCCCCTCACCGCACCCGCCCCTACTCCCTTACCGCGCTGCCGTCCTCTGCCGCTCCTCATTTCTGTATGATTTCTTGCATTGTGTATGATTTTTGTGTGTTTTTTAGACAACAAAAATAAATCTGAATATTTGTGTATGATTTCCATGTGTTTTTTTGCACAACAGAAAAACAAGGAGATGCCAGGGAGACCAAAGGGCTTCGCCATGTAATTTTGCCAGGGAATGTTTTTGTGTATGCGTTGATTTTCTTTAAATTGAATGTAAATATCACCTAAATGTTTTCGGTGTATGGTATGCATTGAAGATGCTGTATTGCAAAAAAATAGCATTAAAATTGAATACGAAGAGGGTAAACGAGTCTTTTATTTGCTAAAGTTTACCTCATGTATCCAAACAACAAGAGCTAAATTTTAGCCCTCTATTTAAGGGTCTAAACTAAGGCTAAAGTTTAGCCCCCTCCTCTCAAACATGCCCTAAGTTGGTTGACTTGCTAGATATATTAAGTTTTTTAAAATAACAAGTTAAATAGCAAGTACAATATAGTGATTTTTAGACTATATTTACTATTTTAGGAAATAACAAGTATAATAGAAATGTTCATCAAATTATATTTATGCACGAAGTTATTAATTTTTACCGTGATGTGCGGGGGAGTGGCCGGTTTTTACCCGACACAAACGACGCAAAAATATCTCGGCTCAGCCCTCACACTACATCACGCATCACGCATCACGCATCCCAATCCAAACCCATTCGATTCACCTGCTCATTACCTCCACCGCATCTAGGTTTCGCCACCCCGCCGCCATGATGCAGCAGCCGCAGCCCGGGATGGCCCCGCCGCCCCCACCTCCGCAGGCGGCTGCCGGAGCGCCGCCGCAGTGGGGCGTTATCCCGCCGCCGCAGCAGTACGCGCCGCCCCCGCCGCCGCAGATGTGGGGCCAGGCGCTGCCGCCGCCGCAGGCCGCGTACGGGCAGGCCCCGCCGCCTCCCCAGGCAGCCTACTACGGCGCGCCGCCGGCGGCCGCGCCCGCGGTCCCCGCGGGACCGAACGAGGTCAGGACTCTCTGGATCGGGGATCTCCAGTACTGGATGGACGAGAACTACATCTCCGCGTGCTTTGCGCCTAGCGGCGAGGTATATGGTTCTCGGATTTGTTGATTCAGTTCTCCGAATCCGTGGCGTTAAAGAATCTGTTTTTGATCCGTTGCACTGGAGTCTATAGTTGTGCATTTGACGTACGGTTTATGAGTAATTATGATTTGCATTTGTCATACAGATTGATGGGTAATTAGGGTATGCTTTTGTTTTGATTAACTGAATCTAGTGTGTGATCCCGTTTATAATAGTTAGCATTCGATGCTTTCATGTGGTAGGTCATCAATTGTAAATCTAGCATGTCCTGTTGATTTACGTGCATTATGGTTGTATGGGATGGTACACACTGTAGTAAAGCTGAAATATGCTATTTTATTCTGCTGTTGCAATGTTTCAGGAACTTCCTGAACTTGAAGACTCAGATTATTTGGGTCTCTTGTATTTTTTTCTCGTATTATGTGCATTGGTTCAGCATTAGCATTATTTTCCTACTGTTCATTAGCTTGATGGGTTGGTGACTTGGTGGTAATTTATTTTATTCATGTTTGGGCACTCTTATGCTAGCACTTAACAGTGCTTGAAGATTTTTAAGAGGAAAAAGCTAGATAGACTTCTGCTGTTGTTAACAGGCTTGTTTGGATGCTGTACTGTACTACTGTTAAAGATGTTTCCCCACACTTTTGCCCTGCTTGGCTGCTTCCTGCTCGCTGCCCGCTTGGGTGTATGTCATCTGTCTCAGGCCACTGGGCATCAAACCAACGCCAAATCGTGTCTAGGCATTTTAGGCGACACCACAGACAGCAAGGAGGACACCATACATGTTGAAGCCAAGGCGAGGCTGATGCCTAGAGCTGATGCCCAGACGCCTAGGAAATGCCTTAAAAAGCATGGTCATATGTGATTGCACAATTTGTCAATGGTTCTAGCTTTCGTTTAATCACGATTTGCTAATATTTTGTTTTGTGTCCATCAATTTGCAGTTACAATCTGTGAAGCTAATCCGCGATAAACAGACTGGACAACTTCAGGGCTATGGATTTATTGAGTTCACAACCCGTGCTGGTGCTGAAAGAGTTCTTCAAACATACAATGGGGCAATGATGCCTAATATTGAGCTGCCATACCGGTTGAATTGGGCCTCTGCTGGTGAAAAACGTGATGACAGCCCTGATTACACAATTTTTGTTGGTGATTTAGCTGCTGATGTTACAGACTACATATTGCAAGAGACATTCAGAGTACATTACCCATCTGTGAAGGGTGCAAAAGTTGTGACAGATAAAATGACAATGCGCCCAAAGGGCTATGGCTTTGTGAAATTTGGTGATCCTACTGAGCAATCTCGTGCAATGACTGAAATGAATGGGATGCTTTGTTCTTCGAGACCCATGCGTATTGGTCCAGCTGCAAATAAGAAGGCAACTGGAATTCAAGAGAAAGGTAAGCATTAACTGAATGCTGGTTGAGTTTATCTATTTTTTAGCTGCATTTGACTTGTATCTGGACTCTTATCATTACTTTCATGCAGTGCAGTTAACATGCTATTTGTTGTATTATTTTCTGTGATTTTCTTTTCTTGACTTGTTCCATACTTCCATATGTATTGAAGATCGGTTGCAATTCTTCTGCAAGAACTTAGTAGCCCCACAGCATTTCCTTCGTGAATTCGGATAATTTAATATGTTAGGATTCTGAAATACTCATAAAACTCCTGTTGTCTGGAAGCAGGATACCAACCGGCTCTCTTCATATAGGAGCCTTGGAACTGATTTGAGCTGCAATGCATGTCTTGTGTAATGCGTGGCCTCTGGTAGGTCAGTGTTAATTGTTTATGTCCTAAATTTGAAGTCAGTTCTTTTGGTATCCAGTACATAATTTTGTTAATTTTCCCTTCCTGCCAGAATCCTTTCGTTCTTCCCGTATCTTTCATTAAAGCTATTACTTGAAGTTAAGATCTTCCACAGCTCATAGGTTTAATGCAAATTGGACATGAGCAGTGTTTATTAGCTTCTTATCCTTGCAACAAGAGCCCATACTTCTAGCCTTATTCTTTTGTAACTTTCTTTAGAAGGATGCTATGCTCAATATCATACTATCTCTGAGCCAAGCCATAGCTATTGATGCCGTTTGTTCAATTCCATTTACTATTCTGTTATCTTCTCTTTGTTTTAACATTCACTTCTATGACCTTTCAATAATAATAAATGTTAAAACTACTGTTTCCTTTGCAGCTATGTGAGCTGTTATTTGTTACTAGTGCAGTAGTGCCATTATACTTGCTTCAGAAGTATACCCATCTACTATGATCTCTGTTTTCACAGTTCTCTTTTGTAAAAACTATCCTGTTAGGTTAGTCTTATTTATTTGAGAGTTTTGATGTCTTCTCCCGATTTCACTAGGGAACACCCCAATGTGCACATTCGGACATGTTAGGGACACTAAAAAGTCTAGTGACATTTGTTGAATAACCTCCCTTTCGCTGTTTGTTATCTTGGTATGTGTTAGCTGTTAGCTCATTAGCACCACATGAAGACTATATATGACAAGAAAATGCTGCACTCTCCTTTGCTTTGAATTTCTTGAGATACTTTAAGATAGCCTGTCTTAGTTTGCATATGATTGAGTTGTACTTCCAGGTATACTACACTGCTTGACACTATTTGGAGTGCAACCAATTTAACATGCTGATTGGTGTCCTTTTCTGTTCTTGATTTCTCACTATATTTGTTTTGATCGAGTTACAAAAATGTCACTTCACATGTCTTTCTGTGGTTTGTTTAGTTGGCCTTATTTATTTTCACAAGAAAATTCTAGTATTTTCTTCAAAGATTCCTTTCCAGAGTTTGGACTGCTCATTCATTTGCTTAATTAGAAATTAACATGTTGGGTCTAATCATTTGCAGTCTTTGATATTTAGCTGTTTGAATTAGTTTGAATAATGACTGTAAGAAAATACGTGTTACTTGCAAAAACTAACATTAATTTAATGAAGCTTCATTGTGACATGTATTTTTCACTCTGTTATTGTCCCTTGCACTAGAGTTTGGTTGTTTTCATTTTCTTAAGACTGTTTTGGACTTTTGGTTGCTTCATTTTATGATATGCATCTGTTTATAATAATATTTTATGCTTCCTGCGGAGGAGGTTTGTATCTCTTGAGCGATGAAGCATCTGTTTGCTTGCAGTATCTTCATGATAAACAACCTCTTGCAACTCAGTGAAATTCACCACATTCATGATATGTATCCAGGAATTCATTTTTTTATTTATTTATCAAGTCTTACAGTATATTTTCCTCATTTGTGTTTTATTTACAGTACCAAGTGCTCAAGGAGTTCAGTCTGACAATGATCCTAACAATACCACTGTGCGTTCTTTGTTCTATTTTCTTGTGCACAAGTAGTTGCACATATCAACATTATTGATGACCATCTTTGTTTTTGAGTGCAGATATTTGTTGGGGGCCTTGACTCCAATGTCACTGAAGATGTGTTGAAGCAAGTTTTCACTCCTTACGGAGATGTTGTCCATGTTAAGATCCCAATTGGAAAAAGATGCGGCTTTGTTCAGTACTCTAACAGGTTGGCTAATTAGGCACCCTAGATTTCCCTGGTTTGTGGGCATTGTGTATTTACTCCCTATGTACATTTATCTTAACCAGTCTGTTCAATGCATTTAGATCTTCTGCAGAGGAAGCCTTGCAAATTCTACAAGGTACATTGGTTGGAGGACAGAATGTGAGGCTTTCATGGGGTCGTAGCCCTTCAAACAAGCAAGTTCAGGTGATATTATTTATATGTGCTGACTTTCTTATCGGTCCAGTCATCCAAAGCTGACAGAAAAACTTCCAGCCTCAACAGGACTCTAACCAGTGGGGTGGTGCCACTTCTGGGTACTATGGTTATGGTCAAGGATATGATGGTTATGGGTATGCTCAACCTCAGGACCCTAATATGTATGGATATGGAGGTTATGCTGGTTATCCAAACTACCAGCAACCACCACTAACTCAGCAGCCGCAGCAGCAACAGGTGAGATTTCTGTTGTTAACTGATGATTCAAGCTGACTTGGTAGGGCAGTTATATCACCAATGTGCTTATATTCTGCTCAATTACATTTCTCCTTTTAACTTGAGTGATGCAGTTTCTTCAAGGATAATAAAAACTGACCAAATTCGGTTTTGGTTAAATCTGTTTGGTTCATCGGTTAACTGTAAAAACATCAATAATGAATAAAGAATGCAAAGGTGAAAAATCTTTCACTCAACTTACCGTTGAAACCATAATTAATTGTACATACTCAACAAACACATATCAAGGAATCCAGTAAAAACTTAACAAGATAATAAACCACAGCAATAGCACTAAACAAGTACTTACTACTGATTAAGCAAGCACTAAACAAGTGGTCGTGATCGCCTGTTGCTTGCTCCTGCCTGCCTGTGGGCCTTGGCAGCTGGCGCAGCCTGCATGTGGTGGTGTGGCCCGATGTGCAGCTGAGTGCTGAACACATGAATGGGCCATTTGAGCCAGCTTGCTGCCGGCATGTGCTAATTTGCTAAAGGCCCAACATCGGGAGTAGCTGAGAGACTGGGAATGCCATTAATCGGTTAACCGCACGTCAAAACCGAACTGATCACCGATCACTAATCACCGAATAACACTAATTTTTAACCGAACACCGAAAACTGAATTAACCAACTTTTTGGTTAAACCGGTTCGGTTCGGTTAATTGGTTTCAATTATTTTTTTTGCCTAGGGCTATCTTTTAATGACTAGATTTTTGGTAGATGTTAGAGAATCTTATTATTTACAGTCATGTAGTTTCTTTTCATTTGTATTTTTATCGGTGTGCGGCGGATTGGTGAATCTGAACTATTTGCCAATGATTTGGCCTTTGAGCACACAGGCTTGTATTCTTTATCGCTACCTTTTTTGTACCATAGAGTAGTCCAAAAATGAGGGTTGCCAGTATAGAGATTATCACATTCATTATGAATTTCTTAACTTTTCATTTATCCTATAAATTTTGGCATGGGAAATAATAACTCTAGTTCTTTCTGTACACAAGGATCTTAAAGAATTCTCTTTTTTCCTTTGCAGTGAGATCCAACGGTCTGGTCACACGATTTGGGTGTCGGCTGATCAGAGCTGTTGAGTGAGGTGCTGCTTCTGGATAGCATGTCTGGGCTGTCTATAGAGACAATTTGTAGCAGTCGACCTTGACTGCTTACGAGATGTTTCCGCTAGGCAATATGTTCTGTACTTGCGTGAACCTTGGATGGTGCATTGCGAATTTGTGACCGTATCATGCACATGTGAACTGCATGTAGTACAAATGCCTGTATTGTGGTTTGTTTTATGCCTTAAATTGTCGTTTCTCGCAGTTATATAATCTTGTGCCGTGCCGGCTGCACTTCTTGTTTCCCACCTCTGAACCATCTCCCTGTAGATATCGACCTAGCGTTGAATTACTGATTCATCCATTGCAACGTGCTTGATTATCAAGGTGAGCAATAACATTTAGGCCTCATTTTGGATGGTCCGAAACATTCGAGCCCATGTATAAGCTGGGGGTTGCAGTTTATTTTTCTGGCCAACGCATGTGAATGAGGCCTCGAGTCTACAGTTGCCTGCCATGGGTGATGGGTTCTTCGAACCTGTTCATGGATCGACATAATCTGAATACCATTTTTGTACGCATAAATCTGCATTCGGTTGAAATTAGAGAAGTTTTTTTGGGTCCCAATACCATTCATAGTTAGCAAAATCTCTCGACCTTCAGATATATTTTGTTCGTGCTTAATTTTATACTCCCTCCATTCACTTTTATCTCAACGGGTTTGACCATTTGTTTTATTCAAAAAAAAATACAAATATGCAAAAATATAAATTATACTTAAAGTATTTTCAATAATAAAGCAAATTATAACAAAATAAATGATATTTCAATTTTTTTAAATAAGACGAATGATTAAACATTAAGATAAAAATCAACTGCATTATTTAAAAATGAACGGACTGTATGCTTTTATACGGTCACATCCTCACAGACCACTATTTTTACCATCACATCATGAGGCACAGTTAATCTAGGATGGTTTCAACTTAAAAACATTTTTGTAAGTATTATTCCATTTATCGAACAAGGAAAACTAAAAACTAAAACATACATGAGAAATTTTACAATTCTTGAGGAGGCACCACATTTTTCAGTGTTAATTTTGGAACGTACTGACATATGAGATACTAAAATTAACACTAAAAAATATAGCACCCCTCAAAAACCGTAAAATAACCCAACATACATCCTGTTATAACCAGATTGAATTGCTACACTATGTCATGTCATACAATAACACATATCTTTTTCAGGACCGAAAGAAAGTAAACAACTCACGGTTCCAACATGCATGTACTGAACAAGTCAAGCAGCGATGAAGCCGTCCAAAGGATTGAAATGGTCTTGGTGTTGTATGCCGTGTCAACTTTTAAGTATACTCTGGCTACAAATTTAATTCAGATATAACTCCACAAGTCGGGATCTAGCAAGTTTGAGTCTTGACTCTGACATACTCCAGGTTGGTTGACCATTTATCAGCAAGTTTGGACGACTGAGTACAATGCATGCACCGAATGGTTCTAATTAATAATTCGATGAAATCCACAAATACGAACATAACACGGAGTCAAAGAGTCTACTGGTTCACACACAAATATCAATTGCAAGCACGCTCTATTAATTTCACGTGGATAGGAGTATAATTTAATACCGGGAGCGCTATTCTACACCACGTGTGTAGAATAACTATTCTACACCACGTGTGTAGAATAACTATTCTACACCGACTACTTTCAGTAGTTGATTTTCTCAGTAGAATAGCTATTGAGTACTATTTTTTTCTCAGTAGTAGATTTGTCGGTAGAATAGCTATTTTACACCCATTTTGTAGGATAGCATTTATATATATATATATATACTATATATACGGTATTAATGCGAAGAGACCATTTCTATTCTACGTAACTAGTCAACATTTCTGGAGCTGTTCACAATGTATATATTAATGGGTTAATTTTTTCTGTGTCATTACAATTTTCACGGTTTGCCAATATGCCATCGGTCTGTCACTGACAGATGGGGACCACCACAGTCACTGACAGTGGCATATAGGCAATTTCTGAAAATTATAATGGCATGTGAGTAATTTTCCCTATATTAATCCCCACCTACTCGATTTATCGGGCGTTTGGTTCTACAGACTTTAGTCCGTATCACATCGGATATTTAAACATTAATTTCAAGTATTAAACGAGAACTAATTATAAAAATAATTACAAAATTATAGGATTATTTACAAGACAAATTTATTAGGCCTAATTAATCCATGATTAGCAAATGTTTACTGTAGTATTACATTGTCAAATAATGACGTAATTAGACTCATTAGATTCGTCTCACGAATAATCCAATGATTATGTATAAGTTTTATAAATAGTTTACATTTAATACTCCAAAATAATATCCAAACATCCAATGTGATAGGACTAAACTTTTGAACGAAAGAACCAAACATACGCTTAACATGATCTAACACAAAGCCATGTCGGAAATTTTGAGTGACACAAACTTTAAACAGGATGAGAGACATTAGACATAAGAGAGACAAGAGTGTACTCACTCTGGATTAAATAAAGAAGTCATTTTAGATATGATTTCATATACTAAGGAAGGTTTAATTAGTACGTATATTTACCTGTTTGCCAATATGAAATAGAGTGTATGACAATTAAACTCAATAATCTCTCTCCATTCCATCGGTTATCATATCAGAAGTACTACTTTAAAGGTAAAAACATCGAAAATACACACAAAGATACAAAACATCCTCTTTCAGGGAACTCTAGATACAGTGCTAAAACGACTTCATTTTGAAACCGGAGTAAGAGCATCTCCATTATAATTGCTATTTTTGACTTACTATTCATAGCAATAGCAAGTCCCCCTATTTTAATTGGCTTGCTATTTTGTTACTCACTCCATTGTACTTGCTATTTTAGGGGCTTCTATTTCTCTCACCAAACTTGCTACATGATAGTAAGTTTAATAGCAAGTACAATAGAGACACCTTTTAGATAATTCTTGTTATTTTTAAGAATAACAAGTTGGATAGCCATATATGGTACGCACATTGCTCACAACCGTGAGGAATCGTTGAATTAATTATATTGGAATCCTAATGTGATTGAACAATGTTTTTTCTTGAACTTTATCAGGCATTCTGTTTTTATAACGAAGAACATCACAGAACTAGTAGAGCCAGACGGTAGAAAAGGAGATATCATAGAACTGGAGGATTGCTAGCTCTTTGTGGGGCTAACGAATAAACTATATAGGTGATCAAGCCTAAATGTGCTATGGACCAGTCATTCTGTATTAAATAAAATTAATTTTTTTATGTCATTTTAATTTGCCAATATATTATGGATAATGCGAAAGTTACCACCTGTGCCTCCTGCCATATTATATCTCCTCACCTTTATTTATTTTTTTATCTTGCGTTTCCGATGTTGTTATCACACTGTCACTACGGGAATAGAAGCCTTTGCCGAGTGCCTAGGGCACTCGGCGAAGCCCATAATGCACTCGGCAAAGGCTTCACCGAGTGCCACACTCGGCGAACCCCACTCGGCACTAGCCTTGTCGGCGACGTGGGGGTTCGCCGAGTGCATTTTATCGGGCACTCGGCGAAGTCTTTGCCGAGTGCAATATAGACTTCGCCGAGTGCCACGCGTAGCACTCGGCAAAGAGGCCGGCTAACGGCTGGGGGGGCGTTAACGCGGTTTGCCGAACTAAGAAAAGGAAATATCCTGTGAGATGACCGTGGAGATGAGGGAGATTTAATTATTTACCACTCTTAACATGTGAGTGACAACAAAATTGCCACTTCGAGTCACTGACATGTGGCCCATTAATTGACACATGTTAAGAGTGGCAAATAGTTAAATTATCCTTGAGATGCCGACCTAGCTAGCCGGAGGTGATAAGACCCAAGACATGATGGAACAATATGATAGATAGATATGAAAAAATAATGATGGTGCATATATATAATATAAGGTATAATATACTTGCATCTAAGTTCAAAACACAATTAGAGATAAAAATACAATGCGATGGTAAACGAGAAGGAAATAGTACTATTTTAAAGGTATAAACGTCCAAAATATAGAATAAAATATAAAATGACTTGTTTTAATCAACTCTTGATATAAGTCTAAAATGATTTATTTTCGAGGGGAGTAGGTGTGTTATGCCTGATCAGAGCGGCTTAAGCATGATAAAACATCTTATCCTCTTTATAGACATTTTCGTAGTCTTTCAGCCCCTACTGTTGAACCCTAGAATAATCTGAAAAACTCCACCGTTCAAAACAGCCAAGCTGTCCATGCATATTAATTGCGTGAAAGTGAAGGTCGATCCGAATTAATTGCGTGCTTCCATACTTAATCGCTGCGGTTTAAAAAAATCGTTTTAGTTTTGTATCAAAAATTACTTAAAACATATATATTGTTTTATATTTTATTCTATATTTTGGATGTTTATATTTTTAAAGTAGTTCTATTTTTTTCTCGTTCCCCACATTATATATCTTTACTACCGTAGTGTATTTAATAAAGGTAAATAAGAAAAGTACAAACTAATTAATCACTTCTTGGCATTTGAAATCATATCTGAAACGATTTTTTTTAAAAACCAGAGGAAGTATGCACGGATCAATTAATATAGTTTGCACCTCATACAACTTGGGCAATGGGCATCCCATATTTGCTTGACATTTACGGTACTAATCTGGCGTTAATTTCAACATTACTATTGCATGGTCACCGCTTTTCTTGAGAGTGGTTAGTGGTCCCTTCCGCAAATCCGATCGAGAAATTAATGCAAGATGAACGAGTCATAAGGGCATGTACAATGGTATAGACAACCGTCGTCTCTAGATTTTTGAAATTTACAACACAGACAACTAAATAGTCAACTAGTACAACCCATAGACAGTAGTTGTCTGTTTAATTATCTACAAAATATTTAATGCTTGTATATAATCATGACTCATAGATCCTTAAATATGCATTGGAGCATGAGCTCTTGCTGTCTCTTCACCGAGAGACGTAGCGATGGATATGGATGTCAGAATATCCGAATTATCCGTATTCGTATTCGAATTACTGTAAATATGGATATCCGTATTCGTATCCGAATTAAATATGGATGACATTCGGAAATATCCGAATTCGTTTTACAAATGTGGATATGGAAACGGATATCCGAATTCTGCTGAATGTGGATATGGAAATGGATACATCCGTATTCGTTTTAGGATTTCACATAGATTAAACTTAGACTCAAGATAATATATTATGACTATATTACTGGTTTATTTATTATTTATATAATTATGGAATACTTAAGTTAGTGAATATTAATAAGTTATGGTTTAAAATAAAATTGATGGTTAAATATTTGTTTGAACTTGAATTTTTTTATAATCAAAATACAACATATCTCATACCATATAAATTTTTTGTATTTTTCCATATCCATTTGCTGTTTTTAACTCATTAATTGTGTTTCTAGTTTTTAAATTGGAATATGTGAAATTTGAACTGCAAGTACCTAAAATAATGCACTAAAATTTATCGAAAAATCACATTCACTATTTTGTGTCCATTTTTAGTTCTTATCCACTAAATTTAAAGAAATGTTAAAAAAATTATGTTACGACACTTCATTGGTAATGTGGAGCTTAAGGGTTTTTTAATTATAAAAAAATCAAATAATGTCTGAAAAATACGAGACTTATCACAGTGTTATAATATTATACATAGATACCATGATAAAATTTTGAAAATGTTTAGATAAATTTATCATATAGAATGTTAAGAAATGTGAGATTCTTTTAAGAGGAAATAGAGTTTTGAGAAGGAATAGGTTATGGTTTAAAGTAAATTTATGGTTAAATATTTGTTTGAACTTGAATTTTTTTATATAATCAAAATACAACATATCTCATACCATATAATTTTTTTGTATTTTTCCAGATCCATTTGCTATTTTTAACTCATTAATTGTGTTTCTAGTATTTAAATTGGAATATGTGAAATTTGAACTGCAAGTACCTAAAATAATGCACTAAAATTTATCGAAAAATCACATTCACTATTTTGTGTCCATTTTTAGTTCTTATCCACTAAATTTAAAGAAATATTAAAAAATTTATGTTACGACACTTCATTGGTAATGTGGAGCTTAAGGGTTTTTTAATTATAAAAAAAATCAAATAATGTCTGAAAAATACGAGACTTATCACAGTGTTATAATATTATACGTAGATACCATGATAAAAGTTTGAAAATGTTTCGAGAAATTTATCATATAGAATGTTAAGAAATCTGAGATTCTTTTAAGAGGAAATAGAGTTTTGAGAAGGAATAGGTTATGATTTAAAGTAAATTTATGGTTAAATATTTGTTTGAACTTGAATTTTTTTATATAATCAAAATACAAAATATCTCATTCCATATAATTTTTTTGTATTTTTCTAGACCCATTTTCTATTTTTAATTCATTAATTCTGTTTCTAGGATTTAAAATGGAATATGTGAAATTTGACCTGCAAGTACTTAAAATAATGCACTAAAATTTATAGAAAAATCATATTCACTATTTGTGTCCATTTTTAGTTATTATCCACTAAATTTAAATAAATGTTAAAAAAATCATGTTACGACACTTCATCGGTAATGTGGAGCTTAAGGGCTTTTTAATTATAAAAAATCAAATAAAGTCTGAAAAATACGAGACTTGTCATAGTATTATAATATTATACGTAGATACCATGATAAATTTTTTAAAATGTTTTGAGAAATTTTTGAAAATGTTTAATTTTTTAAAACAATAAAATTCAGCCAATTATTTCCAAATTGCCGCCTGTTTTTTGACATGTATGATGAATTTCAGTTCAAGACTTTATATAGTTCTTGTTGGTTGTTTTGTATGATGAATTTTAGTTAGTATTGTTTAAAAACTTAGTTTGTGCATGGTTTATTGTGTATCATTGTTTCTTATTAATTATAATTCTAATTTGGTATATTGGACCCTTCGGATTTTTGGAAAATTTGTGAAACAACGAATATTTGGAGTTAAACCGAGTAAACATCCGAATACATATTCGTATTCGAAACATCCGTTTTGTATTCGTATTCGAGAACATCTGAATCCGTATTCGTATTCGAATTAAAATGTGGTAAATAGTGCTATCCGGATTCGTTTCCATCCGTATCTGATCCGAATCCATCCCTAGAGAGACGGCTTGCATCTCTCTCATCATTTATTGCTGCTAAATGAGGATTTTTTTGCAAAATGTTCAGCTTATATAGACAGCTTCAAAATTACTGTACATGCCCTAACAAATTGGAGACACGCATGCTATATAATATTAATTTAATTTCTTGTGTAGATTCTTATCATATCACACTTGAATTATTGACTGTTATATATCTACTCCTTCCCTCCAGTTCAAAAAAAAACAAATTGTTTTGATATGATTTTAGATACCAATGAATTATTAATTCACCACCGGAAATAACTTGTTTGCGAGTGCATTCCATCAGACACTCGACAAACCTATCTTTGCCGAGTGTACTTTAAAATACACTCGACAAACATATTACACTCGGCATACGAACATCCATCTTTGTTGAGTGCCACGTCAAATACACTCGGAAAACATTTCATAAAAAAACCGCTCACTAGGTGGTCCTGACGGCGTGATAACGGGGTGGGAAAAAAGTTCTTTGCCGAGTGTATTTAATAAACACACGACAAAGCTGAATCCATTATTTCATGTGAGGTCATAATTTACGCCCATATAACATTTTAAACATGTTTTGAACTTAAACTTTTTTAGAGTCATAATTCAACATTTTTTAATCCATGGAAAATGTTCATATTTTTATGCATGAGTTTGCTATTTTTAATTAATTAATCATGTTTCTAGGATTCAAATGTTTCTAGGATTTAATTCAAGGCCGAGAGCTCAAATCGGAAGTTCCGGTCTAAACCTAAAGTTCCGATGGAAAAATAAATTAAAGGCCGAGAGCTCAAATAGGAAGTTCCGATCCAAACCAGAAGTTCCAATGGAAAAATAAATTCAAAGCCGAGAGCTCAAACTGGAAGTTTCGATCAAAATTGGAAGTTCCGATGCATTTTAATTTTTAACCCGAGAGCTCAAATCAGAAGCTCTGATAGAAACCGGAAGTTCCGATCATTATAAAATATATGGAACTCAGTTTTAACTTGTCCAAAAAACTTTCAAAAAAGTTTTTTTCTTTGAGCACAAAGTTTTGGAACAAAACCCAAATGCATCCCTCTTAATAGTACGGCGATCCTAGACTCAATGTGAAGAATAAAATAATAATTTTAACCTTTGAGCCTATTTGAACCAAAAGAAGCTTCTTCTCCAAATTTATTTCAACGAAAATTGCTTTTCTTGTGAAATATCTGCAATAATCTTAGCAACTTAATTAGTAGCATTTGATCAATATTGCCATTAATACACCAAAATAAAATAGGGGCCTAAATGCACTTTCAACTACGCCATGTGTCCCCCCCCCGCGTGGCTTCGCCGAGTGCCACATGGGGCACTCAGGAAAGAGGCTTCACCGAGTGCCATGTGGGGCACTCGGTAAAGCGCTGTCATCACCCCCCCGGCCGTTAGACGACATATTTTGTCGAGTGCCCCGTCGTGCACTCGGTGAAGCCGACGGGACACTCGGCGAAGACTTCACCGAGTGCCCGATAAAAAACACTTGGCGAAACACCTCTCTGTCGACAGACCTTTCGCTGAGTGGGGTTCGCCTAATGTGGCACTCGGTGAAACCTTCGCCGAATAGAAAACAGGCTTCGCTGAGTGTCACAGGCACTCGGTGAATATGTGGATTCCCATAGTGATTAGTGCGTATTTTCTTTGTTTGTCGTGTTCAATTCTACTTGTGGATAAGTTGACAAATGGTAAGTTAGTTGATCACGTCTATTAGGAGCTATACTGACCTGGCCTGGATTAGGCCACAAGTTACAAGTAATTAGTAGCTGGTATATATATAGTCGATCAATTGCTAATTAGAGGTAGAGCCCCAAGATATATAGCAGCCTGAAATTAATCGACTTCCAACTATCTAATCACATCTATCGTTATTGTGATGTAGAAATATAATGGACTGGTTTCACGTGACTATCAACCAGAACTCCAGAAATACACGTATTATATTCTTCCATATATATATATGCATGCATAGTCGTTGTCTCGTTAATTTACAACTCTTTTCATATATAAAGTTAGTTGATGGACCTTTGTATTTTAGCACAAAAAGAGAGAAAATGTCACCACTACTGTATTATTCCATTTATTAAACATGGAAAGAAAACATCATACACCATATAATTATATGTAATTAATCCGGCAAAAGGCCATTTATTTACATACTATAACATTAAGGTGCACATCACACTCCCAAGCATACAGATCAATGTGCACCGCAACAAGAGATCAGATAGTTAATCATATCAGTAGTTGTTCTCCCAGAACTGAGATTGGAGCCAATGAATGAGATTCTTTTCCACCTGAAACGCCTTGGCCAAAACGTCATCGGAGATCGGTGGCTTTGATCCAAACACGGCACTCGCAATAGTAATAACACCAGGGTTCTGGCTACTGAGTGCTGACTGGGCAACCGCTGGCTTATTGTGATCAAGGTTCATTTGGAAGTGTATCATAGCTTTAGGGAACACGAACACATCACCCTTGTAAACCACCTTTGAGAAGAGCTTGTTTGGGTTGGAGGTGACGAAGCCAACGTAGAGTGTTCCCTCGAGCACAGTGAGAAGCTCAGTGGCACGAGGGTGTACATGTGGTGGGTTAACACCCAAGGGCGCATAGTCGATGCGAGCTAGCGAGATGCCGAGGGTGTTGAGGCCAGGGAACTGAATGACGTTGAGGTTGGTGACGTTAGACCCGAGCTTGTTTATAGTATTCCTAGGCATGTCAAATTTTGCTGCGTTGAAGAAGTCGTCCGAGTTCACGTCCATTGGGTTCTTGCAAGCAAACCCATTTACTGGCACTGCATGCACTTACAGAGGAAATAACAATATAACATATATACACAAACACAAGCTCATCAGTATAATATATATATATCGATCGTGTAAATATATTATACATATATATGTTAGTTATTAGAAAGCCTATTTTTTTATAGACAGCATGCGGAACACACATAAATTAATCTCTCGCTCACACATACATACCAGGTGATTTCATGTCAGCAACGCAGAAATCTTGCAGAGGGCTAGGATCATAAGCGATTGCCTGCCATGCGGCCAGCGCAAGAAGAGCAGAAAGGAGAAACAAGGAAAAGGATGCCATTGTATCTTAATTTCTCTATCAGCTCCCAAAATATATGTTTATCTTCGAGAGTGAGATGATTTTGCATCAGGCCGGGGATGGATATGCTTTTATAGCTGCGCATGCATCAGGTGTGGAGCCGAGGATGATGTGTATGTGCAATAGTATGGTGATAGAATTTGACTGCATTGAGCAAGTAAAGTACGTGGAGCTGACCAAGCTAGCTAGCAGCTGCTAGATCTTATTAATTCCTTAGTAGCACTATGTTTCGTAATATAAGATTTTTTGAGAGAAATTAAGTGAGACATGGTTGTGATTGGTTTAGATAAGAGAGTAGATAAAGAAACAGCTAGCTATATTTTGGAACAAAATTTGCACGTTAAAAATAATTATAATATGGAAGAAGGTAGTACATATTTCTGCCTTATGTTTATATATATATACACACTTGCTAACTAATTATTATCTGCCATTTGCTTGACCGCCGCGTGCAACTACTACAAATTTGGACGACGACTGAGCATTAATCATATCTTGTGTTATCAGAAAATTAAGAGTGATTTTACAGTACTTGAGAAGTTACCAAATTTTTTAAAATTTTCAGTGTTTGAGTAGGTTAGTAGGTACTAAAATTAACACTAAAAAATTTGGTACCTTCTCAAGGTCCGTAAAATTTCTCAAAAATTAAACATATGATTATAAGATTCTCAAGAGAAAGAAATTTTACAGTCCTTTAGGAGGTACTAGGGGTACCAGAATTAGGAAGTACCAAAATTAATACTGAAAATTCTGATATCTCCTTAAGGACCATAAAATCACTCTCTCAAGAGATATGATGCTAGACTTCGATGTGAAAATTAACAATTAAAATCCTATTTCATTATCTGGATTATATAACGTTTGTCTTCCTCGGCCCCTTTTAACAGGCGTGTCATTTTCAGGCTTTGGATGAAAATCTTCTAATTAATAATGGACAATAACATCAACGAACAAGGATCAAATCCTTCTTGAAGGTGTTTAATTGTTTTGGAGTAGAAGTCCAATTAAACTTTGTTTTCATCCTGGTTTTAGGCGAGTGAGCTGCTGCAAGAATGAATGAGCAAGATGATATGTTTATGTTTGCCTTTGAGTTTTTTTTTAATTTTCTTCTCTTCTGTAGATTGTGCATCTCAATACTACATGAAACAGAGCGTTTATCGAGAGCATGAGGTTTCATCGGGTGCGTAGGAGACACTCGGCAAAGCACTGGTTTCCGTAGTGTAGGTCCACAACGCCAGATATATTTTATTGTTTAGGGGGTGTTTGGATCCAAGCGGCTAAAACAAAAGGGGCTAAAATTTAGTCACTTTAGAGACTAAAAATCCAAACAGGAAGGCTAAAAATGAACTAAAATTTTTTAGTCCATTAGCTCTCAAGGAAGAGCTAAGAGGAGCTAAAATGCCTCATTTTCACCCATCATAAATGCTTTAGCCTTTTTTTAATCATTGGATTCAAACAAGGGTGACTAAAATTTTAGCTCCTATTTTAGTCACTTTGCTTTAGCCACTTGGATCTAAACATGCCCTTAATGAAATGTTCAATATCTTAAAAAAAGGAAAGATTCATACTGTGTAATTAATATAAGACACGTACACGCGTACCAATCACTACGGGACTGGGCATATTTGCCGAGTGCCTAGGGCACTCGGCGAAGCCCATAATGCACTCGGCAAAGGCTTCGCCGAGTGTCACACTCGGCGAACCCCACTCGGCACTAGCCTTGCCGGCGACGTGGGGCTTCGCCGAGTGCATTTTATCGGGCACTCGGCGAAGTCTTTGCCGAGTGCAATATAGACTTCGCCGAGTGCCACGTATAGCACTCGGCAAACGTAGCCGGTTGACGGTCAGGGTGGCCATTAACGGGGCTTCGCCGAGTGCCCCACGTGGCACTCGATGAAGGGGGTTTGCCGAGTGCCACGGGGGGCACTCGACGAAGGGGGCTCGGGGGGGGGGGGGGGGGGGCGTGGCACTACGGGGCTTCGCCGAGTGCCCCACGTGGAGGCACTCGGCAAAGCCTCCCCAGAATGCGCAGAAACGTGCCACGTGGCATGTTTCTGTGTATTTTAGGTGGCTTTGCCGAGTGCAACACTCGGCAAATTTGTTTTTTCATTTATTTAATGCATATTTCATCCAAAAAACACATTCAATCACAAAATTCATCACAAATTCACATTTAGTCACAAAATTTGCCCCAAAATTCACATTCAATCACATATATTCACATTCAATCACTCACATCACAGAAATCACATACGCATCACAAAAATCACATTCACATCATAAAATTAACGATCGCATCACAAATTCACGTTTACGTCACGAATACAAGTTCAAGTTCGCGCTCATGGTGACAAGTTCAAGTTAATCAACAATTTCATAATGGCAACTCACACCACGCCTCACAAGTTAACTAACTCTAAAAATTGCCAATTTTAGACATGGTATAAGATAAATTGAGTTTTAGTAGTATTAAAAGTTTTAAGTTCAAACAAATATTTTAATATCGATTTGCTTCTAAACCTAACTCATTTCATCCCTAAACTCCTAAACCTTCTCGAAGGTTATCCAATTTCTAAAGGTCATACTTGAAAACTTTGTCGAAACATTATGAATTTTTTACCATATTATATATGTATGATATAATGACACCATGTCAAGTGTCATAATTTTTAGGCATCAATTACATTTTCTATAATTAAAAACCATTAACCTACATATTGTCGGTCGACTGTCGTAAATTAGATTTTAAATATTTAGTTATATTTAGTTGTAAAAGATTACAAATGTAATCATGAACACAAATATGATTTTTCCATAATTTTTGAGTCATTATTTCATGTACATTTAGTTGAAATTTGACCCACTTGGAAGTAAATCCTAGAAACATGATTAATTTATTAAAAATAGCAAACCTACTCAGAAAAATATGAAACTTTTCCATGGCCTAACATAGGTTGCATTATGAGTGTAAAAAAATTCAACTTCAAAACATGTTTAAAATGTGATGTAGGCTTAAATTGTGATCTCACATGAAATATTGGGTCCATCTTTGCCGAGTGTTTATATGGTGGCACTCGGCAAAGGCTAGGGTTTGCCGAGTGTCCGTTAGTGGCACTCGGCAAACCAAAAAAATCACCCGGGCCATCATCACGGCGTCAGCAAAATTTTGGGCGGGGGATTTTTCAGTATGTTTGCCGAGTGGCTACGGTGTGGCACTCGGCAAACGACGCCTTTGCCGAGTGCCACGGTCTTTGCCGAGTGCATTCCATCGGGCACTCGGCAAACGGTCGGCAAAGACCGTGGCACTCGGCAAAGGCCCGTTTTCCGGTAGTGAATAGCTTCACACGACAGAAGTATTCAAGGAAATTGCATTTTTCTGAAGGAATTTTGTTAAGTGTAAACTCTAATAACCATTAAAAATGCTGTTTTTGACATCACCCTACATATGTCTATGTAGGGGTGATTTTACAGTACTTGATATCCTTGAGAAGGTACCTTGAGGTATCACATTTTCAGTGTTAATTTTGATATATCTGGGCACATAGTGCTAGCATTCACTTATCCACCTCCACCAGGCAGATGCAACGGGAAATAGGCACTTTGCCGAAGAGCCCTGTTGGCCGAAGAAGAGGAGTTTTACCATTCTTAAGGAGGTACCACTAGATACAAGATACCAACTGCAGGTACCAAATTAAATCAAATCTACCTATTGATTTCATAGGGGTATGATTGGTAAAAATGGGAAAAAATAGGTCAACCTAGCCCCATCGCGCTGCACCGCGACGCCAGCGCCCTGCCCTGGCCTGCCGTTGGACCGAGTCTCGCCGCCCAAGATGACTGTGCTGCCCAGGGCCACCCTAGGCTACGCCGTGGCCATACTGTCCCACCCCGTTGGATCATCGCTCTAGGTGGCCTCACCGCCCTAGTCGCTCTAGGTTTCCGCACCGCCCCACCGCCCTAGGCCTCATCGTCGAGCCCTGTCGACCCATCGCCCTAGCCGTTCCAGGCGACCATGTCGCAGCAGGCGACCACGCCACCCCAACCCACTGGCCCACCGCCGCCCACCCTGTCGGTCTGCCGCTGCACCGCCGCCACAACTGTGCCCTGTCGTTGGGACGAGCTAGCTCTTGCTGGCCAGCTAGCTAATTAACCCCGATAAGCTTACCAGAAACTCATTTTTGTTACTTTTTAGCTTTTCATTGAAATACGACTTTCCATAGTTTTTGGAGGGTGAGAATCTAGACTAGAAAACATACTGTTTGTTTTGACTTTTGACTTCAGGGACGTGAAACTGGCTTAGAGCTCAAACAAACGGGCGGAGGCCTTAGTTCTGCACCAACCGACTACTGTCACCCCGGCACTTGGCAAATCAATAGTTTCCTGCAGTATTGGGGCGCGAGCCGTTAACTGCCTGCCAAGTGCATTAAGATAGAAAAACGTGAGTGAGTAGTACATGTACAAATAGATAGATTTGACGTGCCACCGAACGAACAATCGTGGATTGCAACATAACATTTCATGGGTTTCACAAAAGTCATCGTCTATATATTATCCAAACTATTCCCCGAAGTCACTGGAATAAAGACCCCTCTCTCTCTCTATGTATATACATACACACGAGAAAATAAAGTACATGGTATCCATTTTCATGATAACCGAGTCAGCTAGCGAAGACAATGAAGTGTAACCACAACAGATTGCTTTTCTTGTATACTAGGAAGAAATCAAAGTACATCCATCATCCATCACACCAATGCAAGCACAGTACAGTTTATGTGATTGCCTCCACAATTATTTATTGTACCATACAGTAATGTTCTTTTTGGTAAAAAAATTATTCCGGGCCACCGATTTAATGACATTAAATGTTAATTTTTTTTGACATACATGGTCGGTCTGATGCTATAAATCAATGTCATATGATGGTGCAGTGATTACTTAATTCTTGGATTACGTGCAAGCAATCACTCTCCAACGAATCATAAGAAATATATATGGTGACCAAGAAATTTGGAATTGAAGCGTCACAGTACGTATAACACTGTGATCAAATATCAATAAAAAATATATGCACGCATCACGTTGCGTGCCAACTAGTAGTTTGGTGCTCAAGCAAGATACATGCTTGCATGGTCAGCTAGCCCGGCGTTATTCCGCGTATACACGTACATATATATGGATGAATGCATGTATATATGTGCGTGCATTGGCGCGTGATGGATCATGGATGTTCTTTGATTTCTTCCTATTATACAAGAAGAGCAATATCTGCTGGTTACACTTCATTGTCTTCACTGACTTGGTTATCATGAAAATGGATACAATGTTCTTTTCGTGGATATATATATATATATATATATATATGTCTTTATTCCATTCCAGCGCAGTGGCTTCCAGGGGCGGAGCTACTTGGAGCTAGGAGGGTTTCTGGGAACTCGGTTCCAAAAAAATTTTAGTGTATATTTGTAAATTTTTACCTTATATGCACCCCCTTAAACTAAATATGGTGTACCGCTTAAAGTGTTGCACCCCTTCAATTTCTCTCTAGCTTCGTCACTGATGGCTTCAGTGAATAGTTTGGATAATAGACGATAGGGATGGATTCGGATCGGATACGGATGGAAACGAATCCGGATAGCACTATTTACCACATTTTAATTCGAATACGAATACAGATTCAGATGTTCTCGAATACGAATACAAAACGGATGTTTCAAATACGAATATGTATTCAGATGTTTACTCGGTTTAACTCCAAATGTTCGTTGTTTCACAAATTTTCCAAAAATCCGAAGGGTCCAATATACCAAATTAGAATTATAATTAATAAGAAACAATGATACACAATAAACCATGCACAAACTAAGTTTTTAAACAACACTAACTAAAATTCATCATACAAAACAACCAACAAGAACTATATAAAGTCTTGAACTGAAATTCATCATACATGTCAAAAAACAGGCGGCAATTTGGAAATAATTGGCTGAATTTTATTGTTTTAAAAAATTAAACATTTTCAAAAATTTCTCAAAACATTTTAAAAAATTTATCATGGTATATACATATAATATTATAATACTATGACAAGTCTCGTATTTTTCAGACTTTATTTGATTTTTTATAATTAAAAAGCCCTTAAGCTCCACATTACCGATGAAGTGTCGTAACATGATTTTTTTTAACATTTATTTAAATTTAGTGGATAATAACTAAAAATGGACACAAATAGTGAATATGATTTTTCTATAAATTTTAGTGCATTATTTTAAGTACTTGCAGGTCAAATTTCACATATTCCAATTTAAATCCTAGAAACACAATTAATGAATTAAAAATAGAAAATGGGTCTAGAAAAATACAAAAAAAATATATGGAATGAGATATTTTGTATTTTGATTATATAAAAAAAATTCAAGTTCAAACAAATATTTAACCATAAATTTACTTTAAATCATAACCTATTCCTTCTCAAAACTATATTTCCTCTTTTGAGAATATCATATTTCTTAATATTCTATATGATAAATTTCTCAAAACATTTTCAAACTTTTATCATGGTATCTACGTATAATATTATAACACTATGATAAGTCTTGTATTTTTCAGACTTTATTTAATTTTTTTATAATTAAAAAACCCTTAAGCTCCACATTACCGATGAAGTGTCGTAACATAAATTTTTTAACATTTCTTTAAATTTAGTGGATAAGAACTAAAAATGGACACAAATAGTGAATGTGATTTTTCGATAAATTTTAGTGCATTATTTTAGGTACTTGCAGTTCAAATTTCACATATTCCAATTTAAATACTAGAAACACAATTAATGAGTTAAAAATAGCAAATGGAGCTGGAAAAATACAAAAAAAATTATATGGTATTAGATATGTTGTATTTTGATTATATAAAAAATTTAAGTTCAAACAAATATTTAACCATAAATTTACTTTAAAACATAACATATTCCTTCTCAAAACTCCATTTCCTCTTAAGAGAATCTCAGATTTCTTAACATTCTATATGATAAATTTCTCGAAACATTTTCAAAATTTTATCATGGTATCTATGTATAATATTATAACATTGTGATAAGTCTCATATTTTTTAGACTTTATTTTATTTTTTTATAATTAAAAAACTCTTAAGCTCCACATTAGTGATGAAGTGTCGTAACATAATTTTTTTAATATTTCTTTAAATTTCATGGATAAGAAATAAAAATGGACACAAAATAGTGAATGTGATTTTTCTATAAATTTTAGTGCATTATTTTAGGTACTTGCATTTCAAATTTCACATATTTCAATTTAAATCCTAGAAACATAATTAATGAGTTAAAAATAGCAAATGTATCTAAAAAAATACAAAAAAATTATATGAAATGAGATATGTTGTATTTTGATTATAAAAAAATTAAAGTTCAAACAAATATTTAACCATCAATTTTATTTTAAACCATAACTTATTAATATTCACTAACTTAAGTATTCCATAATTATATAAATAATAAATAAACCAGTAATATAGTCATAATATATTATCTTGAGTCTAAGTTTAATCTGTGTGAAATCCTAAAATGAATACGGATGTATCCATTTCCATATCCACATTCAGCAGAATTCGGATATCCGTTTCCATATCCACATTTGTAAAACGAATTCGGATATTTCCGAATGTCATCCATATTTAATTCGGATACGAATACGGATATTCATATTTACAGTAATTCGAATACAAATACGGATAATTCAGATATTCTGACATCCATATCCATCCCTAATAGACGATGGTTTTTGTGAACCCATGAAATGTTACAATCCACGATGATTGTTCGTTCGGTGGCACGTCAAATCAATCATTTTGTACATGTACTAGTCATTCACGCACTTCTTTTTTCTATCTTAATGCAGTTGGCAGGCGCGCAGTTAATGGCTCGCTCGGAAACTATTGGTTGGTAAGCGACGGTGACACTTTACGAAGAACAGGTGTTTGGTTCTGCCACTAAAGTTTGGTCAGTTTAGTCAGTGTTACATTTTATGTTTAAAGTACTAAATTTAAATTGGTTATAAAAATAATTGCAGAATCGGAGGATTATTTGTGAGATAAATTTATTAAGCCTAATTAATCCATGATTAGCAAATGTTTACTGTAGCATCACATTGTCAAATCATGGTGTAATTAGGCTCATTAGATTCGTATCACAAATAATCTACCGATTATGAATAAATTTTGTAAATAATCTATATTTAATATTTTAAAATAATATCTAACCATTCGATGTTACGTACGAGAGACTAAAATTTAAATAAGGGAAACAAACGCCCCAAAGATTAATACTCGACGAACATTATATATATTATATGCATGTAGTGTATTTTCTCGGAGGTTGGCCTGTAGCTTGTGTTTATTTTATACGTACGTATTAACGTATAAAATAGTAGTTAGATCTTATTAGAAATTTCATTTTAATAAAAAATTTGGATCTCCTGTCACTGACATGCACACACATGCACATCTGACGTACGGGGAATTGAAGTTTCTCCAGTTAACAAAATTAAATTTCCTTGAATACTTCTGTATTACGAATCTTTCCTTTTTTTAGATACTGAACATTTCATTAAGCAATAAAATACATCCGGCGCGCGGCGCTGTGTAATTGGGATGCAAAATCAAGAGAAGAAGAAAATAAAAAAATAAAAATCAAAGGCAAACATGAACATATCATCGCTATATCTTGCACGACCACCTCATCACTACTACTCGCCTAAAACCAGGATGCATGAAAACGAAGTCTAATTAGACTTCTACTCCAAAACAATTAAACACCTTCGAGAAGGATTTGATGCTCGTTCGTTGATGTTGTCCATTATTAATTAGAAGATTTTCATCCAAAGCCTGAAAATTTGTTAAAGGGGAAGACAAATGTTATCTCTAATCCAGATAATCAAATAGGATCTTTAATTATTTTCACGTCGAAGTCTAGCATCATATCTCTTGAGAACCTTATAATCATCTGTTTAATTGTTTGATGACACAAGATATGATTAATGATCAGTCGTCGTCCAAATATGTAGTAGTTGCACTATGGGAAAACGATGATTCGCCGAGTGTCACGCGAAGTTCATTTTACACTCGGCAAAGGGTCACCGAGTGTCACACTTGGCGAAGAGCATTTAGGTGCATCTAGGAAGAGATGTTTGCCTAGTGATAGAAACGACACTCGACAAATACTAGGGTTTGTTGAGTGTTCATTAGTGGCACTCCGTAAACCTATGTTTTTTTCGAGCCGTAGTCATGCCATCCACACCTGTGGCAAACCAATTTTTTTCAAATAGTTTGTTGAGTGTACAAATATTTTACAAGTGTGTATACATGGAGCACTCAGTAAACATCTTTTTCGCCGAGTGTTACTCTTTTAGCGAGTATCTAAAGGAATATACTCGGCAAAACCTCAAGCTCTCGGTAAACACTCCGTTTTTCATAGTGTTGCATGCGGTCAAGCAAATGGCGGATAATAATTAGTTAGCAAGTGTGTGTATATGCACATATACGGCAGAAATATTTACTACCTTCTTTCATATTATAGTTATTTTTAACGTGCAATTTTTGTTCCGAAATATAGCTGTTTCTTTATATATCTACTCTCTTATCAAAACCAATCACAATCATGCGGCTCACTTATTAATTTCTCTCAAAAAAATCTTATATTACGAGACATAGTGCTAATAAGGAATTAATATATATAATAAGATATCTAGCAGCCGTAGTGCTTTTTAATCCGCTTGGTCAGCTCGATCCACTACACGTACTTTACTCGGTCAATGCAACCAAAGTCTATCACCATACTATTGGACATACACATCCTCAGCTCCAGCCTGAGCGCGCGTAGCTATAAAAGCATATCCATCCCCGGCCTGATCGATGCAAATCATCTCACTCTCGAAGATAAACTTAACATATATTTTGGGAGCTGATCGAGGCTAGCTAGCTAGCTGATAGAGAAATTAAGATACAATGTCATCCTCTTCCTTGTTTCTCCTCTATGCTCTACTTGCGCTGGCCGCATGGCAGCAGGCAACCGCTTATGATCCTAGCCCTCTCCAAGATTTCTGCGTTGCTGACATGAAATCACCTGGTATGCATATGTGTGAGAGATTAATTTCTGTGTGTTCAGCATGCTGTATAATATATATATATATATATATATATATATATATTATATACACGATCGATATATATACTGATGAGCTTGTGTTTGTGTATATATATATGTTATATTGTTATTTCCTCTGTAAGTGCATGCAGTGCCAGTAAATGGGTTTGCTTGCAAGAACCCAATGGACGTGAACTCGGACGACTTCTTCAACGCAGCAAAATTTGACATGCCTAGGAATACTATGAACAAGCTCGGGTCTAACGTCACCAACCTCAACGTCATTCAGTTCCCTGGCCTCAACACCCTCGGCATTGAGAGGTTAAGTCTATGTGTGTGTGTGTGTTTTGGCATGACATGTTGTTTGGCATGACATGTGTGATGTCCATGTGTGGACAAGTTTGTAGTCTTAGCACCTTTAGCATCTTTTGCTTTAGCATCTTAGACTAGCATATTTGCTTTAGCATCTTAGACTAGACTAAGCATCTTTTGCTTTAGCATCTTAGACTAGCATCTTTGCTTTAGCATCTTAGACTAGCATCTTGGGCTACATGGCTAGCCTATAAATATGTATCCCCAACCATTTGGGTTGGCATGGCATTTGAGTGAGTTGAAAGAGAAGAAAATTGCCCCAACTCTGAGTGTCATCCCTACCAATGCGAGTGTTCTCTCTAACAATTGGTATCAGAGCTGTATGGTTCTGTGACCTTTCCAATCCCCTCCGCGACTCTCTCCAACGGAGACGCCCTTCTCCTTGTTCATCTTCCTCCCTTGCCGGTCCACCGGAGACCAACGACTCGGCGAGTTCCACCCACACTCCGAGCAGCAGCACGAGTGTAGCGGCTTCCTCCCAGGGCAGCAGCAACCCCCACGACCCTTCCACTCTACCACCTCGCAATGTCCACAGGAGACTCTCTTCGCTCGGTCACCTCGAGCGCACGACATCGGCAGGAGGCCGAAGTCGCCGCGGCGGAGGAGCGCGACCGGGTGGCAGCAGAGGTTGTGGCAGCGAAGGCTCGGAAGGTGAGGTTGGCGGCGGCAGAACTGGCAGTAGCGAGAGCGGAAGAGGAAGCGGCGGCGGCTGTGGCTGCAGCACGTGTTGCGGCGGCAGAGCTCGAAGCTTTGCGCCACAGTAGCAACAGTGGCAGTGCCTCCGAGGGAGGTAGCCTCGACTTGGAGGCCGAGTTACCAAGGAGGGCGAAGGATGAGCGGGTGGCGCAGTGGGCAGCAGCGCAGCCCCGTGCTCGCGGCGGCAGCCCAAACGGGCCCAGACGCGCCGACAACACTCCGGGAGGATGCGCACGCGACGGTCGTGCTCATGGCGAACGCGACCCTCACAGGCGGCGTGGCTCTCCCTCCCCGGACCGGCGCCATGGTCATCGCGGCTTCCAGACCATCATCAAGGATGCTGGTGCTGGTGGTGGATGGCCCACCCTCACCAAGACCAACTACACCCAGTGGTCCATGATTATGAGGGTGAAGCTCCAAGTGCGGCACATGTGGGAGGCAGTCACATACGACGACGTCGACTACGATGATGATCGACGGGCGCTGGAGACCCTCGTTGCTGCAATTCCGCCGGAGATGCAGTGTTTAATTGCTTGCAAGCAGACTGCCAAGGAGGCTTGGGATACTATCGCTGCAGTATGTATTGGCAGCGATCGCGCCCGCAAGGCTACGCTGCAGGCACTACGCAAGGAGTGGGAGAACCTGGCTTTCAAACCAGGTGAGGATGTTGATGATTTTGCTCTCCGTCTCAACTCTCTACTGCAGAAGTTGGTGCAGCATGGCGAAGACCTCATCAACGAGGAAAGAGCTGTTGAGAAGCTCTTTCGCTGCGTTCCCGGGAAATACAAGCAAATGGCTCGTTCGATCGAGTCCTTGATGGACCTCTCCAGGATGTCGATCGGAGAAGCGATAGGTCGCCTCAAGGTCGTCGACATCGACGAGCCCCAGCCATCTTCAGAGCCGGCCACCACTGGTGGCAAGCTTCTCTTCACCGAGGAGCAGTGGCTCGCGCGCCAGCGAGAGCAGAAGAAGGGGGAGGCATCAAGTTCGTCAAATGGCCACAAGCGCCAGCCACGCAGGGGGCGCAAGGCCCCCCAGGCGCATGGAGGCGCTACTGGCGGCGCCAACGGTGGCCGCAAGGCCACCCGTGATGACACTTGTCACAACTGTGGCAAGATCGGCCATTGGGCTAGGGACTGCCGGCAGGCGAAGCGCGGCGGTCAGGCACATGTCGCGCAAGCGCAAGAGGAGCCAGCTCTGTTCCTTATACATGGGAACATTGAGCTGCACTCCCCTCCCACGTCGACAGCTGCCGCTCTTCTTCACGTCGACGAACCGCGCGCACACGTCTTCCTTGGCAATGGGTCCAATGATGACAAGATTGACGGGTGGTTCCTCGACACCGGCGCCACCCATCACATGACCGGGCGGCGGGACCACTTCTCCGACCTGGACTCCAGCGTGCGAGGGTCCGTCAAGTTCGGGGACGCCTCCGCCGTGGAGATAAGGGGCGTCGGCTCTGTCATCTTCACCGCCAAGACCGGCGAGCATCGGATGCTCACCGGTGTCTACTACATCCCCGAGCTGAGGAACTCCATCATCAGTCTGGGCCAGCTGGATGAGAATGGCTCGCGCGTGGAGATCGAGCATGGGGTGCTGCGCATTTGGGATCATCAGCACCAACTGGTCGCCAAGGTAAATAGAGGAAGCAATCGCCTCTATGTCCTTCATGTGCAGGTGGCGCAGCCCGTGTGTCTTGCAGCCCGCCGCGACGACGACGCGTGGCGGTGGCACGAGCGTTTTGGGCACCTCAACTTTGAGGCCCTGAAGCAGCTCGGCATCAAGGAGATGGTGCAGGGCATGCCGAGTGTCGAGCATGTGGAGCAGTTCTGCGACACCTGCGTGCTGACCAAGCAGCGGCGACTCCCATTCCCTCATCAGGCGAGCTTTCGCGCCAAGGAGAAGCTCGAGCTCGTGCACGGCGACCTTTGCGGTCCCGTGACACCGGCTACCCCTGGAGGCCGGCGCTACTTCCTCCTCCTCGTCGACGACGTGTCCCGCTACATGTGGGCGGTGCTTCTCGACACCAAGGCAGCAGCCGCAGATGCTATCAAGCGTCATCAAGCTGCCGCGGAGAAGGAGTGCGGCCGCAAGCTCCGGGTGTTGCGCACGGACAACGGCGGCGAGTTCACGGCGGCTGAGTTCGCGGCATACTGCGCCGACGAGGGCATTCAGCGCCACTACTCCGCGCCGTACACACCACAGCAGAACGGCGTCGTCGAGCGCCGCAACCAGACGGTGGTGGCCACTGCTCGCGCCCTCCTCAAGCAAAGGGGGATGCCGGCGATCTACTGGGGAGAGGCGGTGATGACTGCCGTCCATCTCCTCAACCGCTCGCCCACCAAGGCTCTTGACGGCGAGACGCCGTATGAAGCCTGGCACGGACGCAAGCCGACGGTTGGCCACCTTCGCGTTTTTGGTTGCCTGGCATTCGTCAAGGAGCTCGGCCACATCGGCAAGCTTGATGATCGGAGTGCGCCAGGGGTCTTCATCGGCTATGCGGAGGGCTCCAAGGCCTACCGCATCCTCGACCCTACGACACAGCGCGTCCACATCTCACGAGACGTTGTGTTCGATGAAGGGCGAGGCTGGACGTGGGGCAAGATGGCGGATGATGGCTCGACTTCGACGATCAACGATTTCGTCGTCGAGTACGTCTACTTCGAGGGAGCAGGGGGAGCTAGCAGCTCACCTTCACCGAGCTCGCTTGCCCCAGCACCTGGCACATCATCAGCTCCGGCAAGTACTCCACCACCTCCTGCACCGGCCACACCTCGCTCTCCTACACCGGCGCCCACATCTCCGGGATCGGCATCCGCAGCTTCAGTCCATGATGAGCAGCGCATAGTGGAGTTCGCTACTCCATTGTCAAACGACGGGGACCGTGTCGATGCTTGCCATGACGGCGAGCCTCTACGATACCGCACCATGGATAACATCCTTGGTGAGCAGCCCGTTCCTGGGATAGCGCAACATGACTTCGATGCGGAGCTGCACTTGGCGCACGATGACGGTGAGCCACGTTCCTTCGCTGAGGCGGAAGGAGACGCGGCCTGGCGTGCCGCGATGCAGCAGGAGATGGACGCCGTCGAGCGGAACCGGACATGGGAGCTGGCTGATCTTCCGGCCGGCCATCGTGCCATCACCCTTAAGTGGGTGTTCAAGCTGAAGAAAGATGAGGCCGGGGTGGTGGTCAAGCACAAGGCTCGGCTGGTGGCACGCGGTTTCGTTCAACAGGAGGGAGTCGACTTCGACGATGCCTTCGCTCCTGTTGCACGGATGGAGTCCATTCGTGTCCTCCTCGCGTTGGCAGCCCAGGAGGGTTGGCGTGTTTATCATATGGATGTCAAGTCTGCCTTCCTCAATGGCGACTTGAAGGAGGAGGTCTACGTTCGACAGCCGCCGGGTTTTGTCATCCCCGGCAAGGAGAACAAGGTTCTCCGCCTGCGCAAGGCCCTCTACGGCTTGCGACAGGCACCACGAGCTTGGAACGACAAGTTGGACTCCACTCTCAGGCAGATGGGGTTCCATCAGAGTGCTCATGAGGCTGCAGTCTATCGACGGGGCAAGGGAGACAATGCCCTGTTGGTAGGCGTCTACGTTGACGACTTGGTGATCACCGGCACCAAGGAGGTGGAGGTAGAGGTGTTCAAGACGAAGATGAAGGCCACCTTCCAGATGAGCGACCTAGGGCTCCTCTCCTTCTACTTGGGGATCGAGGTGCACCAGGACAGCTCTGGCACTTCACTTCGCCAGACCGCCTACGCCAAGCGCATCGTCGAGCTGGGCGGACTCACCGACTGCAACCCAGCCTACACTCCCATGGAGGAAAGGCTGAAGCTGAGTCGCGACAGCACGACGGAGGAGGTGGACGCGACGCAGTACCGGCGCATTGTGGGTAGCCTTCGCTACCTTGTCCACACGCGACCGGACTTGGCGTTCGCAGTTGGCTACGTCAGTCGGTTCATGCAGCGACCGACGACGGAGCATCAACAGGCCGTGAAGAGGATCCTACGCTATGTCGCGGGGACCTTTGACTACGGCTTGTACTACCCGAGGTGCCCCGGTGCGGCGCATTTCATCGGGTACAGCGACAGCGACCACGCCGGCGACATCGACACAAGCAAGAGCACAAGCGGGACGTTGTTCTTCCTCGGCAAGTGTCTGATCAGTTGGCAGTCGGTCAAGCAGCAGGTGGTGGCCATGTCCAGTTGCGAGGCAGAGTACATCGCAGCCACTTCTGCATCAACTCAAGCTCTCTGGCTGGCTCGGCTGCTTGGTGATCTTCTTGGCAGAGATGCCGAAGCAGTGGAGCTCAGGGTGGACAGCAAGTCTGCTTTGGCTTTGGCAAAGAACCCTGTTTTCCACGAGCGCAGCAAGCACATCAGGGTGAAGTACCACTTCATCCGAAGTTGTTTGGATGAGGGGAGTGTGAAGGCAAGCTACATCAACACCCAAGACCAGCTCGCCGACTTCCTCACCAAGTCGCTTGGGCGGATCAAGTTCCAGGAGTTTCGCGCCAGGATTGGGATGGTTCAGATTTCCCAGAAGGCGCCACACAAGACTTAGGGGGAGATTGAGAGGTTAAGTCTATGTGTGTGTGTGTGTTTTGGCATGACATGTTGTTTGGCATGACATGTGTGATGTCCATGTGTGGACAAGTTTGTAGTCTTAGCACCTTTAGCATCTTTTGCTTTAGCATCTTAGACTAGCATATTTGCTTTAGCATCTTAGACTAGACTAAGCATCTTTTGCTTTAGCATCTTAGACTAGCATCTTTGCTTTAGCATCTTAGACTAGCATCTTGGGCTACATGGCTAGCCTATAAATATGTATCCCCAACCATTTGGGTTGGCATGGCATTTGAGTGAGTTGAAAGAGAAGAAAATTGCCCCAACTCTGAGTGTCATCCCTACCAATGCGAGTGTTCTCTCTAACAGGCATCTCGCTAGCTCGCATCGACTATGCGCCCTTTGGTGTTAACCCACCACATGTACACCCTCGTGCCACTGAGCTTCTCACTGTGCTGGAGGGAACACTCTACGTAGGCTTCGTCACCTCAAACCCAAACAAGCTCTTCTCCAAGGTGGTTTACAAGGGTGATGTGTTCGTGTTCCCTAAGGCTATGATACACTTCCAAATGAACCTTGATCACGATAAGCCAGCGGTTGCACAGTCAGCACTCAGTAGCCAGAACCCTGGTGTTATTACTATTGCGAGTGCCGTGTTTGGATCAAAGCCACCGATCTCTGATGATGTTTTGACCAAGGCGTTTCAGGTGGAAAAGAAGCTCATCCATTGGCTCCAATCTCAGTTCTGGGAGAACAACTACTGATATGATTAACTATCTGATCTCTTGTTGCGGCTTTGCACATTGATCTGTATGCTTGGGAGCGTGATGTGCACCTTAATATTATAGTATGTAAAATAAAGGGTTAATTTTTTCCGTGCCATTACAAATTTCACGATTTGCCAATATGCCATCGGTGTGTCATGACAAATGGGGACCACCACAGTCACTGACAGTGGCATATAGGCAATTTCTGAAAATTATAATAGCATGTGAGTAATTTTCCCTAAAATAAATAAATGGCCTTTTGCCTGATTAATTACATATAATTATATGGTGTATGATGTTTTCTTTCCATGTTTAATAAATGGAATACAGTGGTGTCATTTTCTGTCTTGTGTGCTAAAATAATTAATACAAAGGTCCAGCAACTAACTTTATATATGAAAAGGGTTGTAAATTAACGAGACAACACGACTATGATGCATGCATTTATATATATATATATATATATATATATATGGAAGAATATAATACGTGTATTTCTGGAGTAGTTCTGATGGTTGATAGTTACGTGAAACCAGTCCATTTCTACATCACAATAACGATGTGATTAGATAGTTGGAAGCCGATTAATTTCAGGCTGCTATATATATCTTGGGGCTCTACCTCTAATTAGCAATTGACTGGCGCGCGCGGGCTATATATTATATACACCACACTAGCTACTAATTACTTGTAACTTGTGGCCTAATAGACGCGATTAACTAACTTGCCATCATTTGTCAACTTATCCACAATTATTATCACTTGAGTTAAGATGGAGGTTGGGATCTCTTAGTATTTAAAACTTGCATTTTTTTATAAACCTTGGCTGCTCTTATTCTAACTCATCTATAATTTTTTTCTAATAATATATACTTCTTCCTGAGTACATATGAACTCACCCTTCTTGCTCTGCATATATTGAAGGTAAGGAAAGAAGGAGTCTTTCTATTTCAGAAGAATGAAGAGTTCAATGTTGATTGAGTTTCTAGAACAGTAGGGTTTCGGGTCTAATCCCTAAATAGATCTAAGGATGATTGTTTATAAAGTGTGTGTGTATGATTCCGTTGCTCTTTTGTATGGATTGCTCGCCATGAGGTATGCCTCATACAGTTTTTATAAAAACTATTATGTAATTATCTAAGTAGATTTGTGATGGTCTACTACTGAATTGATGAAATACTAGCTTTGACATTGATTCAATTTAAAATCTAGCTCCTTATCTTGGTACGACTAAGTCCATATAAGATGGGGTGTCACGTATTGTGAAGCAAATGCACATCAGCACATGTTGGATCTTCAAACTATATACGAGTAACACTGACAACTAGTGCCGACACACTTAATTACCACTTGTTTAGAAAAATATTTGTTCATCCCCCTCCCTAGCTACCCGGCCGGCCAATATAGTTGGAGTTAATTTATTACTTAACCAAGTTGTTTAGTTGAAGCGGCAATACTATCTTAATTATCTTAATTATCCTGGATGTGCAGCAGCCGTGCAGCCACTCTAAACGTTACTAATTAATTAGCTGGTGTGTGTGCTTGATTATATTTTTTTAATGTAGTGGTTTTGTGCATGCTTGCTTTGGCTTGCTATATATTAATTATTTAAGGATTTTTTAAGATGCCCTCAAATTATTATGAGCCGTCCAATCAATATCGGACGGCTTAGGACTCACTAAAGCATATATTTAAAATAAAACATTTTCCTAAGTGTGGGACTCACATGCATGCAAAATAAAATCTTTTCGTGTGCCAAAAAATTTCTTTACATGCTCCCAATTTTATTGAAATCCTTTAATTTATGGCTCATGATTTTATTCCCTTAATTTTGACCGTGATTACTTTCCATAATTTTTTTTTGAAATCCCTTAATTTATGGCACCATTTTTTTATATTTTCTGGGAATGGTGGTAGACCTTTGAAATATTTTTTAAGTTTAGTTTTTTAAATTTTGTGAAAAAACAGAAAACTTTGAAAATTCGAAAATTCATTTCAGAACTCTTGAAAATTTCATTTGAAAATTTTAAAAATGTAAATTCTTTTGTTAGTACTTTTTGTATGTAAATCAGTTTGTCGTGTTAAAAAATTTATGTTTGAATATGTGAATTTTGTATTTTATTTTATTTTGTATGTTAATAAATTCAGTTAGAGGAATTGATGGATTTTGAATATTGGAATTTAATTAATTAATTTACTTTTTAAATGATATATGTAATTAAGGCCCTGTTTGGATGGGCATTGCTTATTTTTAGGCACTGAAGTTTAGTCCCATTGAGTCCCTAAAATCCCAAACATGGATGCTTATTGGAACTAAACTTTAGCCCTTAAAGTTTAGTCCATTAGTCCCTTGGATGTTGCTTATTGGGATGAATCTTGGCTTGGACACTGTGCCCCCAACCTACCCCCGCACCTTCTCCGCTGCTTCTCATCCCCATCGGCACCCCTTGCTCGGCTGCTCCCATCGGCGCTGCCCCCTGCTCAGCTGCTCCCCAACGGCGCCACCACCATCTCCCCATTGACGCCGCCCCGCTCCCCATCGTCACCAGCCCTTCTGCTCCTCATCGGTGCCACCATCAGTGCCGCCCCCTGCTCCCCATCAGCACCGGCCTTCTGCTTCCCATCGGCGCCGCCATCAGCACCGGCCCCTGCTCCCCATCGGTGCCGCCCCCTGCTCTCCATCGGCATCGCCCCCTGGTCCCTATCGGTGCCACCCTCTGTTCCTCCCGACGCCATGGATGCCATGGACATAGCTACCATGACTATTTGTAGGGGCCATCTTCTTCCGTCGCCATCCCTCATCATTCTATCGCCGTTGTCCCTGACCCCGATGACTTGGACCTCCTATCGGAAGCGCTGGCGTCCTAGAGCCTCTCGGCTGGGAGAGTACACATGGAGCACCTTGATCTGAACTCTCAGGGTGAGTGCTTCCCCTTCATCAAAGATTACTCGGGTATCCTGCAACGTGGAAGAGGTTCTAGTGAAGGCGGTCAATTTGGTGCGTTCTAACCACCTCTACCGACCGGTGGTGGTGGTACATTTGGCCGTGGAAGAGGTGTCCCTGCGCGTGGTCGCCGTGGCCGTGGCACCATCACCACTGTTTCACATCCGGTGCCCATGGGTTTAGTCCCCCATGGTGGAAGTCCTCCCCTCCGCATTGGTGATTCCTCTTTGGGTGCTGATAGTGATGGGATGGGCAGTGGAAGTCGTGGGAGGTTCTTTGGCAGTGGAGCATCCTCTGCCGGGACAACCGCCCTTTCTTCAGTTAGGATCACAGGAGATGAGGAAGAACTGGATGATGAAGTAGAGGACTCCTTTCCTTCTGTAAGCATTCTTTTCTATCTTCCTTTGCATTGTAATATTTAAATTACTGATGTTTTGTTGTTAGTGTAGTTGCTGTTAGTTGTAAGGACTGAGTATGGAGTATGGAGTATGGGTGCGGTTGTGCAGTTTTGTCTATGAGTATGGAGTACTTAACTGTATGGAGTACGGAAAAACATGTGAACTGTTGATAATCACATGCATAAACATGTGAACTGTATGTTTTGTCTATGATTATGGAAAAACATGTGAACTGTACATCACTGTTGCTGGAAAAACATGTGAACTGTATATTCTAACGTCTAGTTGCTCCATGGACAATTGCATACTGATGATGACTGCTAAAGTTACAGAATCTGGATAGAAAAGTTGAAACATACTTGTCATCAGTAGTTGTGAGCATGCAAAACTGTTTTATGTCACCCATGGCACAAATTACTGCTGTTTTATGTCACATGCTCCATGCAAAAAAAAGTCATCTGTAGGCATCAGTAGATTGCATACTGATGACTGAAAAATGCTAATAAGGAAGCATTCCATTTCCATTACTGCTGTTTTGCATTGTCCTTTTTAAATCACAAGATACCAACACCATAAGGGTTAAAGAAGAAATCAAGATGGAGTTAAGGATGAAGCAAAAGGAAATAGAGATGGAATTTAGGAGGAAGCAAAAGGAAATAGAGATGGAAGAAAGAAGGAAGAGGATCAAGAGATAGAACTTTGCATTACATTTGCACAAGAATGTGGGGCAACAGATGAGACAAAAGAGTTCTACATGGCTACAAAGTTGTTTGAAAAAAGTATTATCGAATCATTTTTAGCGCCATGAAGACAAATGAAGCAAGGTTCAGCTGGTTAGCTAGGAGTTGCAGGGACAATAATAGATGAAACTTGGCTATTTGTTATTCTCCCATGTCATGATTTCTAAGGATTATTTATATGTTTGAACTATTTGATGGTCTGTATGAACTATTTAGATGTTTGAGTGAACTATGTGATGGTCTCGATGAACTATTTAGATGTTTGAGTGAACTATGTGATTGTTGATGGATGAACTATGTGTGCTGTTTTATTGAAATATGTGGTGGCATGAGTGAACTATTTACATGCGTTCTGTATTTTGTAAGAAGTTTGATTGATATTGTTCTATTTGTACAGGAGAATTCTTATTTTGATTCTGAAACTTATTCTAATGATGAGTACCTGATGACAAGTCATAAGAGGAGAGCAATTGTTGTTGTTAGTGCCATTGCTGGTATGTACTACTATGACACATACCTAAACAAAGCAAGTAGCAGGGTTCCTTCTGAATCTGGTTATGACTGGGTTATTAAAGCACTAGGAAATAGGACATCTTGTTACAACATGTTTAGAATGAATAGGGTTGTGTTTGATAGGCTTCACAATCTCCTTGTCCAGTCTTATGGGTTGAAGTCAACGAGGAAGATGTCATCAATAGAGTCTTTAGCTATGTTTCTATGGATTTGTGGTGCCCCTCAAAGCATGAGGCAAGATGAAGATTGATTTGTTAGGTCAACTGAGACATGTAGTAGGAAGTTTGACAAAGTATTGCATAGTGTTACCAAGCTTGCAAGTGATATAATTAAACCAGTAGACCCTACATTTAGTACTATTCATCAGAGGTTACAATCTCCACGATTCTCTCGTACTTTGATAATTGCATTGGAGCAATAGATGGGACACATGTGCCTGTTATAGTGCCACTTGATAAGGTTGTCCAACATACGGGACGACATGGGTACACCAGTCAGAATGTGTTAGCCATATGTGACTTCAATATGAGATTTACTTTTGTTATTACAGGATGGCCTGGGTTGGTACATGACATGAGAGTCTTCAAAGATGCATTGAACAAGTATGGTGACAAGTTCCCTCATCCACCTCAAGGTAATTCCCTGTCCTATAGTTCACTCCTTCACATAGTTGCAATATTTTGTATGTTAGTAACACCGGTAATATTGATGTGCAGGAAAGTTTTATCTTGTGGACTCTGGGTACCCGAATCAACCAGGTTATCTCTCACCGTATAAGGGTACAAAATATCATTTTCCAGAGTTTTGACAAGGACCACTTCCAAGATGTAAAAAGGAGCTCTTCAATTATGCACATTCATCACTAAGAAATGTGATCGAGCGGTCTTTTGGAGTTTTCAAGATGAAATGGTGGATTTTGTTTGATTTACCGACTTATACAATGGCAAAGCAAAGCCAAATAATTATTGCATGCATGGCAATTCATAATTTCATTAGAGAAAGTGTTGTTGATGATGTCGACTTCGATATGGCGGACGGTGATGAGAACTATGTCGTACCGTTGGAAGTATCATCGAGTCAAGAAAATACAGGAGGTACCCAACATGGCGATGAAGACCAAAATATGAATCGGTTTTGGGATTGGATAGCCGATGGATTATTCAATAGGTTGTAGCTCATTTGTTTTCCTGATTTTTGTTTGTTTCAATCACATTTGTGTTTTCCTAGTTGTTGTTTGTTTCATTGAAAAATGTGTGATGGCAGCAAACATGTGAACAAGAAATCCATGCTGGCATGTCCGATGGATTTTGTTTGTTTGTTTGTTGTGGGAGGCATGTGTGATGGCATCGAACATCCGGCCAGAAAATGCTTCTGTTTTGTGGCAATCTGAAAATGGCGGGAGGGGCAATGTCACGCCCCAGTTTCGATAAAATCGGGACTTTATTGAATTTTCAGAGAAAAAAATAAATACAAGATGTTCATCACACAACCTCGTACATACGACAAACAAAGTATAGCTCGCATGCTATTTTATTACACTAAATTAATAATAAAGAAAAAAATCTTGACGATGAACATCTTGCTCCAAGACTCACATCCTTGACTGGAACAGCTACTCCAGACCTCTGTCTTCATAGAACTCGACGTCTAAAAGTTTTAATCAACGGGGGTGAGTACAAAAGTACTCAACAAGCCACCCAGAATGCAATAATAATGTAGGGCAATATCGAAGGAAAGTAATGGCTTACAGTGCAGAAAAGTACATTTTTGATGTTAAGCATTTAATGTGATCAGGTTATTCGTATGGAAATTAAATCATGAATCATGCATCATCATCTAACTCGAGGAGTAAATCCCTCCTCTCTCCACATTCCTTACATGTCATAACATCATGCAACACTCATAATTGTAAACTAAATGCAAGATGCCACGCAACCCGCCCTTGACCGCGGGCTCGGCTTTTCGAAAAGATTTAAACTTTGATCAGAGGTGTACTACTGTACCCACAAGACACTCATCCCTGCACACCGCAGTATGTTTAGATGACCCAAGTCACAAGAACTCATGCCAAAACCTTTAGCATGAGACGCTCCAATTCGATAACACCCACTCCAGGTTTCGCCGGCGTGCCAGCGCACTGGACCAACGTCGTGCCCCCTTTTGTGCCTCCTCGGTACAAGTCACCCGTAGGTGCTACTTGACCCCACCAACTGGTGCCTCGATTTGGAACGTTCTATACCTCTAGTTAGGACTTACCCACTAGACTTGTAGTTAGTACAAAAGTGCTTTGCAACGGATCCCGCAGACCGGTCCTTATAGTACCCCGGGTGCGACTAACCAATACCCTCGCTTGCACCCGGAACCCACCATGCTAACTTACTTAACCAAAACTCCCAAACCAACAGAATACCAGAGATGAGAGGAATAACAGGGATCATATAACAGAATTCCAAGTATCTATGACTCATTCTCTTTTTAGCCTATAGCAGTTGTGTCGATACATTGGACACTATCTAATAATTCTAGATATAATGGTGACAAGGAGTTTAGGCTCAATAGCATGGCTTGAGTTTGCACATCAAGGTCGGGGATCTGATAATTATATTGTAAGGCATTTAATTTGACTAATGCATTTATAACCTATGGATTTTAGCGATATTTTAAATAAAACCAGGTTCAATTTACTCAAAATTAGGGTGGTGACTTGCCTGGATTAGTGAACGGAGATGGAGGAACCTCGGGAAAATATTCTGGCTCCTTGATGGGGTCGTAATCTTCTAGGCACGCAAGACGAGAATAATAAACAATTGAGAGAAGCAATAAAACAAACAGTACAAACATTTTAATTAAATTGGTTAAAGTTGTAGAGAATAAAAGGAGAGATTTTCTGGATTTGAAGTGGTGAATTTTGGAGTAAAAATGGAGAAGATAAGAGATTTTAAAATTTAAGAATAATTTTCTTGGTTTTATTTTGAATAATAAAGAGTACACACATATCAGTTAAATTGATTAAAAATGTAGAAGATAAAGAGATAAATGTTGTGAAATTTGAATGGTAAATTTTAGAGTTAATTCCAAGGAGTTATGAATTTGAAGTTTGAAATGATTTTCTCAAATTTTATTTGAATTCTAATTAAAACAATATAAAAGTTTATTATAAACATATAAATTTTATTGGATGAATAAGAAGAGAATAAAAAGATAAACTTTCTGAAATTTGAATGGTCAAATTTGGAGTTAATTTGAATCAGATATGAATTTTTGATGTTTAGAACAATTTCTGGAATTTATTTTAAATCAGAAACAGTCTCTGGTCCACGGTGAACCTAGCTCACAGTGAACCAGGGGACTGTGTGCGTGGACCGGATCACGATCGGATGTGCACAGGCGATGCGGGGGCGTTAAGTGAAAATGAACGACCGAGATAAATCTGTGTGAAGGGGTACGCACGGACGACGGAGATCAAAGAGGGTGGTTAAGTGACGATGGAAGGCTATAATCAACCGATACCGGTTCGATCGAAACAAACGAATCAGATTAAACCTGAATGGGATATAATCCTAACCGCTCGGATCTGATCGAACGACCTGGATTGAATCCGACACGACACGGGTAATTACCTGAGCCGGTCATCTTCTCCAGCAATGGCAGAGGGTGGCGGCGACGACGACGATGACTGTGGTGGCCTAGGTCCTAAACTAAGTACAAAAATAGGATGGGAACAGGGTCGCAGTTATGACGGTACGGGAGACGAGGCTTGGGGATGGCTTGACGTGGCCGATGATGAGTGAGGCGGCGGAGGGCATTCGGGGCGACGGTGACGACGATGTTCTGGCGGTCTTCGACCCAATCGTAGGTGTGGCCGAGGTCGGGTAGGCGTCGGGGATCACAGTGGGGTCTCTGGCGACGGCGAGCGGTGGCTGGAGCGGCTGCAGAGGTGGTGGCACAAAATGGCTAGGCGGGGTGCTCTGGTGGTGATTACTGGGCGATTTCTGTGCATGTAGACGTGGTGGGGGGAGGGGGTTAAATAGAGGTCGCTAGCGGGATCATAGGGGGGCGCAATTGGGGGAACCAGGTGAATTGCACAATAACGCCGACGAGGTCGCTACTCAACGCGGTACATCAAACCGGGGCAGGATCAGACGCGAATTATTGGGGGAATTGATCACCGGAGTGAGGGGGAGTTAATGGTGGTCTCCATTTAGGGGATTGTGCATGGCGGTGGCGAATTAGTAGGGCTAGGGCTTCAGTCGGCGAGGGGTGGAGTGATTTGGGGGTGGTTCTCGCGGAGAAGATGATCCCGATAGGTGGGCCATGGCGGTCAGCGGGCGCGTGCGGGGAAGGCAAGTGGCGCTGATAGGTGGCCTCCATCGGGCAGCGGGTGCGAGCGCGGGTGCGGGGCTCGACGCCGATAGTTGGGGCCTGAGGGTCAGTGAGAGGGGGGAGAGAGAGGGTGCAGGCGGGAGAGGAGAGGGGGCTGACAAGGGGGCTCCACATGTTAGTGAGGTCAGGTGTGGACTGGGCGGGTTGGGGAGAAAAACGAGGGAGGCGGCCCAAAAGTATTTAAAACTATTTTTTCAATTAAATAATTCCAGAAATCCATTTATAAAACATGAGCTCTTTGCAGAGGTTCTAAATTTTTTTATAAATTCTCAAAAATATATTTTGGTCTTAAGAATCCAACATAATTTTCTCACCTCAAAATTTAAATTATTTCTTCATGTTTTTATTTATTTGGGCATTTTTAGCTTATTCAAAATTCAAAAATAATCCTTTTCCCTAAAAAATTAAATTTTCTATTTTTTTATTTAGATGCCTCTTTTGGTCCAGACCTAATTAACTGACTTCAATCAAGTAAAATTTTTTGATTACTTTATTTTATTCTTCCTTAAGGTTTTCCAATTACTTCAACCATTTTATTATCCAAACTTAATTTATTCATTTAAAATTTTTTATTTTCCTCAATTTATTTAATTTAGAAAATTCAGGGTGTTACATGCAACAAACATGTTGGCCAAAAAATGTTGTGACAATCTGAAAATGGCGGGAGGGGTAGCAATTATTGGGGGTAAAGTGGTCATTTTAGGGACATTAAATGTTGTTTAGTCCCTAGATCCAAACAGTGGTACTAAACTTTAATCCAGACTAAAATAAATAGAGTTTAATCCCTAAAAATAAGCGGCACAATCCAAACAAGGCCTAATTTAGTTGATAAACACGAAGAATGCACGCAACGGACCATCTATCTGATTGAAAATTCCTTTATTTCCGTGATGTAATTAATGCATGCAAAACATAATTTACTTTGTTTATTTATCTGGTGAGATAGAATTGACCGGTTGTAGCCGGTTAATCTATTTTTATTTTTAATTATTTTTTAAAATATATTTAATCAACAGACTGGATTAGACCTAACTAGCGTGTGCATTGTGCCTGCGTGTATATAGTTGTGTGATTAGTGGCTAGAGGACCAGCAGAACAGAGATGAGGACGTACATGCATGTTGTGAGATCGATGTGTGCACAAGTCAAAGAAAGGGTTAAACTAGATATATATCTAGATCGATCATGATGCGATTGAATAATTTAATACTAGTCGCACGTCACTACAAGAATCAAGAGGACATTCGTCAGCCAAAGCCGATGGAATTTAGCTCAATACTGATAAAAAAAGCTAACTTTCGTTAGCATCAGGCCAATGGAGGCGTTTCGACGTAAAATAGCTAACTTCCGTCAAGCCACCGATGGAAGTTAGCTAAGTTCCATCGGCTAGACATAGCCGACAGAAGTTAGCGGGGACTTTTGTCCACGTCAGCTAAATCGCTAACTTCCATCGGCTAGGACTGGGTTGACGGAAGTTAGTAGGTATAAACTTTCATCGGCTATAGTCAACCGACGGAAGTTAATACCCAATAACTTCTGTCGGCTTGACCATAGTCGACAGAAGTTACCTGAATTTTTTTTTATTTTATTTTTCTGGTTCTCTCATTCACATTCACATCCAACCACAAAATCACACATTCACATTCACATTCACATATCCAAAACACAATCACACATTCACATTCACATCCACAAACACATTCACAGGTATTTGCAACAATCCAAGAATCTACATTTCAAATTTGTGAATTCACAGATATTTGCAATGTCAACAATCAAGGTCGATAGAAAGTCGTGGGTCGACTACCTATATGGTTTACTCACCTCATGCATCGCAAGAGACCGACACGTAATGGGCATATACCACCCTAGTACTCATCGCCCCCAAGTGGAAGACCGTATGGTACATTGACTCGGCAAGACCAAAGGGACCGAATGGCGAGCGCACCGAGAGGGACTTCTCGGTACTAGTTTAATAGACGAGTAAGGTTTTCTTCACTTCATTACAACTTAAACCTTCAATCTATTTTTGTTTAACTCAATCTCGTTCTACCTCGTTACAGAGCTTTTGAAGGCACTGCCGATATGAACAAACTAAAAGAACTGCAACGTCTACCATTGGTTCATAAAACCGTAGTGCCTGTAAGTCTCTAAATGTTTACCTTTTCAAATTTAATGTGTCATCCAAACTAATCATGTATTTCTATAACAGTGCTACAGTTAACCTCCTAGGAACTAGTGTGGGTTTTATGCTGCACACCATATGAGGTTGGCCATAAAGATAGTGGATCTTAAATCACCCGATGTAAGATATTATCGTGACCTTTTTTCTTCTGTTTCATTTACTTTTCACTTATGCAAACATTGACTGATGTCAAAAACTCAATTTACAGGAATTCAACCTACCTGAAGGCAGTCTTAGCAAGACTGATTTGTCGGACATCTATTCACGACTAGCGCTATTCCTCGTGGAACAAGTCTTCGCAAAGAATGTCACTTTCCATTATAAGGGCTAGAATTAAGGGAAAATTACTCATGTACCATTATAATTTTCAAGAATTATCTACATGCCATTGTCAGTGACTGTGGTGGTTCTCATTTGTCATTGACACACCGATGACATATTGGCAAACCGTGAAAATTGTAATGGCACAGAAAAAATTAACCCTAGAATTAATGATTCAATTTGTCATGTAACGGTTGTAAACATTTGGTGAAACATATGGAATACAGTTTTTATCGATGCTTTGTTTGTGTAATACAAACAGAGGCACTTAAAGGAGAAAAACCAGTTTTTTCCCACCATGGATGCTCTTGCTGAAGCATCGGGTGCTGCTAGTGGGTGATAATAAAGGTAATTTCAATCATGCATGATTAGTCAAGTAAATGTAGCAACAAATTAACTAACAAATATAGCAATACTAGATATCTTTACATTGAAACATATAGCTCTTAATAAGGATGTTTATTTTTTTCTTATGTTAAATATCTACATTAACACTAGGAGCTGGTCTAATGCAGTTGGCAGGCGAGCAGTTAATGGCTCGCTCCGAAACTATTGGTTGGTAAGTGACGGTGACACTTTATGAACGACTAAGATTATTAATACTCGATGAACATTATATATATTATATGCATGTAGTGTATTTTCTCTGAGGTTGGCCTCTAGCTTGTCTTTATTTTATACGTACGTATGTATTAACGTATAAAATAGTAGTTAGATCTTATTAGAAATTCCATTTTAATAAAAAAATTGGATCTCCTGTCACTGCACGTCTGCACATGCACACATGCATCTGACGTACGGGGAATTGAAGTTTCTTCAGCCGACAGGGCTAGCTAGCTCTTCGATCGATCGGCAAAGTCAAGTGCCTCTGTTTCTCCAGTTAACAAAATTAAATTTCCTTGAATACTTCTGTCGATCTTACGAATGAAGCTATTGATTGGTACGCGTCTACTTGTCTTATATTAATTAAAAAGTATGAATCTTTCCTTTTTTATATTAATTGGGATGCAAAATCAAGAGAATGAAGGTCGTAACCGGACCCTTATTTAATTAATTAAGCTAGCGTGTGCATTGTGCAGTGCCTGCGTGCATATATATATAGTTGTGTGAATATTAGTGGCTAGAGGGGACCAGCAGCAGAACAGAGATGAGGACATGCATGCATATGTTGTGAGATCGATGTGTGATGAACAAGTCAAGAAAGGGTTAAACTATATATATATATATATATATATATATGGAGATTTTTACTGTACACCCAATAACTGTGGATCGTTGATTGTCTATTGATTGTATGGTTGAGATTTGATTAGGGTGACCTATTACCTTGTAGGAGGTAATAAGTCACATCTCATTCATTTTAAAATCATACGTATGAAAAAAATTATGGTTTTCATTGTTTAGGTCAGTTTCCATTAAAAATTCTGCGCACATTAGTAAAAAGATTTGTTTCTGTTTATTCCCTAATGTCATGTACCTTCCTTTCGTGCACACTACTGTAGAGAGAGACACAGTCATAGTTTTATTAATTAAATTTATTTTTGTTAATTCAACAAAATCAAGGGCTAAGATTTAATTTACCTCTTACCTCTTAACAAGGATTATATTGTACCGTAAAAGCCCCATATATATATATATATATCGATCATGATGCAATTGATCATACTAGTCGTCGTCGTCCTAGATATATAGCTGACAAAAACTCGATCTGGATCAGTTGATTAACTAACACGCAAGACTCAAGTAATGGTACGTTTAAATCGCACGTGTGATGATGATCTTCTAGCAACAATCTTAATTTTCAAGCTAGCTAGGTTCCTTGCAAGTTACCATATATACATGCATGCATCTATATGTATACGCGGAAGGAGATCATATACTTTATTATATATATCTTGCTTGTGCACCGAACCCAACTACTACATATAGCTGGCACACTGCATGCAACGTGATGCATGCATGCATATATTTTTGATTGATCACTGTCACACTGTGACGCTAGCTTCAATTCCAAATTTCTTGGTGATCACCATATATATATTCCTTCTGGGAGTACGTGGTTATTGCTTGCACGTAATCCAGGAATTAATTAATGCAATTAATTGGAGCATACCAAAAATAAAGAATCTTATGCACTACCGGAAACGCTCTGTTCGCCGAGTGCACAAATCTTTGCCGAGTGCATTCCCTCGTGCACTCGGCAAAGGCAGGGTTTGCCGAGTGCCATTCCTTAGGCACTCGGCAAACATCCTGAAAATCCTCCGTCAAATTTTTTTGCTGGCGCCGTGACGGCGGCACGGGTGAAAATTTGGGTTTGCTGAGTGCCACTAACGGACACTCGGCAAACCCTAGCCTTTGCCGAGTGCCACCAGAAAAACACTCGGCAAAGATGACCCAATATTTCATGTGAAAACATATTTTGAGTCCATATCATATTTTAAAAATGTTTTGAACCTGAATTTTTTTTTACAGTCATAATTCAACATCTTTTAATCCTTGGTGAATTTTCATACTTTTATGAGTGGGTTTGGTATTTTTAATAAAATATTTGTATTTCTAGGATTTACTTCCAAGTGGGTCAAATTTGAAATGCATGTACATGAAATAATGACTCAAAAATTATGGAAAAATCATATTTGTGTTCATGATTACATTTGTAATCTTTTACAACTAAATATAACTAAATATTTAAAATCTAATTTACGACACTCGACCGGCAATATGCATGTTAATGTTTTTTAATTATAGAAAATGTAATTGATGCCTAAAAAATATGACACTTGACATGGTGTCATTATATCATAAATATATGATATGGTAAAAAATTCATAATGTTTCGACAAAGTTTTCAAGTATGACCTTTAGAAATTGGACAACCTTCGAGAAGGTTTAGGAGTTTAGGGATGAAATGAGTTAGGTTTAGAAGCAAATCGATATTCAAAAATTTGTTTGAACTTAAAACTTTTTGTACTACTAAAACTCAATTTATCTTATACCATGTCAAAATTTGACATTTTTTAGAGTTAGTTTGCTATTTTTGGTTAAAAAAGTTGTTTATAAGATTTTAAGTAAAAGATCCCAAATTTAAACTCTCTGTGCCTTATATTTGATTATTTGAACCTAGAAATTTTCTAGGATGAAATATTAGTGTATATTATATAATTACAAATTATGGGATTTTTTACTGTCTTTATTCTATTTTAGTTTTTTTTAAAAAATAGTATAAAAAATCTTTGCCGAGTGCCAATTGGAATGGCACTCGGCAAAGACAAAAAAAATCACTTTTGCCGAGTGCCATAGCTAAATGCACTCGGCAAACTGTGATGATCCCATTATTTCATGTGAAAACATATTTTCACTCTATATCACATTTAAAACATGTTTTGAACTTGAATTTTTTTACAGTCATAATTCAACATCTTTTAATCATTGGTAAATTTTCATACTTTTATGAGTGGGTTGGTATTTTTAATAAAATATTTGTATTTCTAGGATTTACTTCCAAGTGGGTCAAATTTCAACTAAATGTACATGAAATAATGACTCAAAAATTATGGAAAAATCATATTTGTGTTCATGATTACATTTGTAATCTTTTACAACTAAATATAACTAAATATTTAAAATCTAATTTACGACACTCGACCGGCAATATGCATGTTAATGTTTTTTAATTATAGAAAATGTAATTGATGCCTAAAAAATATGACACTTGACATGGTGTCATTATATCATAAATATATGATATGGTAAAAAATTCATAATGTTTCGACAAAGTTTTCAAGTATGACCTTTAGAAATTGGACAACCTTCGAGAAGGTTTAGGAGTTTAGGGATGAAATGAGTTAGGTTTAGGGATGAAAAAAAAATTTAAAAAAATTTTGCCGAGTGTTACACTCGGCAAAGCCACCTGCAGTGCACAGAAACGTGCCACGTGGCACGTTTCTGTGCACTCTGGGGAGGCTTTGCCGAGTGCCTCCACGTGGCACTCGGCGAAGGTGGTGTGCCGAGTGCCACGGGGGCACTCGGCGAAGCCCCACGCGCCACGTGCCCCCCTCCCCCGAGCCCCCTTCGCCGAGTGCCCCCCGTGGCACTCGGCACACCACCTTCGCTGAGTGCCACGTGGGGCACTCGGCGAAGCCCCCTCGCGCCACGTGCCCCCCCGAGCCACCTTCGCCGAGTGCCCCCCGTGGCACTCGGCACACCACCTTCGCCGAGTGCCACGTGGGGCACTCGGCGAAGCCCCGTTAACGGCCACCCCAACCGTCAACCGTGTACTTCGCCGAGTGCTATACGTGGCACTCGGCGAAGTCTATATTGCACTCGGCAAAGACTTCGCCGAGTGCCCGATAAAAAGCACTCGGCGAACCATCACGTCGCCGACACAGCTAGTGCCGAGTGGGGTTCGCCGAGTGTGACACTCGGCGAAGCCTTTGCCGAGTGCAAAAGAGGCTTCGCCGAGTGCCCTAGGCACTCGGCAAAGCCCCACAGTCCCGTAGTGATGGTACGGTTGGAGGATGCATGGACGACATACAGGGATCGTCCAAATCCTTTTCTGACATATTATTGTTTCCGTTGCTAATACAGTAAACTTAACCCAGTTAGTTACGGTGTGTGCATGTACGTGGATGTATATATATATATATATATATAGACCAATATAAATGCTATCCTACACCACGTGTGTAGAATAACTATTTTAATGAGAAAAAAGTAGTACTCAATTGCTTTGAAAAAATCTATACTCTCATGATCTATAGCTATTCTACACGTGGTTCACACATGCATCTCACAAATTAACATGCATGTTCTCATCTGGTCTCTACTGGTTCTCATCCATGGATGCGCACGGTAGCTTAATTAATTAAATAATTAATATATAGCTACTTAAAGCATGCGCCAAGCCACTAACAAATATAATCAAGCACACACATCAGCTAAGATCTATATAGAAAGTACGTATTGCCGCTTCAACCAAACAAAAACAGCATGGTTAAGGTTAAATAACAAATTAATAACTCCAACTATATAGGCCGGCCGGGTAGGTAGGGATGGGGATGAACTAATATAATATTTTCTAAACAAGTGTTAATTAACTGTGTTGTGTTAGGATAAAATCTCTAAAGGAAAGGGGACCGAGTCCCTCTCCTCCTCCCTAAGACTCGGAACCCCTAACATATCCTTCCTGGATCTCTCCCACGCCCTGATCGGGTGCCCAACCAACTCATGGTTGAGGGACCCCTACCGGCAACACCATATATAAAGGGAAGAGGTCCTAGGGCTCTAGGTTACGATCCTAGTCGCTCTAGCCCACAATCCTGAAATCCCCTTAGCACTCGATATGCCTAAGGCGCTACAGTGGTGGGAAGCCTCCCTCGCCTCACGCCGCCGCCTCGCCGGACCAAGATGCCAAGACACTGCCATGGCGTCATCTCGAGCTCCAACAATGAAGGTACACGCCACTAATCCTTCTCTGTTTTACCCTAAGTCATTGCCATCTTCACCTTAGTACTACCCTGTTAGCATTGACCCTAGGTGAATCCCCTTAGCTATTCTATCAATGGTATCAGAGCCTTCCTAGGGTTAGGCTAGCTAAGGTTTTCGATGTCGGACCCCTTGGACCGACGCCATCGTTGCCCCTAAGACCCTCTGTTAGCACCCCTAAGAACCCTAAGCAAATCCCTGCTAAGCCCCTATAAAACCCCGCATAATACTTAGATCCCCTCTGCTTACCCCGAAAACAAACCCTAAGAAATCCTTAGAAACCCCATCTGAAATTAAGAAATGGTTTTAATCGCCACCGTCTAGCTCGACGTAGCCCCGCTCACCCTTGGGTGACCGTGGTGCTCCGGCCAGCTAGTCAGCGAGGGGATCTCCACCGTCACCACTCTATCGCTGTCGTGACCGCTCACTCGCCGTCGCTCAGCTCTCGGGTGGCTCTCGCTCGCGCGTCGGGGGAGGGGGTCAAATGAGTTAGCGTTTCGCTCCAAGTGCGGCGCGTGACTTTTAAGTGGTCGCGATCGACGCGCGACCATCAGATTCAATCTGACGGCCAACGTTAATCGGGCCTGATGCAGCCTAGGCGAGGGGGGGGGGCAAAATGGCGGCCTAGGCCCAGGTTGCACGCGTGGGGGCACCGTAAATTCCTGGCCTATGCCCAGGTTAGTTTTGGCCTATGCAATTTCACTATTGGGTTGGCCTTTGCACTGTTTTTGGGCCGAATTCTGTTTTTTATTTTTCCAGGATTTTAAAATTACTTTTTCTATTTAATAATTCTCTGGAAACTAAGAAAATTGCCCAAAATTAAGATAAAATTAAGTTAGATGCAGGGGTAATTTTGTAAATTTCATCATATTCAGTAGCACAGTTATGAATTTTTAAGTATTTTTTGAGCATTTTTATGTTATTTTCTGATTTAAATTTTGTCCAACGACTTGTTTAATTAGAAAATAATTGTTTAGAATTTAAATTCAGAATTTTTGTTACTGATTAAACAATGTATTAATTTTTATTAAGTCTTCCCCTGTTCTTTTCATTGTTTAATTGTATTTCCATGTTCAGCCTGTTAATTAAATTTATTTATTTTGTCGATTAAATTTGAACCAACGAGATAATTTAATTGACATGATATTTTTTTGTTAGCATGGTATTTTTATCTCCTGACCAACGTTGGTGATAAAATTACTGTGATTAATCTGAGTTGATTCTATTTCTTCCCAACAGTTATGTAGGATTAATTTTTATTTATTAAGTATGTCACATGCTAATTTTGACCAACGTTAAATTTGCATGTATTTTTATGCTTGTAATTAATTCTGTTGATTATTGTTCCTTATTAGGCCAGATGCTCCCTCAAATATCTTCCATTGAGAAACTTAATGGAGATAATTATGGCTCTTGGCGAGATTACTCTCGCCATATTAGATGTCGACTTTGCTTTACAACAAGATTGACCAATTGAGCCTACTGAGCCTGTTATCTGGAGTGGCGAGACCGCTGAGGCTTTCGCTACCCGTTAGAAGGATTTTGCTCCAATAAGAATGAGATATGATATTGAGCACAATAAGTGGAAATAGTATAATAGGAAGTGCCTTATGATCATTAAGAACTCCATCATGGAGCAAATTAGGGGATCTATCCTAGAATGTGAGACTGCTACAAAGTACCTCAAGAAGGTAGAGAGTTAGTTTATTGGCTCTACTAAGACACATGCGAGCTCCATCGTTAAGAAACTTGTCACGGAGAGATACCGTGGTGGGGGCATTAGAGACCACATTCTGAGAATGAGTAATTGGGCTTCTAAGTTGAAGTCCATGAAGATGGAGTTGCCTTTGGATTTTGTTATCCATGTGATCATGACTTCTCTATGTAAGGATTTTGAGCACTTTGTGTTCAGTTATAACTCTCAGCTAGAAGACTGGACTTTGGAGAACTTAGTTTCCAACTGCGTTCAGGAAGAAGAGCGCATTAAGGAGGCATGTGGTAGTGATTCAATACATCACATCTAAGATAAGGTGAAGAAAACTTTTTCCCCAAAGAATAACACTAAGACTTTTAAGAGGAAGGGGAAAGCGCCTCAAAAGGAACATGATGTCCCTTCGGGCGTCTGTAGGCATTGCAAGAAAGAGGGACACCACATGAAGGATTTGTGGAGTTTCTCAAATGGATGAGCAAACATGGTAATGACAAAATAACTTATATTGATGAATCCTTATACTTAAATTATTCTACCAACACTTGTATTGACTCAAGTGCAACTGTTCATGTTGCTAACTCCTTGCAGGGATTCACTATGATGAGAGATTTGAGAAGAAGCAAAAGAACAATTAGAGTTGCAAATGGCGTTGAAGCAGAAGTTGAAGCCATAGGAAATCTCCCATTAGAACTTAAGAATGACTTTGTAATATTTTTGCAAGATGTACTCTATATTCCTTCGATGAGGAGAAACTTGATTTCTGTTTCTTATTTAGTTAATAATGGATATGATTGTCATTTTTGTGACAAACAATGTTCTATTATTTATGATAATAAAGTTGTGGGTCTTGCCTTCGAGCATGACACACTTTAACTTCTGTCTTTGAATGATTCAGTGAATGCCATAAGTGAAAACGTCTCGTCTAACAAAACTAATAAGTGTAAGAGAATTAATGACGAATCTTCAAAATTATGGCATTGTCATTTATGCCATATTTCTAGGGGGAGGATTGAATGTCTTATTAAGGAATCAATTCTTCCACCTTTAGAATTCGTAGACTTAGATTAATGCATAGATTGCATTAAAGGCAAATACGCCAAACAACTTAAGAAAGGCGTGAAGCGAAGCACATGAGTCTTAGAAATTATTCATACAGACATTTGTGGTCCATTTCCTATGACATCTGTAGATGGTTATGATTCATTCATAACATTTACATATGATTATTCCCGCTATGGTTATATTTATCCAATTAAAGAGCGATCAAAAGCTCTAGATAAATTTAAGATATTTAAGGCTGAAGTAGAAAATCAGCATGATCTAAAGATTAAGATAGTGAGATCTGACCGTGTGAGGAGTACTATGGTCGGCATACCCCATATGGCCAAATTCCTGGACATTTTGCAAGGTTTCTGCAGGAAAATAGTATAGTAGCCCGGTATTCTACACGGGGTGAACCTTAGCAAAATGGAGTGGAAGAAAGGCACAATCGCACCTTAATGGACATGGTAAGAAGCATGCTGAGTTATTCCAGTCTATCGATTGGTTTGTGGATGGAGGCACTAAAAACCGCCATTCATATTCTTAATCGGATCCCGAGTAAGTCGGTGCCTAAAACACCATATGAATTATGGACTGGACGAGAACCCTCTCTAAATTATTTTAGAGTACGGGGATGTCCTACCGAGGCTAAAGTATTTAACCCAAATATTGGTAAGTTAGATCCTAAGACTGTGAGTTGCCATTTTATTAGCTACCCAGAAAAGTCTAAGGGCTTCTGTTTCTACTATCCTGATAGACATACTAAGTTTGTAGAAACGAGACATACAATCTTTTTAGAAGACACTATGATCAGGGGGAGCACGGTACCTAGAGAAATTAGTCTTGAAGAGAAGCAGGTCTGCGTACCCACTTCAATACTAGCGAGTAGCGATGTTAATATACTATTAGAAACTAAGAAGTTATTGTCCTCTCATTTTGACATGAAGGATTTTGGAGAAGCTTCCTATGTCTTAGGAATTGAGATTCTCCGAGACAGAACTAAGGGGGTATTAAAAATTATCACAGAAGGTATACTTAGAATAGATACTTAAGAAATATAGTATGCATTCATGTAAGCCATCGTATGCTCCGATAGTCAAGGGTGATAAGTTTGGGAACTTTCAGTGTCCTAGGAACCAATATGAGATCGATCAAATGAAATCGGTTCCATATGCTTTTGCTATTGGAAGCTTAATGTATGTTCAAGTATGTACTCACCCTGATCTAGATTTTGCCACCGGGATGTTTGGCAGATATCAGAAAAATCCAAGCATAGATCACTAGAAAGGAGTTAAGAAAGCCTTGAGATATGTATAAGGCACAAAAGACCTCATGCTCACATATGAGAGATAAGATAACCTAGCGATAGTAGGTTATTCAGATTCAGACTTTGCGGGATGTGTGGATACTGAGAAGTCAACGTCAGGTTATATATTCACACTCACAAAAGGAGCTATGTCGTGGAAAAGCTCTAAAAAACTGTGACAACATCTTCCATGATGTATGCCGAGTTTGTTGCATGTTATGAGGCCACTAGATAGGCACTATGGTTTAAGAAGTTTATTCCCAATTTAAGAGTGGTCGACAGTATTGAAACGCCACTTAAGTTGTACTACGATAATGAGCCAACAGTACTATACTCCCATAACAACAAAAAGAGTGCTGCTGCTAAACACATCAACATTAAGTACTATGTTGTTAAGGAGAAAATCCAAGATCAAACCATAAGTCTAGAGCATATAAGTACCAAGCGAATTCTTGTGGATCCGCTCACAAAAGGCTTACCACCCAACGTGTTCAGAGAACACTTAACTGGTATGGGTTTAAGGGAAAGCCTATGATCATTGGATTTGTAATGACCCAAAATAAGTTTAGAAACTATTTCAGAATAGAAAGGTATATTGTAGTTGTTGAGTCACATAGTACGTAACTGACTATTGTGATGCAACATGTTCTATGAATTGATCTATAATGGAGTAGGTGTAATGTTAAGTTTAGTTTAAGAACACAGATGAGATCTAGGGAGAGAATATTAAGATAAGATCTCTGCAGGAGAGGGGGTCGAGTCCCTCTCCTCCTCCCTAAGACTCAGAACCCCTAACAGATCCTCCCTGAATCTCTCCCACGCCCTGATCGGGGGCGCCCAACCAACTCATGGTTGAGGGGCCCGTACCGCCAGCGCCATATATAAAGGGAAGAGGTCCTAGGGCTCTAGGTTATGATCCTAGTTGATGTAGCCCTCAATCCCTCAATCCCTTTAGCACTCGATCTGCCTAAGGCACTGCAGCAGTGGGAAGCCTCCCTCGCCTCACGCCGCCGCCTCGCCAGACCAGGACACCAAGACACTGCCATGGCATCATCCTCGAGCTCCAACAATGAAGGTACACACCCCTAATCCTTCTCTGTTTTACCCTAAACTATTGCCATGTTCACCTTAGTACTACCCTGTTAGCATTAACCCTAGGTGAATCCCCTTAGCTATTCTATCATGTTGGCATCACTTGGCAGTGTTACTCGTATATAATTTGAAGATCCAACACGTGCATTTGCTTCTCAATAATAGCAGTGAACGAACCAAAATCAATGTTTTATTTGACTTCCACATGAATCAGTGCATGACATACGTTTTATAATAATTTAGCTAAGCACACATGCAACGAATAAATTAAAGACATGCATATTGCAGAATACAATGATACTATCAAAAAGATCGACAGTGCAGCATTATATTTAACTAATTGTGGTTGTCTTCCCAGTATTGAGCTTGAAGCCAGTCGACCGTCTTCTTGTCCACTTGGAATGCCTTGGCTAAAACATCATCGGAGATCGGCGGTTTTGATCGGAACACCGCATTGGCAATAGTGATTGCCCCAGGGTTTTGGCTGCTAAGTGCAGCAATCGCCACCGCAGGATTGTAAGGGCTAGGGTTGAATTGGAAGTGGATGAGTCCTTGTGGGAAAACAAACACATCGCCCTTGTTGAGCACCTTGGAGAAGAGCTTGTTGTCTTGGTTGGATGTTACGAAGCCAACATAGAGTGTTCCCTCCAGCACAGTAAGGATCTCAGTGGCACGGGGGTGTGTATGTGGTGGGTTCTCACCCAGGGGTGCATAGTCAATACGTGCCAAGGAAATGCCTAATGTATTAAGGCCAGGAATCCGCATGGCATTGATCAAGGTGACGTTGGACCCAACCTTGCTCATCTTGGTATCCCTAGGCATGTCGAGTTTTGCTGCCATGAAGAAGTCATCGGCATTCACATCCTTTGGGTCTTTGCAGACGAATCCATTGACAAACACTGCATGAAACAAATCAAATTTACATGTACAAGTCATGAGGACGTACGTTACTTCTAATTATTTGGATGTGCTAGAAAATTCATATGATCGATCGACGATCCAATATTCACAGATGTGAGCTGACGAAAGAGCAGCAAAATAATTAGTTAACCTTTGGAGTCCTTGTCGGCGACACAGAAATCTTGGAGAGGGCTCGGGTCAGAAGCCATGGCCTGCCATGAGAGCAATGCCGCAACAATGGCGGAAAGAAGGAAGTAGGAGGAGCAATGGGATGCCATTTTCTCTTGCACACAGAATTATATTAAAGCTAGCTATAGCTGTGTGCCTTTGTCTAGCTAGCTATTTGTTATTAGCCAAATGCCGGTGCGCGCGTTGTGTTTCTTTGTAGGTGGTGGTGCTTTGGCTGTGGTAGGAGGATTGATATATAGCTCGCAAGCACCATATATATATTACATGCATCTGCCTCCTGCAGGTGAGTTCACGAGCAATTCAAACAAGGCTCTTCATCAGTCGTTGATTGAAACGGTCTCTGGCAGAAGATTCATTCAATAAGCGAAGTGTCAACTATATTACTTATTGTGCTTTACATCTTCAGGAGGTGAGAATTATCTGTTTGGTTAGAGACTTGGTCTTCTGTGGATTATGTCTCCCAACAGTGAGGTTTACGCGTACGTGTGACAAAGCAAAGGTAAGATGTACGACACGTATTTAACTACAAAATAGTTAATGTTTCATGTGATGTTTGTCACGCATGATACAGTGCGATGTAAAGTTCGACGACACGCGCACGTACGGGTAATTTCATCTGGGTCTTAATGAAATAACAGACAATAATCATGACATTGATACATAATGAGAAGCTAGTTAAGTACAGCATCATGTTGGTTGAGTGACATCATATATATATATATCACCTTAATAAGTACTTAGTCACCATACCATCCTATAATTAATGACGGCAAAACATATAAACCTACCTAGTAATTACCGAGCCATATATTACTTTGAGTGATTTTACGGTCCTTGTCCTTGTACACGAGTTACCAAAATTAATACTCCCTCCATTAACTTTTAAATGATGCAATTGACTTTTGTCTTGACGTTTAACCATTTGTTTTATTCGAAAAACTTTTTAAAATATCATTTATTTTGTTATAATTTGATTTATTACTGAAAGTTCTCCAAGTATAACTTATATTTTTGTATATTTGCCATTTTTTGAATAAGACCGATGGTCAAATGGTTGAGTTAAAAATCAACTGCGTCATTTAAAAGTTAACGGAGAAAGTACTAAAAATTATGGTACCGTACCCCTCAATGTCCTTAAAATTTCCCTAACCTATAACATATATATGTAGAGTGATTTTATCGTTGTCATTAAGTATTAAGTAAGTATCAAAATTAACACTAAATATTCTGGTACCTCTTGGTACGGAGTGTGTGTGCGCGTATAAGAAAAATCGCGGAAAACTTCTAAAAGTTGAACGAAGCCAAATGATGTTTTGCTATTAGCTTAGTCAGCACTCACTATATATTTAACCTGACTTATATGACCATTTCTAATACTCATCACAAACGAATCACCTATCTACTCTTTCTGCTGCTATATATTTAATTACGGTCATCCTCTCCAAATTCCAAAGCACAGACACAAGAAACAGACAAATTAAACATTTGAAACACGGAAGAAAAACTGGAAAGTGTGGATTTCACATTCCACAAATTAAAACAGACAAATGGATTTTTGTATATGATGATAGTTGAATTTGCATCGTTTGAATGTTTTTGATCGAGAGCCACATGCAAGGATCATGAATCTGATTTTAACCATCATGGATCAAAAATCAAGATGATTTTTTTATCATTTACCGTTATGGATGTTGAAAGGTACATACGTAGGTACGTAGCGATCACAAATGAAATATATTAAATTAATATATTATCTCATGTAAAAATTCCACATTTCTGTTGAGTGGATCGCTAGGGACGAGGACATGTGATTGGTGGCAGCGACACCCTCTCAAGCTCAATGTGTTCGACATATATAATGTCTCACAGAAGTCACGCCCCTACCCCCACCGTGTTTGTCAGGCTTGCCACCGCCCGCTTCAGTCATCGCTGCCGCTGGGATGCCATTGTCCGTTTAGAAAAGCCGGTTGGCTACTCCGCTCAGCAAAGGGAAATAAAGCGGAACAATGATAGGACGCCGGTGGTGGAGGAACTACAGCGGCCAGCGGCAGTGACTGAGACAATCATCGACAGGAGATGGACGACGACAGGGAGTCATCAAGGAAAAAATGCAAGGGCAGTCTAGGTATTTTACATAATTTATTTGATTTATTCAATTGAAAATGGAAAGAAAAGCTTAAAAGGGTATATTTACTAGTTGCATACAAAGTAAATGACATTTTTATAATTGTGTTGTACCGCCTAGTGGCATTTTTATGATGTCAACGATGCATAGCGGCATTCTTACAATTTTCTCCGTATAGCAGTCGCAAAGGCTAGAAGGTGCCAGCACCAGAAAGGCAGGTGGCGCTAACACTAGAAGAGGCAAGCGACCTAGAAGATCAGATAAGTATCTATTAATTATTTGTTAGCTGTTTGAGGAATTTTACCATCCTTGAGGGTGAGGAGGTATCAAATTTGTGTCGTTGATTAAACTCATCCAACAGCTGAGATTAAAGCAGTACCTCCTGGTACTTTTTTGGGCAAAAAATGGTACCTCTACCATTATTACAACGTGGACGGGTATGTTGGGAATTGTTTTCTTAGCAAATTAGGGCAAGAAAATAGAGGAGGTCGGATAGAGCACGGGGCTACGGCGCGGCCCTGGGAGCAGCGGCGGGGGCATGGTAGGTGGCTTGAAGTGACAACGCGAAGACCTAGACCAGTGGTTCGGCGAGCGGTGAGGCAGAGCGTATGTTGCCGATGGAGAGATCTTAGTGGTGGCGCGGTCCGACGTCGGCAGTGGGAACGGCGCGGTCCAGCAGCGACGGCGGGTCACCGGCACTAGCGGTGGGGCGGTGATGCTTTTTTATCTTTTCAATTTTTTTCCAATCATATCCCTCTCAGATCAATGGCTAGATTTGATTTGGTACCTCTAGTACCTTGTACCTGGTGGTACCTCCCTCAAGGATGGTAAAAGCCTCAGCTAAATGAAAAAAATTGAAAAAATGAAAAAAAAATTAAAAATGAAAAAAAAAACCTCCGCCCGACCGCCGTCGTTGGACCACGCCATTCCCAAAGCCGGCGTCGGACCGCGCCGCCGCCGCCGGACCGTGCCGCTCCCACTGGACCGCGCCGCTCCCGCCACCGCCGGACTGTGCCACCACTGAGATCTCGCCTCCTTTAAAGAATCTATGAGAAGCCATCACTCTTATAAATGGCTTGAGGCCATGGAGGATGAGATGAGTTCTATGAGTACCAACAAAGTCTCGAAATTAGAAGAAATTCCTAAAGAAGCCAAACCAGTAGGCTGTAAGTCGGTATACAAGGTCAAACGTGACTCCCAAGGGAATATAGAAACATTTAAGGCTAGACTTGTTGCTAAAGGATTCACTCAAAGAGAAGAAATAAACTATAATGAGACATTTTCACGTGTCTCATCTAAGGATTCATTCAGAAGCATTAAGGCTTTAGTGGCACATTATGACTTAGAGTTACATTAGATGGATGTAAAGACGTAATTTCTCAACGGGGATCTAAATGAGAATGTGTCTATATGGCACAACCCAAGGGTTTTGTCATAGAAGGGAAAGAAAATTTGGGATTCCATTTAACTAAGTCCATTTATGGACTTAAACAGACCTCTAGGTAGTGGTATCTCAAATTTGATGAGACCATTAGAAAATTTGGGTTTAAGGAGAATGAAGAGGACAATTGTATTTATGCTAAGTTTAAAAATGGGAAATTTATTTTCCTAGTCTTGTATGTGGATGACATCCTACTAGCGAGTAGCGATGTTAATCTATCATTAGAAACTAAAAAGTTATTGTCCTCTCATTTTGACATGAAGGATATTGGAGAAGCTTCCTATGTATTAGGAATTGAGATTCTCCGAGACAGAACTAAGGGGGTATTAGGATTATCACAGAAGGCATACTTAGATTAAAATGTAAGAATTTTACATGTATCTATCCCTATGCATTTTTGTATATGATGATAGTTGAATTTGCATCGTTTGAATGTTTTTGATCGAGAGCCACATATATGCATGGATCATGAATCTGATTTTAACCATCATGGATCAAAAATCAAGATGATTTTTTATCATATATCGTTATGGATGTTGAAAGGTACGTACGTAGGTCCGTAGCGATCACAAATGAAATGTATTAAATTAATACCTTCATATCATACAATGATGTACAACATAAGTACGTAGTGTTTTACATGATCGATCGGTATGTAATTAAGAAAACCCATATAAAATGTTCTTTGATTAGGAGAGACAACCAACAAATTAAAAAACCATTATATTTTACTATACCACACTGCTAAATATGAACTTTTTATCGAACATTGATAATTTAGTTGTGGTTGTTCTCCCAGAACTGAGCTTGGAGCCAATCAACGGTCTTCTTGTCCACCTGAAACGCCTTAGCGAGAACATCATCTGAGATTGGTGGATTTGATCCGAATACCGCATTGGCAATGGTGATCGCGCCAGGGTTCTGGCTACTGAGCGCAGCGATGGCAACTGCTGGCTTGTCATAGCTTGGATTGAACTGAAAGTGAATGAGGCCATGTGGGAATACAAACACATCTCCCTTGTTGAGTGTCTTGGTGAAGAGCCTGTTTTCTTGGTTCGACGTGACAAAGCCGACATAGAGTGAGCCCTCGATAACAGTTAGGATCTCAGTAGCACGGGGGTGCGTGTGCGGCGGGTTTTGTCCTTTAGGAGCATAGTCGATCCTTGCCATGGAGATGCCAAGTGTGTTGAGACCTGCAAGCTTCATCACATTGATTAAGGTAACATTGGATCCGGCCTTGCTCTTGGTTGTGTCCATCGGTTTGTCTAGGTTTGCTGCCAGGAAGAAGTCATCGGCACTCACATCCTTAGCATCCTTGCAGGGGAACCCATTGACGCGCCGATATGATCTTCTCCATCTCCAGTGTCTCCACGCAAGGGTAGTGTCGAGACGACCTCGCCGATGGTCACACTGGTGACTTTTGCTAAAGTGGATGATGTGTAGATTGAGCTTGGTAAGGGATGCGAACATGCTATATGTCTCGCACGAGCGAGGTGGGCGCTGATGTACATCAAGTAGAGTGAGATGCTCTTGGTCGTCTTGAAGTGGTGGGCCATACGAAGGCCACCCATAACTTGATGCGGTGACATCAAAGTTGGGCATATTTCAAATGTTGATACACATCTGGAACATATTCAAAATGTTATACACATATGGGACATGTTTAAAATGTTATATACATCTGGTACATATTTAAAATGTTATGCACGTACATCTAGAACATATTTCAAATGTTGTACACTTACATCTAGGACATTAAAATATTATACACATTTGGGACATATTTAAATTGTCACACACATTTGGGACATATTTAAAATATTACACACATTTGGGACATATTTCAAATATTACACACATTTGGGACATATTTAAAATGTTGTGCACAGTTGGGACATATTTAAAATGTTGTACACATTTAGGACATATTTAAAATGTTGTACACATTTCAGACATATTTAAAATGTTGTACACATTTAGGACACGTTTAAAATGTTGTACACATTTGGGACATATTTAAAATGTTTTACGCATGTGGGATATATTTAAAATGTTAAACACATCTGGGTTATATTTAAAAAGTTATACACGTCGTACATGTAGGACATATTTCAAATGGTATAGACATTGGGAACATTTAAAATGTTATACGCATTTGGGACATATTTCAAATTTTATACGCGTTTGGGACATATCTAAAATGTTACACATATTAGGGACATATTTAAAATGTTACAAACATTTGGGACATATTTCAACTGTTACACACATTTTGGGAAATATTTAATATGTTGCACACATTTGGGACATATTTCAAATGTTGTACACATTTGGGACATATCTAAAATGTTTTACACATGTGGGATATATTTAAAATGTTGAACACATCTGGGTTATATATTTAAAAAGTTATCCTCGTCGTACATGTATCACCATCCGCATCTTTAGGGAGGCCAACTTCGATGTCAGCGCATCAAGTTATGGGTGACCTTCGTCATGGCCCACCACTTCACCGTCAAATTCCACATCTGGGTGCTGATCGCCAATGTGGCTAAGGAATTGAGCTCGATAGTCATCGGCCACTAGAGGAGATCATCCACTTCCCATGCTTCAAGAGGACCAAGAGCATCTCACTCTACTTGATGTACATCAGCGCCCACCTCGCTCTTGCGAGACATATAGCATGTTCGCATCCCTTACCAAGCTCAAGCTACACATCATCCACTTTAGAAAAAGTTACAGTGTGACCATCAGTGAGGTTGTCTCGACACTACCCTTGCCTGGAGACACTGGAGATGGAGAAGATCATATCCACGTGTTGGAGCTTATGCTGCACAGTGTGTCCCTTGTGCACCTAAATTTATCACTAGTTAAAATGAAGGAGATGCATGTAGTGGCACCAAAGCTTCAGACACTGATAGTGGCGATCTGCTTCATCTTTATCAATGGCAGGGCCGTATCGATTTCTACTCCGAAGCTCTAATGCATTCATTGGACGGATGCCTGCTTGGATCGGAGTAGGCTCGCATCAGCCCAATCGAGCGCGTGCTTCCACAAGCTCGTAGGCAAGGTTATTATGACTCAAGTAGAATGGCTTGGAGGAGTTCATTCCAACTTTGACATGATCATGTGGCACTTCAGGCGAACTAACATCCTAGAGCTTCATCACATTCCTATTCATCGGTTGGTGCGTATATATCTCTTCTCTTTGTGGTTATAATCATACTACAAACATGATTCATCTAGTTAATTTGCAAGCTTATTATTGCTGATACTTCCTACAAAGAATCATACAAGTAATATATATAGACATATTTATGCATTACTACAACATAAAAACCCTTGTCGATACATGTTCGTCTAGTCTGCAAGCTTTTTATTACTACAAACTATGAATTTGGGCCATTAGATTCGCTAAAAATTGTAGAAATACCCTTTTCTTGCATAAAAGGACCCCGTATTCTGAATTTCGCATCCATTTTTATGTAATTTTAAGTTGTATTTATAATTATAGATATATAATAGCACTTGTAATAGTCTAATTTTGCTTCTTATCATCGCAGTATTACTAAACACATTTGAATAAATATTATATTCTAAATAATTTTTTATTATTAATAATAAGGTTCTATTGCAAAGCACAGGCATCTTACTAGTATATATATAATACTAGTCGTCGTCCTAGATTGCTGACAAAAACTCTAGATCAGTTGATTAACATGCAAGACAGAAGTAATTAATGGTACATTTAAATCGCACGTGATGAACTTCTAGCAACTATATCTTACTTTTCAAGCTAGCACTATCGGAAAACCGAAATTCACCGAGTGTCTGAAACTTTGCCGAGTACATTTTTTCGGGCACTCGTGTAAGCTTGGTTTGCCGAGTGTTTCTTGATAATCACTCGACAAACTAAAAACACTCGGCAAACACGATACTAACGAGTGTCATGACGTTGTGCTTGTGCAGGCCAATTTTTTTTTCGGGTTTGTTGAGTGTTTTTTAAAATACACTCGGCAAATACACTCGGTTCGCCGAGTGCTTTTTAAAAAACACTCAGCAAACCCATTATTTTTTTTGTGTGTAAATCTTGTTTTGATCCTACATAATATTACCAATTTGGTTTTGTCTTAAATTTTTTTCTACAATCCAAATACAACATATATTATCTTATGTAAAAATTTCACATTTTTTGGTTCAGTTTGTAATTTTTAATTTATTAAGTATGTTTCTAGGATTTAAATTGAAATAGGTGAAATTTGAACTACAAGTGCCTAAAATAATGAACCAAAAATTATATAAAATTAAATTCATATTTATTATTATTATTATATTATGAGTTTTAATGCACTAAATTTAAAGAATGTTTGAAAATTTTTGTTGCGACATTCTTTTGGCAACGTCGAGCTTAATAGTTTTTTAATTCTAAACAAATAAATTGAAGTCTAAAAAATATGAGACTTGTCATGGTGTTATTATATGATACATATATGCTGTGATAAAAATTTAAAAATGTTTAGATAAAATTATTATGTAGAGTGTTTAGAAATCAGAGATTGAGGGAGGAAGAATTAGGATTTAGAGAAAAATGAGATTGGTTTGAAAGAAGTTTGATGGTTAAATCATTTTTGTACTTGAAATTTTTTTCTACAATCTAAATACAACATATGTTATCTCATGTAAAAATTTCACATTTTTTTGGTTCAGTTTGTTATTTTTAAATTAATAAGTCTGTTTCTAGGATTTAAATTGAAATAGATGAAATTTGAACTACAAGTGCCTAAAATAATGAACCAAAAATTATATAAAATTCATATTAATTTTTATTAGTATATTATTAGTTTTAATGCATGAAATTTAAAGAATGTTTGAAAATGTTAGGTTGCGCACTCAATCGGCAACGTCGAGCTTAATAGTTTTTTAATTCTAAACAAATAAATTGAAGTCTGAAAAATATGATACTTGTCATGGTGTTATTATATGATACATAGATGTTGTGATAAAAAATTAAAAATATTTTGATAAAATTATCGCATAGAGTGTTTAGAAATCGAAGATTGTGGGAGGAAGAATTAGGGTTTAGAGAAGAAATGAGATTGGTTTGAAAGAAGTTTGATGGTTAAATCATTTTTGTACTTGAAAATTTTTATACACTCAAAATACATCATAAATTATCTAATGTAAAAAAATTTCAGTCGTCGCTGCCGCCGGGACGCCATCGTCCGTGTAGAAAATCTGGTTGGCTACTCCGCTCAGCAAACGGAAATAAAGCATAACAGCGGCAGGACGTCGGTTGGTGGAGGAACTGCAGCGGCCAGCGGCAGTGACTGAGACAATCATCGACGGGAGATGGACGACAGCAGGGAGTCATCAAGGAAAAAATGCAACGGCAGTCTAGGTATTTTACATAATTTATTTGATTTAAAAAAAATAAAAATGGAAATAAAAGCTTAAAAGGGTATATTTACTAGTTGCATACTAAGCAAGTGACATTTTTATAATTGTGTTGTACCGCCGAGTGGCATTTTTATGATGTCAACGGTGCATAGCGGCATTCTTACAATGTTCTCCGTATAGCAGGCGCAAAGGCTAGAAGGTGCCAGCAGCAGAAAGGCGGCTGGCGCTAACACCAGAAGAGGCAAGCGGCATAGAGGATCAGATAAATATCTATTGAGTATTTGTTAGCTGTTTTGCTTAGCCATTAAAGATAGCAAGTTAAGATTTGATTCTGTTTTAGATAATCCTGTTAGGAAGAGATCGGTACGTAGTATATAAACCGATCTATGAACTCTATTGGGGCATGCTTGAATAAAATTGGCCTTTTGCTTAAACTCCCACCGCCTCCCTTCCCGTCGCCGGCGTGACGACATGGCGCCACCACGCCGAAGAGGTCCAAGGCCGCGGCTAGTGACTTCATTCAAATATCAATTATGTACCGTTGTTCCAACGAATTCATTTGAGACCCTGTCCGGTGACAATAATCGTGATTGGGAATTGAGATATATGAACGTAGAATTAAAATGAATAAAATTTCTTCGATCACTAGATATATAATAATCTCAGAATCCTGGTGTTCTCTGGTGCAATAACAAATGGTACGTACGTATAGTACTCTTCCTGTCTTCGTCCAGATAAGATGATGATTAATATATATACGTGCCGGTCTAGCTCCCTGGAGAAGCCAGCTGCGGGCTATATCTCAGGTTCGAAAGCGATGGGCAGCTGCCTGAGACCAGATCATAAGGAGCAGCAAGCAAAGCTAGCTAGGAGTCGATCGATCGAATGATGAACAGCTAGGTCAGCTTTTGAACTGGATCAAACTACAATTAGTTAGCTTAATTGAAACTGTCCGAGGCAGCAGCTGATGCCTGATGCAGGCAACAGAGATCAACGTGTTGATTCAGCAATTAACAGAGATTATATTATTACTACGTACCAACTTAATTCCCTTTTAACATTTGTTCTAGCTCTTGACAAGTCATCGAGACACGGTCTTATTAATTACAACATGGACCGCGAGCTGAGGACGCGAAATGGTCAATCTATTCTCGGTTCTAATGATATCTATCACATGCTTCTCATCTGCACTAGTAGATAGATATAGATAATACATCTGAAAAGCAATATATATATATATATACAAATGCTATTCTATACCACGGATGTAGAATAGTTATTCTACCGAGAAATCTACTACTGAGAAAAAAGTAGTACTCAATTACTATTTTATTGAGAAAATCTACTACTGAAAGTGGTTGGTGTAGAATAGTTATTCTACACACGTGGAGTAGAATAGCGCCCCCCCGTGTGTGTGTGTATATATATATATATATGATGCATGCGTGATGTATCACTGCCATGCGCATGCACTGAAGTAATCTCGGCTCGTTGAAATATTGCTGCTGGGAGTAGGTAGATAATTTGTCTAGAGTGTAGACAGGATATATGCATATATATGCTTAGTCCATCCAATTAAATAGTTTTTTGCTCAGATCCAATTTATGTAGACCAGTTCATAGGAGAGGAGAACCATCCCCAGTAGTCGCTCTTATTATTGACCACTTCAGAATCAACATTTATATCTCACATCAACACATGCACGCTCAGAATTGAAGCTATATATATGCATGATATGCATCCCCCCTTTCATGGCAAAAACATCAGCCATAGCTCCATATACACAACAACTAATTAAGCATCATATCGACTAATTCTCTACAGCATCCGATCTGTAGATTAGTAGATCTGTAGATAAATTCCTTCAACTGAAGAGATGGTCTCTTCCAGCTTCGTTCTTCTCGCAGCGCTGATCGCTTTGGTCGCTTCTCAGGCCATGGCTTCTGATCCCAGTCCTCTCCAGGACTTCTGTGTTGCCGACAAGGACTCACCTGGTAGAGTATATATATACACTACTAATTCATCACTTCATGTACTCGCATTGCATCAGATTGCTGATCGATCTGACACATGTCTGACAGAATTATATATATATATATGTTCTTCAATGCAGTGCGCGTCAATGGGTTCCCCTGCAAGGATGCTAAGGATGTGAGTGCCGATGACTTCTTCCTGGCAGCAAACCTGGACAAACCGATGGACACAACCAAGAGCAAGGCCGGATCCAATGTTACCTTAATCAATGTGATGAAGCTTGCAGGTCTCAACACACTTGGCATCTCCATGGCAAGGATCGACTATGCTCCTAAAGGACAAAACCCGCCGCACACGCACCCCCGTGCTACTGAGATCCTAACTGTTATCGAGGGCTCACTCTATGTCGGCTTTGTCACGTCGAACCAAGAAAACAGGCTCTTCACCAAGACACTCAACAAGGGAGATGTGTTTGTATTCCCACATGGCCTCATTCACTTTCAGTTCAATCCAAGCTATGACAAGCCAGCAGTTGCCATCGCTGCGCTCAGTAGCCAGAACCCTGGCGCGATCACCATTGCCAATGCGGTATTCGGATCAAATCCACCAATCTCGGATGATGTTCTCGCTAAGGCGTTTCAGGTGGACAAGAAGACCGTTGATTGGCTCCAAGCTCAGTTCTGGGAGAACAACCACAACTAAATTATCAATGTTCGATAAAAAGTTCATATTTAGCAGTGTGGTATAGTAAAATATAATGGTTTTTTAATTTGTTGGTTGTCTCTCCTAATCAAAGAACATTTTATATGGGTTTTCTTAATTACGTACCGATCGATCATGTAAAACACTACGTACTTATGTTGTACATCATTGTATGATATGAAGGTATTAATTTAATACATTTCATTTGTGATCGCTACGGACCTACGTACGTACCTTTCAACATCCATAACGATATATGATAAAAAATCATCTTGATTTTTGATCCATGATGGTTAAAATCAGATTCATGATCCATGCATATATGTGGCTCTCGATCAAAAACATTCAAACGATGCAAATTCAACTATCATCATATACAAAAATGCATAGGGATAGATACATGTAAAACTCTTACATTTTAATCTAAGTATGCCTTCTGCGATAATCCTAATACCCCCTTAGTTCTGTCTCGGAGAATCTCAATTTCTAATACATAGGAAGCTTCTCCAATATCCTTCATGTCAAAATGAGAGGACAATAACTTCTTAGTTTCTAATGGTAGATTAACATCGCTACTCGCTAGTAGGATGTCATCCACATACAAAACTAGGAAAATAAATTTCCCATTTTTGAACTTAGCATAAATACAATTGTTCTCTTCATTCTCCTTAAACCCAAATTTTCTAATGGTCTCATCAAATTTGAGATACCACTACCTAGAGGTCTGTTTAAGTCCATAAATGGACTTAGTTAAATGGAATCCCAAATTTTCTTTCCCTTCTATGACAAAACCCTTGGGTTGTGCCATATAGACACATTCTCATTTAGATCCCCGTTGAGAAATTACGTCTTTACATCCATCTGATGTAACTCTAAGTCATAATGTGCCACTAAAGCCTTAATGATTCTGAATGAATCCTTAGATGAGACAGGTGAAAATGTCTCATTATAGTTTATTTCTTCTCTTTGAGTGAATCCTTTAGCAACAAGTCTAGCCTTAAATATTTCTATATTCCCTTGGGAGTTACGTTTGACCTTGTAGACCCACTTACAGCCTACTGGTTTGGCTTCTTTAGGAATTTCTTCTAATTTCGAGATTTTGTTGGTACTCATAAACCTCATCTCATCCTCCATGGCCTCAAGCCATTTAGAAGAGTGATGGCTTCTCATAGATTCTTTAAAGGAGGCGAGATCTCAGTGGTGGCACAGTCCGGTGGCGGCGCGGTCTGGCGGCGGTGGCGGGAGCGGCGCGGTACAGCACCGGCTTTGGGAACGGCGTGGTCCAACGACGGCGGTGGGGCGGCGTTTTTTTTCATTTTTTTAATTTTTTAATTTTTTCAATTTTTTTCATTTAGCTGGGGGCTTTTACCATCCTTAAGGGAGGTATCACCAGGTACAAGGTACTAGAGGTACCAAATCAAATCTAACCATTAATCTGAGAGGGGTATGATTGGAAAAAAATGAAAAGATGAAAAAAAGCATCGCCGCCCCACCGCTAGTGCCGGTGACCCGCCATCGCTGCTGGACCGCGCCGTTCCCACCGCCGGCGCCGGACCGCGCCACCACTAAGATCTCGCCATCGGCAACCTGCGCTTTGTCGCGCCGCTCACCGAACCACTGGTCTAGGTCATCGCGTTGTCACTTCAAGCCACCTACCATGCCCCCGCCGCTGCTCCCAGGGCCGCACCGCAGCCCCGTGCCCCAGCCGACCTCCTCTGTTTTCTTGCCCTAATTTGCTAAGAAAAAATTCACAAAATACCCGTCCACGTTGTAATAATGGTAGAGGTACCATTTTTTGCCCAGAAAAGTACCAGGAGGTACTGCTTTAATCTCAGCTGTTGGATGAGTTCAATCAATGACACAAATTTGGTACCTGCTCACCCTCAAGGATGGTAAAATTCCTCAAACAGCTAACAAATAATTAATAGATACTTATCTGATCTTCTAGGTCGCTTGCCTCTTCTAGTGTTAGCGCCAGCTGCCTTTCTAGTGCTGGAACCTTCTAGCCTTTGCGACTGCTATACGGAGAAAATTGTAAGAATTCCTCTATGCATCGTTGACATCATAATAATGCCACTAGGCGGTAAAACACAATTATAAAAATGTCATTTACTTTGTATGCAACTAGTAAATATACCCTTTTAAGCTTTTCTTTCCATTTTCAATTTTTTAAATCAAATAAATTATGTAAAATACCTAGACTGCCCTTGCATTTTTTTCCTTGATGACTCCCTGTCGTTGTCCATCTCCCGTCGATGATTGTCTCAGTCACTGCCGCTGGCCGCTGTAGTTCCTCCACCACCGACATCCTATCATTGTTTCGCTTTATTTCCCTTTGCTGAGCGGAGTAGCCAACCAGCTTTTCTAAACGGACGATGGCATCCCGGTGGTAGCGATGACTGAAGCGTGCGGTGGCAAGCCTAACAAATATGGTGGGGGTAGGGGAGTGACTTCTATGAGACATTATGTCGAACACATTGAGCTCGAGAGGGTGCTGCTGCCACCAATCACATGTCCTCGTCCCTTGCGAGCCACTCAACAGAAATGTGGAATTTTTACATGAGATAATATATGTTCTGTTTTGATTGTAGAAAATTTTTCAAGTATAAAAATGATTTATCCATCAAACTTCTTTCAATCCTATCTCATTTCTTTTCTAAATTCTAATTCCCCCTCTCATAATCTCTGATTTCTAAACACTCTATGTGATAATTTTCTCGAAACATTTTTAAATTTTATCACATCATATATGTATCATATAATAACACCACGACAAGTTTTAGACTTAAAATTATTTGTTTAGAATTAAAAAAACTATTAAGCTCGACGTTGTCGATAGAGTGTCGCAACATAAATTTTCAAACATTCTTTAAATTTAGTGCATTAAAACTCATAATATACTAAGAAGCATGAATATGAATTTTCTATAATGTTTGGTTCATTGTTTTAGGCACTTGTAGTTCAAATTTCACCTATTTCAATTTATATCCTAGATATATACTTAATAAATTAAAAATAACAAACTAAAACAAAAATGTGAAATTTTTACATGAGATAATTTATGTTGTATTTTGAGTGTATAAAAATTTTCAAGTATAAAAAATATTTAACCATCAAACTTCTTTCAAACCAATCTCATTTCTTCACTAAACCCTAATTCTTCCTCCCACAATCTTCGATTTCTAAACACTCTACGTGATAATTTTATCAAAACATTTTTAAATTTTTATCACAGCATCTATGTATCATATAATAACACAATGACAAGTCTTATATTTTTTAGATTTCAATTTATTTGTTCAGAATTAAAAAACTATTAAGCTCGACGTTGTTGATTGAGTGCGCAACCTAAAATTTTCAAATAATATTTAAATTTAGTGCATTAAAACTCATAATATACTAATAAAATTAATATTAATTTTATATAATCTTTGGTTCATTATTTTAGGCACTTGTAGTTCAAATTTCACCTATTTCAATTTAAATCCTATAAACATACTTATTAAATTAAAAATAAAAACTGAACCAAACAAATGTGAAATTTTTACATGAGATAATATATGTTGTATTTAGATTGTAGAAAAAAATTCAAGTATAAGAAAGATTTAACCATCAAACGTTTTTCAAAACAATCTCATTTCTTCTCTAAATCCTAATTCTTCCTTCCTCAATATCCGATTTCTAAACACTCTATGTAATAATTTTATCGAAACATTTTTAAATTTTTATCACAACATCTATGTATCATATAATAACACCATGAAAAGGCTCATATTTTTCAGATATCAATTTATTTGTTTAGAATTAAAAAAACTATTAAGCTCGACATTGCCGATAGAGTGTCGCAACCTAAAATTTTCAAACATTCTTTAAATTTAGTTCATTAAAAATCATAATATACTAATAAAAATTAATATATATTTTATATACTTGTTCGTTCATTATTTTAGGCACTTGTAGTTCAAATTTCACTTATTTCAATTTAAATCATAGAAACATACTTAATAAATTAAAAATAACAAACTGAACCAAAAAATGTGAAATTTTTACATGAGATAATATATGTTTTATTAGGATTGTATAAAAAAATTTAAGACAAAACCAAATTGAGAATATCATGTAGGATTGAAACAAGATTTACACACAGAAAAAATAATGGGTTCGCTGAGTGTTTTTTAAAAAGCACTTAGTGAACCGAGTGTCTTTGCCGAGTGTGTTTTAAAAAAACACTCGGCAAACCCGAAAAAATTTGGCATGTGCAAGAACACCATCATGACGCTCGTTAGTATCGTGTTTGCCGAGTATTTTTCAAAAAACACTCGGCAAACCAAGCTTTGCCGAGTACCCGGAAAAATGCACTCGGTAAAGTTTCAGACACTCGGCGAATATCAGTTTTCCTATAGTGCTAGCTTGAAAAGTAAGATATAGTTGCTAGAAGTTCATCACATGCGATTTAAACGTACCATTAATTACTTCTGTCTTGCATGTTAATCAACTGATGTAGAGTTTTTGTCAGCAATCTAGGATGACGACTAGTATTGTATATATATATATATATATATATTAGTCAGATGCATGTGTTTTGCAACAGAACCTTATTATTAATAATAAAAAATTATTTAGAACATAATATGTATTCAAACGTGTTTAGTAATACTACGATGATAAGAAGCAAAATTAGACTATTACAAGTGTTATTATATATCTATAATTATAAATGTGACTTAAAATTACATAAAAACATATGCGAAATTCAGATTATGGAAGTCCTTTTATGCAAGAAAAGGGTATTTCTAGAATTTTTAGCAAATCTAATGGCCCAAATTCATAGTTTTGTGTGAATTTTTAGAAATCCAAGGGCCTTTGCGCAAAATTCATGTTTCTGTGTGATTTTTCAGAAATGCTCGGAGACAAGAAAGTGTATAATGGATATTTTACATGATTTATTTTATTTAAAAAAATTGAAATTGGGAAGAAAAGTCTAAAAGAGTATATTTACTAGTTGCACACGAAATAAGTAGCGTTTTTACAATTGTGTTATATCGGGTGGCATTTTTACAATGTCAACGATCTGGAGTGACGTTCTTACAATTTTGTCTACTATATGTGAGTCCCCACACATTTGGATCATATTTAAAATATTATACACATCTAGGAAAATTTTAAATGTTACACACATCTGAGACATATTTAAAATGTTATACACATCTAGGACATGTTTAAATGTTATATAAATCTAGTATGTATTTAAAATGTTATACATGTACATCTCGGACATATTTCAAATGTTGGACACATACATCTTGTACATTAAAAATATTATACACATTTGGGACATATTTTAAATGTTACAAACATTTGGGACATATTTAAAATATTACACACGTTTGTGACATATTTAAAATGTTGTACACAATTGGGACATATTTAAAATGTTTTACGCATTTGTGACATTTAAAATGTTATACACATCTACTCATCTAGGACATATTTATAATGTTATACACATCTGGGACATATTTAAAATGTTATATATACACATACATGTAGGACATATTTCAAATTGTATACATATTTGGAACATTTAAAATGTTATACATATATTTGGGACATATTTCAAATTTTATACACATTTTGGACGTATCTAAAATGCTAGACATATCAGGGACATATTTAAAATGTTACCAATATTTGGGACATATTTCTAATGTTAAACACATTAATTGGGACATATTTAAAATGTTGAACACATTTGGGATATATTTAAAATGGTGCACACATTTGTATAGTATACATCAATCATTCAATCATTGTTTGTACATATTACTTGTATGATTCTTTGTAGGAACTACCAGCAATAAACTGCTTGTAGACTAGATGAACTCATATCGACAATGGTTTTATGTTACAGTAATGCATCAACAATTCAAGCATTGTCAATACATGTTACTTGTATGATTATTCTAATTTGTAGTTTATATATATATGTGTTGCAGTAATACATAACATTTCAAGCATTTTCTATATATATATATAACTTGTATTATAATTTGTAGTAATAAAAAGCTTGCAGACTAGACGAACATGTATCGACAAGGGTTTTTATGTTGTAGTAATGCATAAATGTGTCTACATATATTACTTGTATGATTCTTTGTAGGAATTATCAGCAATAATAAGCTTGCAAATTAACTGGATGAATCATGTGTGTAGTATGCTTATAACAACAAAGAGAAGAGATATATACTCACCAACCGATGAATAGGAATGTGATGAAGCTCTAGGATGTTAGTTCGCCTGAAGTGCCACATGATCATGTCGAAGTTGGAATGAACTCCTCCAAGCCATTCTACTTGAGTCGTAATAACCTCGCCTACGAGCTTGTGGAAGCACGTGCTCGATTGGGCTGATGCGAGTCTACTCCGATCCAAGTAGGCATCCGTCCAACGAATGCATTGGAGCTTTGGAGTAGAATGGATACGGCCCTGCCATTGATAAAGATGAAGCAGATCACCACTGTCACTGTCTGAAGCTTTGGTGCCACTACATGTAGCTCCTTCATTTTAACTAGTGATAAACTTAGGTGCACAAGGGACGCACTGTGCAGCATAAGCTCCAACACGTCGATATGATCTTCTCTATCTCCAGTGTCTCCAGGCAAGGGTAGTGTCAAGACAATCTCGCCGATGGTCACACCACTGACTTTTTCTAAAGTGGATGATGTGTAGCTTGAGCTTGGTAAGGGATGCGAACATGCTATATGTCTCGCAAGAGCGAGGTGGGCACTGATGTACATCAAGTAGAGTGAGGTGCTCTTGGTCGTCTTGAAGCATGAGAAGTGGATGATCTCCTCTAGTTGCTGATGACTATAGAGCTCAATTCCTTAGCCACATTGGTGATCACCACCCAGTTGTGGAATTTTATGGTGAAATGGTGGGCCATGACAAAGGTCACCCATAACTTGATGCGGTGACATCGAAGTTGGCCTCCCTAAAGATGCGGATGGTGATGCATCGGGGGATCCACGGGATGACTAAAGCGATACGGGAAAGTACACTGTTGTCAATGAGTCTGGCGTAGTGAGCGCCACCTGCACCATCATCAACACGGTTTTTGTAGAGGCCGAGCCACATGAGACACATTTAGAGATCGATCCATCGGTGGGAATTGGGAGAGGACGTCGGTGCGCATGGAGTCTACCAGCTACATAGGAGGAGGATCTGGAGGAGCAGGTCATTGCAGAGCTCACCGACGTGATCCATCATGCCGCCACCAATCCTCCAGTGAAGGTGCCTGGACCATCCGCCTCACTATCGTTGCCCTCCATGGTAGACCTTGGTGGTGGAGCTAAAGTGTGCTCGTGATGGATCGAGGAGCTAGCTAGGGTTTCACCTGATGCATGCAAATAGATCTAGATTATATGGGGAGTGCTTGCAGTCTTCCCAATGAATCTAGATACATAGGAAAAAACTACCAAATCAAAAAAAGATGCATAGGAAAAACAAACAGGAGAGCATTTCTCTCCAAGTAATGGAAGACTTGATAGACTATCAGTAGTAGATATTGAACAAACAAACATAGCTAGAGCACATCTAGCAAATCATATCCATATATTTTAAATTCAATATACACATTTGTGACATTTCAAATGTTATACATATTTGGGAGATATTTAAAATGTTATACACATTTGGATCATAATTAAAATGTTATACACATTTGCGGAATTTTTAAATGTTATACACATGTTGGGCATATTTCAAATGGTGATACACATCTGGAACATATTCAAAATGTTATACACATATGGGACATGTTTAAAATGTTATATATATCTGGTACATATTTAAAATGTTATGCACGTACATCTAGGACATATTTCAAATGTTGTACACTTAAATCTAGGACATTAAAATATTATACACATTTTGGACATATTTAAATTGTGACTCACATTTGGGACATATTTCAAATACTACACACATTTAGGACATATTTAAAATGTTGTACACATTTGGGACATATTTAAAATGTTGTACACATTTAGGACATATTTAAAATGTTGTACACATTTCGGACATATTTAAAATGTTGTACACATTTAGGACACATTTAAAATATTGTACAAATTTGGGACATATTTAAAATGATTTACGCATGTGGGATAAATTTAAAATATTAAACACGTCAGGGTTATATTTAAAAAGTTATACACATCGTACATGTAGGACATATTTCAAATGGTATGCACATTGGGAACATTTAAAATGTTATACGCATTTGGGACATATTTCAAATTTTATACATGTTTGGGACATGTCTAAAATGTTGCACATATTAGGGACATATTTAAAATGTGACAAACATTTGAGACATATTTCAAATGTTACACACATTTTGGGAAATATTTAATATGTTGCACACATTTGGGGCACATTTCAAATGTTAAACACATCTGGATTTAAAAGTTATCCACGTCGTACATGTATGACATATTTCAAATGGTATAGACATTGGCAACATTTAAAATGTTATACACATTTAGGTCATATTTCAAATTTTATACACGTTTGGGACATATCTAAAATGTTACACATATTCAGGCATCCGTCCAACGAATGTGTTGGAGCTTCGGTGTAGAAATTGATATGGCCCTTCCATTGCTAAAGATGAAGTAGTTCTCCACTATCACTGTCTGAAGCTTTGGTGCCACTACATGCAGCTCCTTCATTTTAACTAGTGATAAACTTAGGTGCACAAGGGATGCACTATGCAGCATAAGCTCCAACACACCGATATGATGTTATCGATCCATCTCCAGTGTCTTTATGCAAGGGTAGTGTCGAGACGACCTCGCCGATGATCACATCGGTGACTTTGCTAAAGTTGATGATGTGTAGCTTGAGCTTTGTAAGGGACGCGAACATGCGAGATGTCTTGCGAGAGCGAGGTGGGCACTTGTGTACATCAAGCAGAGTGAGATTCTCTTGGTCGTCTTGAAGCATGGGAAGTGGATGATCTCCTCTAGTGGTTGATCACTATCAAGCTCAGCGCCTCAGCCACGTTGGGGATCACCACCCAGATGTGGAATTTGACGTTGAAGCGGTGGGCCATGACGAAGGTCACACATAACTTGATGTGGTGTCATCGAAGTTGGCCTCCCTAAAGATGCGGATGGTGATGCATCGAGGGATGCACTAGATGAATGCAGCGATGCGGGAAAGCACACTACTAGCAATGAGTCCGACAAAGCGAGCGCCACCTACACCATCATCAACACAGTTGTTGTAGAGGCCGAGCCACATGAGACACATTTAGAGATCGATCCATCGGTGGGACTTGGGAGGGGACGTTGGTGCGCATGGAGTCTACCATCTACATAGGAGGAGGATCTGGAGGACCGGGTCATCGTAGAGCTTGCCGACGTGATCCATGCTGCTGCCACCAATCCTCCGGCACACGCGCCTGGACCACCCCGCCTCACTGTTGTTGCCCTCCATGGTAGACCTTGGTTGTGGAGTTGAAGTGTGTTTGTGATGGATCGAGGAGCTAGCTAGGGTTTCACCAGATGCATGATAGATCTAGATTATATGGGGAGTGCATGCATATATAGGAAAAACAAGCAAGAGAGCATTTCTCTCCAAGCAATGGAAGAGAGATTTACAATGTAGGTATAGTCAAACAAGTCCATGAAATATGGGACATGGTCTCAATACTTGATAGACTATCAGTCGTAGATCTTGAACAAATAAACATTGCTAGAGCACATCTAGCAAACCATATACATATCTTTTAAATTCAATATACACATTTGTGACATTTCAAATGTTATACATATTTGGGAGATATTTAAAATTTTATACACATTTGGATCATAATTAAAACGTTATACACATCTGCGGAATTTTTAAATGTTATACACATCTTGGGCATATTTCAAATGTTGATACACATGTGGAACATATTCAAAATGTTATACACATATGGGACATTTTTAAAATGTTATATACATCTGGTACATATTTAAAATGTAATGAACGTACATCTAGGGACATATTTAAAATGTTACAAACATTTGGGACATATTTCAAATGTTACACACATTTTGGGAAATATTTAATATGTTGCACACATTTGGAACATATGTCAAATGTTGTACACATTTGGGACATATTTAAAATGTTTTGCGCATGTGGGATATATTTAAAATGTTAAACACATCTGGGTTATATTTAAAAAGTTATCCACGTCGTACATGTATGACATATTTCAAATGGTATAGACATTGGGAACATTTAAAATGTTATATACATTTGGGACATATTTCAAATTTTATACATGTTTGGGACATATCTAAAATGTTACACATATTCAGGCATCCATCCAACGAATGCGTCGGAGCTTCGGAGTAGAAATCGATGCGGCCCTTCCATTGCTAAAGATGAAGTAGTTCGCCACTATCACTGTTTGAAGCTTTAGTGCAACTACATGCAGCTCCATCATTTTAACTAGTGATAAAATTAGGTGCACAAGGGACGCATTGTGCAGCATAAGCTCCAACACATCAATATGATCTTATCGATCCATCTCCAATGTCTCTAGGCAAGGTTAGTGTCGATACGACCTCGTCGATGATCACGTCGGTGACTTCGCTAAAGTGGGTGATGTGTAGCTTGAGCTTGGTAAGGGACACAAACATGCGAGATGTCTTGCTAGAGCGAGGTGGGAACTGGTGTACATCAAGCAGAGTGAGATGCTCTTGGTCGTCTTGAAGCATGGGAAGTGGATGCTCTCCTCTAGTGGTTGATGACTATCGAGCTCAGCACCTCAGCCACATTGGGGATCACCACCCAGATGTTGAATTTGACGATGAAGCGGTGGGCCATGACGAAGGTCACACATAAATTGATGTGGCGTCATCGAAGTTAGCCTCCCTAAAGATGTGGATGGTGATGCATCGAGGGATCCACTGGACGAATGCAGCGATGCAGGAAAGCACACTACTAGCAATGAGTCCGGCGAAGCGAGCGCCACCTGCACCATCATCAACATAGTTGTTGTAGAGGTCGAGCCACATGAGACACATTTAGAGATCGATCCATCGGTGGGACTTGGGAGAGGACGTCGGTGCGCATGGAGTCTACCAACTACAAAGGAGGAGGATCTGGAGGAGCAGGTCATCGTAGAGCTCGCCGACGTGATCCATGCTGCTGCCACCAATCCTCCGGCACACGCGCCTGGACCACCCCGCCTCACTATCGTTGCCCTCTATGGTAGACCTTGGTTGTGGAGCTGAAGTGTGTTCGTGATGGATCAAGGAGCTAGCTAGGGTTTCACCTGATGCATGATAGATCTAGATTATATGGGGAGTGCAAGCATATATAGGAAAAACAAGCAACAGAGCATTTCTCTCCAAGCAATGGAAGACAGATTTACAATGTAGGTATAGTCAAACAAGTTCATGAAATATGGGACATGGTCTCAATACTTGATAGACTATCAGTAGTAGATCTTGAACAAATAAACATAGCTAGAGCACATCTATCAAACCATATCCATATCTTTTAAATTCAATATACCCATTTGTGACATTTCAAATGTTATACATATCTGGTAGATATTTAAAATGTTATACACATTTGGATCATAATTAAAATGTTATACACATCTGCGGAATTTTTAAATGTTATACGAATCTTGGGCATATTTCAAATGTTAATACACATCTGGAACATATTCAAAATTTTATACACATATGGGACATGTTTAAAATGTTATATACATCTAGTACATATTTAAAATGTAATGAACGTACATCTAGGGACATATTTAAAATGTTACAAACATTTGGGACATATTTCAAATGTTACACACATTTTGGGAAATATTTAATATGTTGCACACATTTGGAACATATGTCAAATGTTGTACACATTTGGGACATATTTAAAATGTTTTGCGCATGTGGGATATATTTAAAATGTTAAACACATATGGGTTATATTTAAAAAGTTATCCACGTCGTACATGTATGACATATTTCAAATGGTATAGACATTGGGAACATTTAAAATGTTATATACATTTGGGACATATTTCAAATTTTATACATGTTTGGGACATATCTAAAATGTTACACATATTCAGGCATCCGTCCAACGAATGCGTTGGAGCTTCGGTGTAGAAATCGATACGGCCCTTCCATTGCTAAAGATGAAGTAGTTCGCCACTATCACTGTCTGAAGCTTTAGTGCAACTACATGCAGCTCCATCATTTTAACTAGTGATAAACTTACGTGCACAAGGGATGCACTGTGCAGCATAAGCTCCAACACGCCGATATGATCTTATCGATCCATCTCCAGTGTCTCTAGGCAAGGGTAGTGTCGATACAACCTCGTCGATGATCACGTCGGTGACTTCGCTAAAGTGGATGATGTGTAGCTTGAGCTTGGTAAGGGAGGCGAACATGCGATATGTCTTGCTAGAGAGAGGTGGGAACTGGTGTACATCAAGGAGAGTGAGATGCTCTTGGTCGTCTTGAAGCATGGTAAGTGGATGATATCCTTTAGTGGTTGATGACTATCGAGCTCAGCGCCTCAGCCACATTGGGGATCACCACCCAGATGTGAAATTTAACGGTGAAGCGGTGGGCCATGATGAAGGTCACACATAAATTGATGTGGCGTCATCGAAGTTAGCCTCCCTAAAGATGCGGATGGTGATGCATCGAGGGATCCACTGGACGAATGCAGCGATGCGGGAAAGCACACTACTAGCAATGCGTCCGGTGAAGCGAGCGACACCTACACCATCATCAACATAGTTTTTGTAGAGGTCGAGCCACATGAGACACATTTAGAGGTTGATCTATTGGTGGGACTTGGGAGAGGACGTTGATGCGCATGGAGTCTACCAACTACAAAGGAGGAGGATCTGGAGGAGCGGGTCATCGTAGAGCTCGCCGACGTGATCCATGCTGCTGCCACTAATCCTCAGGCACACGCGCTTGGAACACCCCGCCTCACTATCGTTGCCCTCCATGGTAGACCTTGGTTGCGGAGCTGAAGTGTGTTCATGATGGATCGAGGAGCTAGCTAGGGTTTCACCTGATGCATGATAGATCTAGATTATATGGGGAGTGCATGCATATATAGGAAAAACAAGCAAGAGAGCATTTCTCTCCAAGCAATGGAAGACATATTTACAATGTAGGTATAGTCAAACATGGTCATGAAATATGGGACATGGTACCAATACTTGATAGACTATCAGTAGTAGATCTTGAACAAACAAACATAGCTAGAGCACATCTAGCAAACCATATCCATATCTTTTAAATTCAATATACACATTTGTGACATTTCAAATGTTATACATATTTGGGAGATATTTAAAATGTTATACACATTTGGATCATAATTAAAATGTTATAAGCATCTGCATAATTTTTAAATGTTATACACATCTTGGGCATATTTCAAATGTTGATACACATCTAGAACATATTCAAAATGTTATACACATATGGGACATGTTTGAAATGTTATATACATCTGGTACATATTTAAAATGTAATGATCGTACATCTAGGGACATATTTAAAACGTTACAAACATTTGGGACATATTTCAAATGTTACACACATTTTGGGAAATATTTAATATCTTGCACACATTTGGAACATATGTCAAATGTTGTTCACATTTGGGACATATTTAAAATGTTTTACACATGTGGGATATATTTAAAATGTTAAACACATCTGGGTTATATTTAAAAAGTTGTCCACGTCGTACATGTATGACATATTTCAAATGGTATAGACATTGGAAACATTTAAAATGTTATACACATTTGGGACATATTTCAAATTTTATACATGTTTGGGACATATCTAAAATGTTACACATATTCAGGCATCCGTCCAACGAATGCGTTGGAGCTTTGGAGTAGAAATTGATATGGCCCTTCCATTGCTAAAGATGAAGTAGTTCGCCACTATCACTGTCTGAAGCTTTGGTGCCACTACATGCAGCTCCTTCTTTTTAACTAGTGATAAACTTAGGTGCACAAGGGACGCACTGTGCAGCATAAGCTCCAACACGTCGATATGATCTTATCGATCCATCTCCAGTGTCTCTATGCAAGGGTAGTGTCGAGACGACCTTGTCGATGATCACGTCGGTGACTTTGCTAAAGAGGACGATGTGTATCTTGAGCTTTGTAAGGGACGCGAACATGCGAGATGTCTTCCGAGAGCGCGGTGGGTACTAGTGTACATCAAGCAGAGTGAGATTCTCTTGGTCGTCTTGAAGCATGGGAAGTGGATGATCTCCTCTAGTGGTTGATGACTATCGAGCTCAGCGCCTCAGCCATGTTGGGGATCACCACCCAGATGTGGAATTTGACGGTGAAGCGGTGGGCCATGACGAAGGTCACACATAACTTGATGTGGTGTCATCGAAGTTGGCCTCCCTAAAGATGTGGATGGTGATGCATCGAGGGATCCACTGGACGAATGCAGCGATGCGGGAAAGCACACTACTAGCAATGAGTCCGACGAAGCGAGCGCCACCTGCACCATCATCAACACAGTTGTTGTAGAGGCCGAGCCACATGAGACAAATTTAGAGATCGATCCATCTGTGGGACTTGGGAGGGGACGTTGGTGCGCATGGAGTCTACCAACTACATAGGAGGAGGAGCGGGTCATCGTAGAGCTCGCTGACGTGATCCATGTTGCCACCACCAATCCTCCGGCACACGCGCCTCACTGCCATTGACCTCCATGGTATACCTTGGTTATGGATCTGAATTGTGTTCATGATGGATCTAGGAGCTAGCAATGAGTCCGATGAAGCGAGTGCCACCTACACCATAATCAACACAGTTGTTGTAGAGGCCGAGGCACATGAGACACATTTAGAGATCGATCCATCTGTGGGACTTGGGAGGGGACGTCGGTGCGCATGGAGTCTACCAATTACATAGGAGGTGGATTTGGAGCAGCGGGTCATCGTAGAGCTCACCGACGTGATCCATGCTGCCGCCACCAATCCTCCAGCACACGCGCATGGACCACCCCGCCTCACTGTCGTTGCCCTCCTTGGTAGACCTTGGTTGTGGAGCTGAAGTGTGTTCGTGATGGATCGAGGAGCTAGCTAGGGTTTCACAAGATGCATGATAGATCTAGATTATATGGGGAGTGCATGCATATATAGGAAAACTAAGCAAGAGAGCATTTCTCTCCAAGCAATGGAAGACAGATTTACAATGTAGGTATAGTCAAACAAGTTCATGAAATATGGGACATGGTCTCAATACTTGATAGACTATCAGTAGTAGATCTTGAACAAACAAACATAGCTAGAGCACATCTAGCAAACCATATCCATATCTTTTAAATTCAATATACGCATTTGTGACATTTCAAATGTTATACATATTTGGGAGATATTTAAAATGTTATACACATTTGGATCATAATTAAAATGTTATACACATCTGAGGAATTTTTAAATGTTATACACATCTTGGGCATATTTCAAATGTTGATACACATCTAGAACATATTTAAAATGTTATACACATATGGGACATGTTTAAAATGTTACATACATCTGGTACATATTTAAAATGTAATGAATATACATCTAGGGACATATTTAAAATGTTACAGACATTTGGGACATATTTTAAAATTTTACACACATTTGGGAAATATTTAATATGTTGCACACATTTGGAACATATTTCAAATGTTGTGCACATTTGGGACATATTTAAAATGTTTTACGCATGTGAGATATATTTAAAATGTTAAACACATCTGGGTTATATTTAAAAAGTTATCCACGTCGTACATGTATGACATATTTCAAATGGTATAGACATTGGGAACATTTAAAATGTTATACACATTTGGGACATATTTCAAATTTTATACATGTTTGGGACATATCTAAAATGTTACACATATTCAGGCATCCGTCCAATGAATGCGTTGGAGCTTCAGAGTAGAAATCGATACGGCCCTTCCATTGCTAAAGATGAAGTAGTTCTCCACTATCACTGTCTGAAGCTTTGGTGCCACTACATACAGCTCCTTCATTTTAACTAGTGATAAACTTAGGTGCACAAGGGACGCACTGTGCAGCATAAGCTCCAACACGTCGATATGATCTTATCGATCCATCTCCAGTGTCTCTAGGAAAGGGTAGTGTCGAGACGACCACACCGATGATCACGTCGGTGACTTTGCTAAAGTGGATGATGTGTATCTTGAGCTTGGTAAGGGATGCGAACATGCGAGATGTCTTGCGAGAGCGCGGTGGGCACTAGTGTACATCAAGCAGAGCGAGATTCTCTTGGTCGTCTTGAACCATGGGAAGTAGATGATCTCCTCTAGTGGTTGATGACTATCGAGCTCAGCGCCTCAGCCACATTGGGGATCACCACCCAGATGTGGAATTTGACGGTGAAGCGGTGGGCCATGATGAAGGTCACACATAACTTGATGCGGTGTCATCGAAGTTGGCCTCCGTAAAGATGCGGATGGTGATGCATCGAGGGATCCCCTGGACGAATGCAGCGATGCGGGAAAGCACACTACTAGCAATGAGTCCGATGAAGCGAGTGCCACCTACACCATAATCAACACAGTTGTTGTAGAGGCCGAGGCACATGAGACACATTTAGAGATCGATCCATCTGTGGGACTTGGGAGGGGACGTCGGTGCGCATGGAGTCTACCAATTACATAGGAGGTGGATTTGGAGCAGCGGGTCATCGTAGAGCTCACCAACGTGATCCATGCTGCCGCCACCAATCCTCCAGCACACGCGCATGGACCACCCCGCCTCACTGTCGTTGCCCTCCTTGGTAGACCTTGGTTGTGGAGCTGAAGTGTGTTCGTGATGGATCGAGGAGCTAGCTAGGGTTTCACAAGATGCATGATAGATCTAGATTATATGGGGAGTGCATGCATATATAGGAAAACTAAGCAAGAGAGCATTTCTCTCCAAGCAATGGAAGACAGATTTACAATGTAGGTATAGTCAAACAAGTTCATGAAATATGGGACATGGTCTCAATACTTGATAGACTATCAGTAGTAGATCTTGAACAAACAAACATAGCTAGAGCACATCTAGCAAATCATATCCATATCTTTTAAATTCAATATACACATTTGTGACATTTCAAATGTTATACATATTTGGGAGATATTTAAAATGTTATACACATTTGGATCATAATTAAAACGTTATACACATCTGCGGAATTTTTAAATGTTATACACATCTTGGGCATATTTCAAATGTTGATACACATGTGGAACATATTCAAAATGTTATACACATATGGGACATTTTTAAAATGTTATATACATCTGGTACATATTTAAAATGTAATGAACGTACATCTAGGGACATATTTAAAATGTTACAAACATTTGGGACATATTTCAAATGTTACACACATTTTGGGAAATATTTAATATGTTGCACACATTTGGAACATATTTCAAATGTTGTACACATTTGGGACATGTTTAAAATGTTTTACACATGTGGGATATATTTAAAATGTTAAACACATCTGGGTTATATTTAAAAAGTTGTCCACGTCGTACATGTATGACATATTTCAAATGGTATAGACATTTGGAACATTTAAAATGTTATACACATTTGGGACATATTTCAATTTTTATACATGTTTGGGACATATCTAAAATGTTACACATATTCAGGCATCCGTCCAACGAATGCGTTGGAGCTTCGGAGTAGAAATCGATACGGCCCTTCCATTGCTAAAGATGAAGTAGTTCTCCACTATCACTGTCTGAAGCTTTGGTGCCACTACATGCAGCTCCTTCATTTTAACTAGTGATAAACTTAGGTGCACAAGGGACGCACTATGCAGTATAAGCTCCAACACGCTGATATGATCTTATCGATCCATCTCCAGTGTCTCTAGGCAAGGGTAGTGTCGAGACGACCTCGCCGATGATCACGTCGGTGACTTTGCTAAAGTGGATGATGTGTAGCTTGAGCTTGGTAAGGGACGCGAACATGCGAGATGTCTTGCGAGAGCGCGGTGGGCACTGGTGTACATCAAGCAGAGTGAGATGCTCTTGGTCGTCTTGAAGCATGGGAAGTGGATGATCTCCTCTAGCGGTTGATGACTATCGAGCTCAGTGCCTCAGCCATGTTGGGGATCACCACCCAGATGTGGAATTCTACGGTGAAGCGCTGGGCCATGATGAAGGTCACACATAACTTGATGTGGTGTCATCGAAGTTGGCCTCCCTAAAGATGCGGATGGTGATGCATCGAGGGATCCACTGGACGAATGCAGCGATGCGGGAAAGCACACTACTAGCAATGAGTCTGAAGAAGTGAGCGCCACCTGCACCATCATCAACACAGTTGTTGTAGAGGCCGAGCCACATGAGACACATTTAGAGATCGATCCATCGGTGGGACTTGGGAGAGGACGTCGGTGCGCATGGAGTCTACCAACTACATAGGAGGAGGATCTGGGACATATTTCAAAGTTTATATATGTTTGGGACATATCTAAAATGTTACACATATTAGGGACATATTAAAAATGTTACAAACATTTGGGACATATTTCAAATGTTACACACATTTGGGACATATTTAATATGTTGCACACATTTGTGACATATTTCAAATGTTGTACACATTTGGGACATATTTAAAATGCTACCCAATTTTCTGACATATTTAAAGTGCTATACACATTTAGGACATATTTCAAATGTTATACACATTTGGAACATGTTTCAAATTTTAGACACATTTGAGACATATCTAAAATGTTACCCACATTTGGAACATATATAAAATGTTACAAATATTTGGGACATATCTAAAATGTTACAGACATTTGGGACATATTTAAAATGTTGTACACATTTGGGACATATTTAAAATGCTACACACATTTGGACATATTTAAAATGCTATGCACATTTGGGACATATTTAAAATGTTGTACATATTTGTATCATATTTAAAATGTATGTTATACACATATATAATGATCAACATCAACTGCATACATAGTGCATAGATATGTGTTTTAAATATATGTCCAAATGTGTGTAGCACTTTAAATATGTCCCAAATGTGTACAACATTTTATTGTTTAAGATAAGGGTTGTCCATGTTTAACATCTCTAGAATAATATTGTTTGAGTTTGCTAATTGGTTGCATTATTACATGAATCAGACATGTGCATTATATTATTGAAAATAATAGATATGTGCATTATTGCTTTGAACGAAGGAATCCCAGCTTGTCATAAATTAAACTAGACATAAGGCGCACGTTGTGCGCCCCATCTACAATTAGACGTCATGAGAACACACTGAAAAAAATCAACATCCTTTATAAGAAAAAGAAGGAAAATTTATAGGTAAAACATCATTCATCAAGCATCATCAAGAACATGCACTAACAAAAACTTGGTGAATAATGACCACATTTACACCAGTGAAACCAACCTACACCGACACATGGTTGGCTAAGCTAGGCTGCGCCAGACAAAAAAAGTTTAGAAAAATTAAGCATCGTCCTTACACATCAATGAAAAAAAACGTAGAAGAATATAGAGACAAATTGAGGGTCCAAACAAAATAAAATACAGTTTGTCGCTTTATGTCGATGCAAGTAGGCCGGTAGCCTTCCTGTGCTATCTAAATAATGTAATATATACAAACTACAACTATATACGATATTAACGATCTTTGTGTTGGCATCCTGATTAAAAGGAAAAATTCGTTGCAATGCTTAAGCTATTGCAAACTATGCAAATCGTACGCCGAAGTCTAATGCTCCTATTGAGACCATTGCACATATTTCTTGTCTCATGAGAGTAAAACATGCCAACACAAGAACATTAATCATGTATTCCAAATAATGAAGCTAGAACAGTTGAGATATTACAGAATAAACATATATGAAATGAATATTGCTATAAGTTCCTAAATTGAAGTCACTGTCATATTCCTTTGAGGACATTGGATTTGCATTTTTGTGTGAATACGGCCACATCATTGGTTAGTGAGACCATGAGATTTAAACAAACGCTATCTTTCACACCTGGTTTTTTACGGTGAAGTTCAACCTGCTCAAGTGGTTTTTTACGGCGAAGTTCAACCTACTCAAGTGTTTCAGTTTATTGTTATCCAAATTAGTGCATTGAAGTTGGATTACGATAGTAATTAAAATAAGATGCTAAGAAGAGAGTCATGCAATGGGTACCTTCAAAAACGAGCCAACTTTTGGATAAGGTATGTATTTCCCATTGCTCTTACCAGATGACGTTCTCTCATAAATGTACACTTTGGATTGTTTCAGTTGTTCTTTGTTCTTTTTTAGCAGCCTTTTCCATAATACCTTAAAAACTTTAAACCCGTTAGCATGCATAAAACAAGTAAATCAACCGTCAAAGCCTCAAAGGAAACTCATAGCCTATGAAAGGAAACACGTGCAAAGAGCTGTGTGTTTAACCAAAAAGAAGAGAATAAAGATAGTAGTTATCTATCTCATTGCTTCTCCAACACGTACAGAATTATCTTTAGTTGTTTGAGGTAAAACATATCTATAGTTAACAATATGCATAAAAATAAATATATATGAGTTGCCTGCTGCACAACAATATTCTGCTGATTTGATTTATATGGACTTAATTTTATAAGAGCTATATCATTTGGCAATGATGAGATCTTTTCTTCTGATCGACACTATAATGTGGAGGTAAGACTAATATAATATAGCCAAAACTACATGTTATTTGAAGTGTAATTTCACCATGCACAATTACAACATTATAGATTCATATAAAAGCCAACTAAGTGTCGCCAAGTATACTTGCAAACGAACCCATTAAGAAGAATGGAACAAATGATATTAAACCATTAGTATAAAGTGCTGCACAATTAAGGATTCACAAACTACAAAGAAAAAAATAAAATAAAGAACTCAATTCTATCATAACTAAGGACAAACCTTCATGGTCCTCATAAATATTAAACACAACCTAAACTCAGAGAAATAAAAGTAATACATGTATCATTCCTAATTCATGTTCATAATGATTGGCATGTTCTTAAACAAACAAAACCAAGGATCAGTACTTAATTTTACTTGGAAGCGAACCATGCCTCTTATGTGATTTACCACATGGACATCATTAAATAACTTTGAATTTACAAAACTGAAATAATACAAGTAGCAAGTTCCTTATCACAATGTGATTTCGTCTGGAAATTTGTTTCACAATTTCTAAACGGAGTAGAATAAAAACTCGATTTTTGATGCCTATGGTATAAGGAACAAATGGTGTTCGTGTATTTATTGCCTTCTTGTGCAGTTCTCAAGGGAGGAGGCGAGGAAGGATCCTGATAGCTGCTTCAACTTCAGGTCAGGAATTATGAAAACCTTCACTTTTATTCTGTATTGCAATAGAAAATTATCACAATACATCACTTAATTGCAACATGTCCTTAGACAATGCTTTCTTATGTGCCAATACAACTAAATTATATTGATTGTACAAGGAGCTAGAATGTCTTGTATTATGAAATCAAATAGAAAATGGGAGTTGCATCAACTGCCAACATAATAATCAGAAAATGAGAGCCTAGAAAATACAGCTATGCACAAAACATCAATGCTATGGACAAAGCATCAATGCTATGGACAAGTAGTGTTCAACACATAGATACACAAAGCAATCAAGAGAAATGGTGTAACTACCTCCACGTATTCTTAAAAAAAACACTTCCACACATATTTAGAAATTTACTACCATAGCTGCCTTAATGGCTAACAATACAAATGGTATAAAAACAAATAGGAACTTAGCGACATACATTTTCAAAAATCATCTATGATGCATCTAAAATGTCTGAGATGCTTCCAATCCCCCACCGATTGAGACACCCTGTTATATCTCCAATAAGATTCAGAACTTCAGAAATACAAAAAGTAGAGTTCACACTTCACTTCAATGGTAATTGGTATCGTTCTTTCCTTCCTGTCATCTTCTAAAGGAAACCAATTTGCATCTTTTAAAGCCTCATCAACAGCACATAGATCATAGGCTATAAATCTTGATACATATTTATAGTCCTAGAAACAAGAAATTCAATCAACAACTCAAAGTGTGAATATGAGTTTAACTATATGAGCTAGTCACTGTCGGCATCACATATCTAAAATAAGGAAAATGACATCCCACAAGACAACAGACATAAAATTTCTAAGCTAGGGAATGTAATTTTTTGATAAGCGAGCAATGAAAATATCCGAATGAATGCATGTGAAAAGTAGGTTAATGAGAGTAAGCACTACCACAGTGAAGATAGGAGCAACGGCGGCTGCACTTGGGGCAGCAGCGGCGAGGGGCTGGAAGGGGCTCGATCCATCAGTGGCAGCCTCGATCTGTGGTGGGGCTAGCAGTGACTCAAGAATATGAGGGAGCAGGCGGCGCGCGTGGGGGTGGGAGATGGTGGCGTGGGGGAGAGTTGGGGACCTAGCGGTGGCCGACAGCAACTCGACGGGAATGAAGAGCGATGCCGACGGAGGCTCGGGGGCGGGGGATGGCGGCGACCGACGACGTGGGGGGCCAGGCGCAGGGCAAACACTCATGGTGGATAGGATCGTGGCGGCGAGAGAGCAGACGGTGGCCGGTGGGTGAGCTGACGGCGGCCGGTGAAGTTGGGGCCCGAGGTGCACAACGAGAGAGGCGAGCGTGCCAAAGCTGATGGCGCGGCGAGGTCAGGAGCGACGACGTAGGAAGAGTGGCGGCGAGCGCAGGAGGTGAGGGAGCGCGGGCGGCTAGGGTTAGGGTTAGGTGGGGGATGGGTTGGCCGAATGGGGCGGACTAACGGGCAGAAACGAGAGGTCCTACGGGCCTGCGGCATAGGCAATTTTGCAAAAACGCCCCTATGTTTTCCATTTTCAGAGCATGGTCCGATTTTCTGGATTCTCTTCTTCGCATGTAAAATTTCATGAAACGATGGCTCATATGTAAAACACGCATCACAGCGAAGAGGATGATGTAGGGCCTTCATGCAATTATCGATAAACTGGAGGGACTTTTCGCAAAAATAACAGCTCGGTCAGGAGGGCACCCGTCGCTCGCTGATACGCCAACAGGAGCCGGAGCGCGGAGAGGGCTCCAATTCTCCTACGCTTACGGTGGCCGGTGGGTGAGCTGACGGCGGCCGGTGAAGTTGGGGCCCGAGGTGCACAACGAGAGAGGCGAGCGTGCCAAAGCTGATGGCGCGGCGAGGTCAGGAGCGACGACGTAGGAAGAGTGGCGGCGAGCGCAGGAGGTGAGGGAGCGCGGGCGGCTAGGGTTAGGGTTAGGTGGGGGATGGGTTGGCCGAATGGGGCGGACTAACGGGCAGAAACGAGAGGTCCTACGGGCCTGCGGCATAGGCAATTTTGCAAAAACGCCCCTATGTTTTCCATTTTCAGAGCATGGTCCGATTTTCTGGATTTTCTCTTCTTCGCGTGTAAAATTTCATGAAACGATGGCTCATATGTAAAACACGCATCACAGCGAAGAGGATGATGCAGGGCCTTCATGCAATTATCGATAAACTGGAGGGACTTTTCGCAAAAATAACAGCTCGGTCAGGAGGGCACCCGTCGCTCGCTGATACGCCAACAGGAGCCGGAGCGCGGAGAGGGCTCCAATTCTCCTACGCTTTAAGGATAGTAATATGAGTGTGATCTTCTGGAATGATGACACACATGTACAAATAAATTCTAGAAAATCCAGTTCATGCATGGCTTGTGTCGTTGAAATCGTTGATAACTAGCTTCTCCAGGTAGTTCAAGCTAACGACATATTTAAAATGTTATACACGTCTAGGATATGTTTAAAATGTTATATACATCTAGTACGTATTTAAAATGTTATACACACATTTGGGACATATTTCAAATGTTACACGAATACATCTGGGACATTAAAAATATTATACACATTTGGGACATATTTTAAATGTTACACACATTTGTGACGACATATTTAAAATGTTGTACACATTTGGGACCCCTTTAAAATGTTGTACACATTTTGGACATATTTAAAATGTTACACACATTTTGGACATATTTAAAATGTTACAGATATTTTGGACATATTTAAAACATTGTACACTTTTGAGAGACATTTAGAAATGTTGTACACATTTGGGATATATTTAAAATGCTACACACACTCTAGACATGTTTAAAATGCTATACATATTTGGGACATACATATTTAAAATGTTATACACATTTAGATCATATTTCAAATGTTATACACATCTAAGACATATTTAAAATGTTGTACACATCTTGCACATATTTCAAATTTTATACACATCTCGCGCGGACATGTTTCAAATTTTAGACACATTTGGGACATATCTAAAATGTTACACACATTTGGGACATATTTCAAATGTTACACCAATTTGAGACATATTTCAAATGTTACACATATTTGGGATATATTTAAAATGGTGTGCATATTTGGGGCATATTTCAAATAGCATGATTAAATCTACCAATATCTACAAAAGAAATGTAGAGAAAGCACACACAAACCCAGGTCATGTAGTGTAACTCACTAAAGAAAATAAGGGTTCGTTGAGTGACATATATAGGCACTCGACGATCCCTAAAAACACTTGGCAAAGGCTTTGCCGAGTGTTGTACTCAGCAAACAACACTCGACGAACCCACTGTTGGTGAACTGGAGTTTGTCGAGTATTTTTATCGGGCACTTGGTAAACCCTTCGTCGAGTATCAATTTTTTGCACTTGCTAAAATTTTGGCACTCTACTAACAAGAAAAACGAAAAAATAAATTAAGTCAAATGTGTTTTTCATTCTTTGACTTACAATTTTTGTGAAACATTTTCAAATTTAGTGGGTAAGATCAAAAATGAACTCAAAAATATGAATATGGTTTTTCTAACAATTCAGTTTATTATTTCAAATTTGACATATTTTAATTTAAATCTTGAGCTTTTCTTAATATCATATGTGACAATTTTTTTTAACATTTTTAAATTTTATCGCAACATCTATGCATTTGAGAAGTGAACTGAAAATGGGGAATACGATATTAAGTCGATCTCATACTTGACAATAAAGATTGTTTTTTTGGTTTTGTTTCTTATTTAAGAAGTGAACTGAAGCGAGGAATATGGTTCCAACGTGTGCTCTGCTATGGGCTATGGCTATGAATGCGTCCCGGTTCAATGCATTTCAGTGAGGCCCATGGATTAGGGTTGGGCTCAGATGGGCCTTGTAAGCAGTGGCCTATATTGGGCTCGACGACTCGTCTTCCTCTCGCGAGCTCCTCCACCCATGCTGCTGCTCCCATGGTGGCGCGGCGGCGCCAGTACAGCCGCACGGGCCATTCTAGCCCGCCGCCTCCACGGAGCCTGTTACTTCTCCGAGCCCGACGACGACCCTCCGTTCACGCGGATTGTGGAGCGCTTGCCACGAGCCCCCGCGGAGGCGGCGGTGAAGCGCGAGGCGCAGGGAGGCGGGATCAGGCCACCGGAGCCGGCGCACTCCGATCTCCCGTTTGATTTCCGGTACTCCTACTCGGAGACGGACCCGGCGTGGAGGCCCATCGGGTTTCGCGAGCCCACGCGGTTCTCGCCCTTCGGCCCCGGCAGGCTCGACCGGCCGTGGGACGGCGTCGCCGCTGCGCGCGTCGGCGGGGAGGCGACTGCTGCAGTTGCTACGAGCAGGGAGGAGGCTCTCGGCGAGCCGCTGTCAGAGGAGGAGGTGGAGCAGCTCGTGGAGAGGTACCGGCATAGCGACTGCTCCCGGCAGATCAATTTGGGTGAGTCCCGAAATGACAATGCTTTCTGATTCTTAGTTCTTGAAGCTTACGACTTTTAATCATGTTTTGCTCGATTATTTGATCGATTTAGTATTTTCATGCCGAATTAGGCTATGTTCAGACGAAAAGATTGCGTAGAATCTAGTGGATTAGCCAATGTTGCTATGAAACACTGCTTATGTAGTGTCCAGGTGCCGGATTTTTTTTGAATTCATGACCCTTCTGGTTACCGCTACTGAATTCCTTCGATGTGAAAGTATTAAGATGAAATCCAAATTGTAGAATTTAAATCTATGCATAGCATCGATGGAACTGTGGCATTTCCATATTTAATTGACACTGTTGCTCAAGAGCATTCCATTATTCTTTGGTGTTTGATGATCTCAGGTAAAGGCGGAGTAACACACAATATGCTCGATGACATCCACAACCACTGGAAACGTGCAGAAGCTGTTAGGATCAAATGCCTGGGAGTGCCAACTCTTGACATGGACAATATATGCTTCCATCTTGAGGTCATTGCAGTCCTACTTGCTTAAGGAAATACCGAAAATTGCACTTTTACTTCCGTTTTCAGGTCTCATATCAGTTCACCATTCTGCAGGATAAAACAGGTGGGAAAATAATATACTGTAACCTAAACATCATTATCCTATACCGTGGTCGGAATTATGATCCTAAACAGCGACCTGAGATACCACTAATGCTGTGGAAGCCGCTGGCTCCTATTTACCCTAGGCTTGTGCAAAATGTTGCTGATGGGTTGACTTTCGAGAAAACCAAAGAATTGAGGAATACGGGGTTAAATTCTCCACCTCTTATGAAATTAAGTAAGTTTGAATATTTGTTGCAAAGCGTTCACCATACAATTTTATAACCACATTCTAACCATCCTGTAGTAGTGCCGTTGAGTTATCTTTTGTAACTGATGGTGTGAACTTTCATCTTGTGCAGCCAGGAATGGTGTTTATGTTAATGTTGTTGATAGAATGAGGGAAGCCTTCAAGACTGTTGAAGTTGTGAGGTTAGATTGCTCCCATGTTGGCAGCAGTGATTGCAAGAAAATTGGTGTGAAACTAAGGGTATGTTGATATGATCTTTTGCTGCTCCATGCCTGCATGTGTATACATGCAGTCATTTCTGATTATATGTTATGCTTATTTTTCCCTTTTAAAAATCTTATTGCCCCTGATAAAATTGATGTTATATTCTCCAATTTATCAATGCAAAGTGTTAAGGAGCTTCTGAGATGAATTAACTACATTAGCTGTCTGCACTCATATGATACTCAGGTTAGGTTAATAAAAGAAAATAACAGTACCATTTTTTTTATAAATTTTCTCAAATTTTATAGCTAACTAACTGTGGTGGTCATTTGAACAGAGTTGCCAATTGGGTTAACGCTCTGATTGCTCACCCATGTCGCTGAGAGCCTTAGAACTCAGGAGCAGAAAGAACTTTCTTTTCTGATGCATTAATAGAAATGCTGGAGAATTTATGTTAATATTATAGAAAGCATATATTCTTTTATTTCTTTCAATCACAGCAGCATGAATGACTGTTTTAGCCTTTTTTTATCTGTTTAACAGGATTTGGTTCCATGTGTTCCCCTACTATTTAAAGATGAACAGATTATTCTCTGGAGAGGAAAGTTGAATCAGGAGGCAGAGGAAAGTTGAATCTGGAGAAATCAGTTCCGTTGCGATGTAGTTCTCAGCCGTCATGATACAAGTGATACATGAGTTGCCAGAAGCAAAAGTCTTCTGCTAGGATTACTTCCATCAGCTCAAATAGAAACCTATTACTGGGTTGCTGGAAAAATAGAAACTTCACTAACTGGTTGTTTTAGTTTAGTGTAGCCCTGCTGCATGAGAGGGAGAGCAAGATCCTTCTCTGTTTTAGTGGTGTACATTGAACAGTACAGGCTCAAACTGGATCATCTTTTCACCATGAAACAACTACTACTAGTCTACTACCACCAATAGGGCCTCCAGCCAAGGGATCAACATTGCACATCTTGTCTTCTGATGCCTAGTTCAAATGGAGCATAGTCCTGTTGTTTCTGCTCTCATCAGAAACCGATATTCTGGATTAGGGTATATGAACACTGAGGAGTACAACATATAGGATATCAACGAGAGCTCAAATGAGGTGGTGACTGTTGTCTTGTTGATTGCTTGATGTACAACAATGTCAGAAAGTCAGATAAATTAGCAACAAATAGTCGAGATTTTGATCTGTATCATGTAACAATGAACATCAGGGGATCCAACAAATTTGAAACAACAGCAGATAATATCATATATCTTTGTTGCTAAAGGTGCCGACTGAACAATTGTCTGCAGCGAGGCATGACAGAAACCATTCAAGATTAGTTGCAACATACGTGATCTCATTCATTTACAATTAAGAAAGATTCAACTATTAAAACTTGGAACTTGGGACGGCAATAACCTTCCCAAAATGAAACAGCATCAACGAATTACCATTCAGTATTTTATTTCAAGATGCGGCTCAACCACGGTTCATGGCCTTTGAAGTTCAGTTTGCACTAACAAATAACAAGAAAAGAGCTGACATAACCCACATTATTATTATGACCTCACATTAAATCCTAATCCCTATATCTACAAGATACTTGCACAAGCAAAATTGGCCTAGTGCTTGCTGCTGATTCTGCAGAGACTCTCTTCATCGCAATCCCTTCTTCATCCATGGACCTGACTATACACCTTTTTAACCTCACTGCTTTGCCTGCATCAGAAATACAAGTCAAGAAAATGTCAGATTCAAGCAAAAAATATGGGTTGGGCATATAACATTGGAGGCAATGAAATCAGTGCAACAGAAGCTTATCTACTCTTCTTTACTCCCTTGTGTTATTTAAAACTTATACCACCAGTATTGTCACCAATATGCTCTAAATACATACACATTTATAGGCATGCACTATCTCCTATGTATTTTGATCATGATCAAAAGAACCAACTGAAAACCTCTCCATGATCTGATTACAATTGTTTGTTGTCACTTACCAATTCATCCTACTTATGATCAAACAGAAATGATTTAAAAGTGAGCACATTCACAAAGTAGCTGCCTGTTTTTCTACTTCTATGTCACAAGCCATGCACTTGTGGAAAAAAGATGGACAAGTGGAAAATCTACAAAAAAAGTGTACTTTGGTCCAATGAAAAGAAAATTTGTAATTCTACAGTTCAAGCACAACCAAAATGAAATATTAAAGCAAGCAAATTTACCTGAGAATACAGGAATGTGCCAAGGATAGCAATGGCAGCTCCTAGTGCATTGACAGGGCGGACAGGTGTGTGGAAGATAATGATTGATGAAACAATCACAGAGATGCGCTTCATCGTATTGCCAATGCTAAATGTCAATGGAGAAATCTCATCCAAAGACATGTAGGACACCTGGTTATACAAGTGGTAGAAAACACTTTGTGCAGCAACCCACCTACATCATCCAACATTTGCAACATTTAAATAATATCAATAAAACTTTTGGTGGTGTTGTATATTCTGTAGTAGCTGAAATTCATCCAACACAACATATTAATCAATGTCAGTACAGACTGGAGAAGGTCCAAACTACTTCCAGCATAAGAGTGAAAGCAGAAGTCCCTTCAAATGTGTTAAATATGTCATAAAGCACATAAGCATATGCATGATATATCCTAAAGTGAAAATCATTCCAAGTTTCCCCATGTAATGCAAGTTCAAAAATAGAATCTACAGCAGCGGAAGAAAAATTGCAGAATGCTTGATTTATTTTATTGCTTACCAGACAACATTGGGGCCAACTTCTGCAAGAGCCTTTTGCCAACCAGCAGCCCACATTTGGGGACCCTCCATTGCGATAGCAAATGGTGTGAGTATGACCAGGGACATTATTGACAAGCAGGCATAGTAATTCATGCCACTGACAGACTTCCCCTTCATGCCCCTCTTTGAGAAGATGTTGCGGAAAACAAATGCAAGGTTTGATATCATGGCACCCATGAATCCTGGTGGCACGACAAAACAGCAACTATTAACATCAAGAAAAAAGAGAACATAAAAACAGTTGCCTCACCAAACCTGAGCAAGACCATTGAAAACAATTACAAAATAGCCAAAAACTCATATTTCATCTGATTCTAAAACATAATAGATCATATCTATGATGTTTTCTTTCTGTAATTATGAATCTGATGAAGCACATAGTAATTCCTGAAAGGCATGTATATCCAGATAGGGCAAAAGAAACATTTAACAAGTCATTTTGTGCTAAAACATATTAAAGAGTATTGAATATTGATTATTAAAGCAATTATAAATGGATCACCTCAGTTGACTCATGGCTACACATTGTCTATAGAAATTAACATCGTTACTGTAATGCCTGAAAGCAGAATACCATATATTTCTAAACCAAGAGCTAGGAGTGAATTCTAAAGAAAAACATATATACTTACCAACCATATTAAAGTTCAGCTCTGTGACAGCAGCAAGAGCACAACCACCAATGATCGGGAGAAGGGAAAGATATACAGGCACTGGAAATGTCTCCCCAAGAAGGAACCTCGATACCAAAACACTGAATGCAGGCTCTGCACTTTTGATAATGTGTGTGAATGACACTGCTACTTTCGACATGCTGACTGTCGCAGCAACATGCCCAATTGTATGAGCCACAGCAACCTTAATCAATGAAAAAAACCAAAATGATTCATGCTTGTCCAAGCAGGACACCAGGTACAACAAAAAGATTCAACTAATTGCCAAGCAAAGATTCCACTTACCGGGAAAAGAACTTTCCAGAAATTTAGGTCAGTCTTGGGGGCCTCAACAAGGCGGGTGGCCCATGAGACAAGCATCATTGCAGAGCCACAAGCAAGAGAGAGTGTTGAAGTGAGCCAGGGATATGGGAAAGCATTGAGAACCTTCTTGTTGTAGATGTTAAAGATCACATTAAGCGCCCACCATGTAGCGAAATAGATGGAGATCTTTAGCTTCTGGGCAGCTTCTGAGCGCACTGGCACCACCTCAGTCTTGGACTCCTTGTCATCAGCTGCAGAAGCAGCACACTTGAATTCAAGTAGTTGCCTCCTAGGCTTTTGCTCAGCAGCATGCAGGCCATCTAATGGCGCAAGGTAGAGTGGTCTCAGTGAAGAGACCACAAATTTGGAGGGTTTGAGACTGGAGGCAGATGGAACCAAAGATGATTTGAGCCGCAGATTGGTGCCAGAGAAGGCCACATGACCAGGAGAGAGCTTCACAGCAGGTATCATGGCTTCTGCAAATCAACCAATAAACTTTTAGATGCCAAGCAGATGAGATACCAGGTAAAAGGTGATTTAAATCTTCGTCTTTCTCAATGAGCTGTTTAATGAAACTATAATAATTCCTTTCAATTAAAACTTTCCTTCAGGACATGAGGTAAGCAACTGGATGTATCAGCACCAGAAAGAAAGTGATATGGAACAGCTTTCCTCAAAGATTTGGTTAAGTAAATTGTGCACAACATTTTCTTTTCAGGAGACTTCAGAAAATATTTCTCTTGAAGTGATCAAACGAATGAATGAATCAACCATGTATCACACAACAACCGTTTAGCTTTCCTCCCAAAATTGCTCGGTAGAAAGTACTCCGTACTACATAATTCGTGTATGAAAGAGCCGTCACCGATAAATCCCAAAATTGTAAAAGCTACAACTCTAGATGAGGTCATGAGGACAAAATTTTCACATCGTTTTCGCGCAGTGATCTACACGTAAGGAAACCAGCTTTCCCCCCGAGAAAAGCCTTGAATTCCCGTGTTATAGTTTGGAAGATTTTGCATGCAAAGCATCCATCTTTACAACCCCGCCCCGATAGACGAGCTTTGGATCGAAGAACCAAAAAACATGGATGACTGAAAAAAAAAAACAGGCTTTGCAGAAAGGGGGGGAACATCGCACGGTATGCAACTGAGGGTCGGTGATGCGAGTGGTAGGCCAGCGCCGGCCACTAGCGGCGGCGGCGGCGCAGATTGTTAATGAATTAAAAAACCAACCTTTGCAGTTTGCAGGATCGAAAGAACAAAACTTTGCAAGATCTCACCTTCTCTCACCAATCACCCAAGAAAATCTTCCCAGCCCGAAGGGACCCTGGATCAAACACAGGCCGGCTATTCCGCTCCAAGAACAACCTCAACTACCTCGTGATGGATTCGAGGAGTTGAGAGCCACAGCCCACAGGTATATGGAGGGTGGAGGAGAGCCGGGGATCGAACGCCCCAACCCTCGGAATCTGAGATGGGAACTCGGAGATCACAAGGGACGGGGCGGAGGGAGGAAGGGTGCGATCCGAGGAGGAGAGTTTTCAGTTCCGGCGAAGAAGGTGGCGGCTGGTTGTGGTAGCCGGTAGGCAGTTGCGTGTCTTCTCCTTGTTAGGTTGAGAAGCGTGAGGGCTTTTCTGCAAATGTATTTTCCTGGGAAACCCTTGAGCACATGGATTTGGTTTGGGCGGTAGGTCACATAGTTGTAGTTGTTGTGAAATCAGTTGAGATTTTTTTGTTAGGGTTCATGAGAAATTTGCTCGAGATTTTAATACTTCGCTAACTTAGCGGATGGTATTCGCTAGTGTTGTAATTAGTGTAATCTTATTCTTATGTCTATTTGTTGTAATCATGTATATAAAATATATTAATAAAAACAAATTTCTTTATATAACAAATTTTAATAAAATATATTAATGTTTACAATATCATAAAATAAATTATTAAAATATATTTAATAAAAAATAATTTTATATTACAATTATTAGTATATTTGATTTATAAAATTTGTTGAAGTTAAAGAAATTTAGCTTTAAAAAGTGAAACGATTTAAAATATATAACGAGGGAGTAACAGACAAAGGAGCATATTCCCATAGTGCCCCCGTATTCCTAAGAAAATTTAACTATTTGCCACTCTTAAACGAGTGTTGTTTAATCATTTAAATCTATGATAATCGGATAAATAATTAAACACATTTTTTAAAGACGACAAATAGTCTAATTTTCTTGTAATCAATGATTTCGTTGCAACCAATAATTAGATTGTATTTGAGCAACAAATCGTCTAGTGTTGGAGAAGCTACACATGCAAACCTTTTATAATAAATCTATAGCTCGTAAAAAAATTCAGAAAAAAAAGAAAGTTCAGAAATAAATCCCAGCGAAACGTAAACAGGAAGCGAGCCTGAAAACCCTCTGCATGCATCCGCCTCGTCGGATACTCGGAGGATGGCCTATAAATCCAATCTTGCCTAATCCGCAAATCCCCGCAGTTGAACGCCAAGCTTCTCCGCTCTCTTGATTTCCTGACCATGGCGGTGGAGGGAGACACTCGCAAGCGCCCGGCGGCGGAAGACGATCCAGAGACGCGCAAGCGCCCGGCGGAGGAGGATGATCCAGAGACGCGCAAGCGCCCGGCGGAGGAGGACGATCCAGAGCCGCGCCCCTGCAGATCCTCCCACGCAGAGATTTGGGATTCAGACTAAATGGTCCGAAATTCACCGAAATTCGCCCATTTCGGTGAGTTCCGAATTAGTATAAACCGGTCAAAAAAATTTAATATAATTTGAATTTTTAGCCTAGTCTAATATCCACACAAGTCTACCAATGCATCCATTACATATAAAACTCTAGAGAACCTAGTAGTTTCATGTTTTCTCCTAATGTTTACTGTGTTTTTTGGTGACTGCACTGTTTCTAATGGCTAGAGAGCTGCACTTTTTTCTGATTGTTGTTTTTAATACTTCAATTCTTTCTATTATCCCTAGTAGTTGATAAAATGATTTTTTATTTACTTTTTTTGCTAGTTGTAAGTCACATACAAGCATAAGGTTGCTTACCTACTATGTTAATAATCATTCCATTTACTATAACTTACAAGAAAAGACTACTTATTAATAAAATAAATATTACACAAGAGATTACATAATTCTTTAGGTGACTATTTTTATTTTTTTTTACTCACACAATTCGATTGGCAAGGAGGGAAAGGTGCCTTTATTTATAGATTTACAAAACCGTTGGATGATTGACATGTGACAACATATGAGCTATTCATTTCAAAAAATATCTCATCTTTAGATTCTTCTCAAGTTGCTATAACACTCAAGATTCTACACATTTTTACCTAAATATTTGTAGTCATTAATATATGAGAAACTTCTATAAATCTTGCTTTTCTCAACAGATTTAATTCGAGTTCATATGCAACCTAAAAAATCCAAGAATAAATAAATATCTGAATTAACATTCGGTTCCTGCCCTAGATATAGGACAAGAGCCTAGCATCCTTGCTGCCGTCTCCACGCCTGCTCATCGTGCCCACGTCTCGTCGTGTGCGTGCCATGCAGAACTCCACCGCCATAAACCTCACGCATGCGACGCGCTGCTCAGGGTGAACGGGTACTCGAGTCGATAAGGGTCCAAAGTCTTCGGCTACGTCCAAGATTACTCCTTTCTTATTTCTCGTGGAGTGTAATATTCTTTACGTAAATCTTGATTTTAACGTAGCAAAATTTACAGTTTACACTAAAATTATTGTGCATCCTATATTCATAGTACACAAAATATACTAACAACAATAATATCTAATTAGTTTATTAAATTTACTATAAATATATTTTAATAAATTATTTATTTGATATTACATGTGTTTATATATTTTCTCTTTAAATGTAACCAAAGTTTTAAAAACTTTGGCTTAATAAAAAATTAAATAACAGATAATATCTGAATTACTATAAAAGTTAAATGTAAATAAAATTAACAAAATTTACTATACAAGTTTTCGTTTTTTTTAAATTTTGTTACAATTTTAGTTAAATTTTGTTCGAAATTTCTGAAATTCCTGAATTTGTCATTGTCAGTGATGACCGAATATTTTCCTCTCTTGAATCCAGAACCTTGCTCCCGCGACGGCGGCGCGAAGCGACGGCGGTACGCGTTTGCGTTTGGGAGCGTCGACGACTACGAGAAGCTCGACGTCGTCGGCCATGGCACCTTCAGCGTCGTGTACAAGGCGCGGGATCGCCGCACCGGCAAGAAGGTCGCGCTCAAGCATCTCGTCGGCGGCTTGGATGAGGGCGCGTGGAAGGTTGAGGCCGCCTGCCAGGCCGCGTGCCGCGGCCACCCGTCCATTGTGGAGATTATGGATGTCGTCCGGGACGGCAAGACAGGAGGGATATTCTTCGTAGTCATGGAGTTGTTAGAATGCAGCCTCCGGCAGAAACGATTCTACTATCCAGAGGATGTGACCCGCGTGATGGTGCGGCAGCTCGTCGATGCGACCAAGAAGATGCACAGCTCACGCGTCATCCACCGCGACATCAAGCCGGAGAATATCCTCAGCGCATTCGATGGCGGGCTCAAGATTTGCGATTTTGGGGCGGCCACGTGGATGAAGCCGGCCGGGGAGCCGTACGAGCGGTGTCTAGTAGGTACCTTGCCATACACCTCGCCGGAGCAGCTCGCCGGCAACCGATGCTACGGCCCGGCCGTGGACATGTGGGCGCTAGGCTGCATCATGGGCGAGCTCTCCTGACCGGCTGGCGGCCACTGTTCGGGGGTGACATGACAGAGAAGGAGCTGCTTGCTGAGTTATCCGACAACCTGGGAGACCGGATCACCGAGCTGTTCGACGTCCTACCGGAGCTGTCGCCGTCGGGGCGCGAGATGCTCACCGGGCTGCTGGCCTTCGACCCCAAGAAGAGGCTGACGGCGGTGGAAGAGCCCTGGAACACCGGTGGTTCACCGAGGAGGCGAAGGAAGAAGAGCTCCGCGTCGCGATTTATACGCCGTCTTGGTCTTAGCTATTAGTGTGATAATCGCATTAGCACATTGGTATTGTAATTAGTATAATCTTAGCTATTAGTGTCTTAGTGTCTTTTCTATATAACTTAGCGTGGTACTTGGTAGTATTGTCTTAGAACTAGTGTTGATTGCATTAACGCATTGGCATTGCAATTTGTGTAATCTTATTTCCGATGTTAATAGTATCCGATCACTGAATAATAATCCAACTAAGGTAGATCGCATTTCAGTTTTTCACAACAAACCTTCCAATATTTATTCACATATTAAGAGGGGAAACATGAAAAAAAGAGGTGACCAAATAAAGAGTTGGTCGCTACTGCATCCGATCACATTAGGAGCCGTTTTATTTTTTCGAAATCAATTTTTTTCAATTTTAACTAAAACTAATAAAATGTATTAATGTTTACAATGTCATAAAATAAACTATTAAAATTTATTTAATAAAAACTAATTTGATATTACAATTATCTTTGGATTAGTGATGATCGCACTAGCCCATTGGCATTGCAATTAGTGTAATCTTATACATGAGATGTATCGAGTAGATTATAATTAAAAATATTTTTATAATAATTATTTAAGAATACAAAATATTGAATTAAATATTAAAAGATTAAAAACGCCACTCTTTGATAGGAGAGAGAAAAGCGGATAAAGGAGCCAGAAGAAATTGCCTGCAGCAGTGCGTAGTATAGAAAAAAAAAGGGGGCAGGGGAGTCAAACAAATTTATTTATCATGAGGTAATAAATTTATTTATTGAAAATGTAGAGGAATTTTTGGAATTTCTGTTTAACATAAATATAGAGAAAATTTTGGGTTTTTTGGTGGACTCAATTTCGGTTATTGACAACTTGTTTTTCCTCATCTCTAGTTCTTGGGTGAGAAGGGTAGAATATCTAAACACTTCATGTCAGATTTTATAACGAATAGAACCACAACAAACATCGAATCTAAATGTTATCAGCAAAAGCAAACTGTATGATTAATTATTTATCGGCAATTAAGTATTCTCTGACGGACTGTTGCTCAAGTCGTTGAATCTAACAAATCCCGTATATAGTTTATGTATAATATATATAGAAATTGGTTATTTACTTAGGCACTTTGGAAGCATCAAAACCAATGTGCTTTTGATGATGGAGCTTCCCCAATTTTAGGGGGGAGTTGTGCTCTCCTTCTTACCGAGGAACTGTCCGTATATAGTTGTTTTGACGTTTGATTGAAGCTAGAGGACTATCCTATTTAACTTCTTTTGAGCATGTTGATTAGTTTTAGGGGGTGTTTGGATCGGGGGCTAAAATTTTAGTCCCTGTCACATCCAATGTTTAAATACTATTTTGGAATATTAAATGTAGACTATTTACAAAATCCATTCATAATCGGAGGATTATTCACGAGACGAATCTAATGAGCCTAATTACACCATGATTTAACAATGTGATGTTACAGTAAACATTTGCTAATTATGAATTAATTAGTCTTAAAAAATTCGTCTCGTGATTTAGTCTCTGGTTCTGCAATTATTTTTATAATTAGTTCATGTTTAGTCCTTCAAATTAATGTCGAAACATCCGATGTGACACGGGCTAAAATTTAGCCCCTGGATTCAAACACCCCCTTAGTTTGAGATTGTCGTCATCCAGTCTAGTACGAACTTAGTGTAGCCTATGTACCATGTATATGCGTATATGATAGGATTGAGTATATGATAATAGTGATGATATTATGTATGATTAAATTATATTTAATCATTCTTTAAATGTAAATCGCCTACTTTATGTACACTCGCGTATTTCTATATATCGCATATATAATATGTCGTATCAGTGAAACAACCTTAGATGTTATTTAAATACTTTTCAATACTCGAGAAGTAAACTACTTGGTTTTCTTACAAAGAGTTTTAAATATACAGAGTCTAATAGTTGGTGAGTTAACATAATAACAATATACTTTTCCCATGATATTTTAAACAGTCTATAATTTTTAAATGACTCTGTTCTTTCCTGGAGTCTTTACATTTGCTTAGCCATGTAAATTATCAAATCATATTATGACTGAATTAATAAATTATAAAATCACAAACCGACAAACTTCACCGTTCAATGCAGAAACATCTTTAGGGTGTATTTGGTTGAGCTGTAGATTCTGAAAAAACAGTTGTGAGCTGTGGAAAAACTGTTGTGAGCTGCGAAAAAGCTAAGAAGTTGTTTGGTTGGAGTAGTTGTAGATTTCTGTTTTAGTAGTAAATGTTTGTAATACCCTTGAAGTTTGGTTACACTGTTAATACCAATCTCATTAGGAAAAACAGACTTGTTCAATGATGTGCGTTGAAATAATTTAATAATAATATTGATATAACAAAGTCATTACAAAACATCGTAATAATCAAAACATGAGCTATCCTCTCTCAAATGTTATTCATGCTAGTCACCCAAGAAGTATTTTGTACTCTTGGATATTGGATGATAATTGAATACATGTACTTGGGACTGATGAAAAAACTACTCTGTTTTCATACTGGCTCTGGCTGTATAATAGAATGCACTGAGTTGGTCCAACTTATGTTGTTGGCTGTAACAGCGATGTAGTGACAGCCACCTAGTGGTTTTAGCTTGTTTTGCTGGAAGGACCATTCTCAGGCCCAATTTGTGTAAGGCAGATCAACACATAATTGTCTCATACTTATACAACGACGTAAAAAGAATTATACCTTAGTATCAAGGGTCTGTTTGGACTACTCCACCCCACTAAATTTTGCTCCACTCTACAAATTAAAATCCACTTAGAATCAGATCCAGAGTGGAATTGTTGCTTCACTGTAGAGTACATGTACCTGTTTGGCTCGCGGAATGGTTCTAGAATCAGGAACGATGGAATTTAGTAGGAATGTACTATTTTACCCCTGAGTTGTGTTACGCTTTGTTTATTGATATACCTTAATATAATTGTATTGCAGTAATAAAGTTTTTTATTTTTAATCATAAATAATTCATAATATTCAAGTAATTCACAAATCTTTGTGCAACAACACTATATACTAATTCCAATGTAGAGAAAGTGTTGTCGCTAACTCATCACAAAATACATCCATTGTCGGAGCATTTCCCGCTAAAGTTGATCATCAAACTAAACTAAGTAACTAGAATATCTTTCTGGTATTGTAGAGACATAATTAGGATCACGATCAACCTGAGCAAAGTCCAAGTCCTCACAGGTGTGTTTATGAATGAAATTATAAAGGACCATACATGTAACAACAATCATTTCCTGCTTATGTATTGGGTACACTGACATCTTGTAGAGAATTTGCCACTTCATTTTTAGCCTCGTTTTGTTCCTTGACTGTCAGGCTGAGCACAATCCTCCAATGTCACAGTCATCCAGGGGCCTGCATCACCGCATGTGTCGTGCCCTGGCTAGGGGCTTGCGCGACCTGCATCGCCGCCACCACCGCGCCTTGGCCAGAGGCTTGCGCCATCACCCCCGCCGCCTGGCCAGGGGCCTACGTCATCGCCCCTGCCACGTCTTGGTTAGGGCCTGCCTCGGTCGCCTGGCCAGGGGCCTGCGTCTTCGCCCTGGTCAAGGCCCCGAGCCACCACCCTAACTAGGGGCTTGCGTCGTTGTCCCCACAACGACTTGGACAAGCACTCGCGTCGCCGCCCCCGAGCAGCCTGGCCAGCCACGGTCTCTCCATCGTCGCCTTGCTCCATCGCCGAAGAAGGAAACAGAAGAGTTGCGGAGGAAAAATACTCGCGAAGGTGTGTAAATACCTCCAAACTCCATGTTTTGTTTTAAAAACTAAATACGCATAGCACCTCTTGAGGTGCTCTACAAAAAATAAGGAACGAAGTCATGGATCTATATTTTTTACAGATCCAAAAATTGAGACCTAAACCTGTTTGGCTTGCGGATTGTGGAGCAGGACTACAAAACTGGGAGTGGAGCAGTGCCAAGCACCCCATAAAAACATGGAGTTATTCTGTATACGAAGTTGCATGTCAGGCTTAATCTAGAGCTACAACCTCTTTCATTACAAACCTTCTCTTGAGCTGTTATCTACTAATCAGATGTTTGTGAGGAAACCTGAAACTTAAATATTATAGTGCATGATTTCACAAAAGTATTTGACATTTGTAGAATCCCAAACTGTCTTCTCACTCATACTATGATTAATTAGGAAAGTGTAAATAATGTTCCGCATAGACTATTCAAAAAACATTATTCTTGCATATACTATTCACAAATGTCAAATACAAAAAAAAATCATTGTTGCAATCCTAGGCATCACAAAAATAGTACACACATTTTCCTTGCATCTCTTCTGTTGTGAACAGTGTAAAAAAATAGATCACAAAGTTTAAAGTAGATCAGCAACCTTTTACCTTATTGCTTGCTGTTGCAAGAGAGGGGACTAGGGGCCGGCGGTGGCTGGTGATGGAGCCGGCGTGGGGCGAGTGGAGCTCGGGCACCTAGGCTCCTGTGTCGGCGCTTGGAGCATGGGCGACGGCAGGGCGAACCTTGGGCGGCGATGGGCGGACCTCGGGCGAAGGTGCGATAGACCTTAGAAGGCATAAGAAAAAATATTGCATACGCCCTATGAACAATGTAACAAACAATCAGAAATCTACAGTTGTCCTCACATTTGCGCTGGCCTAGAGGAGCTTGAGCACGCAATCGATCTTGCTGTGCATGGCCACGATCATCAGCGATGTCTAGAGCAGAAGAAGCAAGCACAAGGAGAAAAAGACAAGATTTTTAAGCAGCTAGTAGTTGGAACTTGTAAGAAACAATAATAATAAGTTGCGAAAATAAGAGATTTTGATGGGATCCCGCGCCTGCTTGTGCCGATTCACGGCATCAGGTCGCGCCCTGTGGTTCAAGAACATAGACAACACATGGAAGAAGAGAAAAGGTGAGACAAGAAAGTCTAAGGGACAAAGGAGATCGGAGGGGATCCATGGTGGCGCAGGGGAGGCAGTCACCTTGATGCTGCCATTGGCGGTGGCGATGTGAAGCACAGAGAGGTGGTCGTAGAGGGTGGCGCGGTGGGCGAGGGAGGCGTTAGTGGCCAGGAGGGCTCCGAGGACGTCTAGGTCCCTAAGCTGAGCCGCATAGAAGAAGTCGTGCTCGTCGCCGTTGCGGGAACAATTGGCTCTGTGGTCCCTGGGCATGGCTTTAGGAGGGCGTGACGGACTCTAGAGGGTAACACGGTGGGTAGGGTAGTGCCGACAACAGATCTAGAGTGGGGGTGGCACCGTTGCCGGCTGGGAAACCATGGGTGCGACTAGGGTTGGGCATGGGGAACGAGGAGTCGGAGACAGAATGGGAGAGTGATCACGCAGGGCTCTGGTAGCTGGTCGTTTCGTGAAAAAAAACCCTATGTTTTCTGTTTTCAGAGCGCACTCCTAAATTTCGAATTTTCTCTTCTTCGTGTATAAAATCTCAGAAATTGAGGGTGCAGACATAAAAAGAGCAAGACAATGGAGAGTATGGGCTAGACCTTCCCGCAATTAGTGATGAATAGGTGGGGTTTTTTTTGCAAAAAGTCAGTCCTGCCCAGGGCGACGTGGCGTCCCGCAGAGGCTGCCACGCTAGCCAAAACACCATGGAGTCCTAGCAAATTATGAAAACCAGAAGGGCTTTTTTGCAAAGTGAAGTCGTGGTTCACTTGGGGAGGGAAAATGTAGGAGGTTTTAAAGATGACTCCCAGGGCGACGTGGTGTCCCGCAGAGGCTGCCACGCAAGCCAAAACACCTTGAAGTCCTAGCAAATTACGAAAACCGAAAGGACTTTTTTGCAAAGTGATGATGTGGCTCACTAGGGGAGATCAAACATGGGAGGTTTAAAAGAGGAATGATAATGATTTTGTTAACGCCATGATTTGGTAAAGCCTAGAGCCCACTAAGAATGTCGTACGATCAACGAAAGTCAAGAAGAGTCCGGTCAAAGATAATAAAAATAAGCCTGTCCGTTACAACACTGGTCAGATATGGAGGAGCCGATGAAGAGAAAATAAAGATTATATAGAATCAGTTAAGATAGAATACTTGGACGACAAGTACCCAGACTATAAATATGTACCCCTAGTTAGATTAGAAACACATATCTCTGTCAAACAACTACACAGTGCATCGCCACCCTTGGCTTCCCAAGGTTTATCCTGGCGGGATTTTACACTCGAAGCTGGGCTACATCGTTCCGATCTCCGGCGAAGAGGTGAGTCCCGCCACCCTCGACAACTGTATCGACTAGGTTAGTATCCTCATGGCTACATCAGATCGATCTCTTGATGTGAACGTCGAAACAGTACAGTCGCTGGTTCTCGGTGTATTGGCTAGGTCTAAGGCTATATCAGATTGATCTCTTAGATTGATGTGATCTAGGTGTGATAGTTTGAGCCTTCATCGGTTGAGTCCGACATATCTTGCTATCATATCTTTTCATGTTGTATATTGTTCATCTAAATAAAGCATGCTCGATAATTTGATATATTATCAAGATCATCGTGATTAGCTATTGTCTTGGTTAGGTCCTATCTAGTTATTGTGATGATTTTCGTGATATAAACATGTTATCTGACACGTTTTATTTATTTCTATCAGAGTACAAGCCGACATGTTATCTTCAATTCAACGCCACATCTTATTCGCCATCAGAAAGCTCTCATCGGCCTATATGTGTAAACTGCTCATCTCATCGGCCGATGGCACGCTCGCCTGATTGTTTCACCCATGGTCATCGGCCATATGGCCGATCGGCACGATATTCCACGATTATCCCATCATCATTGCAGTCATCGGCTCGATAACCGATAGGCTATGCTATTGATCATGTTTTTTCATATTTCCTTATCAGTTGCAGGGTCAAAGTGATTGACACGTCTTGAAACTTTTTTCTAATAACGTATGACCTGCATTGGAGTTAAGCAGATCTTTCAGGCCACACGTGTGTCAAAGTGTGACAAAAAACACACCAACAGATTTAAATTTTTGTAGCAAGGGACCTGTGTTATTGGGTGCCATCCCTAGTACACACCGAGCGAGTATGAACAGAAAATGAACTATGGAACTATTTTTCAATCAATGATTTCAGAGCATGGGCCATTTCATTGCAACCAATAATTAGATTGTATTTGATCAACAGGCTAGTGTTGGAGAAGCTACTTGATCTTTCCATGACACGTGCAATCCTTTTATAACGAACCTACAGCTCATGAAAAAATTCAGAAAGAAAAGAAAACAGCTAATATATGAAGGGTGAAATTTAATGATTTATCACTCAAATTTTTTTATATATTTGATGATATATATGACTATATCATTTATACGAACACGAGCAAATTGGCAAATAAGTAAAGGCACTTCTTTTTATTTGACAATTCATCGGATATTCATACAGACCTGTTTAAACAACAAACTGGTTCTTCTTCATCCCCTGTCTCCTCACAAAAGCTCATAACGATAGCTCAAACGTCTTAATTAATAGCAGACTCTGTTCATGTAACCCACATCCGCCGAAAAAAAAACAAAAGGGAAAAATATCCCATAGCAACCATTGAGGCACCAGAACGCTGGTCGTCTGTTGACTGTTCATCAGAAAAACACACCGCTTCAGATTATTTTTCTCTTCCTCCGTTTGGTCATCATCAGAAAAAGTAATTGTGAGCTAGTGTGTGAGCTGGGAAACACATCTTAGATTCTTAGGATCATCACTTACCTAAGAGCATCTCCATTGTACTTCCTATCACACTTGCTATCCCCTAAAATAGCAAGTATGATCCAAAAAATCATTCCATTATATTTGCTACTTGACTTGTTATTTTAGGAGCTTGCTATTCCTCTCTCCACACTTGCTACATCTAGCAAGCCAATCAAACTTGTTATTCTATTGAATGTTGAGCTTGTTTAATTATTTTTATTTTCTTTGCATGTATATAAATTGATAAAATATAGTTACATTTAAATAGAGAATCATATTTAACAAGTAAATTTGAGTAAATAGCAAAATAACAAGTTAATTTGAATAAGAAGGCTTGCTATTACTATAAATAGCAAGTCAAAAATAACAAGTATAATAGAGATGCTCTAACAAGTTAATCAAATTTGCTATTCCATTGAATATTGAGATTGTTTAATTGTTTTCACTTTTTTTGCATATATATATAAATTGATTAAATATAGCTCCATTTGAATAACAATTCACATTTAGCAAGTACATTGGAGTGGAAAGCAAAATAGCAAGTCAATTGGAATAGAGAGACTTGCTATTGCTATGAATAACAAGTCAAAAATAATAAGTACAATGGAGATGCTCTAAGAGGCTAAGATAAGACTAGCTAGTGTGAGCTGGGAAACACATCTTAGATTCTTAGGAGCCACCTTGACTAGCTGAGCTATTCAGTCATGTTAGGATTCCGATCCAAAGTAATGGTTTTATGGTTCTTTTATTTGCTTTTAGAACATTCACATTTGAGCAGCTAAATGGTTAAGAGTTAGAGCCAAAATCGATTAATTCATGTTAGTTTCTATTTTGTCTTTGGAGGTTTTCCCAATTGAAATCCAGGATTGGGTTCATTTGGTCTGTTGGAATTGTACTAACATCATTGATTTCTTTTCTTTTCCTGACACCACTAATTTCAATTCATGGTGGCCACCAAACTTATGGAATCAAATCCCAATTCAGCAATTTATATCTATCTCCCCCCCTGCTCCTGTACTTCCATATATATTGTGATAGCAACTCAAGCACATGGCATCTGACCTCAATATAATGCAATAATGCATTCAAGATCTCCATCTCCATGGACAAACTCATGAAAAAAATACAAAAATATATTATGTCTAAGACTATACTAACTGTCCTTATCTAATAATTCAAAAAAAACATTTCACAAAAATTTGATAAAAACTAGTGAAAATATTGATCTGAGATAAGATGGATAGAAAAAAAAGAAGAGAAGCGATAAATGTTATTTTATTTTTTTCAGGGTTCAATTAACTCTATAAAGATTACTGTTTTTTTTCATGAATAGGGTGATCTGGTACGTCGGATCACGGTCGGACGGTGGATAGCCCTCGCTGGAAATAAATCCCGGCGAAACCCAAACAGCAAGCACTACCGATCCCCCGTTAGGGACTTAGGGCGTTACAAAATCCCAATTCCCAAATCGCCAGCACATGCGCATGCGCATGCCTCCGCCTCGTCGCGACGGCGACGCCTCCAAACCCTAGTCCGGCCGGCGCGGCCCCGCAGGGAGCCCGAGGGTAGGTAGATCCCCCATGGCGGCGCCCGGGGTAGGCCATTTGGTGGACCGGTTCCGCGCGCGGCTGCGGGAGGAGGATGAGGCGGCGGGGGAGGGCGGCGTGGCCGACGCGGCCACGGTGGTGCGGCTCTACGTGGAGGTGCTCTCCGAGCTCACCTTCAACTGCAAGCCTATCATCACGGAGCTCACCATCATCGCCGGGCAGCACGTCGCGCTCGCCGCCAGGGGAATCGCCGAGGCCATCTGCGCGCGCATCGCCGAGGTTGCTGTTGTTCTCTCTCGGCTCACCCAGGCTTTTTTTTTGGATGTCGGCTTGTACTCTGAGGAGATCTAGGTTTGGGGGTGTGTATACGCGAAGAGCTTGCTTGGCCTGCTCGTCCAATGGAAACTTGCTTGCGGATTATTGTGAATGCTAGGGTTTGGTGTTGCATGTGCTTGTGCTGAAAATTGAGATTTGTTTTTGAATTTTGGATGCAGTGTAAACGTTTCAGCTTAATGCGCTTTGAGATGACCTTTCGTTCTTAGGGTTTGTAATCATTGCATTTGATGTGACTATGTGAGAGTTGCATTTGTTTGATACACATGTAGTGAGCAATCATACTGCACCTGTTTGTAGGGGCTCTAATTGTTGCAAATTTCGTTGTTAGGATTCAGTAATCAGAGTGAGTTTCAATAAGTTCTAAGTGATGGAAATGTAGTGTATGAGATTGGTCCCTAGCAACAGCCTGTGATATCTAGTTTCTCTGTTTATATCAAAAATCGAGATTCAGAGGATCAAGCATATTGTTGTGGAGACATTTACAGCTTTTGTGGATAGGCATTCTGGTTTTTTTGTATCTAAAACTTAATTAAAGAAATATTAAAAAATAATCTTGATAATTGGTTTCTTGGAATACTTTATGACAGATATTGTTTTCAAATATTTTTAGCTGTTTCTTTAGTGGAACATAATTGCTGCTTGCAGTGGAATTACTGTAAAAATATTTACAATTTTTTAGTTTTAGTTGTATTGTTTTATATTGTCTGTTAATTGTCCAGTAGTTATATTTTTCTTTTCTGAAGAGGACATTTAAACAATCTAACATCATTTTTATATGGCGATAATATGATTACTAATGCTAAGAGAATGAGTAAAATAAACTAACAGAACACCCTGTAGCTTTCTTTTCAGACTCTTTAGTTGTTTCATATGAGTCGGCTTAGTTCAATTTTAATCATATGCTATTAGTTATCTTTTCACCTAAAGTTCCTTCGCATGATTTCATTATGCAATGTTATTACAGGTGTCTCCTGACCAGAAATTACCATCTTTGTATCTGCTAGACAGTATTGTCAAGAATATAGGGGAAGAATATATAGGGCATTTTGCTGCTAGGTTGCAGAAGGTATTTTGTGATGCCTACAGGAAAGTTCACCGCAATCAACATGCTTCAATGCGTCATCTCTTTCGTACTTGGTCGCAAGTGTTCCCTTCTTATTTGCTCCAAGGAATTGAGGATGAGCTTCAGTTTTCTCCTTCAGAGAATAAACGCTCTGCCACAGTGACTAATGTGCAACAGTCAGAGTCAATATCTCCTAGACCTTCTCACAGCATTCATGTAAATCCAAAATATTTGGAAGCACAACAACAGTTCAAGCACACTGCTATGGTAAGACCTTTTTCCTAAAGATAGCTGTATTTGATTACTTGTGTGATTCAAGCATGATATATGTATTTCACTGGCTAGCTTGAGATACATGTGAAATATGTGCCTTGAGTATTGCAGAACATATTGTCATCTGTGTCCTGGCAACTGTCATGCCTTTGTGTTTTGGATAAATTTTATTTGAAGTTTGTGCATCATTTTTTAAATAAATCAGGTGCATCAGCCAATAACTCGTGGCAGTAGGCAAATGATTGATGTGGAGGAGGATCAGATAAATGGGTTAACATCTAAAAGTTCTCTAGGATGGCCTGCAACTAATTCAAAGCTCCAGGTATTGGGTGTTCCATCTTCCTTCGTTGCTCCTTTTTGCCATTTTTTCACCCTATCTCCTATTCCCAGCCTAGATTGGAGACCTACAGGCCCATAGTACACTCACTGATTGATGCTACTGTGAAGTTATGTTTCTTTCTAAATGAACAGTAACAACTTCTGTTTGTTTTGCAAGCAGTGCTTCGATGACCACCAGAAAATTAAACTGCATAAATCCTAAAACACCGTAGCTAGTACCTGTAAATCAGACCCTTAATGCACTTTACAACCTGTACTTGTTACGTGTTTTGATAGCATAGAAGCAGTACTGATATTTTCTTTTTCATACATGTACTGATTACTGATTCATCAGTATGGGCTTCTTTGTTGGTTGGCAAATGAAACATCTCTTTTTTTATTATTTTTGGGAATAATTGTACTCATTTGACATAGCAACAATCAAGCACCTTGTTCATTTGTAAACTCTGCCTTTGTTCCTAGTCTCCAGAAAGCTCCATAGATGATTTCTGTAGAAAATGTGAGGTGCTTGGTTATCTCTAGGTGAAATGGAATCTATTCGTCTCAATATAAAGCTTCTGCTCAGTAATCTTCTATTTCAATTCAAGTATTTGATTGAAATGCTGTTGCCACTTAGTGTTTTTTACTTATAAAGGTAACATGTGACTTTTGCTGCTAACTCAACTTTTGCTTACAATAATGTCTTGAAATCATATGGGCAGAAATCTACTATAATGTATGCTGATGATCCTGATCAACAAGAGACATTTCGATCACATACTGGAATGATAAGGCCAGGTTCACCGAATCTTTTCAGCAAACACCCTTCCATTCTCAATCCAGAAGGACCATTAGCCAATTCAAGAAGAACCTTGTCAATATCACCACCTCTTGATGTGCTCCCTAGGAATGCATCCCCAAAGAGAACATTGGATAGGCCACCTCTATCCAATTCTGTTTTAGGGCATGACCCCAGAAGATTGCCTGACCGAAATGGTTGGTTTGAACGGAAGTGGGCTTTTGAGGATGGTGTACAGCGGCCTTCGATGAACATACTTGAGGAAGAATATAGGAAGCAAAGTGCAAGGGAACTTATTGATGCTTATGGAAATTCTCAAGGCAAAGATATCGATGAAAGGCTTCCCAAGATGCAACGTCTAGATTCAAATGGCATGGCAAGCAAATCTAGTGCACAAAAATGGCTCACCTCAGAGGAAGAGGAGTATACTTGGGAGAATATGAGTCCTACTTTAACTGATCGAAACAGAACCAGCATGCATTCATTACCTCCTGCTGGAATGCGGAGAGCTGGATTTCCTGGGCAAAACACTGGACTATTGGAACCTGATATTGTGAGGCACAGTTGGCCAGGCCAAGCTCCTCGACCAGCAATTGATGGGTCATCACTAAATCTCGAAGATAGGATTCCTGCGACCAGGGTATGATTGTCTGAACTCTTTAATTATGATTAACATTACTAACACTGAAATAACACTTCCAGTGCCCCTTATCACTTCTTTTAATGTTTAATGAAATGATTTCCATTAATGTTCTACTTGTTGCTTTCATGGAAGAGCTTTGTTCATTTACTTTTCATGTCTCCAACTACAACTTTGATAACTTATTTTTATAAGCAGATTCCATCACATCCTTATAATGTTATCTTCTTTCATATACCTTCTATGGTGATTTTTGTCCTTGAAAAGCATTATATGTTTGCCCAAACCTACCCAAACCTATTCAGTTTACTTATGCTGCTATTAGTTGGAGGCACTGCATTTCATTGGGTTTCAGTATTTCAGAGTTTTGGCGCAAAAGTAATTTGTTTTCTCTTTCATATATTAGTTGGCCATATGAATATATGATATACCATGCATAGAGCTAGCGCATGATATCCCAGTGACCCAGTTGTCCTTTACCATTCAGAAGTTTGAACCCTGAAATTTACACGCTAGATGTTCCTTAACTATTTCATTATCATAATGGACTAATGATTAATTGAGTCTGAAAGTTCAACATTTTATCCTCTGCGATGAATGAAGTCCATACCCTGTTAAGCTTATAAGAAGTGAATGCTGTACTGATCTGAATTTACTTTATTATTGATAGATCATTGCTTTTTTGCAGCTTGTGAACAGAGCCACTAATAGGAGATATCCAGGCAATTTCGGTGGTCAGAATGGAGCCTTTTTAGAGTACCAGGATTCTGAGCATGCTCTTGATCCGGGGAGAACTCCTACCATGCCAGCTTCACCATGGCAGCAGACTATTGGTCAGCCATTGAGGGTACAAGCACCCCAACCTGCATCAGTTCTGAATAGACTGCCGCTGGCTACTGATAGTGAAATGCTAAGCAAGAGGTTGGCCACTGGTGGTACTAGTACATATGATGCACTGATTGTAGATATGCCATTGTTGGAGAAGCACAGGTCCTCACCTGCTCATGCTCCCATAGAATGGCCTCCTCTTCATCATACACAGTCAATAACTGTACAACCAATTCCACTCGATACCAAACATGTTAGAGGTGCAGCAGATAGTCTAGATATTAGGTCATTTATTAGCCAAGGAGCCAATTCATCTGTATTTGTTCCACAACATCAATATGATACCTTGGATCAGAAAACAACAAGTACTGGTGATTTAGCTCAACCACCATATCAGCGCCCAGATTTGTTGTCATCAAGACAACAGAATCAGGGCACAGTTTTGGCAAACCAAAGTCAACCTCATCATGCGTTGCAGTTTCATCCCCATTCTCACCTTCAGGAGACAATTAGAAGTTTTGCGCCACACATGTCTGTCGCTACTCCACAAAATATGTTCCAAGGACAAGGAGGTAGTGCAGCAGTACCTCCAGTTCCACATATGCCAAGTTCTTTTCCTGCACCAGCTGCAGCTCCACCCTATGTCTTGACATCTATTCCTGGATTTCCTCTGCCATCATTACCTTCTGCACCACCTCCTGCTTCATCACAGATGGGTGCATCGTCGTCGCAAGTTGGGGGCCCCCCATTTGTCTCTGGATTATTAAGTAACCTTATGCATCATGGTGTACTTTCATTGCAACCACCCAGCCAACCTCAGGTACTTATCGTCCATATGAGCACTTTGTTGCCTGTCTCTAATATCGTTCTATCAATATCTATGCAGTTAATTCGATGATTTCATTATACTTGTAAATATATTCTTTTAGGGTTCTGTGGGTGTTGACTTCAATGTTGATCTCAAGGTACGAAACGAGTTTGTCATTAATGCTCTATATCAGGATCTTCCGAGACAATGCAAAACTTGTGGCCTTCGTTTTAAATGCCAAGACGAACACCGTGCCCACATGGATTGGCATGTTACGAAAAATAGAAATTCAAAGAATCGTAAACAAACATCACGTAAATATTTTGTCACTGTGGCTGAATGGTTAAGAGCAGCAGAAACAGTAGGGAACGATGGAGTTCCTTCTTTCGAGCCTGCAGAACCTGTTGCAAACGCAAATGAAGAGAAAGAGATGGCTGTTCCTGCAGACGAGGACCAAACAACATGTGCTTTATGTCAAGAGCCATTTGAAGATTTCTACAGTGATGAAACTGAAGAGTGGATGTACAAAGGCGCAGTTTATATGAATGCACCAGATGGCAATATTGATGGTCTAGAAAGGTTGCAGTTGGGACCTATTGTCCATGCTAAATGTCAATCTGGGCCAAACAACACTTCTTAGGCAGGCTTAGCTGCTGGTGAGTATCCATGCATTTCATTTTGAAAAAAAAGTATGCTGAGTTTGCAACCTTACTACAATTGAGAAAGTACTAACTTGTTGCTAGTATATGTTAATGGATGTATGCTAACATGGTTCAGCTATGATTATATGATGTGATAGTATTATCTGATTAGATTGCAATGCTGGATGTGATAGTTACTTTATTAAGTTTTGATCTGGGAAACATGCAATGCCGGTGATCATGATAATATGAGTTCATGTGTACTGTGATTCTTCATTTGTATTCTTGATTTTTTTCTCACCTTTCTGGTACTCAAATTGTTTAGCATAACTCTTTACCTATATATTGAGGTATATTCCATTGATCTCTTTGGTGCCTAGTTCTAAAATCATGCACTCACTTTAAACCTTTCAAAATCTACTAGTTGAGTTTTCAGGTCATTGATCCTGTATTGAGGACTAGTTATTCATTCGAAGGATTCATTTGATTCATTTTGTGTATAAAATAACTCTTGGATCTTCCACTTACCTGTGGAACTGTGATGCCTGCTCATGATGGAAACAATATTTTATGCCTCAGATGAAATTAAATTAAATACACCTTTTTCAAATGGATCATGGATGCACAATTAAATGAGTGGTCAATTGTTCTGTAGTCCATCTGTCCTGTGTTATCATGCCATGCTCCTGTAAAGTGTTTCCTGCACACAAAGTACAACTGCAAAACCCAAGTTATTCTAGACACAAAAAATAGAGATTCCTAATTTATGTCTGCATATGGACATCACACATGGTATTCAAAGGAAGATTGAATTTGATTCCTAATCTATGTCCGCTTGACTACTTTAGTAGTGTTATAAAAGAGTACTAAGTACTAACTACTAAATGGGTAGTAACATAGCATTATGCCAGACTGCTGATTTATTTATAAGTTATAACCCTAGGATGCCTAGACAGTCATCATAAAATCAACAGCAGTCTGTCCATCAATTCACTAAACTGGTTTGTTGCTTATATGTTGGTCCTATTGGAAAAATAGTACTTCATTGTCAAGAAATGGGAATAGTGTGCTCCATTGCTCTTTCTTGTTAACTGATGTATAGACAATATTTTAGTGCTCAGGCCTTCTTTTAAACAATTTTGTCTGTTCATGGAATATGAAACCACCCATACAGTTGTATACTGGGATTTGGGACACATACCATGTAAGTACTGAGTGGTCCATGACTGCCCACTTAGTGCTATTTCATCCTGTTCCTAGTTCGTTCTCCAATACACACCTCTGACCTATAATTCTATGTTAGTAAATATTATATAAATGTACTTACAAAAAGTACAATTGATGATAAATATACTAATATAGCTTTCATATGAGAAATCCAAGTGTTTAAAACTTTCACGGCACATATTCTAGAGTGATATTTATTCAGGGACAGTAATAGATTGGAATTCTCATCTCACGAAAGATTGATACGGTATATGTTTTTTTGAAGTAAACTGTACATTTTTTTTGGAACTAACTGTTTTAACATTGTTTGCCACTTGCCAATCCAAAACATGAATTTTTCCTACTATCCAAAATTTGCAGATTAGGATATTAAACCCCTTGATAACAGTGTTTTCTTATAAACTAGACAGGGAACTAATTGGTAATAATGTTTTGAAGTTTAGATCTTTGCAGGGGCTAACTGCCATTGATATGCAAGAGAATCTAGCTGTTGAAATAGTTACCTGTTTAAGTAATCTTTTGTTATATGGATCCGAAAAATATGCTTTCAAGTATTTACAATATGCAAAGACTGAAATAGTAGTGCTCTTACAAAGCCACTGCAATCCCAAACGAAGTTTCGCTGTTCATTTTCCTAATACAGTATATGAAGGACTATCCTATGAACATTTTGTATTAATAGAGGTATAATTCAATGGGTTCAAGTTTGATCACCTTTTGGAGCTGCTAATTATTAGCAGTGTCAATGCTGTGTTAGAAGTTCCTTTACCTTAAAAGGAATGATCAGGTCTTCTGGGGTTACTCTTGGTTAGCACGTGCATAACCTGTAACAAGTACAAATGTAGTACAACCATGCATCTTCCTCCCATTCTTAGTATTTGTCATTTTGTTGTTGTAACATAGAATCTGAAGTTTACCAGCATTTACTGTTCACATCCTTAGATGCCCTTCGTTTTTCAAACAGATAACTTTGTTGACCTGTTGCATGAGTTAACTAGTTTTCAATTTTACTGCAGGAACTCTTGCCCCATTTATTTCAATATAGTTGGTTGCGGCTCTAGACAAGACATGTAAACAACTTGAGAAATCAGATTTTGGTATGCTTAGTTTTTTCTCTCACTTGACAGGCATGGGTTGCATAGAATGTTGAGGTGGCGATAGTGTAAAACTGTGAAATGCCTTCTGTAATATAGTGATTTGGCTTGGGTAATTTACTCAACAGTCACTATGCTGCCTGTAACCTGTTGTACCATTTGGTCCAGTCCATCTCATAGTTGCAGAGTTGCAGTGCGCTGCTTTTCCATTCCTAATATATATTGAAATATCATGTCTAGGTGATAGGCAACTCAGTTCAGGACGGCTATATATGTACTATCACTGCAATGAACTGCAAAACAATCTCTCTTTTCTTTTTCCTCTCCTTTTGTGCAGGACAACATCAGTCAGTCTGCTAGCTGGCCCGTAGCTTCCAAAATCGAAAAGACAATATATGCGACCAAGGAATTAAGGATGGACCATAATTAATAGCTTACTTTCCAGATCTCCTATGGGAGTTAGATGCTGCATCTTCTTCTTGCCATGTTTCTTTTTCCTGCTCCTTTGTATGGTGTGACATTATAGCACTAACACGGCAGTTATTGTTGGTCGCATGTCTGATGTATGACACCTTGCTAGACGTTTGCTCCTGTCAAATTCAGTCAAGTTTTTTTTTTTAAAAAAATTATGCTATCAAAAATTGATCTATGGAACTCTTGTGCATTCTGTAATGTTAGCTGTGGAACGTGTTACGTTTCTATCCCATGTTGCACGTAAACTGAACTGAAAGTTCAGAATGTGTTGGAGAGCTATCGCTAGGGTGCATGTATGCCCTTTGCATTCTGTCGTGATGCAACATAAGTCTGTCATGGAGTTATGATAGATCTTATTTGATAGATTTATCTATTAGAAATTGACTTTATCTCTCCGTGTTTTTTAATATAAATATGGAAGCAATGTCTCGTACGGCAGAGATGAAAAAAAAGAGAAGCATTTCTCCTAATTTTGTGTTTGGATTCAGACTGAAACTGAAAAAAAAATTCTTACTAGACCATATAAATCTCACGTTAAGGAGAAACATCAGGCGTAAACAAGCACATCTGGGACATGAATGGTAATGATCAACACCACAGGTCTACAAATAATTGGAAATGATGAAATCCAGGAAGAGGCTTGAATCTCTCTGTTCTCCACTCCTAGGCTCCTAGCTAGCTAGGGCAGGAACCTGAAGTCTCAACAAGAGTACACATCACAAAGTACGGATCGAATTGAGAAGAAGAAGAAGCCCTAGCAAAGAGATTCAGAAACAACAAGATAGCAGCATCCAACTCTTTGATGCGTTTGAAATCAAAAGGTGGAAGTCAATGCCCGAACCATCCCCCCTTGCGTAGTGGTGACATGATTTCTCCCGTTCTCGAGAAAATTTTCTTGGCAAAAGCGTCGACTTTCGATCCTCGAGAATTCTTCACTTGATTTTTGCAAGGGCATGCACCACATGGCAAGGAGAGTGTGAGGTGCGTTCTTGACTCCCTACTACTGAATCAAACTCCGAAAATTTGCTGCTCCTGCAAAAACGATTTTCAGAAAGAGATATCCCCCCAAAAAATGTTAGTTGCATGGAGATGGCATGTCTACCTTGGAACTCTGTCCATGATCATAGTTTGGTTTCAAGCTAGGGCTGCTGGCTGCTGCGGACTGCTGTCCCTGCAGACGGCGGCCTTGATGCGCTCCACCGTGCAGGCGATGAGGCTGTTCACCGTCGCGACGGAGCCGAGCGAGAGCTTGGCCGTCGGCACGGAGTCGACGAGGATCTGGAACGCCACCGTCAGGAGGGACCCGCCGGCGGCGGCGCCGGAGACGGCGCCGCTGTTCCCCCCGGCCGGCTGCGCGGGCCCGTCTGGGAGGATGGCGAACCCCGACGGCAGCAGCGCGACGTAGTCCGGGTCACCGCCGTTGAGCACCACGTTCATCGCCACGATGTCCACCGGTGCGTACACCACGTAGGAGCCCGACGCGTCCGTGCAGCTCTCTTGCAGTATCAGCATGTTGCTCTGGTTCGAGTTGACACTCTGCACACATGCATGCATGCATGGATGGATTATTATGGATACACACCATTAATTCTCTACAAAACTACAACTAATTACAAAATCAAGATTTGCGCTATCAATTTCATGAGCAGTAATCGGCACTTACATTGACACGAAGAAGCGAGACAGAGTTGCCATGGTCGCGGCCGTTGGCGATGTGACACATTTCCTGGACGGCGCCGCCGTTGGACAGGATGTCCCACTGCGAATTCAGACCAAACTCGTCAGGAAACAACAAACACATCCGTGTAAGAAATCGCAAGATCGAGTCTTCTAGGGATCGGATCGGATGCGGTGGTGGTGTACGGTACGGTACCTCGCTGCGTGAGGTCTCGTCGCGGAGGAAGTCGAAGACGGCGGCGGGCGGGACGGGGAGCCAGAAGGAGGTGGCGGCGTTGAGCACGATGCCCGGCGGCCTGCCGGGGTCGTCGACGCTCTTCCTCGTCATGACGCGCACGTCCTCGGCGCCGCTGCCGGACAGCGTCGTCCACTGGTGCGCCACCGACGCCGTCACGCCGCCGCAGAAGCTCGCCACCATCCTCTCCGCCAGCTTCAGCATGCTCTTCCTCCCCTCCACACTCGTGATCACTGCACCCACCATGCATGCGCGCACCCATCATATATATCACACACAAAATACTCTAGTAATCAGCACGTACCAATGATTGTGATCATATCACTGATTCATTCGTATGTACCTCCAAGGTCGCCGTTGGGGATGTTGATGGCCATGGCGCTGGCGAGGCGCTCGCACTGCCGGTCCAGCGTGCCGACCCACCGTTTCGCGCCGAATGCGAGGCCGGAGTTCACCAACGGCTTGTAGATGTTGTGCACCGAGCTGTCGTCCACCTCCACATGCTCCACCCATGTCACCTAGTATTATTTCACAGCAACCCAATACATTCTCAAACTTCGATGACAGAAATAATCTAAACAGAAATCAACAGAAAAATCCGAACTTTTTCATCGGAACAAAGAGCTAGGCTAATTCAGGGTAGAGATTGAATTGACCTTGGAGTAGCCATTGGGCATTTCTTGGATGAGGCAGCCGGACGGCCTGCGCCGGCATTTCAGGACAGGGCTAGGGCGGAGGCTGTCCAGAGAGACATCGACGACGGCCCATGTCCCGTCAGAGCTGTGCTGCTTGCAATACCTGACGAAATAGCTCTCCCGCGTCGGCACCAGCGGCGAGGGCACTTGAAACTCCATTGACATCTGCATGCAAGTCATCGAGTTTTGACTTTTGAGCACCACAGCCAAGCCTCCGTATTTCGGCTAGAATTTAATTTCCAAAAATTCCGAAATTTCAGGAATTTGGTCCCGCTAGCTAGGATGTATATATCTAGCTGGAAGAATTTTAATTTTATTTTAATTTAGAAAGAATTTAGTGAAAATTCGTTAAAAACATCTGAACATTTTCAGTTATTTCAGTCTCCCCAAAAATTATTAGTCAAACGGATATATACAACACGCTGATTACATCTACTGACATCTCCATCCTCTCTGATGTAATTAAATTGTAGAAATATTAATGAAGAATCTATTTTATAGATAAAGATGATCAGAATGCTTTGGCAGTACTAGATTACTATCTCTGTTAAGTTGTTTGACTTTTTAAAAGTCAAATTTATTTAAGTTGGATCAAGTTTAGGTAAAAATATATTAACATTGATAATATTAAATAATTAAATACACTACTAAAACATATTTAATGAAACTAATTTAATATTGTAAATGCCAGTATATCTTTTCATAAACTAGTTAAAGTTGAAGAAGTTTACCTTTGAAAAAGATCACTACGACTTATATTGTAAAACAGAATGAGTACTGGTTAGTGAAACAATGGGTAGGAGATTTGCTATTTAGCCAACCCATAAAACAAGTTTTGATTATTTGCATCCTAGTCTACGTGCCATTGATTCATATAGTTCTATATACTATTACCATGGGTAATAACATAATTAAGAGGGTTATATTATATTAGGAGAATTTTATGATACTTCTAAATTTTATGGATCATACAATTTATACGATCTAATGACTCATATTTGATATCAATGACATATTACCTTATACATATAATAGATTATATAATAATCCTTTAATAAGTGTGGACCTACCTACATGTATCAATTAATTCATTTTTTTGTATTCTAGCATATTAATCATTGCATGAACAAAAAACTAATCAACAAATTTTATGTGCAAGCGACGTGTATACAAATTACTTTCTATAATCAAGTCAATTAGTCAATTTTATTTTTAATTAATTATTTTAATCAATACTTAATCAATGATCCAGATTAATTTCAAGAAAAGGAGTAATAAGGATATCCTAAATAGACCCTTATATTAAGCACGATGATCATCATTTTTTGGAAATATATATAATGGAACTTGGAGGTGAGAGGAGGAAGAAGGCGTACGTACCACTTGCAGTGCACCATTATAGTTGCCTGCCACGCCGGTGGATAATTCCTCGTGCGTCGACGCCCTCGACACGATGCTCGAGAACACAGTTGCAAATTGATTCTGCAAAGAAATCAATGTCAGCCGAAATTTGACATAAATTCAACCGAAATTGATGGATGCGTTACGGGGTAATTGTCAATTTGTCACTGACCACATCCATGAGGATCTCCACGAGGTTGCTGTGCGTCATGATGACGACGGCGTCATGGCGGGACGCCTCCGACTTGAGGCCGTACTGCTTGGGGCCGAGACCGCGCGGGAACATGCGGGCGTACTCCTCCTCCTTGAGCAGCGCCTCCGACCAGAGCGGCTCGTCGAGCTGAGCCATCTGGATGAGCTCGTCCATGGCGGCGACGGCGAGCTCGACGATCATGGGCTTGTCGACGTCGAGCGGGTGAGGGTGGTGGTGGCCACCGGCGGCGGACATGCTGCGGAGGAGGTCCCCGGCGCCGCCGAACATGTCGAGGCCGGTGGGAGCCGTGTGGTGGCCGACGACGCCGCCGTAGGCACCGACGAGGTCGAGCGGGGAGCGCGCGGCGGCGACTGCGAGCGGGCTGGAGAGCACCGGGAAGGGTACCATGGGCTTGCCGACGTGCTTGGCTGCGATGCCGGAGATCCGGTCGATCTCGTCGCGGAGGCGGGCGTTCTCCACGCGGAGGTGGTGCTCGTCGAACGACATCTCGCCGAGGGCGGCGGGGCCGCCGCAGTTAGGGCACGAAGCGCTGCTCAGGGCCTCCTTGTACCGCATGTTCTCGGCGCGCAGCTTGTCGTTCTCCGCGCGCAGCTGCGAGTTCTCGTGCCTCTCGTGCTGGTTCTGCACCCACAAAACACATTTGATTAATTAGTTTGATTTTTTAAAGTCAAACTTTATCTAACTTTGATTTTTTTAAAAAAAATCAGCAATTACAGCACATATAATATTAGTTTCATTAAAGCGACAATCAATATATTTTAATAGTTTGTTTATTTATATTGTACTATTAAGATATTTTTATTTAAATTTAGTTAAAATTGAATAATTTTGACTTTAAAAAGTTTAAAAAACAACACATCTCAGTACAAGATTTACTTTTTAGGGTCATGACTCATGATAATAATTAATGCTTTCGTTAGTTTGTTCAATTTATGAATTAATTCATAGAGATATCATCTGTACTGTACCCAACATTTATGAAGTTTATTTGCATATATATATATATATATATATACGGTAGCGCTATTCTACACTACGTGTGTAGAATAGTTATTCTACACCGACTACATTCAGTAGTGGTTTTTCTCAGTAGAATAGCAATTGAGTACTACTTTTTTCTCAGTAGTAGATTTATCGGTAGAATAATTATGCTACACCGTGGTGTAGAATAACATTTATATATATATATATATATATATATATATATATATGCTCGAGTGATCGAGTACTGAGTAGAAGACTATTCGATCACTACTATTAATTAATTGTAGGAAGACGAAGAGGACTATAGTATTGCATGTTTTAATTTGGTGCAGCAAAATGTTATTTTTCAGTATGTTCAAACCATTTTAATCTGAGACAATCAAGAAAACTAGAAAATTCTTGAATTAAGTGTGTGGTTTAATTAGAACTTGCCTTCATCTGCGTGCGCTTGTTCTGAAACCAAAATTTAACCTGCAGTGGCTCGAGACCAAGCTCCCGGCTCAGCTCCTTGCGCTGCTTGTCGTCAGGGTGTGGGCACTCCTTGAAAAAACTGATGAAATTTCACAAAAAATTAAGTGACACACGAATTCAATATAAAAAATAATCCAACAGATTAATAGGAACACCATCCGATTAATGTAACAAAAGCTTTAATTTGCAAGGGATCGAGGAATGCTTAATTAATTCAGTGGAAAGAATTCAAGACACAGGATTAAATATAATTCGGAGGAGATATATAATTATAATCTTACGCTTCCATCTCTTGGATCTGGTGCTGGGTGTGGCGGTGGTAACGCTTCTTGCGGGGCCGCTGGTTGGGGTCCTGCTCGTCGTCGCCGGAGACGCCGTCGCCGGCATCGACGTTCTCGCTGCACGACTTGCTCATCTCGAACTGATCGTCCACCAGCCCGCCGGCGCCGGCGCCGTGCGCCATGGTGTCGCTGCTATCTGCCGCTGCAGCCGTCGTTGTGGTCACGGGGATCTGATCGAAGTATTGCTGCTGGAGTGCTTGCTGCAGATGATGGCTGTCTAGCAGATCCGTCTGCAACTCGTTACACACAAAAGTGAGGAGGTCAACTCAGATATATATGTGCCATAAATAATAGCTTAGGATTTGGAACACATATAGTACGAATACAAAGGAAGGCAATTGACAAGTACCCAAAAAATTGGTAAGAAACGCTAATAAAACGGATAGTTTTAATTTGCTTCTAATCGATCAGATTATCTTTTCCAGCAGTAGAGTACATGCAGTTACTCTGGCGACAAATTTGGAAGTTGCTTCTGCCCAGTAGTAGAGTACTTTTAAGAATTGCTTGTCAAAAAAAGATACGATCTTTCTTTTTATTAAGATACTAAAAATACATTAAGTGCCATAGATAGCTTCTTAACCTGTTGTGTCCATCTTCAATCTGTTATGATTTTTTCCTGAAAGAAATATTATTTACCAAGAGTCAAGACCTAGAGATCGATCTAAACAAGGCTGATATATATGGTGCTTCAGTTCTTGCTTGACTAATGGGTTTAGTACTCCTCTAGTTATTTCTTGATGAACCATCAAGTAATCATCCATGTACAAAAGATGATGAACTTCTCTTCTCTCATCTCACAGTATTAAGTATGAAACTCACTCCACTTCTCCAGTCAGTACTGCTGCTGATTTTCCATAAAAGAGGTAATTAATCAATTGGTCAGATAACTCAGTGTCCTCGAATGGCACGTCCAATTAATGCATGCATGTATTCACAGCTCCTAACTACCGTTTCTCACCGCAATTAATAATCAACAAGAACAGGTCATGCACAGAGAAGAAATCAAGAACCAGGAAAACAAGAAAAAGAAAAGGAATCTGTTAATAAAGAGCAAGCAAAAAAAATAAAACTTATACACGATTTTATAAAAAATGTCATTTCCAAAACTGCAATATTAACAAATAAATTAAAACCATCTGTGTATCGATCGACTTGTTCATGTCGTCTCAAGTTTCTGAAACTGTACCTGGGTCAGAGGCAGATGTGCGGACGGCGATCCGTACGCCACGCTGTTCCGGCCAATCACCGGCGGCATGCGCCTCGCCGGCGTCATGATCGAAGGTAGCTAGCTACGTACGCAGGGCACGCTAGCTACAGCCTTCTTATAGCTCCTCCCATTTGCAAGCATCGTCACAACGACTCACAAGCTGCAATCCAAGCAAAAGGAGAACAGTACACACAACTGGCTTGCACGGCACGTAACACAGCACAAGCTAGGAGAAGCAGATCTAGGGCAAGCACAGGCGCAGGAGCAAGCCGAGCCCAAGAACTCTCCAAGAAAATCAAGCTGCGTTAATGGAGACGGTGATGAGATCTAGGGCGCAGCAAGCAAAAGTGTACTGATCTATGTTTCCCTGATCTCTGCAGCCTTCCCAGCAGCTACTACCTTTTCTGCTTCCAAGAAGCGTGATATCGCATGCAGGAAAGTAACACGGGTAGAGCTAGCTAGCGAGAAGCAGCCGGACAGCAGGGAGATCTCTGAGAAGACGCCATGGGAGGAGCATGAGGAAGAAGAGGGGAAGAAGGGCAGATTGGGGGAGGAATGTGGAGATGGGGAAGAGGAGTTATTGCTGGCGAGGGTTGAGCGGATGCAATCGCATTTATTGAGAGAGGGTGCAGCGTTATTGCTCAGTCGCAGAGAGCTAGAGAGAGAAAGAGTTGAGAGCGAGAGCCTCGGTAACATTTCCAATAGAAACGGCGACGTATAGCTCAACACTTTCAATACTAGCAGCCGCCCGTATTTTTAATTCGGTTTCTTTTTGAGAGAGATTGAACTGTTCAACTTAAGTTGTATACACATTTTTTCGAGCAACATACGTTTAAATTAAATATAATGGATCAAGTATGCCTCTCATGCATGCACGTACATACGTTGAGAGAGCTAGCTAGCTTGTGCTGGCTACCTGTGAATGAATTTTGTTTAATTAATTTCCATCACACACCTGTTAATTGATGTTTATTTGTTTTTTTAAAATTATTTTCCCTGTCGTATGGTACGTACACGGTACACCATCGCCAAATCCAACTCACAGCTGGGTACAGTACAGTACCATCCAGAAGTATTAATTTTCCCTAGCTTGTATTTAATTCCTTGGTATGTAGCATGCAGCATATGACAGCATGAGTTTTGGGCCGTGTGGTGAAACATGCCGGCAGCGCATATATATAGCGTCAAATTGAATTGATGCAGGAGCTGAGAGAGCAATTTCATCATCATATCATTGGATGCTCCCAACTCAAACATACACGCACGTATGACCATCAGTTTTGGTAGGTGACTGTATTTATGAACACAAGGGACTTCAATAATGGAAATCCAAATTTCACGCGCACACACCTTCGCCATAATTATTTCCTCCCGGTGTTTAAAGCCCCTTTTTTTGTTTGTATCCTGCGTGCGTATACATTTGTATTAATTTGAGTACTGTATAAATCTTGATGAACACCACTGCATACCAAAAATCAATTCGATCGGTATGTATTCACGCAGCTAGGGACGGAGCTAGATAGCAAAAATTAGAAAGGATGCATACATGCTCATCACTTGATCATTCAGTTCTTTGTGCACTGATTTTTGAGATAAAAGATACTACAAATATTAGATTTACGAGGTGCAAAATAATTATTATTTTTAAGGGGATTTCGAGGCACCGTATGCGGCTCCGCGCCCATATATATATGCACCGTATCATATCTATTTATTTGCGTAAGCAGGTACTGCTGCTCCTTTTATGATAATTATTTTAACCATCAATTAGTCAAAAAATGCCGGGATATAGTTAATAAAAACATTACCATTATATTTCATAGTGAGAAACACACACGTACCGATTTTTCTGATACATGTGTTAACAATGCATCGAATGGTCCCGAGAAAACAACACAGTAAGATTTTGAAGGTCTTCAATTTCAGTAGTCAATGAAAAAAGGGTCACAAAAAGTGTGTATAGTTTTAATTAATTATCATGCAAAAGTCAAGTAGTAGTAATTAACTAACAACCGTTACAAGTTTGTCTTCGGAGCTCTCGTACAAACCACACTGTTAAATATTTGTCAAAGTATTCGCCTTTGAGTCAACATAAGTTTGGAATATATAAACCTCCAGATAATCTGCATTGAATTTAGTCATTACTCCGTGTCAACTTCCGGTAAATCTTTGGCTGTTAGCGGCTTTCTCTCTTTTTTTCCTGACTTGCTCGAGAGAATTAAAAAAAATCTGACCTACACGTTTTGAACTTTGATGGTTAGCGAGGGGCAAAAAAACTACTCCTATTAGCTAGCTAGCTATTATGTGTTGGTGTTGGTTCATAAACCACGATGACCAAAACAGTTACTAACTTTTAATTGGACTAGTAAAAATGATGAAAGTATCGATAATATTGGCAGTAACCAAATTGATTAAGCACGACAACCGAGCCGGCGATGATTTTGGTAATCCTTTAAATAAATACTGTTTGTCAGAATATGCCAGGTCAATTCATACGGTTGGATGTTTTTAGGTAGGGGTACCGGTTGTACTGTTTACTGGACTGTACAATAAATGCATTTCAACGAGATACGGCTGGTACGAGTTTGCAATTAGTATATGCTATCGATCAGTTGTTTTTTTACCTTTTTAAAAATATGAAAGATGAATTACATCCCCCCGTTTGTTTTATCGGATGCAGCAATATAATTGCAGATTGTTCTGTGTGCATTGTGCATAGCAAATTTGCAGTTGGAAATTAATTAAGTAGCCAGCTCATGATCTTGCATTGACTATATGTGAACTTAATTACTCCCTCAATCCAAATATCTTCTATCTATTCTATTTTTTTAACTTTTTTCAAAAAACAATTATGCATATTTATAATTTATATACATACAAGTATTGAATGAGCATCGTTTATGATGCCAATGCAATATATATTTACATGTTAGAGTACTATTTAATGTAATGAATACATAAAAGATTTAATGCAATATATAGTAGTATTATTTAATGCATCAGAATGAGTTTACTTTTTTCCCCTGACCTTGGTTCAAAAAGTAAGTAATATGTAGAAGATTTCTGGATGGAGAGCGAGGGAGTAGCAATTAATCCAATTGACCAGCCTGCTTCAATTTTCTTGATGCATTTTCATGTTTGCGTAAAGTACTAACAACTCATGTGTTGTGTAATTACCCTCTGTGATACTGAAAACAGTCAATTCAGTACTCTGTTTCAAAAGATAAAAGTAAGTAATTGCTCATTTCATTTGTGAAAAACTGCTGGGGTATCCTTTGCACCATGAGAGAGAATGCTTGTTTGCCGAGTGTCCTAGGCACTCGGTGAAGCCTTTTTTCCATTCGGTGAAGGCTTCGCCGAGTGCCACACTCGACGAACTCTACTAGGCACAAGCCTTATCAGTGACGCGGGTGTTCGCGCCGAGTGGTTTTTATCGGGCACTTGGCGAAGTTTTCGCCGAGTGCATTATAGACTTCGACGAGTGCCATATGGGACACTCGGCAAACATATCCGTCTGACGGCCGGGGGCACGCTAACAGCCATTTGCCGAGTGTCCCATGTGGCACTCGGCGAAGGCTCTCTAGGGGCAGCTGGCGTGTGGCTAGGGGCTTTGCCGAGTGCCACGTGGAATAGCACTCGGCAAAGCCACCCAAAACGCACAAAAACGCGCCACATGGCACGATTCTGTGCTTTCTGGGTAGCTTTGCCGAGTGCCACACTCAACAATTTTTTTCTTTATTCAGTGCACATTTCATCACAAAATTCACATTTAACACAAAAATCATCACAAAATACATCACAAATTCACATTTCATCACAAATTCATATTTCATCACAAATTCACATTTCATCACAAAATACATCACAAATTCATATTTCATCAGAAATTTCTCGACAAATCACACTTCAAGTGCACAACGTCAAGTTCACAACTTTAAGTTAACAATGGTTAGTCTCACAAACTAAAGTTCACATTTCAAGTTCATAATTTAGTTCACTCACTCACATCACGCCTCACAAGTTAGCATTACCGCTCTGCCCAGTGTGCGGAGATGGCTGCGTGTTTGATCCTGATGCCGATGAATGGAACTTCTGTATCTTTACCGAGTGCCAAGGCTATTGTACTCGGCAAAGATTTTTCTAGTTTGTTTTAAAAAACTAAAATAGAAAAAAGATAGTAAAAAATTCCAAAATTTGGCATGATATAATATACACTTAGTTTTCATCCTAGAAATGTTCTAAGTTCAAATAAACAAATTTAAGGCACTTGTAGTTCAAAATTGAGATCTTTCAATTAAAATCCTATAAAGGACTTTAATTAACTAAAAATAGCAAACTAGCACTAAAAATGCCAATTTTTGACATGGTATAAGATACATTGAGTTTTAGTGGTAAAAAAAGTTTTAAGTTCAAACAAAGATTTGAATATCGATTTGCTTCTAAACCTAACTCATTTCATCCCTAAACTCCTAAACCTTCTCGAAGATTCTCCAATTTCTTAAGGTCATACATGAAAACTTTGTCTAAACATTATGAATTTTTTTTCACAGTATATATGTATGATATCATAACACCATGTCAAGTATCATATTTTTTAGGCTTCAATTTAATTTTATATAATTAAAAAACCTTGGTGCTCCATGTTGCTGCCGGAGTGTGGTAAATTAGATTTTAAATATTTAGTTATATTTAGTTGTAAAATATTAAAAATGGACTCATGAACATAAATATGATTTTTACACAATTTTTGAGTCATTATTTAGTTATAAATAAAATTCATATGGAATATAAGTTATTTCATAGGAATTTGGAGGAAACTAAAATAATTAAGCGTGATGTTTGATCATGTCATGTTTTCTTCTTGTGTTCTTTGAGTTCCTGCATTTTTCAAGGTGTTTTGTCAATCCTGCTGCATTTCAAAAGAATCCAAACTCTTTTGAAACAAATAAATTTTATAAAAACTCGTAATAAAATAATTCCTCCAATTTTCCGGGGGTTCGAAATGAGCAAATTTTGAAGAGGCCTTTGCTAGCTTAGTGCATGCCAATTATTATTGACAACAATTAATAATCATGTCAACTCAACCTGACATATATCCTGTTTTCCATAAGGTGAACACGTATACGTCGCTACGGAAATACACTAGTTTGTTAAGCGCCTAGGGCATTCGGTGAAGTCTATTTTCCACTCGGCGAACGCTTCGCCGAGTGTCACAGTCGGTGAACCCCACTCGGCACAAGTCTTATCGGCGACGTGGTTGTTCGCCGAGTGTTTTTTATCGGGCACTCAGTGAAGTCTTCGTCGAGTGCCATGTGGGGCACACGACAAACGTGGTCAGCTGACGACCGGGGGTGCCTTAACGGCCATTTGCCGAGTGTCCTACGTGGCACTCGGCGAAGTCGTTACCGAGTGCCCCACGTGGCATTTGGTGAAGGGGCTTTGCCGAGTGCCCCACGTAGCACTCGGCGAAGGGGCTTTTCACCCCGCCGTTATAACGGCGGCAACAAAAATGGGGTCGAGAGCTTTTTTAGCTTGTTTGTCGAGTGCAACGGATGTGACACTCATCAAAGACTAGGGTTTGCCGAGTGTATTTTCTGGTACACTCTGTAAACTATGGTTTGTCGAGTGCCTGAAGGAATGTACTCGGCAAACTCTCGGGTACTCGGCAAACGGTGGCTTTCCGGTAGTGCGTACGTAACTACTCCATGCCAAGTACTCCTGTAACAAAAGTTTATGAGTTCAAAAATTATTTCAAATATGACACCTAAATATTAAAAAAGATATTTTTTACATCTAAAGTATATAAAAATTAATATATTATCTTGTACTTAATTACTCGTTATTCTACCGATCGGACACATATATACTACTCACCAAATTAAACCCTAAGAAAATGTAGTATATATGATCTTATCACTTATCACCTTAAGTATAAAACTTGCTATATTTTAGGATGAAGTATATTTTAACTCCAAATTATTGCATGGCATACTTTTCCAATATTGCTGATAAAATTAAAGTGTACAATATGGCAAGACATGTGGCTGTATTCCTTCACTGTCATGGTCAAGTCCCACAAATTAAATGGAATTATCAACTTCAATTATTGATGAATAACAAACCTCTAGCTTAATAAGTACATAATTTTCTAAATAAACAGTAGCACATGGTGTTGGCAGCAGAATTATAATTCCTAGGTAATATTAATTATAATATATATAAGTTTCCTTACGACAAAATATAATTAATAATATTGTGTAAACTGCACAAACATTGAAATATTAATTATATTTGGTTGAAGAAACTTGTTTGTATATAATACCCTAATGGAACAATCTAGCAGTCCCTCTATAAAAAAACAATTATATCCCTTCAACTTTATAAAAAAAACTTTATTTCCTTACATACCTATCTGGTTTATAAATAATAAAAAAATCCATTTAATACTTCTTACCAATTCCTTATCTCTCGCTTCATAATACTATATTATTATTAATGAGGAAGTATTTTAGATTTTACTTTCACCACTAATTTAGTAACTTTATCTTAAAAGTAAATTATAAATTAAATCAGTTTGGAAGTCATATATATATATGCTATTCTACACCACGGGTGTAGAATGCTATTTTACACCGACGTGGAATGGGGGGTCGAGATTGGGTGGGGCGTGGGTGCACGCTGGATGAGATGGGCATAGTTGGGTTGATCATTGTAGAATAGCTTTCTACACCCGTAGTGTAGAATAGCGTTCCCGTATGTATATATATATATAAATGCTATCCTACACCACGTGTGTAGAATAGCTATTCTACTGAGAAATCTACTATTGATAAAAATATAGTACTCAATTGCCATTCTACTGAAAAAATCTACTACTGAAAATAGTACTCTCGTGGTTGGTATATAATAGCTATCCTACACCGACTATTTTCAGTAGTAGATTTTCTCAGTAGAATAACAATTGAGTAGTATATATATATAAATACTATCCTACACCACGAGTGTAGAATAACTATTCTACCGAGAAATCTACTACTAAGAAAAAAAATAGTACTCAATTGTCATTCTACTAAAAAATCTATTACTGAAAATAGTCGGTGTAGAATAATTATTCTACACACGTGGTGTAGAATAGCGCTCCCGTGTGTGTATATATATATATATATATATATATATATATATATATAAATATATATATAGGAATGAACCAGTCGAAACCGCACGAGTCAGGATCATCACTAATGCCGCATTGACATTCAAAGACATTGATATTGACATGTGGGCCTCCATGTCCTTTTATCGTGTTAGTTGATGTGGAGATACCAACTTGCATTGTGAAAGCAAGCCTCTTCTTCTATCCTGTAGTATTTTAACATATACTATATATATATCCAATGGCGAAGCTATTATAAAATAGAGCTGAGGGTATATGTAAAATTAAATTGATATATAAATATGGGCTAACTTGTGTTAAGTAACTACTATTTAAATTATGAAGCTAAGAATATATTATATATTGAGTTAATGATGTGCATTTACACCCACAAAACTCCATGCATGTTGCTTCGCCCATAACTATATATACGCCACACACACACACACATATACAGGCAGAGTTATATCACGTAATAAATTATATTAATGGTCTGTGGTGCCATCCCTAACTGCTAACTTTATATATAGTGGCTAATCAGACACAGCTTGTTTTGCATTTTAAGATTAGAATTAATCTTTGTGTTCGCAATTTCCTTTAATTATATTGTTGAACATGAGTAGATCGAATTCAGTGATTGCACTACCGGAAAGAGTTTATTTGCCGAGTGCCACACGCTTTGCCGAGTGCATTTCATCGGACACTCGGCACAAAGGTGTTTGCCGAGTGCCCTGTGAAATGCACTCGGCAAAGTGTGTGGCACTCGGCAAAAACTAGGGTTTACCGAGTGTCACACCATAGGCACTCGGCAAAACACCTGAAAAATCGCCCGCTCATTTTTTTACTGACGACGTTATGGCGACAGGGTTAAAAATCAATTTTGCCGAGTGCCACTAACGGACACTCGGCAAATTCTATCCTTTGCCGAGTGCCACAAATAAAAACACTCGGCAAATAATATCTAGTTGCCATTATTTCATGTGAGATCACAATTTAAGCCTACATCACATTTTAAACATGTTTTGAACTTGAATTTTTTTTACACTCATAATGCAACCTATGTTAGGCCATTGAAAAGTTTCATATTTTTCTGAGTGGGTTTGCTATTTTTAATAAATTAATCATGTTTCAAGGATTTACTTCAAAGTGGGTCAAATTTCAACTAAATGTACATGAAATAATGACTCAAAAATTATGAAAAAAATCATATTTGTGTTCATGATTACATTTTTAATCTTTTACAACTAAATATAACTAAATATTTAAAATCTAATTTACGACACTCGACCGGCAATATGCAGGTTAATGGTTTTTTAATTATAGAAAATGTAATTGATGCCTAAAAAATATGACACTTGACATGGTGTCATTATATCATACATATATAATATGGTAAAAAATTCATAATGTTTCGACAAAGTTTTCAAGTATGACCTTTAGAAATTGGACAATCTTCGAGAAGGTTTAGGAGTTTAGGGATGAAATGAGTTAGGTTTAGAAGCAAATCGATATTCAAATATTTGTTTGAACTTAAAACTCTTTGTACTACTAAAACTCAATTTATCTTATACCATGTCAATTTATCTTAACTCGGCGAAGCCCCACGTGCCACGTGCCCCCCCCCCGAGCCCCCTTCGCCGAGTGCCACCCGTGGCACTCGGCACACCCCCTTCGCCGAGTGCCACGTGGGGGCACTCGGCGAAGCCCGTTAACGGCCACCCCGGCCGTCAACCGGCTAAGTTTGCCGAGTGCTATACGTGGCACTCGGCGAAGTCTATAATGCACTCGGCAAAGACTTCGCCGAGTGCCCGATAAAAAGCACTCGGCGAACCCTCACGTCGTCGACACGGCTAGTGCCGAGTGAGATTTGTCGAGTGTGGCACTCGGCGAAGCCTTTGCCGAGTGCATTCTGGGCTTCGCCGAGTGCCCTCGACACTCGGCAAACCCAGGCAGTCCCGTAGTGTTGAAATATTGAATAAATGCTACCCTGACAAATGGGCATGACGAATAGTGTTTGACTTAATTATGTGATGAAGTATATATATTTGCGTAATAGATATATATATACATATATATATACATATATATATACATACATATATATATATATACGTGGAACACACTGCACGCACACACATATAAGTTCGTCCATTCATAAATAAAAATATTTAAAATATAACAACGTGATAGTATTTTTATCATAGATCTATTGATATCATTATTCCCCTATATATGACAAAATCCCGATATATATCTTTGTGCATATTAATGTTAAAGTGTCGATGTAATTTGCTATAAAAATAATGTCTATTCGAGGAGCGAGCTAGGAGGATGTTACGTTTGTCGAAGAAGAAACAACATTGATTTCTTGTGTGTATATATGGTACGTTAATGTTACTTAAACAGGCCAGAATGACCCTTAAATGCCAACAAACATTATGGTCATAAACATATTCTTGGAATCATTTTCTTCCATTGAATTGTTGGCAGTATAGTACGTACATTGGATTATATTAATTATGTTTAATTTGCTCTCCATAACTAGCTAGCTAGTCTGAACGGTGCATTTACAGTATTATTTAAACTCTCACAAAAATGGATAAAATGCCATTAAATTTTCAGGCTAGCTTATCGACATGGAAAATCCAAATGTTGCTTTACTGCTTTAATACTACACATCTATCCTCACTTTATTAATTGCTCGGTGAGATACTAAATATCGCAGCATTAACGATGCAAATTGTTCCTTCTGGTACTTCAACGGCATCACTTATTGCCCAGTGACATAAATATTGCATTTATACACACAAGCAAGCGAGCTGTAGGGTGACACTGGAAGTTGCACACAGCTAGCTAGCTAGCTGTAAGGATACATGATGAAGCTTAATTAGCTTGAAGAAAACATGTGTTCATGTGGCTATAGTTAACCGGCCTGACAGTCATTCAGCTGCTGGTTGGGTACTGATCATTAACGCCCTCCCGTTTGAGTATAGTAAATGTGGATCCTATGATCAGTATGTTATGTGCTCTAATTTTGGTGCCATCACAATAAGGCCTAAATTAACTTAGGAACTCAGCTAACAGAGCTATTAGTGACGAACAATAACTAACATTAGTAACACCCTAGCTAGCTAGTAATAACTATGAATCGTATCAAGCAAATTAAACATGGATGGATTTACATAAAAACGAAAACAGTACGTACTAGAGTGTGATCGATAGATTATATTTATTCATGTGCTTCAGGGACTGCAACCCGTAATAATTTAGCAACCGAAAGAATGTTTATTAAGTGGAGTCCAACACAGGAACTACATACCTACCTAGTAGCTAAGACCACAAGAAGACAGCCTGGTCTATCACTCATCAACATATAGTAAACCTTTCAATTTTCAACTCAAGATATTCACCTTAAGAATCACTCAAGATATATTCTGGAGGGGGCTATGCATGTTCTAATCCGAACAATATCCATTAATTATCCAATGTCAGCAACAGAAAGTCATTCTGATAAAAAAAAGTGATTGAACTGAACTTGCCCTATAGATCAGGCTAGCTAGCTGTCATGTGGGTATGTATCAGAATCACTTTGCAATAGAGAAAGACCAACTGAAACCAGGCTGTCCATTTACTTGGCATTGGTGATTGTGTAGAGGGTGATGGCTCTAAACCTTGTCTTGAATAGTGGGTCAGCTATTGCCAGAACCAGCTGCATGCAGAGAAGCACATCTCATGGTCCCTGTATACATGGTGTACGTACATACATGACCATGTGTCTATGTGTATGCCAGCCTACCATACGTACTGCGTGCAACAATGCACAGGTCAGAAGATTCAGATAACTCTCTGTCAAACATATTAATCAGAATAGTAAATATTACCCTATCCATGCATATCATCACAAATACCTTAGCTTGCTTTTGAATAAATAAAATCGATAAATTAGTTGTGGAAAATAAAAGACCAACTGTCCATCATTAACAGTAAGGTGATATTATGAACAGGGCCGTACCTGAGATTTGTTGGCCCCGGAACAAAATACACTAAAGGGGCCTCAAAATTTAAACATCTAAAATTTTTTAATGTTCTAAAATAAATTTTCTATGGATTTTTTTAAATATTCGATTTCAGAAAATTAAAAATCAATACTATTTGCTAATGGGCCAGCCCAAATTCCACAACAAGCAAGTGGAGAAAAAAAAAAGCTAAAAACAGTTGCTGGCAGGACTCGAACCTGCACATCTTATATGGAAAAAAATCACTCAACCATTGTGTTACAAGGTTCTTTAAGTTATTTTAAAAATTTGGAGGTCCTATATCGACGAGCCTGATCATGAGTAGTGGATATATAGAGGGTATGTATTGAAAGAATACAACTTCTTAATCTATGAAACAATGGTACGGAATTAATTAGAAATAAAATCTTTTTGATAATGTTGAAATGATAGAAGTGAAGTCTTTTTGTTTGAAAGAGTATACCCATATATAAAGTGAGTGTGTGAGGAATCACATCCCATTTTTTTACATTGAGCCCACTGAAAGAAAAATAATATTAATTCTGCTTCCAAATGCAAGCTAGCTTCTGGATGTCTTTCAGTTTCAAGATACAGTGCATTAGCTTGAATTGCATGATTATTACTGTACTTACAGCATTGGATAGCTTTACTATGTGGATTGTGGAACATTAATTATCAAGGGTTGGTTACGTTGGCAAAAACAAAGTAAAAGCTTATAACTTAATAATTAAACAGAAGAAGACAGAAATCAAATGTAAATATGTGGTACGTACAGCAAGGCTTATATTAATGGTGCAATATATAGCATAATAATCTTCTCCAGGATGATCATGTGTTATGTTCGCACCAGATGATTGAAAATTGAGACCGCCAAAATGCACTACTACAGAAATAGTCTGTAGTGGCGTTGGACGTTTCACTGTAGTGGCGGTCCATTAGAGGCCCGCCACTATAGCGGCCGGTGTTGATGACAGCACCAGCGCCCGCCACTACTATTGATACACTAGTGGCAGTCGGTGCTGACGTCAGTCCCGCCCGCCACTAGTGTACGTGGCGGGCGGGTCTTACGCGCGCACATACACACACTTTATTATGCACTAGCTACTCTTGATGTACTTCATGTGTTTAGCTGATTTACAAATTAACTTGGGTGGTAAATAATAGAGAATAAGACAATTAAGTCATATGTTGGGTTCCTCATCAATCTACCGGAGGCGATGGGAAAAAAACTAAATTTTGGGTCTCCCCATGCCTTCAAGGATGAAGCCCGATGGACATTGTGTCGACCATCTGCCGAGTAGCCAGGCAAAAGAACATAACAACTTCTACAACTCTTCTAAGCAACAAATGGGCTCTCGATCTAGATTCTTCCGACCAACTCATATCAAGTCAAGCCTTAGAGGAATTCGCCAGCTTATGGGCAAAGACCCCCTCCGTGCAACTCCATGCAGAGATCGACGGCTAATCGATGAGATCATCTGGAAAACACATAGCTCAAGCGTTTTCTCAACCAATTCCACATATCGCGCACAATTCATTGGCTCAACTGGCTCCACTTTTGTAAATCTCATTTGGAAAGCTTGGGCACCTCCAAAATGCAAGCTCTTCGCTTGGCTCGCCATCCAAAATAGGCTATGGACATCCGACCGCTTTGCTCATCAGGGTTGAACTCACCAGCAGTGACGGTTCTAGAAAATTTTCTTCGAGTATTCCTATTTATACCACAAAACTTTAAAATATGGCATAAACATACTTCAAATTTTCATCTTTCCTTCGTGTTTTTGAAAGAATGATGTAATATATACATGCCGCTTTATACCTTAGTGATCTCACACATATAAAAACAAATCAAATATTGAATTTGGACTATAAATACTAAGACATTAAAATTGTAAATAGAATCTACATTCTGCAACACACAAACACAACATTCACTCAATGTATCAATCAGCAATTTAACATGCTCAATTCATTATTGAATTAACAGGCCATGGCCAAATACCTAAGTTAGTACCTGAGGCTCCAGGTGGGGGATTGGAGTGGTGCACTCTCAGCATTAAGTAATTAATGGGCTTTGAGCCAATTTCTGACATATAATGGGCTAATGAGCCAAATTACAGGGTACCTAGACTACCATGTGGAGCCGTCACTGCTCACTTTTTTTATGTTTTCTATAAGCAGGAATCGAAAACCATGTGCCACCTCTTTGGAACTCGTAGATTCTCCATGATGCTTCGGTTGGTCTAGTATGGCATATTGGTATGGGCTCGCATTCCTGCAGCAAACATTCGTACCTAGTGGGAAAACATTGTCTTAATATCAAGACAGGCAAATAAAATACTATCTTTCCTTATGATTCTAGTGACTTTGGGAATCTAGAAGGAAAGGAATGGCAAAATATTTCGACACACCAAACCAAAGCCTATGTGATTCTCCAGCAATCAAGAACAATGCAAGAGCTTAGGCCGAAGCAGAAGCCTCCTTCTTGGCCCTTTCTGCCTAATCCCCTCCCCTTTTTTCTTCCTTTCCTTTTTCTTTCTTTTCTTTCATGTATATCACAAATTTCTTTGTCTAATATAATTCTCGGTAGTTTTCTGATCATCTTTTAAAAAAAGTTAATGGAATGAAATCCCAAAGTGCGTCAATTATTATAGTTAATTTACAACCATAAACATGCATCCCTTTATATAAGAAGAGGTGTATTATTTTAACGTGAGCCTAATCGACGTGTGTGTCGACGATGAACATTATATCATTAGCATCCCGGTGGCGACGGCGGTGGAAATGTTCCTCGATCTGGTTAGCTCTCCTCGTGTTGTCTCGCTCCCCTAACTCGGCCTCCCTTGCGACCTCCTTCACCGCTGCATGCGCTCGATCTCCCATGATTATGATTAACGAGGTCACCTCATGCACGGAGATGTCCCCCCGCATGCGCTCGCCGGAGAAGATCGGCGACGAGCTAGACGAGCGCGCATTCAAGTGTCTCATGCTGTCTCAGCAACCATCCCGGTCGGACTACTTCTTTGTCTGCACCTGAATACAATTGGGAACACACATATACATACAAACCAAGGAAAATTGAGCTGCATCATGCAGAAATATTGTTGCACCAAAACAGGCGACCAGAGAGGGTGAATGGGATCTCAAAAAAATTCTTATGTGAAATAGACTTCGAATACAACCTTCAAGGGGTCTAGTTCAGAGGTATCAACAAACACTCTAAAACCAAGACTTCGGATAGAGCTATAGTTCGAAGTTCAGAATACTTCGCTCACACCCCGGTACCTAAAACACTCGTAGTAAGACTTCGCACGAGCTGACTCCGCACACGGAGGTGCTTTGAGACAAACTATGCATACAAGTACTTCGCTACGAAGTGTATCCCCTCAGAGGACTTCAAATAGATGCTTTGCACTAGTGACTTGCACTAGGCTTTGCACCTAGTGAGTACTCTAGAAAGACTCCGCAAAAGGACTTCGAATGGAACTTCGCAACTTGGGCTTCGCAAAGGATTTTGATAGAGAAAACTCATACAACAGTATCGCTAGTGTATTTTGAAGCTTGACCTCTCGTACACAACAGAGCAAAGATACTGCAAAAATGATGAAATAAGTGCATGTAAACTTGTTCAAGGATTTTCAAGGATTTCACACAGGATGGCAGAAATAATCCATGTAGAACAAGTTACTCATGCATCAGTAAAGAGTTTCTTCTCGTGCAAGAAAAAACACAAAGAACTTAACAGAACTCACGTACGTAATCAAAACTATCGATACAAGTTCATGCAATATATGATACAAAAATCAAAGATCAAATAGAGGTTTCATTGCATGAACAGGAAACACAAAAACTCACAAGACAAAGTACAAAAGTGTGGCGGCTGGATCAAGAACGGAAGGTTCTATGCCTAGAAAAAGTGTTCTGGCTAGTGCTCAAAGTGTTGCCCTAGACCTTAGCCTACCCTTCCTTTTATAACCTACTCTCACGTGCGAAGTGACTACCATACCTCTAGGGTTTACAATTTTTTTCTCACACATAGTCACAGGGGTGTTACAGGTAGTCCAACTTTACACTTTATTTGAAACTACGTAATGCATCAACTTTTCTGGTTTCTTTTCGACGGAGCCTCATGCTTGACGAAGTGCCTGGTTGACTCTGGTTGCAAGCTCTGGCGCAGAAGCTTCACTGCACCGAAGTCTTGAATTTGATAGTGACGGTTTTGAGTCGAAGCCATCAAAGCCCTTGTCGATCTTCACACCATGTCCTCAGAGTGGACCTTCATGGCTTCACAGCTCCTTTAGCTTGACAACCATCCATCTGTGTACCGAAGCTAACATGGTCGAAGCCTCGAACAAGTCTTCTATACTTCGAAGTGACCCTTCGAAGCATGCCTCTGAAATGCCTCCGTCTAGAGCCTATCTTCGGAGTGCCTCCCCCTCCCCCCCTCGAGGTCTTAGTCTTTCAGCCTTCGAAGTATCTTCCTCCGGAGGCACACCTTCGAAGTGTCTCTCCAAAATGCCTCCCTCCAGAGCGTATCTTCGGAATACTTGCTTGCCTCCGCTTAGTATAGTTGTGTTCGAGACCCTTCATTCGGAGAGCCTCTAAACAACCCATCGGACCACACTTGACTTTACCCAGCTTTCTTGATCCTTCTGCACAAAGTCTTCCACTTGGTCCTGATCCTTCGCTGTTGACAACTAATTAAGTTGCATCCGCCATCATGCACATCACGGAGCAAACAAACAACATCAGCAGGACCTTTCGGAGCACACAGAACCCTTCGGTGTACTCCTCTGGGTAAAACCCTTTGGTGTATACTTCGTGCATACACAAAATACCGAACCCTTCTGTTTACCCTCCGATGTACACCCATGCACAACTCAAATACCGACACTTTCGGCAAGGATCCCTTCGTCTAAAAATGTTTGTCAATCATTCATCACAGACAAAACAAATGCAAATCTCAATTTGGTTTCTCAAATATTCTTTAACATTTTTCTTGTTGATCATACGGAACAGCTAATATAATCTTGTGTTCGACGGGGAGGCTGGAGTGAGTATCGGTGGGCCGACAAGGCAAGCTCGCCGATAATGGCTATGAGCCTGTTCGGATCGCTACCATTAGTAGCGATCGAAATTCTAGTGAGCTGAAAAGTTAGTAATATAGATTGAGTGGTGGGCCAGATAGGTTAGGATTACATGAGCTAGCCTCACCATTCTCTCTGTATAGTCTGTTATATTTATTTAAAATTTTGATAATTTAATAGCGTTTAGTTTCAAACTAGAGAAGCTGGAGCTATGTCAAACAAGCTCTCTGTCTGATTCAACTCTAGATCCAAGTTGAACTATACATTTTTGTAGCTTATTTTTTTTTGAAGTTGACATTTATATTTTTCTATTTAGTAAAAATGACTTAGATACTCAATTTTATTTGCAGCTCTAATTTTTATAGTTTTTAGAGTTAGAAATCACAAGTTGGAGTTAGAGACCTAGCCATCAAGATCTAAACAACCGCATAAATGGGAGTACCGTCAAGCTCCAATGTAATCTTTGAAATATGGTCACATGAGACAGATCTTGCATAATTCTCTTGTGGATATTTGGAAAGTTTGGATCACTTGGACATACAATATCACGTCCCAATTGACATATTTTAAATAATACTTCTTCGAACTTTCTTGTAATTGTCTCGCGAGAATGCTTCTGTCTGAACTCTGGACAAGAGCATCCGCTGGGCTGGGACTAGCCGAGTACTGGATTCCAACAGAAATCGCACATTTGTGCATATGACGAATTCTGGGGGAAAGGGACAGAAGATATCCCATTCTGTCATTTCACCGTTATAAAAGCTACTATCAAACAAATTTATTATGGACTAGGATAAAGAAAAGAGAGGATATCTTCCACATCTCAGGCGGTGATAACATTTGCATTTTGCAGAATAGCTCTTGTCAAATTCTCATCCAGCAGGCTTTTATCGCAGTTCACATCATGCATCACTCCTGCAAGTCCTAATTACTGAACCTCTTATTGGGTCAAACAGCTCAACTGAGCATCAGAAATGCAACATTCACTACAGACTGTAACATATCACTGGATTTAAGATTGCCACTGTTTTGCATTTACACAATTATCCCCATTGCACATGGGAGGCAGCATTTCTGCGTGACAGGAAATGGCGGCGCTACATAAAATCAATGATGGATCTATCAGTTAATAACCTAGCACATCTCTACAAGGGAGGAGGGGCTGTACAAATGGGGAAGGTGAGACTATTGTTACCCTGCCATCTAAAAGCTAAATCCCCATGATTAGGTAGGAAAGGTGTGAATAGGAAAAAAGAATGGTGTCTGACTAAAATCTCCAAAAGTAAAAACCAATACCCTCTGTCTACAATCCTTGGCTAGCCTAGGAAGACGTTGGATCTTGTCTTGAGCCAATGCACCATCTCCTTATCAAGGGGGGAATTATTCAATACGGCATCCATCATTGGAGTACCAAAGAATATTGGGTCGCTCTTGAAAACCCATATCCGGTCCTTGGGCCATGGTCTCTGTGCCTGCTTCTCCTGCAACAAACCATCCACAGTTCCTTTGAGAAATGTAGAACCAAACAAGAAAAAAACTGTAACTGTGACACTTTAGTATATATACTAAGTTGAATCCTATAGATAAATTGACACCACATGGTAATCACGATGTTGAATGATGAAGAAAAATGTTCCATCCAGCAGATGGTTTAGCATTTTCTAAAACAGTTAAATTAAAAATCTGTAAAATAAGTTGAGTCTGATAATGTCTTCTAATTCTCGTCTTCCACACTAGAATGAGTTCAAGCACCACATTTGGAATATGTTAGCCACAGCTTACATAAAAATGCATCACTTACCATGCGCGATAACATGAATCTCACAGTTCTGGTGCCATAGACTCGCTCTTGTGTTGGCTTTACCGACTTAACATAGAAGGAGGATACATCTGGTAATGACATGCAACCCTTTCTGGCTCTTGTCAACCTAGATTCAGGCTCCACGTTCTGGCTGTACCAATAAATAAGTTGAGCCAAGCAATAATTCTCTGGGTACGTCTTACAGTACTCCTGGAAGCCTGGTCCCAGTTTATCTGCATATTTGGGACCCAAATCAAGAGGACTGATATGAACTGGTGGAGATTTTACTGTCTTGTAATCCTGTATGTGGTGATCCTTCCGTCAGTTCATAAGTACAGAGAACAATCATGCATGTTTGTAGCACAGTAAGAGGAAGCTTTCACTTACTCGGACTCTGAAGAAACACTTCGTGTAAGCGTACATGTGAATCAAATCAGCAGCAGCATCATGACGACACTTGTATGCGCATGAAAGAGATCGTAACTCATCACGCAACCTGAATAAGAGGAGTCAGATTCCAGATACAGCTAATTGAGCGAGGAGTGAGATCCTAGATGGTAAAACCAAACAAGCCTAAGTTCTAAACCTACCATAAAAGAGAACTTCGGATGTCTCCCTCAATGTCTTCAGAATCAGATGGATCATGAGAACAGATTTTGTCCTTGAGGTCAGTAAGTACATCTTCCTCAACATGAGGTTCCATTGACTGAAGGAGTTCATCAACTAACGAACCTTCCCCTTTCCAAATGGCAGATACTAGATTTCTCCCAGTTAATCTCACCAATGGAGGAGGAGCATTCTTGGGATCCCCAAATATGCATCTCATGACATATCTTACCTGACAAGAACATACAGTCCATAATTCATCAAAAGTAACATCAGAAATAACTTCATTTGGGGTGTGCAGATGACTGTGTATGCTTTTTTTCTACCCACTTGTACCAAACAATTTCAAGCTATGGGGCATAAAAATTCGCACCTTGTCAAGTGTATGAACCAAATTCTGTAATCTTGAATTCAGAACTCCCTCAGCCTGAGAGCAACGACAGAATTACATCTTTTTATCTAAATTAAGTAGTAACCAAGCCATCAGCAGACCTACCTGAACCTCTGCGTCATTCCTCTCAGAATCCATGTTTATATCTGTGAAAAACTGGCGCTTCTCTTCCACATTGTGCTTAAAGATCTCATTAGGAAGTTTCTGTCTCTCGAAGAATATAAATCGCACCTATGTTTACAGGAAAAATTGCCATGAGGGCTCATGAAATTGATTACGGCATCATAAAAAACTGAGAAAAGGTAGCAACTATAATTACCAGATGGGCTGTGTAAGCAACAAGCCACCCAGGCAAACCAGCAAGCAGACAGGTACCGAGACCAGCTCTACCTAAGTCAATTAAGTCTTGTTGAGAAACAGAATTTGCCTCACAAGCTTGTAACAGAAGACTATGCCGGTCGAGCACTCCATGGAATTCCATCAAGACCTGTTTCATGATCAGGTTAGTAGATGTGAGGAAATGATGCAAGACAAAATTACATTGTCTGACAATTAGATAAACTGCATGGATTAGTTCCAAAATCATTATAAACCAGAATGCTTCCAAAAATCTACCTTCTCAAAAGCTCCTTCCCCAGAAAAGTTTAAATAGCTGCCCCTGCATATTTGACTCCCACAGAGGCAAACTGATGCTTCATGCTCTTCTTTACTCTGATGAAATAAGAATGTATACATAAGATACAGCAATTTACATTGGAAGTTTTGGAACTTTTGCAGGAACCAGAAATAGTATTCACCTCAGTAACGGAGTTGTAATCAAAAGTGATTTCCTCGCCTTCTGCAATTGGTCGAACGGTGTAAATCCCAATCTGGTATTGACCATCCACAGCTGTCACTCTGGAAATATTTTTTAATAAACATTAATTAGTACAAGTTAGTTGTTACTTGTTAAAGTGATACTTCAGATGTATAAACATAGGAACACATTTATATGGTTTTATTATGAATTTGCCTAGCATGAAGAAAGCAGGAATGGCCCTCTGTGGATGCAAATATTGGCCAGTTTCTCCTTCAATGTGGAGACCAAGGGGGGGGGGGTTTGCAAATTGGGGCAGAGTGACAGGTGCTATTTTGCAAATTGGCAATACCTACTACCTAGCATCGGCCATCGGATGGTTTGGATGAAGATCAGATAACCCATAGTAGTGGATGGTAGGCACACCATCACAAACTGGGTACTTCCATAGTAGAAAAGGAGCTTACTTTGCTTCGCAGTTAGGGTTGCAGGAGTGGCAGATTCTGCTTGCATAGTTAGCCTTATGCATTGCATCGACAAAAACCAAGTCATATCCATCACGATCTCCCTTTCATCATAACAAAGGTAAAAGATAAGTAATCTGCACCTGGACTTGGAATGACATCAGTCACAAGTTAGATGGCATTCAAAATTTTGAGATTGAACCGTACCTTTGGCCGTTCTAGCATAATGTTGTAAAACTCAGGAGCTTGATCTTCGCTATTGTTCTGTATATGCTTAATACCATCCTGCTTTTCATACCATCTCCAGGAAGGGTACACCTGCAGACATTGCAATTTCACAAATATAATATCATTGTTATACCCATTTGCATTTCATTATAGGAAGATTTGTTGAATATTTACATACCTCCCCAAAGAACTCAATAACAAAGTCATCTACACCAAATCCACCCTTTTTGTTACAAACAACTCCAAGACCCTGAAAGAACATACAGAGAGTAAGTTAAAGACTGCAGAATTTAGGTAAGATCATACACAAAAAACAACACAGCATTTGGGATTGGTTATTGTGAAATGCATGCCTTTCTGTAAGCGACATAGTTATATTCAGGGTGGCTCCTCATGGCCTTTAGCATTCCGAGGCACATCTTTGCAGTCCGTCTGTCACCGCTCTCCTCTGAAGACTTTTGGATTTCTTCAACTACAGGTTTAAGGGGGTAGACCATAGGTGTATTTCCAGAACCAGTGAACAGCCTAACTTGCTTATTCAAGGTATTCAGAAGCAACTGCAATGAAAAAATAATTAGTTGAAGTGCAAAGCATGAACCCTGCGTGTAACTAAAAATGAAATTAGAACAGTTATTCGCTAGGATAATACCTCCTCAACAAAGGTATGCTTTTCAAAGGATGGCCAATCCAGGTCAACAGGCATCATTTCAAGTAGGAGATTATGTGTATATGGATCTATTCCATATACTTCTTGCTCGAGAACTTCATCCCCAGGTACTTTTCTAGGTTGGTAATCCTTAACCTCAGGAATCTCCAAATTTTCAGTACCATTCTTCTGTGAAAGCAGTTTCTCAGAATAATCATCAGGTAAAGCAACCCTCATCTTTTGTAGTACTTCCTCCTCATCTGCTACAATAAGGTACTTCTCGATAACTTCATACTTCCTAGTTACTGGGGGAACAAGGCTTGCTTTCGTCATCCGAGCACCCCATCCACGATCATCCATCAAAGATTCATTAGATTCAAATAACTTGATACCATTTCCCTTTAAATCCCATGCTCCAGAATTTACATCAAGATCACTCTCTGTATCAGAAACAGTAGTTTCACTCTCAGTCTCATCACCTTCAGAGTAACCATCATCATCATCAGATGTTTCACTACCAGAATCAATATCCCTTTTCTTTAATTTAGAAAGACTTCTTTTGATTTCACGGTCAAATGCACGAGATGATGGATCTGCTCCAGCAGCTGCAGTAGTCCTGTTAGTTCTCCTTCTTTCCGCTGCAGTTTTATTTTGTTTCCTTTTGAGTTTCATGTCTGAAGAATACTGACTGTCAGAGCTGTCCTTCTGAGCTGCTGCTCCATCTCGATCCGAAGTCAACCTTAGGTTCTCAAGTTTCTTTGCTAACTGGATGAAGGCCACAACAATTTGCTTCATATCGCCCAACTCACCTCGAGCTTTATATCTGTAATGTCATATCAAACGTTAGAGAATGCAACATCACAGAACATTCAACTATTTTGCACGCCTTCAATATTTAGATCCAATTTACCTTAATGCATCTCGGCACATAGAACGAATGTCATTCTTGATATTACTAAAGCCATGGCGAGCATAGTATCCAGTTTTCAACTTAGCTTCAATTTTTGCAACCTGTAAAAGAAAATAAATTGCAATGAACTATTATTAGGCTTTACCAGAATGCCAAGATTCAGAAAATTAAATCAAAGAATTTTGATAGTACCTTAGGAATAAAAAAATCAAATCTGCAGTTCTTCATGATTTCTCTCAGTTTGTCGATGACAAACTCTTCCATCTTCCGGTACCTATTCTCGGCCTTCCTCTGCATTAAACGCCTCATCTGTGCATCTCTTGACAAAATTGCAGAGGATTTTCTAGCATCAAGCCACTTTGATCGTTTATAGAACCCTTGTCCGAAGGAAAGAGTGGCACTTTCTCTATTTGAAATATCAGCAAAATAGCCATCTAGTTCATCAGAACCACCCAGCTGACGAGTCAACACCCTAGCACCTTTGGATGTGCTATAGCTCCCATCATCGATCTGCTTCAAGCTTCTGATTTTCTGGTATGATGCATCAGGATTCAAAGAGCTACTAATCCATTTTACATGCTGAAATCTGTTTTTCAGATCCCCAAACTGACTGCAACCTTGAATGTGTGCATATGATATATGCGGAAACTGCTTAAGTACTTCCACAAGGGCAAGAGAGCTAAGATTTGAACACCCAGCTAAAACAAGTGTTCTAATATTTTGCTTATCATAACCAGCCTGAAAGGAAGATAAATTATTATGAGTCAGAAGTTAGAAGATGACAGAAAGTAATGTCTTAAAGTTTTAAAAATATGCAAACATACCATAATGCCATGGAAAACAGAATCAGTGCATTGAGGGCCCACAGAAGACAAATCAACGAATTTACACACATTCCTGTAGTACTTAGCTGCAGTGTTCCAACACCTACAGGTAGCTGAAGAAGAAATAAGTGATTTTACATCTGCCCTAAGAAAATGGAAGATTCTTGCTAACACATGCCCATTTAGTAAACCCCAGTTTTCACTTTCCACTGTGGAATTTGGAGGGTTTTCTTTAACATGAGTAGCCTCTTCAAATAAGTCTTCAAAACAGCAATCATCCTTCTGACTGTCAAGAAAGTCCTCAGGCATATCAATGTCTTCATCACTTTGATCAAGCAGCAACCTTGCCCTCTTTGTGGACCCACCATCTTCTACAAGTGCAAAAGGAGAAAAAAGAAACTGATGAGAAGGTCCACAAAACAAAATGAGGGCCATAGGAAATCAAAGAAAGAGCAGAATAGCAATTACATGAATAGAAATAAAAGAAATGTAGCAAAGAGTGTGTATTGTGCAACTGGAAGGACTTGGAAGTCAACACATGATGAGGGGACAAACTTGCTGGTTCAAATTCATGATAGCTGAGAAGGAAAACTTAGAGCAAAGAGTAGGGAAATAATGTGTATTTGGACAAGATGTGATACAGTACCTTGCATGAAATTCTTTGAAGCTGAGGTGTGAGAAAAATATGTTTCTAGTTCTTTTTTCGGCTGCTTTGCTGAAATCCATGGTTCCAAGACCTCATTTATAGCTAGTGTAAGTTCCCTGCTCTTGAAATACTTCATGACTAGCTCATGCAGCTTACCACGCGTATAACCCAAAAACTGGGGATACAACTCGTGGAAGCTACCAGATCCATAGTTCACAGCAACATTGGACTGGTTTGGATGCATGGGAGCAGAGGTAGAACTCCCTGCCTCTCCATTCTGAGCAGAGCAGCGAGATTTTAAATCCTTAAAAACTGGAAGCCATGTATTATCAACCTTTCGGAACACACTGCTCTGTTCAAAGATAGTGCCCTTTTTAACTAATTCTTGCAATTCAAAATAAGAAAATGGGCCACGCTCATGACCAGTTCCATCTAGGTAGTACCAGTCACCCACTTTGACTGACAATTCTTCAACAGTACATACATGATCCTTTGGAATGTTTGGAACAGACTTGGACTTGTGCAAACTTTGTGAATCATGTTCGTGATGCTTCTTGGAAAGAGACGAACCTTCATGGGCAGAAGTCGCAGAACTCCTATCAGTCCCAATTGAATGGGAGCGTGAAGATCTAGAAGGTGGTCGATCAGAACCTTTAGGTTTTATGCAGGGTTCGGCTGAGGATTGATCCTTAACAACACGAGCATTTATCATAATAACTGGAAGTGTTGACCCCTTCACTCCCTTAGGAGGTTGTTTACTATGACCTGACCTCCCAGACATAACACCACTTTTACTTGCATCATCTACCGCATCATTGCTTTCTTCTGTTAATGAGAATGCCCACAGAGGCAGATCGAGCTTTTTAGCATGTAACGGGTAGTAGAGGTCATCCTTGCAGTGCCGACGAGGATCTTCATGGCCCCCTTTTGGCATTTCACAAAGAGGATAGCCTTCGTTAAGAACAAGCTTCTTTCTGTAAGGCCTATCTTGGCTAAAATCATCATTTCGCTTCCAGTCACCACCTTTACACGACCATCTCCCAGAAAACCAGTCACTAGATTCAACATAATGGTGAAAGGTATCCCTCTCAGCAGGAACAACACCATAAATGTGTCTGGAACTGTTGTCTAGCAATTCAGTGCTGCTTTTAGCTCCATCATATCTTTCAGATTGCACTTGAAACCTTGAAAAACCTAGCATAAGAAGTTTAACAACTCAACGTGTTACTGTGTTAGTAATAACAGAACGAAGGCCAACAAAAAAAACTTAATTATGGTATTGTGACATCATATACTAGAGGACAAAAGAACCTGTGGAACTTTCTCTGATAGAAATACTGTGCTCAATTAAATGATTAAGCTTTAGCACAAGAAAAGGATAATACATCGCTGTTTCTAAGAGACGGATGGCAACTAGATAACTGAAGGAAAGCATGCACTAGCTTTAAGAATTCAGATGTGTATGAGAACAAATAGCCAAATCCTAAAACCAGATGAATACAACTGATCCAATACCTTCACTTTCCCAGTCAGTCGGCTCAAAGTGTGCATTTAGAAGCTCTGCAATTTCCAAATGACAAAAGGCAACAACATCAGTACAACCATGAGGAAGTGTAAGTGTAACTGCAGAAACGAATGGCTTACAGTTGTGAAAATAACCAAATAACAGATGAAAACTGCTTGTACAGCTTCTGGAAGTTTAAGCCCTACACTTTTAAACACTCCCAAAGGTTTATATTTACAAAAAAAAGGAAGTCAAAGGAGCAAGTTGACATCCACACCAACAATCCTGAGTTTCAAAAAAACATGAATCTGGGAGATGCTTAAAAAAGAGCACAAAGTGCCACTTTGAAAGTGGTATCATTCAAAGCATAATTATTTACCAATATATAAATAAATCCGAAGGGCAGATGTGAAAATCGCCACTTTTTTCATGGAAGCCAAATAAAAACAGAGATATCTGGGGGTGCATATGCAAAATAAAGATGCAACGCAAAATCCAAAAAGAACGAGGTCGGGCTAGTAGATTTTGCAACCGAAAAAACTGTATCCAAAAGGACAGAATACACTCGTATAAAACCCGGGCCCAACCAAGTGGACAACATGAAACGGCTCGAGATTAGGTTTTAAACTGAACAAGAGCTCAAGCCCAGAGTGGCCCACTTGTCAGAAGAAAAGGAAACATTTGAATCTGGGGTTAAAACAGCAAGGGAGCATTTTTACCTCCAAGAATCTCAAGCTCTTTACCATCCACCATAATGGATCCATACATCAGTGCTTTAACCCTGTCATCAATGTAGAAGTCTTCCTTCTCTTCTGCAGAAGCCTCCTCAGTGCGCTGGTGCTCATCAAGTAAATTGCCAGGGGCTTCTGGCGGACTAACCAACTGTGTTGAGACAGCTGAATATACTGAGGGGAATTCAGATGGAACAAATGGTGAAGCTGCATTCTCAACAGTCATCCACCGGTTGCTGTCAGCATGCTTAATTAGATGATCAGAGAGGAGATATCCATCTTCCACCAGCTTCTTCAAGTCAGCAAGCTTAGAAGGTCCTTGCTCATTACCGTAGTGGTCAAGATAAAACCATTCCCCGATATCACTTGCAGGTGGTTCAGTTGGTTCAGGTGCTGAGCTAGTGTGCGGTGGAGTGTCGCAGATGTCCATGTCTTCTTCCATTGAGACATCTTCTGCAGGAGCTCCATTCAGTTCAGATTCTGGTGGAGGCAAGGGAGGAGGCATGTTAGGAGGTAAAGGCGGAGGTGGAGGTGGAGGAGGCGGCGGCGGTGGGGGTAACGGGGGTGGTGGTGGCAACTCAGTGTACTGAATGGTTTCAGTTGCCTTTTCCTTGGATGTCCTCTCGTTCTTTCCATTGCTACTGCTCTTAGACTTAGTTGATTGCTTTGTTGATTTACTTTTGTGGTGTGCCTTTTCCAGGTTGTTGTTTTCAAGCTTAGCACCTCTGCTCTTCTTGCCTTCATGACTGTCAGTAGTCCGACCTCGTTCAGATGGTGATTTATCATGGCGAAGTGGACTTCGGTCTCTGATGTCCTCATGCTGAGACCTCCCACGAGGAGAATTATCAATGCGGCTTGGCGTATTATCCCTGTAATGGGAGTGACGCATTCTATGGCGAGGAGAAATATATGGGCTGCGGTCTCTGCTGTCATAGTGGCGACCACGGTCACGTGGGGAGGGATCCAAGCGGCTTGGACTCCTGTCATGGCGAATACGATCATGAGGAAAGCGCCCTAAGATGCCTGGGCTCCTCTCATGCCGTTCCCGTGTCATCGGAGAGATGTCACGATTTCTTCCTGACAAATGCCTGGCTGAACTCTTTGCTTCTCCCTTCCTGCGGCTCTTTGAACCTGTTTGATCACATGTTTCAGCTTGGTGCTTGTGATTGTTGTTCTCAGTCTCTGTTGCCCGGTTCTTCCTTGCACTGCCACTGCTGCTGCTCTCTGGCCTAATCTCACCTGGCTCTTCATCTGAATCCCGCGAGGAGCCTTTTTTCCCATCATCACGTACCAGAGCTGACGAACTGAACTTCTTGTTATGACCCCGGTCTCGCTTTTTATCTGGTGGAGCATCCTCCCCTGGTTCCACATCATCCTTATTCAACTTCCTGTCACTCTTCTCAGGCTTGTCTTTCCTCTGCCTCCCAGGGGCAATCACCCCCTTCTCCAGCTCCCCATTCCTGCTTGCCTTCTTCGAGGGCAAGGCATGCGCACTCACAATCTGGCCTGGATCCACCTCTGCAGCTGGCGAGGCAGCCAGCACCTTTCGCCACTTCTTTGGAGGCATGCTCCTCACCAAGTCCCTGCTGTTCTCCGCCTCCCCATTGAGCAGCTCCCCTTCCTCCAGCTCGTAGGTCGACGCTGCCTGCTGCTTCCGGTGGTGGTGGTGGTGGTGGTGATGGTGGTGACTCTTTTCCCCCTTGTCCGGCATCGCTTCTCCCCCTGCTCTCCTCACGAGGGCGCCGGCACTGAAGCCCTCCACTGCACGCTGTGGCGGGACGGCGCACGCGACTCCCCCATCTCCCATGGAAAACCTAGGAGCGTGTCGGGGTCGTCCGGGCGAGCACACGGCGCGCACGCGAAACCCTAGCTCCCCGAGGCTCCTCCGGGGCTCTCCACGCTCATCTCCGTCGCCAGCACCGCAAAACCCTAAATTCCAAGCAGACAGGAGCAGCTTTCAGAGAGGGGAAAAATCAGTCGCAATGGCAAGCAATTCGAATTGGAACCGATAAACCCAACCGGATCGACGCGGCTCCGGATCGGGAGGCGCGCGTACGTACCTGCGGGGGGAGGGAGAGGGGAATTGGCGAAAACCAGTCGGCTCCTCAGATCGCGAGATCCGACGCGGCGAGGCTTCCCCCCGCGGCGGCAGCGCGAGCTCCCCGCGCGTGGAGCTGTCTGTCTGAGGCGGTGACGGTGGCGGTCGCGCCTCCCTCCTTCGCGGGGCGGGCGCTGTCGCCTGTGTGCGTGCGCTCGCGTGTTTGATAGTAAAGCCTTCCGCCTCGGCGTCGCCCTTGCGGGAGAAGAAGACGGACGGAGTTATCTTTTTTCCTGGAGAGAGAGAGAGAGAGGAGGGGTGGGGTGGTTTTTATTGCCGAATGATCTTCCTCTCTGACCCTTGTGTTGCTGACATATTTCAAAGGAACTCCTCCCGTCGTTCTCGACGAACTCCTTCCCTACAAATAGTAAAAAAAACATTACTTGTTAAGAGGTGTTTGGATCGTGAGGTTAAATTTTAGTCTGCATCACATTGGATATTTCGTCATTAATTTGAAGGACTAAACGTGAATTAATTATAAAAATAATTGCAGAATCGGAGACTAAATCGCGAGACAAATTTTTTAAGCCTAATTAATCCATGATTAGCAAATGTTTACTGTAGCATCACATTGTCAAATCATGGTGTAATTAGGCTTATTAGATTCGTCTCGTGAATAATTATCTAATTATGAATGGGTTTTGTAAATAGTCTACGTTTAATACTTCAAAATAGTATTTAAACATTGGATGTGACATAGCCCCTGATCCAAACACCCCCTTAGTTTAGTGGACTTACTATTCTTCTCTTCACGCTTGTTTCGTCTGATAAGACAACTAAACTTGATATTCTATTGAGCGTTAAGTTTACTTAATTGTTTTCATTTTCTTTGCAGGTATATAAATTGATAAATATAACTATATTCAAATAGAAACTCATATTTAACAAGTTTGTTATCGCTATGAAATAACAAGTACAATAAATATACTCTAAAAGTATACACGATTTTAGTTTTTTATATTATATTTGATATTTTATTTTAAGCAATTTTAGTGGCCAATACTAGCGGTCCTCGTCTACTCCTGAGCGTAAAAGCCGAAATCCCACCGTCAAATCGTTAAGGGATTTCAATTTAGATTATAACAATTCAACTTATAAAAAATTAAAGTAAATCAGCTTACTTAATTGTTATAATATATACTCTAAATTATAATAAGTTAATAGAATATGAAATAATTAGGTCCTAAATCAGTGCATCCCATGATGCCTTCATCATTGCCTATCCTTATACCGAGGTGTCATTGTAAATTTAACAAATCTTAGACATGATATTAATGTAAAGAAAATGATTTACATACCCTTATTTGATCATGCAAATTTTAATTTTTGGCAAACACTTGGTTTATTTGAGTCATTAATTCTGCATGTATTAACTAAAAATAAGTCAAAATTCAAGTCTTTGAGGTACAAACCACCTATCTCCGAGGCTTGTTAATGTTTTAGTTTTGCATTAGAAGATTAATATTATGTTACCTTTTACTTGTTTATAGATCAAACTTATATAATTTTGATTAGTTTATATAAAAATATGCCAACAAGTGTAACAACAAATTAATACTACTAAATATGTCATAATTTTTAATAATATTTTTTTTGATATTGTAGATGTTAATATATTTTTCTTTACATTTTATCATAATTATAATGTTTGATTAAAAAGATAAAACGACTTATAATATAAAAAATGAGGTGAATATTATTTTTAATCAGCCCTACGATTGGGTCACTGCATCTCTCAGTGTAACCAGAGTTGGGATTCTCTTTTTGTAATTTTGATCTCTTTCAAGGTCTCTTTTGCAATGACGTGCAAGTAAGCACTACTACCTAATTAATACACTTCTCTAACTTTGACTAAATTTAAAGAATATACTAGCATTTATAGTATCTAATAAATACCCTACTAAGATATATTTTATGGTGATTTAATGAAACTAATTAATTTTTATCTTATTGTTGTTGATATGTTTTCTTAAATTGGTCAGAGTTTAAGAAATTTAAAAATATCACTTATAAAAAATTAAATAACTTACCTGTATACAGTGGAGGAAGCATAGAGCCTGTTTGTTTCAGTTTTGGACTATAAAAATCTAGCTTATAAAAAAATGAGTCCATCAACTTGCTAGATTAATTGTTATAATCTGCACTTCAGATTATAATAAATTAGTAGAATAAGTTATTCTGTTTGTTTCAGCTTACGAAAAAAGTTGAATTGTTATAATCCAAAGCGGAAACAAATATGACCAACTTGAGTTGGTATTTGGTATGTCTTTCAGGGACTATATTGAAATTCCGACTAAATTATTGGATGGAAGGGTGAGTTTTAACCGGTTAGTTTCTGCAAGTTTACATAACAGACCTCAGAAATATTATAATTACTTGCTACTCCGTAATTTTTTTGCAGCTATGTAGAAGTACCTCGAAAATGTGAAAATGCATGCAAATTATCATGGTAAACACACTGTTTGGAATGACCTAACTTTTTGTTTCGAAATCCAAACAAGTGGCGAAAAATTTGTAAGCGCGTTCGAAAACACAAGTAATAGAAATTTGAAAACCTTAAGGTACAAAGCCATTATGGACAGAAGATGAGAAAAATCATTGTGACATTGATTGCTTGGGCAAAAGCTTATACTAGCACCATTCAGTTTTCAAGTCCTGTGTCACTGTAGTATCTGATCACAATAAAAAAGTTATATTTCAGCTTCTGGTAGATTGGTAGATGGACAAATTTATTTGGTACCATTCATGTGCATTTTACTAAGGGGGTGTTTGGACCGGGAGCTAAATTTTTAGCTCGCATCACATCAAATGTTTAGATAATATTTTAGAGTATTAAATATAGACTATTTATAAAACGCATTCATAATCGGAGGATTATTCGCGAGACGAATCTAATGAGCCTAATTACGCCATGATTTGACAATGTGATGCTACAATAAACATTTGCTAATTATGGATTAATTAGGCTTAATAAATTTGTCTCGTGAATTATCCTCCGATTCTGCAATTATTTTTATAATTAGTTCACGTTTAGTCCTTCGAATTGATGTCCAAACATCCGATGTGACACTGACTAAAATTTAGCCCTTAGATCCAAACACCTCCTAAGTGTCAATGTATGAACTGAGCAAAAGATTGGGATCACATAGTGTCAGAGTGCTATAAGATATAAAATCAACCATTCATTTTGAAATGTTTGCCTTTCTTTAGGTTTACCTTATGCATTCTAGTTAATATGCTAACAAACCATTTACTATATATATATATATAAATAAATGTGTGTGTGTGAAGAAAAAATTATTAGAATCCTCAAAAGATTGGATTTTTAATTAAGTATTTTTAAAGTTATGGGCGGTCAAATATTCAAAAGTTTGACTGAAATTTAGTCAAACCGTGTATTTTTTTTACTAGATGATATATATATATATATATATTATTGACTATAACACTGCTTGAAATTGAGAGTATTAGATATTTAATTTGTGATAGAGTAATATTGGTCATTTTTATTTTGGATTCCGCAAAGCTAACGGTTGAAAAATATAATATTTTCAGAGCTTGGATCTTGTACATTATGCCGTAACTAGTGTACTGAAATTTAGATTCTAAGAAGCACCTGCTGAATACTTAGAATGCGAAGAAAATAATGTTTTCGGCTTCTAAATTCTATTTATTTATAGATTATGTAGATATAGAATATATGTAGTTTTGAGAGCTTCATTTACGATACCGTTAGTCCCTCTCCAAGTAGAGATTTGTTTTTACACTATACACGATGTTATCTACTATTTTGTCTTGTATTAGTGTATAATATATGATAATAAAGCTCAGTTATTATATACACATAATATGATACTAGTAGTGGGACTGTGCTACGCAACAGTAAATGACAAAAAACAAGTGTCTAAAAACAAATGTTTGTTTAGACAGTTAAATTAGAGACTTTTGATTATTTGGCAGCGGCAGAGGGGATAGGGGCCGGAGGCGGAGCCACGCGAGGCCGGGCGCGTAGGGGTGGGAGGCCTCGGGGCCGGCAGTGGAGCCGTGGGAGGTCGGGCGCGGGAGCTCGGAGCCGGCGACGGAGCCATGCGAGGCTGGGCGGAGGGGCTTGGGGTGCGGGGCCCACGATAGAGGGTATAGGGCCGGCAGCTCTAGAGCTCAGGTTCGACCAAGCAAAAATACACAGAAGATTCTCCTGTGTAGGGAGCACGCCCATTGAAACATTTCTGAATTTCAATGGGCGGTAATCAGCTAGTTCTAATTCGCCATCATTTCTTCTAAGGTGGGGTGGTTGGCGGATGGTGGTCCAGTCTGACGTTGGCCCGTTGCACCCCAGTTGGGCACAACACTTCCGGGCAGACCGTTGCTTGCCCCTTCTCTGTTGTTGGACCCGATGTTCTGGTTATCGGCCATTTTCTGAGCACACCAAATTTTAATCACAAGAGAGAAGCTTTAAAACAAATTTTAACCCAAAAACAGCTCAGAGGGGCTCATACATATATATAAGTGGTAAAAGTGTTCATTTCATCAATGTTTTTACTTTAATCTACCCACAACACAAGTTGTTGCAGGTAGTACCACATCCATAAAATTTATTTATACATCAATCAACGATGGCTATCGTCTACTCGCCATCAGGGGCGGTCTCCGTGCTCTCAGAACCACGAGGGTCCTGAGGGACGGTGGGCTCGAGAAAATTCTCGATGATGGGGTCAGAGACGATGGCGGGGCACGAGGCAGGAGCGCTAGAGCTGGACGGTCCGGCGGTCGTGGGGTGTGGCGGGATCCTCTTGGGGCGAGGGGCGGGCTCGCGGATGGGCTTCTTCCTCCTCGGGACGAGGGGGACCATCTCCGCTATGTCCTTCTGTAGCTGTATGATCTTACGCTGTAGCTCGCCATTTTGTTGGATCAAGTTCTTCGTCTCCTAGCGAAGGAACTCGACCGCCTCAGGGTGCTCCTTGGCGTCAAGCACGGCCTCGGTATGGAGATCGTCCATGGCCTGAAGAAGACGCGTCTGCCGGGCCATGACCGGATCACGATCGGAGTGAACTCCGATGTAGATGCTGCGGTGGGCACCGGGAGTGCACTTCGGCACAAGCCGGAAGGACGTGTTCTGAAGACGATCATCGTAGATCATCCTTAGCTCCATGAGGGCTTGGAGGGCGACGCGTTGGCACGCGACGTCAAAGGTTGGGCCCCCAAGTGATGCCGTGAAGAACGACAGGTGCTCGCCGGATCCATGGATGGTGAGGGAGACGTCGCAGGGTCCTACGAACTCTTCCATGTACATGCCATGGAATTCGGGCTCAAAGAGGAACCCAAGGAAAGTGACCATCATTCGGAGCTCCCAGACAAAGCCCTCGAAGTGGCGGCAGAAGTTGTGGACTTGGTAGACTGGCATCTACAAAAACAACAAGTTGAAGGAAAGTGAGGGAAGGAACAAAGTTATAGAGTAGGTTTTCATGAAATAGATTTTATCAAACTAAGTACTAGGCTGGTCCGTTTGGCTTCCTACAGTCAAGTCGACTCTGATACCATCTTGTGACGCCTCGATTTACCAAATCGGAACATTATTGAATTTCCAAAGAAAAACAATAATACAAGAGGTTCTTCATGCGACAACGTACATACGGCAAACATTCGTGGTACGCAGACCACATTATTACAAAAGAGTAAAAATAAAATAAACAATAAAAAGCATGACGAACGCTCTCTTTAGGATCTTCTTCTTGACTGGGTCACTACTCCAGACCATCTTCCTCGTAGTAGGCATCCTCTGAATTGTGTGTCCAACGGGTATGAGTACAAAAAGTACTCAACAAGCCTCCGCAAATGCAATAGTAATGCAAGATAATAACAAGGGAAGGATAATGGCTAAAAGTGCGGAAAAGTACATTTTTTAGTTATTGCATTTAGTGTAGTCAAATTTAATCACGCAGAATATTAAACATGAACATCATAATACCATCTAACTCGAGGAGTACGTTTTCCCTCCTCGCACAACAGTCCATACATGCCAAGTCATCATGCACATTCATTAAAATAAACTAACGGTGGGATGTCACACAACCCGCCCTTGACCGTGGGCTCGGCTTTTCGAAAAGATTTATGACTCTGATCAGAGGTGTACCACTGTACCCACAAGGCACGCACTCATCCCAAACACCAAAGTGTAACGAGATGACCCATACCACGGGAACTCGTGCCCAAACTTCAGCATGAAATGCTCCAAGCGATAACCACCCGCTCTAGGTTTCGCCAGCGCGTCGGGCCACATCCCGGTTAACTTCGCACCCCCTTTTGCGCCACGTCGGTACAAGCCACCCGCAGGTGCTGCTTGACCCATCTCCAAGTGGTGGCCTCAGTTTGGAACACTCCATACCTTAGTTAGGACTTACCCATTAGACTTATGTTTAGTACAGAAGTGTATTGCAACGGATCCCATATACCGGTCCTTATAGTGCCCCGGGTGCTACCGACCAATGCCCTAGCTTGCACCCGGAACCCACCATGCATACACTCTCAACCATAACTCTATCACCAATAGCATTCCAAAGACAAGAATAACAGGGATCATATAGTAGAACTAAGTTGCTACGACTCATTTTTAATCCTATAGCAATCGTGTCAATACATTGGACACTAGATAATAGTATTAATAATATGGTGACAAGGAGTTTAGGCTAGATAACATGGCTTGGGTTGCACAACAAGGTCGGGGGATCCTAATAAATATATTGAAGGGCTTCATTTGGCTAATGCACGTATATCCTATGTGTTTTAGCGATAGTTTAGGAAAACATGGGTTCAATATGCTCAAAAGATTGGTTTGGTGACTTGCCTTGTTCAGCGAAAGGTGACGGGGGAACCTCCGAGTAATATTTCAGCTCCTCGGTGGCGTCGTAGTCTTTTCAACATGAATAATAAACATAACATTCAATAAACAATACAAAATCCACATTATAGGCATATAAGTTTTTGATTTGGTTTGAACTAAGGAAAGTAAAGTTATTAACTTTCTGAAGTTTACCTTAAGAACACTTTGAAAATGAATTTTTAATGAAATAATAGCCTTTCTAAAAGGGATAATAATGTAAACTAATGTATTTTAAATTTTCTAACTAATTTAAAATAAGAGGTTCAGTGTAAACCTAGTGGTTTTATTACACTAACATGAAAAGAATGAAAGATATTTTTTTCTAAAATTGAAATGATCCAATTGGTAATTTACCCTAAAATGTATTTGAATATATTATTAAACAAAAATAAAATACTCAATATAAACCTACTATTTCTATTGCATTAACATGTAGAGAATAAAATTATAAATTTTCTAGAATTGAAATGGTAATTTTTGGAGTTAAAATGCGCCAGATATGAATTTTATAAGTTTAAAATTATTTCTAGAAATTAATTTAAATCTAAATGCAGGCGTTGGTCCACGGTGAACCGGGTTCACCGTGAACCCGCGCACTGTGCGCGTGCGCCGGATCAAGATCCACCGTTGGATCGCGATTGGGCGGCCACGGGCGAGGCGAGGGAGTTAAGTTGACGTGGATGGCTAGGATTAAAACATCGAACTGGTACGCGATGGAGGGTCCTGATCCATCGAGGGTTTTAAAAACTAATGGACACACGAGATCGCACCGTACCGCTTCGCTCGGATCTGACGGCGTGGATTAAACCGAAGGATCGATTTAATCTCGGCCGACGGATCACGATCGCGTGGTCGGGGACGAATCCGACACGGCACGGGTATTTTACCCGCGCCGGTCGTCTTCTCCGGTGACGGCGAACGGGCCAGGGGCCACGGCGAGCGGTGGCGGCCGGATCTAAGGGCTAAAATGGACGGAGGGGACTACGAGAATCACGAGGGTACCTTAGGCGAGGCGAGAGGTCGTCGGAGCATGGCCGACGACGAGCGGGGGCGGCGAAGGAGTTCTGGTCCTCGTCGGCGATGGTGCTCCGGCAGGGTTCGTCGACGTCGAAGTGGTGGCCGAGGTCGGGGAGGTCATGATGGTTACAGTGGTGCGGTCGCCGAGGAGGAAGGTGGGCTTCGGCGACGTCGAGCGACGGCTGGAGTGAGGGCGGCGGAGCGGCATTAAAGTGAGCGTCAATGGCGTTCGGTTCAGTTCCAGTGCAATTGCTAGCGAGGGGTGGATGCGGGGTACCAGGGGGGCTTAAATAGGGTCACCGGCGGGGGCAGGGGGCGCAATTGAGGGAGGCCGAGAATAAAAGCGCTTCAACGCCGACGAGCCTCTTTCCATGCATGCGGACAACGGTTCCGGGGCGATGACACGGTGGAGTAATGGGGGATGCGGTCGGCGAGACGTGGGGAATTCAATGTTGGCGACGGATTAAAGGGAGGGGGCCGGCGGGGGCGGATCCGAGGAGGGGTTAAGGCTTCGGCCGACGAGGGGGGATTTGGGGGCGGATCCTGCGGGGAAGACGGATCTGACAGGTGGGGGCCACCGGGCAGTGGGCGTGGGCGCAACGACGGGCGGGGCTGATGGGTGGGGTTGGGTCCGGCTAAGAGTGGGGGTGGCGCCGATAGGTGGGGCCGAGGCGTCGGCCGCGCGCGCGAATAGAGAGGGGCTCACTGACAAGCGGGGCCCGAGTGTCAGTACGGGGCGCAGGGAGTGAGTGGGCTGGGCCGGCCGGTGGAGGGAGAAGAGGGGGAAGGGGCCCTTTACTGTTTAAAATGTTTTCCGAATAAATTTAATTACTAAAATTGATTTAAAATATTTGGGCTACTTCCAAGGGTGATAAAAATTTGTAAAAATTCTCAAAAATATACCTTGGCCTAGGGATCATATACAAAATTTTCTAGCCTCTGGTTTGGTCATTTCACCTAGGTTCTAGTTCAAATAATCTAAGAAGGGCATTAAAGGTATTTCCAAATTAATTAATTCCAAAAAAACATATTAAATGGTATTTTTATTTCTTTGAAAATTTGGGGTGTTACAGTGGAGTCGTGGGAGGTCGAACGCGGGAGCTCAGAGCCGGCGACGGAGCCATGCGAGGTCGGGCGGAGGGGCTTGGGGTCGGCGACGGAGCCCCGTGAGGATGACGACGGAGGGGTGCGAGGCCCACAACAGAGGGTATAGGGCCAGCAGCTCTAGAGCTCAGGTTCGACCAAGCAAAAATACACGAAAGATTCTCCTGTGTAGTGAGCACGCCCATTGAAACATTTCTAGCTACGTCTCTAATGGTGGTGGATAGAGATGGCAATCGGATCTGACGGGTAGTGCATACCCGCACCCGTACCCGTTTACCCGACGGGTAAAAACTCGTGCCCATACTTGTTACCCGTGAGCGTCGTATACCCGCGGGTATACCCGTTTACCCGTGAAATAGATTAATGAGGTAGCTATGTAGAGAAGGAAGGGCAGGTCACAGGCGCCATTGGGTCAAGGCTAGGGCTAGCATGCTGTTGGGTCGGGGGCGACATCGAGGATGGCCGGAGGGCGCAATCACGGCGGGGACGGAGCAGTACATGGCGGCAGCAGAGGGTAGCGCCCTCTCAGGCGCGCGTTAGGGCCAACGCGAGCCAGCACGCGACGGGGCTAGCTCGGACATGCACACAGTGGCACGCAACAGTCCCGGCTACGGTGGCACACACTGGGGATGGCGAGGGGCAGCCGCTGACGAGGTGAGTAGATGGGGTGGGAGCGGTGCAAGGTGAAGGAGAGGAGTTAGATCTGGAAGAGAAGAGGGGAGAGAGGGTGGAGTGGAGTCGTGGAAGACAGTTAGGTGAGAGGGAGAGAAAGGGTGGGGTGGAGGAAAATGAGAGGATATATTAGGGTTTTGTATATATAAACGGGTAAACGGGTATAGGTAGTGACTACCCATACCATACCCATTTACTCATCGATTATAAAATTAGAAACAAAGCTGACTCTATTCAGGTTTTTACCCGCGGGTAATCGGGCATAATTGTCACCCCTAGTGGTGGATCAATCATTCTGTTACATATCTTCTGTTAGGCATCTCAGAAGTTGGCCTCCATTCTGTAGTTGGAATCCCTATCATACATCTCTAGCTTTGTTGGTTTTTTGTCATGTTACTTATCTGTTTTTTCTTAGCTGTAACTTACCTCTACTATATTCTGGCTTTCTATGGAAGCTCAGGTATATTGATACTGAGGTACTGTTAAATAATCAACTCCTACCATGCATTTATGTGTGTTTTGCCTGTATACCTCTCACCAGTCACCATGTTTGTGTACTTGTTCTTCTGAATGTTAACTCTTTTCTCTTGTCCAACAACTTGAGCTTATAGTGCCCCTGATGGAAACTGACAGAAACAAGTCTGATCAAATTGACAGAAACAAGTCTAGTCAAATCTCATTCAGAAGTAAGGACATAACTTATAATAGAATGTTTCTGTATACACATCCAAAGATTATTGTAAATCAAAGCGGATAGTAAAACTGAAAGAAAAAACAAAATTTCACTACAACTTACCACCTTCAGAAATCCCAGTACAGCCCCAATTCCCCAAATCCTCAAGCAATGATCTTCCTGATCCAAGCGAGAATCGAGCTCAAAACTGCATGCAAGTAAAAGGTAAAGGAAATGAAATACCTTTGGAGGTTGAAGCTCTCGCAGTCCTCCCGTTACAACACTATTCATCAGCGATACAAAGGGAGAGAAACGATGCAGTGAGAGAGCGATCAACGGTTTGTCCATCTTGTACCTCGATGAAACTTCCTCCGGTTGCGCTCTCCCCGTGCTAGAGGAGGATGAGCTGGCCCTACGGATGGGGCCATGGATCTCGGCCGCGCTCTCCCTACGCCAAAGGATAATGAGTCGATGTGGCGGATAGGGCGATGGAGGGAGATCGGCGATGTGCGCACGATGGATGGAGACCGACAAACAGGCGACGGATCGAGCCCGGCAAGGAGCAACGGCGGCAATCGATGGGATGGTTAGAACTTAGAAGTCAATCTACACTAAAGATTTTAGTCCGGAAATATGGTTCCCAGTATTCACCCACGCCATTCATGCCATAGCAGGAACATGGATTACCATGCGGGCAAATTCTGAATTTTCTCTTCTACAAATGAAACTGATATAAAAACAGACGTTGACATTGTTTATATGTTTGGATATTTATGAATGGACCATAAGCTGTCTGACTTTCTGGCCAAACTGAATTTAAGCTCCAAATGTATCAGAATACCAACATAACCACATAATCTTAATCCATAATTTCATCAAGTCATACTTTGATTTTTTTTCTCCAATATTCACTACCATGGCATAATGTATCGCCCGAATTTAATAAAACCTAGACTTTATTGAAATTCTAGGTAAAATCAATAATCCCAAGATGTTCATCACACGACATCGAACGTATGACAATCATTTGTGGATCGCAAACCACATTATTACACAAGTGTTAATATAAAAGAAACTAATAAAATAATAATCCAGATGAACATCTTCTCTAGGGTCGCTTCCTTGACTAGGTTGCTACTTTAGACCGTCCTCGTCATAGTACGCCGTCTCTGAAATGGGTTTTTCACTGGGTATGAGTACAAAAGTACTCAACAAGCCACAGAGAAATACAGTAATAATGCGGGAAAATAACAAGGGAAAGTAATGGTTTAAAGTGCGGAAAAATACATTTTTATGTTGAAGTAGTTAATGTGAGTCAGGTTTAATTATACAGAATAATTAAATAATGGATGATGCAATATCTTCTAACTCGAGGAGTATAGTCATCCCTCCTTGCTCAACAGTCCTTACATGACCAATTAACATGCAACACTTATCAAACATGTACTAACTGTGGGATGTCACACAACCCGCCCTTGACTGTGGGCTCGGCTTTTCGAAAAGATTTAGACTCTGATCAGAGGTATACCACTGTATCCACAAGGCACTCGTTCCCGCACACCGCGGTGTGTCCAGATGACCCAAGTCACAGGAACTTATGCCGAAACCGTTAGCATGAAGCGCTCCAATCCAATGACACACATTATAGGTTTCACCAGCGCGCCGGCGCACTGGACCAACGTCGCGCCCCCTTTTGTGCCACATGGTACAAGTCACCCGCAGGTGCTACTTGACCCTCTCCACATAATGCCTCGAGTTGGAACGTACCATACCTCCAGTTATGACTTACCCACTAGACTTGTGGTTGGTACGAAAATGTATTGCAACGGATCCGGCAGACCGATCCTTATAGTGCCCCGGGTGCGACTAACTAATGCCCTCGCTTGCACCCGGAGGCCAGAACCCACCATGCTAACACACTTAGCCAATTCCAAGATCAACAGAATACCAATGGTGAGAGAAATATGGGGATCATATATCAGAATCTAAGTATCTACGACTCGTTTTTAATCCTATAGCAGTCGTGTCGATACATTGGACACTTCTAATATTATGAAGTATACTGGTGCTAAGGAATTCAGGCTCGATAGCATGGCTTGGGTTTGCACATCAAGGTCGGGGATCTGATAAATATAATGTAATGCTCTTTATTTGACTAATGCAAATATAACCTATGAGTTTTAGCGATATTTAATTAAAAATTGGTTTTAATATGCTAAAAAATGGGGTTGGTGACTTGCCTTGCTCAACAAATGATGAAGGTGGAATCTCGGGAAAAAACTCGGGCTCCTCGACGAATTCGTATTCTTCTAGGTATGTAAAATGAGAAGAATAAATAATTAAAAACAATAGATCAAACAGTACAATCATACAAATTTTATTGGCTGAACATGTAGAGAATAAAAAGATAAACTTTCTGAAATTTGAATGGCCAAATTTAGAGTTAATTCAAAGAAGTTATGAATTTTGAAAGTTTAAAACAATTTCTAGGACTTTATTTTAATTCCAATTAAAACCATATAAAATTTCAGTACAAACATATGAATTTTATTAAATAGACATGAAGATAATAAAAAAGACAAGTTTTCTGAAATTGGAATGGTAATTTTTAGAGTTAATTCCAAGTTAAAAATGATTTCTCCAATTTTATTTTAAATTCCAATTAAGACAATATGAAATGTTCAGTGTAAACATATAATTTTTTCTGAATGAACATGAATAGAATAAAAAGATAAACTCTCTAAAATTTGAATGACCAAATTTTGGAGTTAATTTAAGAAAGTAATGAATTTTAAAGTTTAAAACCATTTCTGGAATTTATTTTAAATCCTAATTCAGTGTCTCGTCCACGGTGGACTGGGTTCATGGCACTATGCTCTGAGCCGGTGGATTTTAAATGAAAATGGACGGTTGAGATCACCTGATATCCCTTTGATCTAGATGGACGACAGAGATTAAATCCCGATTACGAATTAATCTCTTCCGCCCGATCAAGATCATGCAGTCGATATGGGATCCGGCACGACACGGGGTTTTTACCCCTGCCGGTCGTCTTCTCCAGCGACGGCCGAGGGTGGCGGCAACCACAACGGCGACGGTGATGACTGACGGTCGGATTCAAGGATGGAAATGGAAATAGGAGAGAACCACGAACACGGGGTACCGAAGATGAGGCTGAGGAGCCATGCTGAATAGCGTGGGCCTCATGGCTCCAGAAGTGATGAGTCATTGTCAACGATAGTCAAAGAGGACGGAAGAAGATGAGATCTGCTGTTTCATGGGCCGCATGTGACTCAGGTACACGGGCAGCGAGCGACTGTCGGGCAGAGGAGGCTGCGAAGTCGGGCTGGCCCAATCTGGGTGCATGGGCCAGAAGCAGTAGAAGACTCACTGGGCTGTTGACCAGGACTGACTCAGGTACACGGGCGGTGAGCGATTGCCGGGCTGAGAGAGCTGCGGAGTCGGGCCGGCCCAATCCGGGTACCTGGTGCAAAGCCGGTGGAGGCTTTGTCAGTTTCGGCGTAAAACTGACAACCGTTGATTCTGTATCCGACTGTCCAGAAGAGAAGCCGTAGTCACTACGAAAAACTTAGCTTCCGGATATGTCATCTGTAACTCTAGGCCCACAGTCAGTCAGTTGTGTCTGTAAAAATTCCTAAGGGCAGTAGAGTCTTTTCCTTTATTTTTTGAGTCTGTAAAAACCCTAAGGGGCTGGTAGAATATTCCTAGTGTTGGGCTGCCTATAAATAGGACCCCAATCCCTAGGGTTTGGACTACCCCTTTGTGCTGAAATCAAATCCACTCTATTGGGTCACTTTTTGTCTCTTGCTTTGTCTCTCTCCTCTTTACTCCTGTTTGCGCCGCCAGGAAGATTTACTCTTGTTGTTGTTCTGCATTTATTGTTCAGTGAAGTTTCTAGTCACAAACCGTGTGCAGCAACATCTGAGTTTTTATTTGCTTCATTTCTCTTACACATCAACTGTTTCCTTTGATTTTGAGGCTTCGGAAGCTTCTCTGTTGCTTGTGTTCTTCGTGAGTAGTAGTACTAGTTCTTGCTGTTGCAAGTAGTACTACTACTGTTGCTACAGCTCACTGTGGCAGCTTTTCACCTTCTCTGCACTGCTTTTTGATCGAAGCTGACAGGTTCCAGAACCTTTTCTGGCTGTTTCTGGCGAAGCTACCTTCTCTGTTCGAAGCCCCCTCAGCTCCGTGAGGCAGGCTTCGATCTAACATCTTCAAAGCCTTCGCTCAAACTGCGAACTTCGTTTTTGTGTTTGAGTTGCTAGCTTCGAGGTTCTTTCAGAATGGACAGCATCGCATACTTCGAACAAACATACTCCGAATCTAGCTGTTCGAAGAGCACACTTCAATAGGCTTCGAAGTTGGGTTCGAAGCTTATCTTTTCTGATAGACCTCGTTTTGATTTCCTTGTGGCGTGTCAACCTTCGGTTCTCCTTCCGAAGCTTTCCCTGTTCGAAGATAGTGTGTAGGCTTCGGACTTGATTTTCTGTCGTGTGACAGACTTCGCTTCTTTGTTCGAAGGTTGTCCCTTTGTGTGTTGTGTTCGAAGCTTTCTGTTCGAAGGTTTTGCTTCAAAGCTTTCGGTTCAAAGTTGTGTTCGAAGTTTTGTCTTCTAAGTGCATACTTCGAAGCAGGCTCCGACTCTGTCACTTTGCTCCGAAGCTCTTGGTTCGAAGCTGTGTTTCGAAGCCTTGACTTTGAAGTACATACTTCAAACCAGGCTCCGGCTTTGTCATACTTCGCTCCGAAGTACACTTCGCAACTTGCCACTTCGAACTAGGCTAGACCGTGTCACCTTCGGCATCTCGGACAGACTCCGTCACCAACCTTCGAAGCAGACCTCGACGTGCGAAGGGGGCTTCGCCAAGTTCCGAACTGGAGACAAATTTGGACAGTAACTTCTCTTTTCATCTTATACATTCTTAGATCATTTCATAGAGAAGTTTAGGCCTATTACACCTTGTTCATCTGCCTAGTTGCACTACTTTAGTATTACACTGTTTATCATCAGTTGCTTCTAAGTTAGAAACCTTTAGACTTAGGCCTTCTGTTTATTTTCTGTTGCGTAGTCTTTTGAGGTGCGTTGGGTATTGGGATCAGGCCATTGATTCGAAAGAATTTTTTAAGGCGCCCATTCACCCCCCTCTGGTCGCTACTTTCGGTCCTACAAGTGGTATCAGAGCAAGGTTAGGGTTTTTCAATACCTTAACCGGTTCTAAACCCCAGTAGTGACCATGACGTCTCCTGGCAAAGTCCCATCCTTGGAAGCCTATGGCTATAATTATTGGAAGACTCGCATGCGAGCCTATCTCATGAGCCAGGGTTCGGACATATGGGACATTTGCGTTCACACCACGTTTGTTATTTTGCCAGTTACTGAGCAAGGTACAGCTGGTATCATTGCTCAGCATCTGAGCAACAGTAAGGTTGTGAACATTTTGTTTTCTGGTTTAGGTCCCACTGAATTTGAGCGTGTGAGTCATCTCTCCACTACGAGAGAGATCTGGGCTACCCTCAAGGCACACCATGAGGGAACAGCACAGGTCAAGGCTCGGCTCTATCAGACCTACCGGCGTGAATATGAGAATTTCACACAGAAGCCGGGTGAATCTGTTGAGGCTTTGTTTGGTCGCTTTCAGTCGATCATTAACAAGCTTCGGGACAACAAGGCTGAGGGTGCTCAGCTAGTCTCAGATCACGAGCAGGCGCTCAAGGTTCTCCATACCTTGGACCCAAAGATCTGGGAGATCAAGGTATCCTCTATCGTTGAGAGCACTTCTTACGATACCTTGACCATTTCTGAGTTGTTTAGCAAGCTGAAGGCCACTGAGGTAGATATCCAGTTGAGATCAAATCTCACTGGTTCTGGATCAAAATCCCTGGCCCTTGCTACACCTTCTGTTGATCCCTCTGCTGTGAGCTGTGCTGGTTCTCTTTGATGTCTATCACTGAGGACCAGCTTGAGTTGTTGGGAGATGATGATTTGTGTCTCTTTAACAACCGGGTGCATCGTGTCTATGATAAGAGAATGTTCAAAAGACACGGCACAAAATCCGGATGCTTTGAATGTGGTGATCCAGGACACTTCATCGCCGACTGCCCCAAGCGCAGTGGATACAAGAAGGGCACCGGCAGCAGCTTCCACGACTCTGGCAAGCATGAGAGCCCCTCCTTCAACAAGGGCAAGCCGAAGACTCGTTTCTTCAAGAAGGCCCTGAAGGACTACCGGCGAGAGAACAAGAAGCGCGACAAGGCCTTCTTCGCAGAGATGGAAAAAAGCTACTCCAAGCAATCCACGTCCTCTTCCTCTTCATCGAGCTCAAGCGATAAGGAGATCGCCATCAGGAAGGGGAAGGACAAGGATGATCTGGCGGGCCTCTGCTTCATGGCTTTCGGGGACAAGCCGAAGAGCCGCTCACACCAGCGCCGAAGATCTCGCAAGAGCTTCTACTCAATGGCTCTTGGGGATAGAGAAGAAAAGAGCTCCTCCGACGACTCCGACGACGACGACGACAATAAGGTATCATCCTATGAGCGCGAAATAGTTGATTTACTTGAGAGCAATCGTCAGGAGTTGAGATATCGGGAAAAACTGCTTAGGGGGGCTAAGAAAAGGATAGACGCGTTAGAAAGTGAGCTTGCCGTAGCCAATGGTAGAATTGAGAGTCTATCTTCTTCCCCTTGCTTGGGTGATAGCAGTGAGTGCCCGAAGTGTGAGGTGCTTCTGTGTGACCTGTCGACTTTGAAGTCCAGGTACACAGAAAGGGTTGATGAGAGGGACGCTTTGGCCACTGAGCTTGAAAGCGCTCAGCTGGAGCTGAAAGATGCTCAAGCCACTGTCGTCGCACCCTGTGTTGATTGCCCATCTCATCTAGCTGCCTTAGCTGAGCTGAAATCCAAGGGTAATGAACATTTGGGTGACTTGGAGAGGTTGAGAGCTGAGCTTGCCCAGACTAGGCTAGAGCTTGAGACACTGTCAGTTCCACCCACTGTTTGTGAGAACTGCCTGTCTCTTAGAATGGAATTAATTAAGCTGAAAGCCGAGAAGTCTGTCCAAGTAGAGAGTGAGTGTGAGACCTGCTTGTCTCAGGTGGAGGTTCTAGCTTCCTTGAGAGAGGAGCTAGCAGATTCTCAGAATGAGAACTTTTACCTCCGTTCTATCCTGAGTTGGATCAGTGCCAGAGATCCACAACTTGGCATGATGATCCAGTAGTTCAAGAGGCAGGATGGGTTTGGGGTAGGTTACACCTACACCAAGGCTGACTTTGAGAGTGCCATCAGCCGGGCAGTGGAGTGGAGTAAAATGACTCCAGAGCAGAGGTATCCCAAGACTCACTCCACTGAGTCTTCCCAGGCTTGTCAGCCCAAGGATGGAGTGATCCATGAGCCACCTAAAGCTCCACCCAAGAAACCTATCTGGGTTCCAAAGCCCAAAAATCTTCACACTTCTCTTGACTCTCTTCCTGGACCCTCTCAGCCCAAGAAGACCACACCAAACACTACCAAGCCCAAGAATCCCAAACCTCAACCACTTCCCAAGAAGCCCACCTATCATTGTGAGTACTGTCAGAGAGAAGGGCATCTTGCGGAGTTCTGCTTCAGGAGGAAGCGGGTTGAGAGAGCAGAGAGGGCTCGTAGTGATCAGGAGCAGTTCTACCAGCAGGGTGGTAGACTGCGTGTTCCTCGGCGCGGGGAGAGGCTGGAGGCCAGGTCGCGTCGTGTAGGTGGTGGTAGAGGAGACGGCTTTCTTGCCCGTACTCCCGTTGGTGGTGTCCATTCCGGCAGAGTTCCAGACCGTGTTGGCTACGATTCTGGACCTCGTGGCCGCAGGGTTAGGCAGAACTGAGGACCGCGCTTTGAGCCGCATTTTGGTCCGAACTCTTTTGATGGTTTTCGCTTTCCATCTTTTGAGCAGATGGCTCGACACTGGTTTAGCTCGTTTGCTAAACCTGGTGCCGGACCATTTTCTCCCACTTACAGACACTGATTGTGCAGGACCGGGGACTGGAGGATGTTTGGATTATGGACTCAGGATGCTCTCGCCACATGACGGGACATCGCAGATGGTTCTCTAGTCTCACTCCCCCGAGCTCCAAAGAATACATCACATTCGGGAACAGCGGTCAAGGGAAAGTAAGTGGCATAGGCTCAATTAGCATTTCAGATCATTTCTCTTTGAAGAATGTTGCTTTGGTTAAGAATTTGAACTTTAATTTGATCTCTGTTTCGCAACTTCTTGAGGATGGTTTGGAAGTGCGTTTTAAGAAGGGAAATTCTTCTGTGGTTGATTCTAGAGGGTCTTTGGTTTGTCAGATTTTACCCTTCGGTAAAGTTTTTCGAATTGACTTCTCTAGTTCTTTTGGCCCTTCTCGTTGTTTGATTGCTGGATCTTCTTCTGAGCTCTGGAAGTGGCATAGGAGGTTAGGTCATTTGAGTTTTGATCTGCTAGTCAGGTTAAGCTCTATGGACCTCATCCGAGGGTTGCCCAAGCTTAAAATGGAGAAGGATCTAGTTTGTCATCCCTGTCGTCATGGGAAAATGGTTGCCGCTTCTCACTCACCTGTGACTCAAGTGATGACTTCGTATCCAGGCGAGCTTTTACATTTGGACACTGTAGGTCCATCTCGGGTACGCTCAGTCGGTGGGAAGTGGTATGCACTTGTGATTGTTGACGACTTTTCTCGATTCTCGTGGGTTTTCTTTTTGGAGTCTAAGGATGAAACTTTTCAATTTGTCCATGACCTGATTTTGAAGCTGAAGAATGAGAACAATGGTCGGATGCGAGCAATTCGCTCCGACAACGGCTCTGAGTTCAAGAACTCTCAGTTCGTCAGCTTCTGTAGTGATCAGGGTCTGGACCATCAGTTTTCTTCTCCTTACACTCCCCCACAGAACGGCGTTGTGGAACGAAAGAACCGCACGCTAGTTGAGATGGCCAGGACGATGCTCGATGAGCACAGGACTCCTAGGCGTTTTTGGGCTGAAGCCATGAACACGGCTTGCTATCTGGCCAACCGCATTTTTCTGAGAGCTTACCTTAGTAAGACATCATATGAATTGCGGTTTGGCAGACAGCCCAAGGTGAGCCACTTGCGAGCGTTTGGCTGCAAGTGTTTTGTGCTCAAGAAGGGAGGGCATTTGGACAAGTTTGAGTCTCGTTGCTGGGATGGTGTTTTTCTCGGTTATGCATTGCATTCTCGAGGCTTCCGTGTTTGGAACCTCGAATCCCAGCTGCTTGTCGAGACCTGTGAGGTTTCTTTTGATGAGTCCTTGCCTTCTTTGACTCCTTCTTTTGAGCTTTCTGGTGATGATGAGCTCGGAGAGTCCATCTTTGAGGAAGATGAGGATACTCCAGCTGCTGATGAGGGCGGGCCTTCTGCATCCCCCGCAGAGCCCACACCTTCTGAGACTTCGACTGATGATGAGGGCGGACCTCTGATCACTTCTTCCACTTCGATCGAGCCCCCTCAGTTGAGTCCAGAGGTGCCAGCTGCTGACTCCGGTGAGGTGACTTCAGATCACCAGGGAACCCGAGCAGTTCAGCGTGACCATCCCTCAGAGCTCATCATAGGTGATTTGTCTGAGAGGACTTTGTGTTCTTCTGCCTCTCTCGCTGTGTTTGCTGAATCTGCGTTTGTTGCATCTTTTGAGCCCAGAGACATTTCTCATGCTCTTTCTGATTCTAATTGGATTAATGCTATGCAAGAAGAGCTTGAGAATTTTGTCCGCAATCGGGTTTGGACACTAGTTGAGCCGCCACCAGGATGCAACCCCATAGGCACCAAGTGGGTATTCAAGAACAAACAAGGTGAAGATGGGGTTGTGGTGCGCAACAAGGCTCGACTAGTTGCCCAGGGTTATTGCCAGAAGGAAGGTTTTGACTTTGAAGAAACCTTCGCTCCTGTTGCCCGTCTTGAGTCCATTCGTATTCTTCTAGCTTTTGCCGTTTCGAAGGGTTTTAAGCTTTTTCAAATGGATGTTAAGAGTGCTTTTCTGAACGGGTACATTGAAGAGGAGGTTTATGTTAGGCAACCCCCCGGTTTTGAGAACCCTAAGTTTCCTCGACATGTTTTTAAGTTGCATAAAGCTTTATACGGGTTGAAGCAAGCCCCCAGGGCTTGGTATGACCGGTTAAAGCAATTTTTGTTGGGGAAGGGCTTTGTGATGGGTTCTGTGGATAAAACTCTTTTCTTGCTCAGAGATGCTTCAGATTTCTTAGTCGCTCAGATTTATGTGGACGATATTATCTTTGGCGGTACTACTGATTCTCTTGTGTCCAAGTTTTTTGAGCAGATGCACAGTGAGTTTGAGATGAGCCTCATGGGTGAGCTCAAGTACTTCTTAGGGCTCCAGATCAAACAGACCAAGGACGTCACCTTCATCCACCAAGGTAAGTATACTCGTGACATGCTTAAGAAATTTGACTTTGGTGGTGAATTGAAGCCGCAGATGACCCCGATGGGCACTTCTGGGGGTCTGGACAAGGATGAGAACGGTGTCAAGGTCAATGAAAGGGAATTTCGAGGGATGATCGGTTCGCTGTTATACTTAATGGCAACAAGACCGTACATACAGTTCGCCGTGGGACTTTGCGCGCGTTTTCAGTCTTCACCACGCGCGTCTCATCGGCAGGCTGTCAAGCGCATTTTCAGGTATCTCACCTATGCGCCTGATCTTGGTCTTTATTATTCAGCATCATCATCTCTTGAGTTATCTGGCTTTTCGGACGCTGACTTTGGTGGGTGCCGGTTGGATCGCAAGTCGACTTCCGGTACTTGCCAGTTTCTTGGTTCTTCCCTTGTATCTTGGTCTTCTCGAAAGCAATCTGGAGTTGCTCTTTCGACCACAGAGGCTGAGTACGTAGCTGCTGCTAGCTGCTGCTCACAGTTGGTTTGGATGATTTCCACTCTACGAGACTTTGGGTTGTTCTTTCCTACCAGGGTTCCATTGTTTTGCGACAGCACTAGTGCTATTAGTGTAGGGAAAAACCCGTGTCTCCATTCAAAAACCAAACATATTGATGCGCACTTTCACTTCTTGCGGGATCAATATGAGAAAGGTGTCATTGACCTTATTCATGTTGATACCCATCATCAGTTGGCTGACATTTTCACCAAACCCCTAGATCAGGCTACCTTTGAGCATTTACGAGGGGATTTGGGCGTTGTGTATCCTTTTTAGGATATTTTGAGTCAGTTTTTCTTTCTTCTTTACTCCTTTCTTGAGTCTTTTTGTGTGTGTTCATATCATGCATATTCACATATCACACTTTAGAGATGCTTCTGTTATATGATTGAACTGCTTTACTTATTCTAGCTGGTACATGCTTTTGACTACTTGTGATGATCATGCTTTGCTTCAGTTCAAATGATATGTCTGATATCTGTCATATGCATGGCTTTTATGTTTTAAAAGTGAAAAATGATCACCATTGCTTCTGGTTACTAGCAAGCGTAGGCTGAATGTTCTTGCTATCTGTTATATGCCTTGTAGCTAGTTTCTGACTTAGATGCAAATATGCAACTTGGACATCTTTCTGCTTTAAAACATGGATACGTGCTATAAAAATGATGACAAATCAAGAAAAATGAAAATTCCATGCCTTTTTATGCATACCTTGAAAAGATCCAGGTGGGTTTGCTTTGTCGCACTGCACTGTTCTGGACTGCGTACCATAGCACTTTGATATGAACTAGGACAGTGTAATGTATGCCAAGACCAATGTCTTAAGCTTTTGATGGTCCAGTTCTGGCCTAGGCTTGACTTGGTCGGTCAGCATAAGGTTTGACATGCAAATAACCCCTGGCCATAATGAAAAAGGGAAAAGAAAAAGCTTGAAAATTGCAATGATAACAAGTTTGCTGAAGCACTTTGTTTTTGGACAATGCTTATCTTGGTAGATATCAGTTAGCTTTTACATCTCATGCTTTACCTCGCTTGTCTATTGGAACATGTGGTGATGCTTTTGTTTGCAAAAACTGAAAAATGCGTGCTAAATGACTTCCTTTAGATATCATCTGCTGCACTGATCGTGTCATGTCTCTTAGACAGTATGTCGTTTGCTATACTTGTTAGATGTTGTAATTGCAGTCACTCATATCTGAGAAGCATGCTTTCTACACTCCACCTGCACCCCAGTTGCATTCACTGCATATTTTGAGGGGGAGTTGCATTTCAGGGGGAGTCTGTGTCTCTTTTGAGTGCTTGATGAGTTCACTTGTCAACAAGGGGGAGAAAATTTGGGATCAGAGTTTAAGGGGGAGTTCTTACTCTGTCGATATCCTTGTTGTTCTGAAATCGCACTCATTTTGAGCTTTTTTTTGTGTTGGTTAACCATAATGACCGCTTCTTGCTTTTGTTCGGTTTTTGGTCATTAGGGTTAAACTTTTACCTTATTTTTCTTCTTCTTTGTTTTCTTGTATTTTGTTCTCGTGTTTCCACATTTGTTCACAGGTGCTGAAGAGCCGAGAAAAGAGGAGTGTTGACAATGCACTCATCAAGGGGGAGATTGAGGAGCCATGCTGAATAGCGTGGGCCTCATGGCTCCAGAAGTGATGAGTCATTGTCAACGATAGTCAAAGAGGACGGAAAAAGATGAGATCTGCTGTTTCATGGGCCGCATGTGACTCAGGTACACGGGCAGCGAGCGACTGTCGGGCAGAGGAGGCTGCGAAGTCGGGCTGGCCCAATCCGGGTGCATGGGCCAGAAGCAGTAGAAGACCCACTGGGCTGTTGACCAGGACTGACTCAGGTACACGGGCGGTGAGCGATTGCCGGGCTGAGAGAGCTGCGGAGTCGGGCCGGCCCAATCCAGGTACCTGGTGCAAAGCCGGTGGAGGCTTTGTCAGTTTCGGCGTAAAACTGACAACCGTTGATTCTGTATCCGACTGTCCAGAAGAGAAGCCGTAGTCGCTACGAAAAACTTAGCTTCCGGATATGTCATCTGTAACTCTAGGCCCACAGTCAGTCAGTTGTGTCTGTAAAAATTCCTAAGGGCAGTAGAGTCTTTTCCTTTATTTTTTGAGTCTGTAAAAACCCTAAGGGGCTGGTAGAATATTCCTAGTGTTGGGCTGCCTATAAATAGGACCCCAATCCCTAGGGTTTGGACTACCCCTTTGTGCTGAAATCAAATCCACTCTATTGGGTCACTTTTTGTCTCTTGCTTTGTCTCTCTCCTCTTTACTCCTGTTTGCGCCGCCAGGAAGATTTACTCTTGTTGTTGTTCTGCATTTATTGTTCAGTGAAGTTTCTAGTCACAAACCGTGTGCAGCAACATCTGAGTTTTTATTTGCTTCATTTCTCTTACACAGCAACTGTTTCCTTTGATTTTGAGGCTTCGGAAGCTTCTCTGTTGCTTGTGTTCTTCGTGAGTAGTAGTACTAGTTCTTGCTATTGCAAGTAGTACTACTACTGTTGCTACAGCTCACTGTGGCAGCTTTTCACCTTCTCTGCACTGCTTTTTGATCGAAGCTGACAGGTTCCAGAACCTTTTCTGGCTGTTTCTGGCGAAGCTACCTTCTCTGTTCGAAGCCCCCTCAGCTCCATGAGGCAGGCTTCGATCTAACATCTTCAAAGCCTTCGCTCAAACTGCGAACTTCGTTTTTGTGTCTGAGTTGCTAGCTTCGAGGTTCTTTCAGAATGGACAGCATCGCATACTTCGAACAAACATACTCCGAATCTAGCTGTTCGAAGAGCACACTTCAATAGGCTTCGAAGTTGGGTTCGAAGCTTATCTTTTCTGATAGACCTCGTTTTGATTTCCTTGTGGCGTGTCAACCTTCGGTTCTCCTTCCGAAGCTTTCCCTGTTCGAAGATAGTGTGTAGGCTTCGGACTTGATTTTCTGTCGTGTGACAGACTTCGCTTCTTTGTTCGAAGGTTGTCCCTTTGTGTGTTGTGTTCGAAGCTTTCTGTTCGAAGGTTTTGCTTCGAAGCTTTCGGTTCAAAGTTGTGTTCGAAGTTTTGTCTTCGAAGTACACACTTCGAAGCAGGCTCCGACTCTGTCACTTTGCTCCGAAGCTCTTGGTTCGAAGCTGTGTTTCGAGGCCTTGACTTCGAAGTACATACTTCGAACCAGGCTCCGGCTTTGTCATACTTCGCTCCGAAGTACACTTCGCAACTTGCCACTTCGAACTAGGCTAGACCGTGTCACCTTCGGCATCTCGGACAGACTCCGTCACCAACCTCCGAAGCAGACCTCGACGTGCGAAGGGGGCTTCGCCAAGTTCCGAACTGGAGACAAATTTGGACAGTAACTTCTCTTTTCATCTTATACATTCTTAGATCATTTCATAGAGAAGTTTAGGCCTGTTACACCTTGTTCATCTGCCTAGTTGCACTACTTTAGTATTACACTGTTTATCATCAGTTGCTTCTAGGTTAGAAACCTTTAGACTTAGGCCTTCTATTTATTTTCTGATGCGTAGTCTTTTGAGGTGCGTTGGGTATTGGGATCAGGCCATTGATTCGAAAGAATTTTTTAAGGCGCCCATTCACCCCCCCTCTGGTCGCTACTTTCGGTCCTACAGAGGCTCGGGTTCGACGGGTTGAGGCCAGCGACGAGTGAGGCGGTGGTGTAGCTTCGGGTGCTCGTCGGCGATGGTGTTCTAGTGGCGATGAGGCTGGATGGAGTGGTGGCCAGGGTCGGGGAGGCGACGGTGGTCATGGAGGTGTCGTCGATAATGGCGGAGACGGACTCTGGCGACGGCGATCGGCGGACGGAGGTGGAACAGGAGAGCGGCACGAAAATGAGCAATGCGAGCGCTCTATTCTGGCTAAGAGGGGGCAGGAGTGGCGTGGCTAGATGCGGTGCTCATGGGGACTTTTTATAGTGCATCGACGGCGAGGGGAGGGGCCGAGGCACCGTGAATGTCGAGAAGGGGTGTTACTCCGGCGAGGTTGATTACAGCGATTAAGTGGATTAAACGTGGGGGAATCCGAGGGGAAACATGCGGGGGATTACGGCGATTAACTCCCAGGCGTTAATCGGAGCTTGGGCCCACGACGGAGGTGAATCCAAGGCGAAGGATTTGGCCGGAGTTCTCAGGGCGGCGGTGATGCGAGGAAGACGAACCTAACAGGAGGGGTCCATCGGTCAGTGAGTGTGCGGGTTAACGGTCGGCGCCGATAGGTGAGCCAGGGAGCTTTGCGCATAGAGAGGAGAGGGGGTTGACAGGTGGGCCATGGCTCAGGCGTGAGGCGGAGCGCGTCGATAGGTGGAGTCCATCTATCAGTGAGGGGCTGCGGGGGAAACAGGATGGGCCGGCTCGAGAGAGAGAAAGGAAGGGGACGACCCACTACTGTTTAAATTCATTTGTGAATAAAAATAATTTCTGAAAATAGTTTAAAAATTATGAGCTACTTGCAAAGGTTCTAAAAATCTATAAAAATTCTCGAAAACATATCTTGGTCTTAAGATCATAAATATAATTTTCTCAGACCATGACTAGAGTTATTTCTCTCGATTTTATTTATTTGGACCTTTTTAGCTTTAAAGAAAATCAAAATAATCCTTTTTCTGGAAATTCATTATTTCAGGATTTATTTTTACCTTTTCAAAAATTAGGGGTGCTACACACAAACTCTCCAAAAGATGTATATATCCAAATAAGGCAGAAATAAGTCTATGGCATGTGTTTGCCTAAAAAGAAGAAATGCTCTATCACTACATACAAGCAAAGTAACAAAACTCCATTACTTGAGAAAATTCAATTGATTAGCACAGTTAAACAAATCCAAAATTAGAACATTCGATTTCACACTCACATACATTAAGTACTACTCTTATATTGCCGATTAACCCAAACAATCACTGAAAACCTGATTACAGATAAAATAGTCATACAAACCGTAAAATGCAGAGAAAAACAAAGCAAGAGAGACGCCAGAAGCAGCTGGAACCAAACCTGAGATGGGTAGCTGATGTACTTGAGCACCTCGATCCCCATGGTTGGGCTGATGGTGTTGTTGATGCTGACACCCCAGTATTTCTGAAGGGGCGTGTGGCCCGTAGAGTTGCCACTACTTCACCACAGCTTAATCACTGAGCGAGCAAATTGAAGTCGCAAACCCTTCACATGATCCACAACCACATGTGTTATGAAGCTATCTCAAGCATCATTTGTAACAAGATAAGAGAAGCATCACTCATGGATAATCTCATAGCTGATCACCAGAGATCCCACATTGCTTGTATGGACATACAATTATCGCAAGCACGTTATGTAGTAAGGTTTGCTTAGCAATTTGGCAATGGTGGCAGAGGGCAGTAGTGCCATACTGTGTGTATCTCACCGGGGAGTCAGGAGTAGAGGGGTCGCTTGGTCCAAGCATTGGACACGTGGTCGTTCTCGCAGACGTAGGCGTGGATGACGAGGTCATCGTCGTTGTGGTAGCCGTAGAAGTTGCGGAGGCAGGAGGCAAAGTAGAGGTCTCAGGCCTCGTTGCAGCCGCAGAAGGCGCGGTTGACGGCGACGGTGGGGCGGCGGGTGTCTTGGAGCGCGCACTACACCTAGGACCGAGCGAAGTTGTGGAACACGCCGCGGAAGACCATGCACTTGCAGCGCTCCTCCGCGTGCACGCACCCAGGCCAGTCGCATATGTACAGCTAGAGCATGTCGCCATGGAAGCGGCTAGCGAGGAGCATGTTCCCCTGCTCGCAGCTCAACGTCCATGACCCTAACGCCAGGTGCGCACCAACCTTGCCCAGCCATCGGCGCAGACACCGCCTGTTCCCAAACATCACACCGCGTCGGACAACATTTTTCGTGGCGTCCTCCCCCTCGTCCTCCATGGTGGGAGTGGGGGCGGGGGGCGGTATCTACCCCTAGAAGGAGTTGTCGTAGGCCACGTCAAGGTAATGGTCATCGTAGAACGACCACGTGGCACCGGGGTCGACGCCCGTTGGGTTACTAGGCCCAGGCGACGAGGTTTTCGACGCACCATGGGCACAACCGGCCGTGGTGGCCGGTGCTCTATGGGGTGGTTCAGGCGCCGAGGTAGCAGTGGATGCGTGGTCGAGGGAGGACGACCAAGGGGATGGGGCAAAGACGGAGAAGTTGGGGCCGATGTCGAGCTTGAGGCCGAAGTCGTTGAAGGGCTCAAGGAGAACACCAGCGTGGAGGAGCCCCACATGCCCGGAGCTCCCCGCCGGTCGGAGCCCCTCCCCCCCCCCCCCACCTAGAGCCCTGCCGCTCGGAGTCCTAGCTGCTCGGAGCCCCACCGCCCAGAGGCACTCATCGGGTACATGCTGCTGACGCCCTTCTTTGGCTGGTGGTGAACCCATTTGGCACGGAGCCCCACCACCCAGAGCCCCACCGTCCGGAGCCCTACGCAGGCCCACCTCCCTCGCCTCGGAGCCCTCTGCACGCCCACCCCGCCGCTGCCGAGGCTGACCTCCCCCGTACTCAGAGCCCTCTGCACGCCCACCCCTCCGCCGCTGAGGCCGGCCTCTCCCACCATGGAGCCCTTCGCACCACCTCCCCCGGTCTAGAGCCATCTGCCCGACGCCGCCAAGGCCGGCGTCCCCTACCCCAAAGACCTTCACACGCTGGCCTCCCCTCACCCGAAGCCATGTCTCGGAGCCCTACCTTAGAGCCCTCCGCACGACTACTTCGTCATCACCGAGGCTGGCATCTCCTGTCCCGAAGCCCTCCGTACGCCCACCTCCCTCGCCTCAGAGCCCTCCGCACTCTCACCCCACCACCGCCGAGGCCAACCTCCCCCGCAGCAGAGCCCTCCGAGGCCGGCCTCCCCGTCCCGAAGCCTTCCGCACGTACGCCCACCTCGCCGCTGTCAAGACAAGCCTCCCCCACCCTAGAACTCTTCACACACCGGCCTCCCCTCACCCGGAGCCATGTCTCGAAGCCCTCCCTAAGTACACGGTGCGATTTTAATCAATATGACAAAAAACAACATTTCAACATTTGGAGGGGCGAACAAAAATTGGATGCAAAAGTTTTTGAAGGTTAAACATAAACCTGATGATGCAAAAGTTTTCTTAGGGAAACAAAAACTTGATGGTGATATCCAAGGTGGTAAACTCAGGAAACAAAAGTTGGATGAATCTTCTAATTCCACTCTTCCCAAAGAATATGATACTTAGACTATTCACAATGGGGGTTTCATGGGGTGTTTCATGATATTAATTATCATGCCACATCAGATTTTTTGCTGATATGGCATTCAATTAATGAGAAAAGAGAAGGAAGTAGTGTCATCACCATGACATGATGCTAACCCGTTTCCAAGACGGATGAAATTAAATGAAACACCCATTGAGAGCCAAATTGTTTCATCAGAGCGGGGGTATTTCATGAGAGCTAGTTGCATTTAATTACACTAGTTAGCCTAGGTAATAGTAAAATGAAACTCTACACTGAGAGAGAGTATTTCATTCAGTTGTAAAGCTGATGTGACATTCTATGAAACAGTGTTATGAAACCCACCATTGTGAATAGCCTTATGATGCTGAACATAAAGAGAAAGATGATGATGATTTTGAGGTAGATTTGGAGGAAGGATCTGAGGAGGATATGTTATCTAACATTCCTGCACATTACTTCCAATTGGATGGGTGCAAAAATGTTAAATCTGGTGGTGGTATTATGTCTGATGCTCTGGTGATTACTGATGTTCAGCACTTGTCAAATTACTGTGATCCAAAACTTTGAAAAACTTTGTATGTCTGAGGGAGTCACTCAGGATGGGGAAGGGGGTATGTTAATGTTATCTTCTACTCAGATGGGAGATGTTTGCTTTCACCCAAAGGATGATTTGATAGATTCTGTAGAGTTTGAATCTTGGCACAATGCAATTATTCCGGCTGATGAGTTTGCATTGGGGGAAATTACTCATGTTTTGGAAGAACCTACTAGTTTAGAACATCCAGATGCTTGTGGGATAGATTGTGGGATGTCTGCAGATCAAGTAGATCATAAGGAGGAAGAAGAAATCTCCTCCCATCACTCTTCGACAGAGTGCACGTATCAAGAGGGATGGGGTTCCTATTGCTGTGAAAGCTAAACTAAGGATTGATTACAAAGATGACACTTCAGGTACGTCCAGATTTACCATTATGCAAAATATTGAAACTGCGCATTTATGTACTGTGGCATCTGATGCTGGGGTGTTGTTGGGGGAGTCTAAGAATGAAATAGATCAACACATCTCTTTGATAAAAGCCAAAGAATTAGCCCAATCACTAGTTTGTCTAGCTAAAAATGGTAAATGTGAAGAGTATCAGACTATCGCTGATTCTAATCCTATAGGTGAGTTGGGAAATGTTTCTGTTGAGAATATGCAGGAAGAACCGGAGAGGCTTTGTGGGGTTACTGAAATCTCTTTATTACGAAAGCCTTATTTTAGAACATTAGGGGTCTTGGGAATAAGGGTAGGAGAAGGCAATTTGTTGAGCTTGTGTGCAAATATAAATTTGACTTTATTTGCATTCAGGAAACTTTGAGATAGTCTTTCACATCTAGAGAGTTAGATAATTTTTGTTCTAGGAGGGATTTCTTTTGGTTAACCAAACCTTCTTTAGGACATTCTGGTGGGCTGCTGTTGGGGTGAATTCAATTATTGTAGATGTTAAGAATGTTGATCAGGGTGCTTATTATATCAGTGTCACTCTTGAATGTAAGCCGGGTAAAAAAATGTGGGAGTTGATAAGTGTTTATGGTCCAATGATGGATGATGCGAAAGAGAATTTTCTTCATGAGTTATACTCTAAAATTTCTAGTCTTATTGCTCCTGCTATGATTGGTGGGGATTTTAATTTAATCAGATATGCTGATGAAAAACCTAAAGGGGTCATTAATTGGAAATGGTTGGGTGTTTTGAATGACTTCACTAATAATTGTGAGTTGGAAGAATTAGTTAGAACTGGAAGTAAATTCACCTAATCTAACAATCAAAAAAATCCCACTAGGGAGGTTTTGGATAGGGTGCTTGTCTCTAAGCTTTGGGATTTGTTTTTTCCTTCGGTTATGGTGGTTACTTTACCTAGAGTGGGCTCTAACCATAATCCTTTGTTGGTTGACTTGGACAAAAAAGTAATAATCAATTATTTTCCTTCAAATTTGAAAATACTTGGCTTCAGCGAGATGGTTTTTGTTGACACGAAAATGCGCCCACACACTGACGTCAATTCGACGATCCAAAAGCGCGCGACCGTCTCAAGGATAAACCCTAAAACGTTACGAGACGCCGACGTCGCGTTCCGACGACCCTTAAATAGTGGTAAGGGAAAACAGATTCGTCAGGCAATCAAACAAATATTTAGAAATAAAGTTCGATTAACCGAAGTGTGAATAAAAGATAATAAAGCAAACCGGCTAGACTAAGTCCGGTTTAGATCTGTAGCGAAGGAAGTCCAAAGCATCCCAAAGGGGCTTCGGCCTGCTGACCGGTCGGACCATAGTAGAACTCCCGGTCGGACCGACGCCTGCGAAGGGGTCACCGAAGATAGCTTCGTCATTCTGGTGTGAAGCGCGCTCCGGGCGATCAGACCGACGGGAGACGTTCGATCGGACTGACGGAAGACCTCGGTCGGACTAAGGGATCCAGCGTCACGGAGTCCGGTGAGGAGTCTACTTCGGAGGGGTTCTCGACGAAGAGGGCATCGGCGTGATGGCGAAGGGTGCTCTAGCGCGGAGTGGTTCACTGCGAAGAGGTCCGGTCGAACCGGCGAAAGACCCCTCAGTCGGACCGAAGGACGGCTTTGGGCGCGCGGCCTCAGCGCGCGCGTTGTGAAGGGCTATGAAGAACGTGCTAGCAACAACCTGACGACCCAGCACGACAACGTCCGGTCAGACCGGCGAAGCCCTGTCGGTCAGACCGACTAGCTCCGATCTAATCGCCTAAGGGCTCCGGCGGCCTTGTAGATGAGTATCAATCACCCTAAACTTCTTGGCAATGATTTTGAAGGTGGTTCCCCTACAAAACACTAAGAGATCAAGTGCAATTCGGCCTAGAGGCCGAACTCCCAAGAGTAGTAGAAGAAAACTGATAAAACGATAAAAATTCATTTTGTGGATTAAACGAGAGATTCACGAACGAATCAACAAGGATTACCGTGATTTCGACACGGTGAACGGAGGGCTTTCAGTGCAAACCCACGAAGATGGACGTTACTTAGCTAATCCTAGGGCAAGGAAGTAGATTAAAAGGTAAAATACCGATTCAAAGCGAGGGCTTTGTGTTGATATGAAAGCGGGGGGTCCTCTTGAATCGGCCTCACCCCTTTATTTATAGGGGCTGGTCTCATGTTCCCCGACTCCTAAACTGAGTCGGATTCGACCAAAAGTGGTTAGGATTTGTTTATAGATAAAAACAACCTGGAATCAAACTCTATCTCTAAACCTTGACTTAGGCCGGTCAGACCGGCCTACCATGACCAGTTGGACCGGCCTGTATCGGGGAAGGCATATTTTCAGGCAAAATTACCAAAACTTGATATTTTGATAATTTTAACCATTAATGCCAAATTTGGGTGTCAACAGTTTTGTAGAATGGTTGAATGAAATTTGGCCTGTGAGAGGTAGAGAGAATATCCTTGACTTTTGGAAAAAGTAAGGTAATATTTTTAGAAGGAAACTTAGGGGTTGGGGAAGTAATTTGATAAGTGATCAAAAAAATTGAAGCATGAGTTGTATTGCAAGATCCAACAATTAGAGGGAAAAAACAACATGTAGGAGTTGTCTGAACAAGAATGGGGGGAAAGATATTCCCTCGGTCATCAACTATGTGCCATTTACCAGTTGGAAGAGGCTTATTGGCAAAAAAAGTGGGCAACAATGGTTGTTCATGGGGGATGCTAATACCAGTTATTTTCATAAAATTGCAAATAGAAGGAAGAGGAAAACATATATTTTGTTTTTAGAGAATGAGGGGGAAGTAATTCAGAATCCTGATGATCTTGTTAAGCATATATACTCATTCTACAAAACACTCTTTGGGTTTGAAGAGAGTGCAAATATTCACTTAAGTGCACATTTTTGGGTAGAAAAGAGGAGGGTTACAGATTTGGATAACCAGGAATTAACTAAGAAATTCACATTTGAAGAGTTGGATGATGCTTTCAAGGGCATGAAGATGAACACTGCTCTAGGTCCGGATTTAGAGCACAGTTCAAAGAAATGTTGGACTTGTTGTAAATGAATGTTTTAGATGCTTGTTCTATCAAACATTTTAGACCAATTTGTTTGCTCAACGTGTGTTTCAAGATCATCACTAGAGTACTCACTCTGAGACTGACCAAAATTTCTCATAAGATTATAGATCCTTGTCAGGCTACATTTATTCTCGGAAGAAATATTTTGGAGGGAATTGTCACCTTACATGAGGTTTTTCATGAGGTTAATCGTATAAAACAAAAAGGTATTTTTTAAAATTAGATTTTGAGAATGCATATGATCGTGTTCAATGGGGATTTATGTTTGAGGTGTTGAATAAAAAAGGTTTTCATAGTAGATGGATTGACTGGATTCAGAAAATGGTAACTGGAGGAAGAGTTGCAGTCAATGTGAATGAAAAAATTGTTTTTTAAGACTTATAGAGGGGTTAGACAGGGTGATCTGTTATCTCCTTTATTATTCAACTTATTGGGTGATGGTTTGTCTGAACTACTGTTAAGGGCTAAAGAAAAAGGACACTTGGGTGGTTTGGTGCCTCATTTGGTTCAAGGAAAATTCTCATGAAGATATATAAGTGTTTGTTTGGTTCAGGGGACGGAGTGGGATGGAATGGGGAGATCCCATTTTTGAATCTGTTTGGTTTAGGGACAAGTCACTACAAGAAAATAGGGAACTTCTGTCGGCCAAATCCGACGGAAGTTAGGCTAATGTCGACGGAACAAGCTAACTTTCGTCGACAAAACCTTAACTTTCATCGGTATTTGGCCGACGGAAGCGTTTCGACGGAAGTTAGCTAACTTCTGTCGGCCGCCGATGGAAATTAGTTAACTTTCGTCGGTAAACATGACATGTAGAAAGTTACTAGGAAATCGGTAACTTCCATCAACCAAACATTAGCCAATGAAAGTTAATAGCCAATAACTTTCGTCGGCTAATGTTTGGCCAACATAAGTTCACTTTTTTCACATTCCAGGCCAATAACTTCTGTCGGACAATGTTTGGCCGATGGAAGTTACTTTTTTCTCCTTTTTGCTATTTTCTATCCATTCCAGCATATTACATCTTCAATAGAATTTTACACATAGCAAACAGATATCCTCAACAATATATTTCTATGTTCATTTTGACTAAAAACTAAAATTAGGTGATAATGTGATATTTCTATGTTCAAACAGACATCAACAAGCACAACATCTGTTGATACAAAATAAGCCAAACATCAAACGAGTTTATAGAATCAATTAATGTCAAATAAAGATTTGGATTTCAGAATCCTTGTTAATATCAAGAAGGATCGCACATTCATACTCAAACATACCATTGTAACATATTTTTAGCATTAACTAGAAAAATAGAAATCCAAGCTTAACAAGCACCAAGTGGTGATAATGTTTACTAATACTAGGTGATCTCACCCACATTTACAGTAATAAATCACATTCATATAAGACATTCACATTCACATGATACGGATAACCAAAAAGTACTTCTGGAGATCTATAATACTGGCTCTAGAGATCTGAAGCTGCTATATGCTTGTGACCAAATATGCTCCAGATTTGTGACTCAAATTGAGCCATAGGCAGGAACTTCAAGGATCTAATATAGTCCATAGAGAGGATGATGTATTAGCAACAATGATATATAGTTCTGATTTCTGATGAAAATAAAAACTTATAAAATAAAACTAGAAGGCATGGTAGCTGAATGGAAATGAAGTTGCAATAACCTACTGCATATAAAGCAAATAACTGAAAGATGACAACAGAAGAGCAGAGCTTCAATCCCTATAGACTTGACACTATGTTTTGTTAAATGTGACATTTCCAAAGCATCTGTATGTTTCTCCAAAGCGCATAAAACATGCAAATAGTATCAACCATGCATACAGCACACACAAACTGTTTTTCAAGCAAGGAAGTACTCATCAGTCACCTCACCACCCAGATCAATAAGCAACACAGGAAAATAGAAACTAAATTCTTGATGCCAATAAGGATAACTTACCAAAGAATTTCATTCCTAAACCCAGGTCCCTGCACACCAAATGCCCTGAAGAGAGAGAGAGAGCTAGAGCTCAATAAATAGTGGTTTAGAGAGAGTGGCGTAAAGAAACATGGAACACAATTCCAAGCAGATCAGCTCACTTTTATAAAATAATTAGAGAGGAGTACAAAAAATCAGCTCACTTTTTTATTTACCCAAAATATAGATAAAATATTCCTATCCTATGAAATTCATGTAAATCAATCCTCCCATTCAAAGGGCCCCCTCTAGGAATTTTTTTTTCATTGAATTCCTCTATGTTTCCTTCAAATTTTCTTCAATCAAAGAAGTTCTAAAGAGAGGCTAGTGGTTGGTGGCTTGCCACACTAGCAACTCTTTTTGAATGAAGAAATAAACATCAAGAAACTTGGCCCATTTCATAGTGATTCTGAATGATCACTGAATTATCACTACCATTGAAAGTTAAGCTGAAAATGCATCAATAAGGAGGGTTTGCAAGAAATCAACTTACATACACCCAAAGATAACTTGTCAAGGGCATTCAAGTTGAATCTTAGTACCAACAGTGATGATATCCATACATGTATAATAAAGTTTGTAAACATGCAATGTGTCCATGTTATCTTCACAACAGATATTTTCTTGGCTTTCTTCAGTTTGTAAACATGTGTCCATGTTATCTTCGGAATGAACCAATGTATATAGGGAAACAACAAATCAAATATCATACCTAGCAACCATGAAGATATAATGCAAGCTTTAAAATATCCATCAACATTTTCTCTAGAACCATCATAATATCTTTTTTACCAAATGGATATGGATCATTAATCAAAAACTAAAAAGAAATTTCTATTTATATGAGAAGCGACAATGTTGTGCTCTAAAATTCTAAGCAACGAGACATATCTGGTCAGGCTCGTCGAGGAAGAGGTCCTCAAAACGTGGAAGCCGTCGTACGTGCAGACGAGAGCAGTGCCGAAGGCGAACATGGAGAAGATGAGGGATCCAACGGAGGTGAGGAAGACGAAGAAGGCGGAGGCGACGATGAGGCCCCGAGGGTCTCCCTATCGGTGAAGGGCCGAAGACGGTGAGCAGGGGAACACCGGTGAGGCGGAGTAGGTAGAGGAGGCACCATGCGGTGAGGAGGGCGAGGAGCGCGGCGAGGGAGAAGGGGAGGTGAGGAGGGAAAAGGGGTCAGCGAGGAGCGCGACGATGAGGAAGAGGGCAACGACAGCGACGAGGAACGTGGTGCCGGTGGAGGGGAGAAGCGGAGGGGAGGCGGTGGGCAGGACGGTGGTGGCGGCGAGGAGGTGGAAGTGGGAGGCATGTGGTTGGGGGCAAATTAGGGCGCGCGTTGGGGCAAATCTAGGGCGCGGCAGAGGGCATTATTTCGGGGAAAATATCTTTCGTCGGTTCGGTGCGGGCCGACAGAAGTTATAAGTTAATTTCCGTCGACTATAGTAAAGGCCGACGAAAATTAAGTTAATTTCCGTCGGCTTATGTAGGCTGACGAAAGTTAAGTATCTTCCGTCAGCTTTTAGAAATGCCGACGTAAAATTAAAAAGCTGATTAAAATTTACTATATTCTTGTAGTGAGTACGACTAGGACATCCCATCATGAGAATATTCCACAAAAAGAGGGATCCTCCTGTCCCTAAAAAACAAGCGGACGAAGCCATCCCACTTTTGCTCCATTCGCTCAAAATGGCGTAGGGTCAGGCAGCGGCTCAAAGCGACAGCTAGGGTAGGCAGCTGCTCAGAATGACGCCCAGGGCAGGCAACAATCTGGGGCGGTGGGCAAGCGTGCTCTATGCGGCGACCATGACAGGAGACTCGAGGCGGTCGGGGCGACGACCGGGACAACAACGACTCAGGACGGCGACCGGGACAACGATAACTTAGGGCGATGACTCGGGGCGGCAGCTGAGGCAGGTGACAACGACTGGGTCAGGCGACTGGGGGTGGCGGATGGCGACGAATACCACCGGGGATGATAGTGGATGAGTGTGAGAGATAGAGGAATAAGAAAAAAATGATAGTATGACATATGTGACCTACATAATGACATGTTGGGCCCACAAAAATGTAATAATAGAGTTAAAATTGTCATCATCCTATTTTTCTCAACCCACCAACCAAACAGAAAATAGGGAGATCCTCATCCCACGCAACCAAACACGAGATGAGATGATCCCATCCCAAAAAACTGGAACGTAACTATTCCATCCCACTTTGTCTCCGAACCAAACACACCCTAAGAGATTTATTTATTATTAAGATACATCTTTTTATCAAAATGTGAGTCATTTCAGTTTTGTTCAGATTCATCTATAGATCAATATATATATATATATATTTATTTAGATTTAGTAATGTATAGATAAATTTAAATAATACTACCTCCGTTAACTTTTAAATGACACAATTGACTTTTATCTCAACGTTTGACCACTCATCTTATTCAATTTTTTTTTTAAAATATCATTTATTTTGTTATAATTTGTTTTATTACCGGAAGTAATCTATGTATAACTTATATTTTATTATATTTGTATAATTTTTTTAAATAATACCAATGGTCAAACATTGGATTAAAAGTCAACTGCATTATTTAAAAGTTAACGGATTGAGTGCACGGTAAGGGAGAGAATATAAATTAGTAATATTTTACGGGACAAATGGTGTTTGTTGTAAGGAATTTTTGTAAACATGCCAGTTACAATTTTCTGTAATTTGAAAAATACCACTACCAGTGACTATGGTAGGTCTCATCTGTCAATGATACGTTGATGACATATTTCAAAACTATGAAAATTGTAATGGTATGGAAAAATTTGTCCCTTGTTGCAAAGAGGAGAGGCCACTCTCGGCAAAAATTGCGGTACCGCTAGCGCGGAACACCGCATCTACCAATCTCGTGAGACAGACGAGAGCGATCGGGTAGCCGCGCCGAATCGAAAACCCTCCTCCTGGAGCCCGGCGGCGATCGCCGGCGCCATGAACAAGCGGCCACGGGACGACCCCTCCTCCTCCTTCGCCTCCGCCCCCAAGCGCCAGTTCGGCGCAGGTACCTCCTCTCACCAACCCCAACCCAGCCAAAACCTGTGCCCTAAGTGCGAGGGCGGCGGGTAGCTAATTAGGGTTTTGCCGTCTTCACGCAGGCGGCGGCGGAGGGTATGGGGGGCAGGGGTACTCCGAGGAGCGGAGCAGCGCGCGGCGGGTGGCGGACCACTACAGCGCGCGGTCGAACCAGACGCTCGAGGAGCGCGAGAACAGCCCCATCATCCACCTCAAGAAGCTCAACAACTGGGTACACCCAATAATTTTCTGCAAATCCATCCGCCCCTATTATCCTTTTAGCAAAATTCAGATGTCTGTGCTGTTTGGTTCAACTTGGCGAACAACCGTTCTTACCCTTCACTGTGGGCAGATAAAGAGTGTTTTGATCCAACTTTATGCACGCCCGGGAGACTATGTTCTTGATCTGGCTTGCGGAAAGGTGATAAGCTCTCCAACATTGATAGCAAAAAAGGACATTGCGGTTCAAGGTAGTATGTAGTATTTACCTGTTTTCATCTGTTTTGGAATGCAGGGAGGTGATTTGATAAAATGGGACAAGGCCAAGGTTGGATATTACGTAGGGGTTGATATTGCTGAAGGCTCGGTTAGTTTCCCATCATGAGACATCCGCGCAATATGCATTCAACTTATTGCCATCATGTCATATACTGATATGTGGCCAATGAGTTATTTTGTTCTTATGATTCTTGGCAATATACACCTTGTAATTTGCTTTCTCTGCCTTGGTAGGATGCCACTGTTTGCTCTAGTTGAATATGTGGCATGTACCGTGTTTTTTCTCCTAAACATTTAAGCTTGGGGGTTTTGCATATTCGATCTATATACTACTACATCATTGCATTTTTTCTTATCATTCAAGACCTAAGAATCTTGAATCCTATCTTTTTCCTTTTATTGAATTAGTTCTAACTCTTCTAGCTCTTAGGTAGGTAGTAATAGATTGAACACTGTTGTTGAGGTATTTGCATTAGTTTGGAACAAGGAGAAATAAAATAACCTTGCAATTTCAGATAAAAGATTGCATGACTCGCTATAACGGTGACACGGATCAACAGAGAAGAAAGAAGTTTGGTTTTCCTGCACGGCTTATTTGTGCTGATTGTTATGAGGTAAAAGAGAAAATAAATGCTATTATGTACCTATTTTTCCATAACCTGATGTGATGTTCTGCTATGTATGCACAAACAATCTGCAAATGTTATCAGCACACCATCACAAATCCCCCCTCCCCCAAATCATAATAATAATATCACATCACCAAGAAGTGTATGCTTCACCCTGCACTTCCAAATTTTCTTCAATTATCGTAATCATATAACCAGTCATTTTTTTAATCCTTAGGCTCGTTTGGATGAGCATTTATGTGAGGATGCTCCATTTGATATATGTAGCTGCCAGGTGTGTGATCTACCTTTGTATTTCCTATCTATGATCCATTGCTTTTGTGTGGGTTTAACTGATTATTTGGCAATTGCCAATCAAACTTTGTATTTGTTGATTTTTCTTTAATACAAATGTTTTTAGTACAGTCTCTATTTACAGTTACCATCAGAATATTTTGTCAGATGTTGAAACTTGAAGGATCATTGATTAGTTACTACTTACTAGCCCAGACAGATCAAATAAATTGCAACTATGCGACTTCATTCTATATTAATTTATAATGCACATGATAATACTAAAAATGTCTAATATTAATTGCTGCGAGTGTTAAATACACCTTCCCATTACAAAGTTCTCTATAGTGAGCTATGTAGTTATCTACTTTAATTGCTGTGAGTGTTAAATACGCCTTCCCATTATGAAGTTCTCTATATATTTTCAGTTTGCATTGCATTACTCATGGTCAACTGAAGCACGCGCAAGACAAGCCCTAGCTAATGTATCTGCATTGCTTCGTCCTGGAGGCATTTTCATCGGGACAATGCCTGATGCTAATGTCATCATCAAAAGGCTTAGAGAAAGTAGGTTACTGGTTTCATAAGTTGACCTATATTTGATTAACTTTCATCAAATTGTACTTGTTATAAGCTTTGTGTCTTCATTTCTCTCAAAACTGTTTGTACACTCAGCTGATGGAATGGAATTTGGGAACAGTGTTTACTTGATTAATTTTGGCGAAGAATATGCTGAAAAGGTAGTTCTGTTGATAGTTTATAATAACTGTTTTATGTTAGGTCTTGATAGTAACTAATCTTTTTTACTTCTGTTTTTCATAATGGTCTAGAAATTCCCTGCATCCAGACCATTCGGTATCAAGTACAAGTTTCACTTAGAGGTAATCATAGGATTAGTATTAATGTGTTCGTCATGTTGCTTTACTTTGTGGTTTGTGCCTTTTAGTTGCATAGTATGATAATCTCATTGAGTATATGCTCAATTAGTAAATAAGCAAAATTATAAATTTTGTGATGTAAACAAAATTTGATATGGTATTATGGTTGCATTCTGGTGGGGTTTTGTATGCTCTGTTTTTTTCTAATGCTTATCTAGTTTACTCACTTGTTTAGTTTAATGTTAAATAAGCAACACATACACATGTGGTTCTAAAGCATTGAAAATACCTAAAGTGATGTGCTTGCATGAGTTCATTCACATTTTATTGATTTATTACAAACTCTAGGTTCTTTACACTAGAGATTCTCTTTGGAGTTTATAAGAGAAGCCCTTGCTATTTTAGCTTGTTACAATATTGGTCAGACATACATCTGTGCTACAACTTGTTCAGGTGTCTTGCTCCTTACTTTTTTAGACATATTTGTCATATATTTTGGCTTTGTACTTATGTTATACTGGCATGCCAGATTACTTCCTTTTTCTCTGGACTGGCTTCCTGCTTTGTGTTATTTGTTGTTGTTAAAGTTTGGAACTTAAGATGTAACAAAGTCTGGCAACATACAGGATGCTGTTGATTGCCCGGAATGGGTTGTTCCATTCCATCTCTTCAAATTACTGGCGGAGGAGGTATGCAATTTGTTCTCTTGCTGTTCACCCTTATTTGCAGCAAGTTGATTGTAAAGTTTGTTGAAGTTCATTCTATTTCTCCTGTGTGCTACATGAACAACTTTTATATCTCATATGTTCTATACAAAGTTACAGACAGATGCCTGGATTTCTGACACATGTTCTGAGCGTATTGCAGTATGACTTAGAGTTGGTTCTAATGAAAAACTTCCATGAATTCGTACACGAGTACTTGCAAAAGCCTGAGTTTGCCGAACTCATGCGGAGGCTGGGTGCCCTCGGTGACGGAAGACAGGACCAAAGTAAACTCTCACTCTGAACCAACAAGATCTCCTACTCAACCCTTGACAAATGTCACTGTTGCCACCATTGACACTGGAAGTTTTGCAGGTACACTGTCACAGGATGAATGGGAGGTAGCCTATCTCTACCTCGCATTTGTGTTGCGCAAGGTACATATACCTAATTCACCGCTTGTCATTCTGTTAACGTTGTAACCGCATCTTCTTTTGCTAAAATGCTCCTCATTGCAGCGAGGACAGCCGCCCTCCCAGCGGAGAGCCAACAATGCAAATAGAGGAAAGATGTTTCTCACGGAGGGAGACATCGATTTTCTTGGGGTATAAAGCAGAAGGGTACTCTAGAGCTTACTAACAACTTACCGATTCAATGCTTCATATAAGCATAAAAAGAGAAAGTTGTACCTTTAGTAGCTCATCAGTTATTCCTCCAAGCTTTATTTTGTTGTATGCTAAAATTTTGCAGAAATGAATGAATAATAGGCGCCGTACTGATTCTGGTTTAAGCTTTAAAACTTTATATTTCATATTGCGCTCAACGAATCCTCGTATTCGCCAACAGCCAAATAGATACGGTATAATCAAACGATATGCATTGCGACCTTACTTTAATGTTTTTTTCATTTGTCTACAGTTTTCTGGGATCTGTTCATGCTTGGGTAAATACATTCTAATTTCTAAAGCATACCGTATTTATATCCTCAAAATAAAGCTTCAAGGATAAGCTGTACATTATTACATTGTAGCATCACTTCATCGTACCATAAACCAAGCTGTTTCGACGGATTTAAGGCACAAATCTCACGCCCTCTTGAATATCACAACTAGGATGACCGCTATGGCCAGAGCCATGAGTGATCCTCCAGCAGCCATCTCAGCGACGCTGCCCTTTCCTGTTGATGATGAGCTCGCTCCACACTGAGCTTCTGCTTCGTTTCGGAACATGTCTTGGAATAGCTGGGTTATATTGTCGACGATATCCATCACCGTCTTCTTTGCATTATCCACCAAGCCTGAGAAAGGGGAGCCTGTTGGTGTAGGGGATGGATTCTCTGAGGAGGAGCCTTCAAGTTTCTCAGGTGATTCTACAGTAGCAGTGTCCTCAGGGAAGGCATGAATCAGAGCTGTATCACATGAGAGATGAAAGAAAATGGTCAGACAGTATCCTCAAGAAAGGAGATGGTAATACAGTTTGCTTCAAACCCGAATCAGAGGCATAAAACGGTGAATAGTTAGGTGCCTATGAGGGTACATACTTGGCTGGCGGGTCTTGCAGAATTCCATGACCTTCTCATTTCTAAATACTGCTTCCCAGACATTTTTATCTGAAGCAAGGGATGCTACAACACCCTGGAGACCAATAAAAACAAGATTAGTGAAACACGAGATGTCAGAATGGATCCAGCTGAATTAATTGTTGCAACACCATGGTGAACCAGCACACAGATTATGTAATAATAACGCGTCAACATGTTGTGCTTCTATGTAATTGTAAGTATAATCTTATCCATGCAGAGTACACTAACACTATATGCAAACTAGGCGATTTTTTGACAATGGAATTATGGAAGTGTCTTCTGGCTTCTGCACCAACTATGGATGCACACAACCAATACAAACTATGTAACTGGAAATATGCACGGTAATACAAATATACATAGCATACAAGTAACATAAACAAACAAACCACACATTCATTGATGCCTTCCAAGTTTCTAAACAGAACACATCTTCAGCAGTAACAGTGCATAACTTTTAACTGATGTATGTATATTCCCTAAAATAGTATGTGTCGTCTAATTCAGAAACAGATAATACGAAATGTACAGTCCATGTAGATGACCACAACAACAGCTGAAGGAGATTGACCATAACAGCAGTGAAGTAATATGATACAAACCTGGGCCTCTGGGCTTGATTTCAACAATGTAAAAGCTTGCACTACATGTCCTGGCACACCAGGAATTATTGCATCAGCTCCCCAATTGCTAAGTTCTTTACCATTTTCTTTCACAACTTCTACAGGAGACTCAGAAAAATAAACCCTACAACCGACCATATTGTAAAAACAGAATAAATATGAACTGGTCTCAAATTACATGTAAAGACAAAGGAGTAGTGGAAGACCGTGCATATGCACATTACAAAACATCATTGCATCATATGAAGTTTAATGAGTTTGGAAACAAAAAAAACTAATGAAATTCACAGAAGATTTTTTCTTGCCAAGTGCCAACAAAGCAACAGTAGTGGTAGCCTGGTAGGTATAAGTCATATCCTATTCCATGGTTAGCTTGTTGAATTAGCAAACATGAGCTAAGTACTGGTTTGAAACGAAGCATTGGATTCACCTATCAATTTGATTTGATGGGGCAGTAATGTGGAGATATTAGCAACAGTATAAACAATTATTTTAGAACACACATGATCCTTTTAACTTCGTAGTACTGAAAGATCAAGAACAACATATCATAATCTATTTTATGTCGTCTTTCTCAAACAAAAATAAAATGAGCAGTGCCCTCAGCCGTACCATGACTGATCACCACACCACACATAAATTCGACAGTTTGACTCTCTAAACAAAGATGAAATCTTTTCTTAATCCATAATCCATAATTGAACACTCAAAACAAGTGATTATTTAATTATTTAACACTTGCGAGCGAGAATAACATGAACCATAAGTCTATGCATCCGGTAAATAATCGAAGTAACTTGTTTTGATTATGAAATCATCAAATCTCCCCCAAAATTTAAGCCACCGTTCAAATAATTAACAAAAATAATTGCGTAAATTTGCGATCTTCCACCTCTCTATGGCGTCCCTGAGATCGGTGGTGGCCTCCTCGGCCTCCTCCCGCGACGGTGGCGCGAACACCAGCCTCGGCTTGCCAGCCGGCGTCTCCTCGGGCCCCTCCGCCGCCACGCCCCTCCAGTCCGCGAACTCCCAGTCATCCAGCTCCCAGGACGGCCACTGCGCACCTGCGGCCGCCACCGCGGGGACATCGCCCCCGGCGGAGACCAGCGGCGCAGCCGCAGCAGCGGACTCGGCGGAGGCGGAGGCGGAGGCGGCCGTCGCAAACGCCGGCGCGGCGTGGCGGAACCTTCCACCAGCCGCCGCGGCCGCGCCGCTGGCGATGCCGACCTTCGCGGCGGTGCGCATGACGCCTCCTCCCATGCCGACGACCTCCCCTCTCCCGATTCCTCCCCCGTCCGGCTCGCCCTCCTAAGTCCTAATCTCCTTTAGTGTGGGACAATTTTGCAAAAAAGACCTTTAAATATGTTAAAAATACAGCTGACGATAAAAAAATTAAAGATAAATATTTTATTTGTTATAGTAATTAAAACTCAATGTCTTGTTCTTAAGAGTAAAATTTTTTATTTCAAATATTTTCACTCTTTTTATTTCGAATGTTTCATACGATAAATATTTCACCTATTAAAAAATTTAATCGGATAGTTGGGAAAAGATGCCGCGCGAGTGGAGGAGAGATAAAGAGTGCGTGGAGTTGACTTCGCTGCGAAAAGAGTAATCCGAAAGGGGACAGATGGATGGTCGATGACATGTGGGTCCACGCGGCTTATCTTTCTAAGCAGTGCGTATTTCGATTTTTTATTCCCGTCTAAAAAAATTTAAATTATCGTTTTTAACTTCGTAAAAAAATTGTTTCACTCGCAGTCCGTAAATTAATACATATATTCTTTCAATACCAATTATATATTTCATATGTATACTTTTTAAAAAAATAGATGACATCCTTTGATTTTTTTCGCATAAGTTTGATCATTTGTCTTATTCGAATAATGTTTAAATATTATTCATTTTATTATAATTTATTTTATTATTGAAATTCCCTCAAGCATAACTTATAATTTTTTTATACTTACACAAAATTTTTGAATAAAACAAAAAATCAAATATTGTGATAAAATTCAACATACTCAAGAGAGTAGGCGATAACTACACGTTAACTTAAATTGAATCTGAAAACTTTCTCAAAATCCGTCAAACGCGGTCGAATTTTGGTTGGAATCCAAATCGCGCTGCTGCCTAGCCTGCAGCCTTCAGGTAATAGCATTGATGGGCCGGGCCGGGCCGGAAGCCCATTCAGTTTTCATCGAAGCCCACATTAGTATCACCTTGCCAGTTTCCATTCGTTTTGAAGTTTTTACGGATCTGCTTCTTTGTTGCCGATGTGTGATTTTAATTTCAGTTTTAGATTATAACAATTCAGTTTTTGTTTCAGTTTTAGATTATAATAATTCAGTTTTTGTTTTAGTTTTAGATTATAACAATTCAGTTTATAAAAAAATAAAAATTGAGTTCCAACGACTCACTGAATTATTATAATATGCACTCCAGATTATAATAAGCTAACATAATAAGTTGTCATGTTTGTTTGAGCTTATAAAAATAATTGAGTTTCACCGACTCACTGAATTGTTATAATATACACTCCAGATTATAATAAGCTGACATAATAAGTTGTCGTGTTTGTTTCAGCTTATAAAAAAAGATTGAATTGTTATAATAATCCAAAATTAAAACAAAGAAGACCTTAAGCTCTTTAATCACAGTCAAAGCTACTTATAATCCGAGCTACTATTTGGATGACACCTACACTTTTGAGACTTGTAATTCTCCTACTTAAGCAACTGAGGCTACTTAGCACTTATATGAACATCTTCATATAGACTTATACCATTGTCATTATTCTTTCAAAAGTTTTTATAATTAATTCTAGGTAAGTGTAAAAAGTGGGGACAACCTCTTAGGGACTAAAAGAGCCCCACTGATATGATAAGCAGATTAAGGGTGCGTTTGGTTCTGCTTTTGAAATCTGCTTCTGCTGTGAAAAAGCAGAAGCTGAACCAAACGGGTTTACCAAAACTGCTTCTGCTGTGAAAAAGCAGCTTTTTTCTAGTACAAATTTGGAAGCAGCCTGGACCCTGCTTTTCTGCTTTTGCTTTTCTGATTTTCTGATTTTTAGTTTAGAATAAATAGTATGAATTCAAGATGTCTTAATTGATTTAATATTATTATGGTTTGTATTGCATTGCACAATTTCATGAGATAATATGTGGTTGTCGATTACTTTATAAGATGAACTATGCACTTTTTTATTTATCTAATATATTTTTAGTTATTTAGTTACATCAATGTTGAGTGTTTCCTATTTATATACTCCCTCCGGTGTACAAATATTAGTCGTTTAGACAAAATTACACATACCAAGGTGATATTAAATAAAGTTACAAGGATTGTCTCAATTGGTTATGGAGACTAGATTTTAGTGGTGCTACTAAGTTCAACTCCCGATGGTCACATCTCATTTGGCAGCAATGCTTCGATTGATGGGATGACTAATATTTGTACACTCTCAATAAAAACCAAAACGACTATTATTTGTACACCGGAGGGAGTATATGTATAGAATATTATAATGATGAAAATTACGTAAGTTATAAAAAACAGTCAGCTCACAGTAGTTTTTTCACAGCAGTTTCAACCAAACGACTTTTAGCTTTTTCACAGCAGGCAGCTCACAGCAGCTTTTTCACAACAGGCAAATCACAGCAGCTTTTTCACAGCTCACAGCAGAACCAAACGCACCCTAAACTTCCAATTAAGAAGTGGCATTGTTGAACTTGCAAATAGTTCAGCTGTAATTTAATTAGAGGGAGCCAGAAACATGCTAAACATTTCCTCAGATTGCCTCAAGAATTACAAGAATCAACTAACACAAGACATTTAATCAGTGCACATTGCAGCCAATGGTATCACACGTGTTAAGTCCCACATCAATACAGCCTTTGCTAACGTACGACACGATATTTCAGTTAACAAAGACCAGCAAACAAAAAAAAATTGATGTCGTATAGTAGTCTCATACAGCTCAGCCCTTGATTAGCTTAGCTTCTGGAGAAGCTAGCTCGCTCTAACTAACCCTACAAGAAGACGTGGTTGCCATGCAGATGTGATCACTCGCAGCACAACATTACCATCCATGGCAACATCACCGATTCAGCAATCATGCTGGTATCCAGCAGTGGTCATTGCATATGCGTCACTCTCATGGACAGCCAACCATCCATGGCGTCCCAGGCGTGCACTCAACTGTTTCATGAACAGAAACATACTTGGACAGTTCAACACCGTTTGCATGCATGTGCATTATGTGCATGATCCCATTGAATCTCATTACTGAAACTTGCAAGTTGGTATTACAATCCTGGCAGTGAAAGGCTTCACCCAGGCATTCTTGACATGAACACAGATAGGGGTGCAGAGAAAATATCAGAGACACCAGGCCAAGATGACATTCAAACAGATACACAACTAATTTTATGCTGTACTAATGTTTTTTTAAGCTACCACTTGCTTCAGTGGAGGTGAAAACGAAATACCTTGTCTGAAAATATAGTTGCAGAAGCGGATAGTCTGTGGAGGAGATATTGGAGGCTACTTCTAGCGTGCTTCCAGCGTTGCAACACTCATATCATCCACAAAACTTTCCCCTGCTCCATCAGTTCCATAATTCCTGTGTGCAAAGTACATAGGCTCTTTTGGCTCTGGGAGCTCTATTGATTTGTTATCCAAGCTCGACACCACCCATGACATTAGCGGCCGAGCATTTGGGTTGTTTTGTACAGACAAGAGTGCTATATGGATGCATCTTCGAGCTTCATCAAGTGAACAACTCTCAATGATCGAGGAGTCAACTAAATCATCCGTTTTCCCATCCTTCCATAAGCTCCATGCCTGAATTAGTCGATCATCCAACATTAAGGATTGCATCTTGCATATGTTTTTGTTATGTTAATACTTCAAATCACTTACATAGGCCATGAGGTTGGAAGAGCCTGCAGTTGGATCTATGGCTCTGCCGATCTTCAAGCCACTCACAATCTCCAGCAGTAGTACACCAAAGCTATAGACATCAGACTTGACAGAAATTATGCCTTCCAGTGCATATTCAGGTGCCATGTATCCGCTACACGGACCATCCACACACACGACATACATAGTTTAAATTTCAGTAGATCAAGTACAATGAAAAAATATATTTCATGTATGGAGTTACTCACTATGTTCCAACAACTCGGGTGGTATTCGTTTGTAGTTCATCGCCACCAAAGATCCTAGCTGTACCAAAATCAGATATCTTGGGGTGCATCTCAGCATCCAACAATACATTGCTTGCTTTAAGATCTCTATGAATTATTGTCAGTCTTGAGTCCTGGTGGAGATAAAGAAGCCCTCTAGCAACACCTTTTATTATTTTGAATCTTGTTGTCCAGTCAAGCACTGAATTTCTTGCGGCATCTGTCAATGATAGAATTGCATAAGCATCATCAGTACATGCACATTCCTGCCACTAAAAGCTGAGCATTTGAAATAGGTGTCCAGAACATACTGAAAATGAAGGCATCCAAGCTTTTGTTAGGTAGGTACTCATAAATCAGTAGTTTTTCATCTCCATGAATGCAGCAACCAAGAAGTTTAACTAAGTTTCTGTGTTGCAACTTGGCGATAAGAAATACTTCATTTTTGAATTCCACTACACCTTGTCCAGAACCTTTACAGAGCCTTTTCACAGCAATTTCCTTATTACCTTCCAGTGTTCCCTGAAACAGTGTGTGATTATCAAACCAGACAAGTTATAAATTCCATTAAATTTCTACTGTTGAGATTATCCAGGTCAACCTTATTACCTTGTAAACATTGCCAAATCCTCCTTGACCAAGTATGTTTGAATCAGAGAAATTATTTGTTGCGGAAGCAATTTCTCTGAAGCTAAAAAACGGAAACTCTACTTTTCTATCAGCAAGTTCACAAGAGGTGCTAATATCTCCTAGTATCAGTTCGCTGAAGATCTCGTTGCCTTCTTGTTTACCTAAGAGGAATGTGGGTACCATATGTTGGAATTGCTTGGGTTTAGGCAGATGAAAATGAAAACACTTATCTGCTGTGTACCTCGAATGCCACAGATCCAAATAAGCATGCATATGAGCATCAACAAACTTGCCACAGCTGGCAGTATAATTTCTAGGATATTGGTTTTCCTCCTGTTACCTGCACACATTTAATTCAAAGAGAACCATCCATCTCACGTGACACATATACGATAGAGTAATCTTCATGCTGCCTCTCTTATTTTTCCTTGTCTAACTGGCTTCTGTTTTCCCCCAATATCAAAAGCATTCTTTCACTAGGGCTTGAAAATTTTGAAAAAAAAAGTCTGTAAAAAGTAAAGCAGGCGAAGAGAAGAGAGGAATCATACCGTTTAATCTGTTAGTTCGAATATAGAGGTTCTCCCCTCCTTGCGCAACCTTCTCCATGTCGATGAGCTCCCCCATCCATAATAGGCACCTTGTGTCATCTCCATCAATAATCCTGATGCTAATGTTGGAGTAAGCATATGCCACACAGGAGCAGTTGCTCCTGCACTCTGCCGTGCACTCATCAAAGCTTCTATTCCGAGAGTAGATGAACTTGTCAGGGACCTTCATGTCTGGATAAATCATGAAATTGTTTCCATGGCTACATCTTAGTACCTTCTTGCGACGGCATCCCAGCGAAAACTGTCTGTTGATCAAGCCTTCATCCCTTGGCACAAAACCATCTAGGCACTTGCATGCTGACACAGTTCCTGTATTGTCGCAGTAACCATTGGGGCCACAGTAGCCATACACATTGCACTCATGCGCAGGCTCTGAGTACAGGGTTGTCCATGCTGACATATTGCTTTGCCAACTTAGCATATTTACCTTACCTAGGTAGTCTATCTTCATCCTGATCAGCACAGTGAAGGGACCAGTTGGCATGCCAAAAGACATGTACACCTCATCGCCGTCATGATTTATAGCCATGTAAATTGTGGAATTGAGGTTGTCCATGTAATTCCCAAGAATAAGGTAGCTATTCCACACAGGGCTTCGTCGGTGTGGCATTGAGCCATGCCAGATGAAGCGCTGCAGAAGGTTGTTGGGGTCTGCGCCATAGGAGAAGGCACCAGGGGATGGGTCCTGTATGCTCTTCCAAGAAGTGAGGCGCTGCTGTGGGTGTGTCTTGTGGCTGAGCCTGAGGTTCATGCCAGGCAAGAGAGTGTCAGTAGGGTGGTTGAAGCTCTGCCATAGGATGGTACTGTTAGTCAATGTTCGGATGATGAAGTTTCCGGTGTTGTCTAGCATGGCTTCTGTCGAGACGGTGGTGTCTGGGGAGGAGCTGATGTTGATGCTGCTTTTGGCCGTCGTCCAAAGGACGTGGCCATTGCCATCAGACAGAGCAAGGTTGGAGCTTCTGGTCAAGGCAAGCACTGCAGAGGAAGGATCAGTGATCGGCATGGCACGGTTGGCTACCCACACAACGGTGAACTTGGGGATGTTATTGTACCATATGCCAACATAATAATGTTTCTTGGGGTTGGATGGAGAGAAAAAACCCAGGGCGAAGGTTCCATCATTAGAGACAATAGTGCTACCGGGAGAGAGTGGCATACCAGGGACAAGGCGGTTGTCAGATGCAAGAAGATGAATCGAACTGAATGGCCAAGAAAGAAGCAAAACAATGGCATAGGTGCGAAGGGAACACATTGGCATCCTTGGTCTCTGGCTTGCAATGAAATGGTTATGGAACCATGGATGCTAGTGGCCAGTGGGATATAGAAGCAATCAGAGGGTCAGGTTGCCTTACATTTGGAACCAAGGAACAAAAGGGTAGTTGAGTTGTTCTAAAATTGGCACTGGCTCTTATTGTCAGTATTTTTTTCTTGAAATGAATCTGATCATGATGTGATATTATCAATGCTCTATTGACCCCCTCATTTTTAAGCTAACCACACAAAAAATATTTGGAGAAAAATTCCAAAGGCATTCCAAAATTCCAAACCAGAAAGTACAAGATCATACATCCCTTCTAGGCAACTTGAAGTTTTTACCATAGGATTCAGGAAATATTTGAGAAAAAGATATGCATTTTCTAGCTGGAAGTACACAAAAATTCATTAAAGTTGCAGGCGGTAAGGTTCATTTAATTTTCATTCCTAGTCAATAACTCCAGGCTTCCAGCTCTACACTCTACTTCGTATCACATAACGGATTGAAAAGTAAATGAAGAAGAACTCGTGTCTTAAATAGAAGCCAATTCAGAAAGAAACTATGCAGTTTCTACCAGGCAACTTGTAGAAAATGCGAACAATACGAATTTCATTTAAAAGCAGATCTAAATGCAAAACAAATTTAATACGTAATATGTTAGGCTAAACATCTGGCTTATTTTACAGTAAAGTAACCTAGCCACGCAAAGCCATGTTCAGATCCACCTTTAGTGCTAAGCTGAGAACAAATCACATCTTCGTACTCTAGCAAGTTGGAGTAAAGGTGGGAAACTGAGCATATGAGACTGCTGACATAAATTCTCTAAACAGAGTTAGAATGTGTTCTCCTGCCCCCATCAATTTCATAATTCTTGTGTGTAAAATATAAAGGTAGTTTCAGGGGTTGAAAGCACAATGAATGCATTAGTCCATTCTTCATAATGAGATCAACTGATGACATGAGCAGCCATGAGTTTCAGCTGTCCTGAATGAACAATTCGTGCATGCATAAATGCAGATTTTTGTCGAGCGAACAACTCCACAATTGATTAGTCAACTAAACCCTTTGTGTTTCCATCTTACCATAAGCTCCATGCAGGATCATATCAAGTTCCAATCAATCCACACGTTCCTCTGAGATAAAAAAAAAACATGAATTCCATAATACCTTACACAGGCTATAATAAGGGAAAATCAGCATTGAAGTGTGCAGCGCTGATTTTTGTGCTTCTGAGTTCTCATTTAGGTGTTTGTGTTTGTGTTGTGTTGCACACTTGAACTTATTTAGGTGGCTATCAGGCTGCCTATCAGCTTATGTATTGAACTTGTTTGGTTATGTACATGCTGCCTGCTATGGTTTGCTAATTACGTGCTTCTTTCAGATGCTATAGCTCTAGTGATCTAATGCTGCTGTCCTGCCAAGTTAGGACTGACTTTCATTCTTTGTTATTTCAGCAGCAAGTCAGACAAAAATGGAGTTTGGGACAGGGATATGGAGTTCTGGAATCTGGAGTCTGGACACTGCAAGTGCAGAAATCAAATCTTACAAGTAAGTGACCAACTAGGTCCCATGTTTTATCACAATATTAGTTCTCAGATCAGGATTAGCTATCATGCATGATGTTTACTGCAGAAGTACTAACAATCCAGGAGAATGCACAGCCAAGAACAATTTTAGGATGTTCATTCGAAGACAATACACTACGATAAATAGTTCTACATGTCATTATCAAGAGTGACATCATGATCAAGGGATCATTTTGAGAGTGGCAAATGATCAATTTTACCCCATTATGATGCAGTCACGGAGAATGTGGGCATGGTAATGATTCTTTCATGGATAATGCACCATGAAACAGTAACAAAGAATTTAGGAGCAGTGAATAGTGAGTACTATCACAAAACCACTAATTTGTCAACCTCATTTTTTCTAGTTTTCATCTGCAAGTAGAAACCTCGTAGGGGCGTATGATTACCGCAAAATCGGAAAAAAAAACTTGGTGGTGGGAAATTGGGGATCCACCGGGCGCTCGGCGGTGTGGACGCGCTCATCTCGCCGGTTTACCGGGAGGAAATCGAAGCGGATCAACCTAGGGTTTACGTTTACCTGGAGTAGCGGAAGCGACGGGGAGGTGGAGGGAGACAGGTGGTCCGCTCCGACGGCTAACCCGCTCGGCGGTGTCAGCCGCCGCATTCTCACCGGCGCGGCGGCATAGCTCCCCCCGAGGCGGCGGCGGGGCGTTGGGACCGTCCGATCTGACATCAACGGTGCAGATCGGAGTATCGGACGGCCGGAGCACCAGCCGGGCGGTGGTGTGGGGTATAATTCATTATTCATTATTGTTTAAAATTTATTATATACTATATCGATCTAGTCCGATTAATTCTAAATCGACAGATAGTTTATCGAGTAAAATCTGCCGAAAAGAACCTACCATCTTGTTGATAGAAGGCTATTTTCATAAATTATAAAATCTGTCTAACATATTCAAAAATTTGAATAAAAATAATATTTTTTAAAAAAAATGCTTGTTACAAAGTGAGCATGGGCTTGCAAACTTAGATTTAATGTCATTGTCATCAAGTGCCGGTTTTATGTGATAGGGTGAGACATCCCAACTAGAGCATGGGCCAGCTCTAGCCACATCACGCCAGAGGATAAGTTCTTCAGGCTTTCTATTGGATAAGAGGGCCCGCTATAGAAAAAGATATGAGATTTATGATAATTGTTTAAAGGTATAAACGAATATATTTAATATGATATCCTATAAACAGTTTTTATAATCCAATATATCAACTTATTATAATCCAGAGTATAGATTATATATTGTGTAATTCATTTTTTCTATAAACTATAAATTGGATTGCTACAATTCTAAATCCTTATGGTATTCTCAGTCCATATATCTTATCACCTCAACAAGACAACATTTTTAAAAACTATGCTATCAACCCCGTTTTCTTGGAATATATCCATAATAATTTTTTAATACTACTCTTTTTTCTCTTTCACCCCCTCTTATCCAATCATTTTTCATTTTTGTATGGGATAGTGTGAAGATTTAGGTCACGTTTGGTACGCATCAAAATAATTTTTTTATACTACTTTTTTTTCAATCTCCTCTCTCATCCTATCTGGATATCATGACGATATGTGTTTGATGGTTTCTTCATCTTTATTCTCTTTTCTTTAATTTCATTACCACGTTAGATTATTTTTTACTTTTTACATGATGGTCTAATAAATAGCTAATGGAGTGTTTGGATACAGGGGCTCAATTTTAGCCAATATCACATCAAATATTTAAATACTATTTTGGAGTATTAAATGTAGATTATTTATAAAAATAATTCATAATTGGTAGATTATTCGCGAGACGGATCTAATAAACCTAATTACACCATGATTTGATAATGTGATGCTACAATAAATATTTACTAATCATGAATTAATTAGACTTAATAAATTCATCTCGTGAAGATCCTCCAATTCCGCAATTATTTTTATAATTAGTTCATATTTAGTCCTTCAAATTAATATCCAAACATCTGATATAACACAAGCTAAAATTTATTAGTCTCTTGATCCAAACACCCCAAAGGTTATTCACGGTGGTGGGTTTCATAACACTGTTTTCTAGAAGTCCACATCAGTTTTGCAACCGAATGAAATACCCTCTCTCAGTAGAGAGTGCAACTAGCTTTCATAAAATACACTCTCTCTGATGAAACGATTTGGCTCTCAGTGGACGTTTATTTCGTTTCATCCGTCTTACAAACGAGTTAGCACGATATCATGACGATGACACTACTTTCTTCTCTTTCCTCATTAATTGGATGTCATATCAGCAAAAAATCTTATGTGTTATGGTAATTAATACCATGAAACACCCCGTGAAACTCCCATTGTGAATAACCTCAGAGCATCTCTAAGGGAGCTCCTTTCTAGGTTCTTAAATTTAAAATTTGAGATTTCGAAGAAAAATTAGGCTCCAACAAAGTCCCTAAATAAATCATTTTCTTAAACCATTTCTTGAATCCCCTCTCTCATCTGTCCCAAAAATTAACTTTCGGTTCCTTATTTTGCTTGCGCCAATTTTCCTGCCGAAAAAATTGAGAAAATTGTGGTGGGGGAATACCCGAGATGCTGCACGCGCGGCGGGTAGGCCTAATTATTCGATCTGAGCCGGTGAATCTTTTTCGAGCCTGCTCTTGCGGGCGGGCCCACGCCGCCTTCACGTGGCCTGCCTGACGGGCCCACCCCGTCGCCTCCCCCAGCCACAACTTCTCTTATCCTCTCGGCTGCCCAACCCCAACCCCATCCCCATCCCCATCCCCACCCCCTTCCCTTTATCTTTCCATCTCTCTCTCTCTCTCCACACTCGTCATGCATATGATTCTAGTTAGTTAATTACTATTCCAGTTATTAATCAGCTCTTGCTTAATCAGTTCCACGACAATATATATATCGTTGTTCCCGCGCTTTTGTGTGTTAGTTGATGCACATTAGCATGCTAATTAATCAATCAATTCAAGCTCAAGCTGGATATACCATCGATCGATGTACTGTAGCGATGGGTGTATGTATATATATAATTAGGGTCTTTTGGTTCCTTTAGGAACTAAACTAAACTTTAGTCTCCTTTTTTATAGGATTAAACTTTAGTCCCTTTCTGTTTGATTCTAAGGACTAAAGTACTAAATAAAAGTAAAGGCTGAGAGGTAAGTAGTATTTTAGTCCTTTTTAGTAAGGTTTTTGGGACTAAAGAAGTAAAGTTTAGGTACTAAACTTTAGTCCATTTTAGTCCCCATGTTTAGCAATTTAGGAACTAAAAGGGACTAACTTAAACTTTAGCAGTTCCAAACCAAACACCTGATAGATATGCATGCTAGCATGGAACTATCTAGCTACGTATATATAGCAGATGTGTATCCGGTATGCACGCGTCACTGTACGATGGCTCGACGTGGACTGGCGGCCGTTCATTAAATATATTAGAGATGATTAATTTAATTGAGAATCGGAACGTGTCGATCGATTGATGGGCCGGTACCTGGTACAGTAGAGTGGTAGCTAAGCTAGCTGCTTAATTACATCTGTAGCCGAGCAATCCACATCACGCGTTTGCCTGTCGAGCTGTAGCTGCATGCTGCTCGCTAGCTAGATCGAAGCTGCAGGTTGCTGCTGGCCACCAGAAGTTTTTTCTCCCTCTCCATGCATGACCATGAGCTATAGCTAGCTAGCTGCTCCGTTCGTAAGCTAAGGAGAGGACGAAATGGAATAAATTTCGTGGCCATAATAATCCACATGTGCTGCTACAGAGATTCACTCGTAGGGTCGTAGTCCAACGGCACGTGTGCGCGTACCACGTTTGCGTGAAGCTAGTCGCTTGAATTTAATCTGCATTAATTTCGCGAGACGAATGAACGAAGGCGAAGTCTAATGTCTTTGAATGCGACGTACGGCCGGGAGTGATAGTAGTACTCTAGGGTTTAAATCATCAACGAAGCTGAGATGCTACAACAGTCCAAAACACTACAGGTGTGTTTCTAGTTTTTTTTAAGTCAAACTATTATTAATTTATAAAGTTTATATCAAATAGCGTTAATATACATCACATAAACGAGTAATCTATATGAAACCATGTTTCATAATAGATTAAGGGTGCTTATTTGATATCAAAATTGTTGTTGGCTTTTGACTTAAATATAAAAGTAAAAATAGACTGGTAGACGAATAGGAGTACATATTGCTACGCACTTAACGTTATCTAACAACTCTAATCGGTCAATCATACGGTAAGAATCAATATCAGGCGATGTCATGTTTATCCATACGAGAAATACTAAGGTCAAATGTAGCTTTTGACCTTCTGGACGGTCATAAACATTTTCCAACCAAAGAAAACCGAACCAAAAATGGACAAAAACCGCCTCAAACCTCAATCCACATACGGTTCCTTCCACGCAGTTAACCGAGTCGGTGGCGGGGGTGGGACCCACGTGTCATGGACCTCGGCCGCGGCGGGTAGGTGCGGTGCGGGCGCGATTCGCTCGGGGAACATGCGGCCGCGGCCGGGCGCCGTCACGTGGGCCGCGGGGCCCGCACGATCCTCCGCCCACAGCCACCCGTCCCCGGGCCCACCTCCTCCTCCTCCTCGTCGGCCCACCGGCCGCCTCCGCCGTCCGAACCGGATCGGACGGCCCACGCCCCCCGTCCAACGCGTGCGGCCAGCGTCGCGCGGCGGGAAAGGGGAAACCGGCGCGAGACCAGATCATGGTGCTCCGTTTTCCTTTTTCGAAAGCAAAATATTTCCTTTTTCGAAAGCAAAATATTTGTAGGATGAAAAGAGTAGAACAAAAAGAAAAATATATTCTAGATAGTTTCACTTACACGCTATGAATGATGTGATAGTGGTTGAGCGGTGGTTGGCATGCGTGTACTGTAGTGTGCTTGGCCTGACGTTGGCTTTCATCTCTTTTTTCTCCTCCGGTGTATGCATACTCTCTCGGGTGTACTAATAGTTGTCGTTCTGATCTTGTTGCTAGAGTGGAGAATTAGTAGTCGTTTTACACTCCCAATGAAACGTTGTCTAGTGATGAAAACTAAAAAGCTACTTCCTTTTATCGTTCTAACATCATGTTTGAGTGTTTTCGAGCTTAGGACTATGAAAAACATGCTAGGTCATATTAGGTCGTTGGACTAGTTGTTCAGTTGACTTTAGTTTCGCTTTGGACTAGTTTTTTAATGTGAGAGTGTTCTCTTATAAAAGGTGTTAGATACACGCAAACGTTGAAACGTGGACCGGGGCGATATGGATCGGTGTTGCGTGGAAACTAAGGCTAGGGAACGTCAACAAAGTAGTTGACGAAAGTTTAGAGAAACTAATGCAGTTTAGTTTTTACAATCTTAATTAGAAGAAATAAAAACCCGGGGTATATTATATGAGGAGCTGAAAATTCTGGGAGTCCATGTCGTTGCAAAAGCTAGCTCTCTCTCAAGACGGCCGGCCGGCCGGCCGGCCGGCGACGAATGACCCTGAAGGATTCGAGAGATTTCAGATCTGCAGTCTGATACATGCATGCATGCTTGGATCGTCCAGTTGAAAATCGACAGACTACTGGCCTATCTAGATGAGATGAGGATATGTTATTCTCTCTTCACTACTCTTGTCAGTAGAGCTGGGACTTGGGCCGTGCTTTGCATGGGCCGGCCCAAAGCACGTAGGCCCGGCCCATGCAAAGCACGGCCCGGTACGGCCCATGGATGGGCCGGGCCGGCACGGCCCGTACAAGGGCCGGACTTGGGCCTAGAGGTTAGGTCCGGTGGGCGGCCCGGGTACGGCCCTTAAAGTGGGCCGTGCCTGGGCCGGCCCGGCCCAAAAAAAGCCCATGGGTAAATAATTCATATGTACAAGGAGGAGACATGTTATTAAAAATTAAAAAAATCTACAAATTACTATTTGAATATACCTTGCTCTATATCATGTGTAAGACAAATCAAAATTTGAGTCATTCATATATAGGACAAATCAAAATGTAAATATATATGCTCAAGAGCAAAGAAAGTAGTATTAATGAACTAGTATCATGTGTAAATTATTAATAAAATTCATTTTCCCCTATTTTTTGGGTTGTTCTATTATTTTATGTGAACTAGAATTTTCATTATTCAAAGATAAATTAAATAAATATTTTCATAACCCTGGTAAGAGACCATCTAACAATGTTACAAAGTTAGGGCCGTTTTTGGGCCGGCCCGGCCCATCCAGGCCCGTCGGACTTTGGGCCGTGCCTGGGCTTGGCAAACACAGGTTCGGGCCAGCCCGGCACGGCCCTTAATTTTTTCGGGCCGAAAAGGCCCGGCCCATTTCAGGTCCTGGCCCCAAGGACCCGGACCGGGCCGGCCCGGCCCGGCCCATGTCCCAGCTCTACTTGTCAGCAATCTGATTTTATTTCTTCCGAGTCAAATGGTCCATGCTCTGCCCTTTATGATTCGACTTCGACGGATCAGCTTTTCAGGCACAAGCTAGCCGTCCACAATTACCGATTTACCGTCTTAATTTTCACGGCACGACACTGTCGCCGAATCCCATCGAAATTTTAGTTAAACATGTTTGCTTGGGTTATATCCGTCGTACGGTTTTCTAACAAAACGGGATATATTTGATCATACATACGTGATCTTCTCAAAAAAAAAACATGGTTTTAAATAAGATCAGATCCGTTTGGCCTTCTTACAAAAAAAAATATAGCAATTAGCAAACGAGTGGCTAATTAACGACGTTAAAACTTTCAGGTGTAGGTCGGGATTTGACATTAGAAATTTGCCCCCGTTGATGTCATTACGGTACACCCGTTACTTCTTAAGAAATAATATTTAAGATTAATTTGGATCATTAATTTTAGTTAGAATTAAAATTAAAATACTTAGTACCAATATATAATTGGAAAGTATATGTAGAAAATTAAAAATTTTGCTTAGAAAAATCTTTTAGATTACTATCATTAATCCTAGCTATTATATCAAAATAAATGAATTGTCCACAATATTTCCGGTGTATCATAAAATTTACCTTTTACGTGCACAAGTACACAACAATCTTAGACCTTGTTCCATACAATTTTTTTTATGTGCACAAGTACACAACAATCTTAGACCTTGTTCCAGACAATTTTAGATTGATTATAGACCTATAATATAATCTTATGACTTACTATTTAGATGAGAAATTTTGTTTTTACATAGCTTATGATTAGGGAATCTCAAGCTATAATCCAAGTCAAATCGTGTAAATTAGATTATATCATCACAATATTATTCCGAGTACTCGTGTATATATAATAGCAACACAATTTTGTAAAACCACATATCGATAGATGAATTATGAATTCTCGTGAAAGTATCGATAGTTTGTGCACCGAACAACTGAAAGCACGAGAACTACACGTTACGTTATGACATTATATTTAGTGAATAGACCAAATTAAATACTTTATTGTTTGTGACCTTAATCTTTTAACTCAATATTTGTCATATTATTTAGTGTACGTATAATATACATTTAATAACTGTTTAATTACATGATTAGATTTGAAGTTGCTGTTGCCATCGATCTTTACAGCGAGCAGCAAATAATCCAGATCGATGAGGGTGTGCATCAAATCACGGAGAAAATATACAAATGCTATCCTACATCACAGGTGTAGCATAACTATTCTACCGAGAAATTTACTATTGAGGAAAAAATAGTACTCAATTGTTATTCTACTGAGAAAATCCACTACTGAAAGTAGTCGGTGTAGAATAGCGCTACCGTATATATATATATATATATATATATATATATATATATATATACGGGAACACTATTCTACACTACGGGTGTAGAATGCTATTCTACACCGATCATCCCGTGCTCCCACACCCCACCCAATCCCAACCCCCTCCATTCCACGTTGGTGTAGAATAGCATTTGTATATATATATATATATATATATATATATATATATATATATATATATATATATATATATATAATCGCTGACCCCTAAACTGCATTAACATTAGCATGGCATGATCGGTACGTACGTGTAGCAGCCTAGCTAACTAGAGAATTTGCAAGTGGTCTAGAGAGAGAAGGGAAGCAGTGGTAAGTTCGTTCACAAAACCATTTAATAAATGATAATTAACTACAGTGATTTGATTCAACGATTGATTATCTGTTTGAGAATATTATAAACAGCTTGCTGATGAGAATGTTAGAAAGGCAAGCGGAAAGCTGACGAAAATATCACAAACCACTAATTGCTATAAAAAATAGGGTGAAGCGAAAGCAACAAAAAATATCATAAAATTAGAGTGAAAATGTATGGTAACCAGATTGATTACTTAAAAAAATAAAAAAAAAACATAGCGAAAATAATACTCCATCCTTCCCATTATCTCATCTAAGCGTTTTTTTAATTTTTCCACAATTTACATCATCTAGTAGTTGAGCCATTAAAACAACATATCGTATTATGTGCAAATTGATTTAGATCATTTAAACGTTTTCCAATTTTCTCATAATCTACGTCATCTAATAGTTGAGTCATTAAAGCAACACATCGTATTATTTGTGAATTGATTTATAGTCCACACGTATGGTTTTGGCTTCTTTTTTATTTCTTTTTTATTAGTACTCCGTATGTCTATATGATATAGGTTGAGGGTGCGGAAAAACGAAATAATATGCACGTTATACGAAAAGAACTTAAGTTCTACATTTTTCACCTTAGTAATCACATTGAATTGTTAGATATGTGAAGGAAGAGTATCAGAGATTGAAAAAAAACCCACTAGATGGATTAGAAAAAGGAAAAAAAGGTGAGAGATGGGAGGGAAAATATCTGGAAGACTCAAGTCCGAAGCGGAGCCGGAGGGGACGAGGAATACGAGGATCGGATGATGGGGCCACGTGGCCACGTGGGCCACCCCACCACGTCAGCATCCGCCGCGGCTGCTTCTTGTGGCCCTCGTCGCTCGGCCTCACGTCCACACGCCTCTCTCTCTTTTTTTTTCTCTACCTTTTCGCATCATCAGCTACTCTGGCTACTTCTTGGCTAGTTTTTTTTATTCTAAATTCTGGAGGATTTTCAAACAAGCTTTGATTTTTTTAAAGAAGGTACTAGTCCGTAATAGATATCAAAATCTCGTTAAAATATTAAAAATAGTTATGATAAATTTATAATAACATCCATGATCTGAAATCCAATGGTGTAACTAGCAGCAATATTGGTGTGGGAAAATGGATTTGAGATCCTCTGCAGAGGGCAGTTAGCCCATCAGCGCCGTCCGATCTCAATCGGACGGGCGTGCGAGGGGGGCTTCGCACCGGTGAGACCCACTTCGCAGGAGGCTTTAGAGAGAGAAGGAGATTTCGCACCATCCGATCAAAATCAAACGGCTGTGAAGTCCAACTGCCCTCCGCAGTCAACTCCTCCTACTTGAGGAACCGCTTCCGGGAAAATGAAAGAAGGGGACAAAATTGAACCCAGGAACTGGAGGAAGGAAGTGTTGAAAAAAAATAAAGAATGTCCAGCTGGAGGCTGTAGCGCCAGTAGTGGGAGCGAAGCGCATCCGCAGAGGATCCTCGGTTGGAGGCTCAAAACCACCAACACCTCCCTCCTCACATCGCCAATTCTCAATTTCCTCGCGACTCAACACGCTCCTCCTCCTCCTCCTCCTCCCTCACAACTCAAAGTCTCAAGCACCAGAGGAAGAGAGAAGAAAATTGTGAGAAAGAAAGGTAGAAGCTTGGAAGAACTAATTGGTGGAAGAGAGTCAGAGGGAGAGGCTAGAGAGAGATCTTTAGGCGAGGAGGAGAGCGATCATGTCGTCGTCAACGGCGGCGGCGGCGGCGGCGGCGACGACGGGGGAGGGGAAGAAGGGGGTGTGGCCGGTGGTGGCGGGCGCGTGTGAGCTGTGCGGGGCGGCGGCGAGGGTGTACTGCGGGGCGGACGAGGCGACGCTGTGCTGGGGGTGCGACGCGCAGGTGCACGGCGCCAACTTCCTGGTGGCGCGGCACGCGCGGGCGCTGCTGTGCCGCGGGTGCGCGCGGCCCACGCCGTGGCGCGCCGCGGGACCGAGGCTCGGCCCCACGGCGTCGCTCTGCGAGAGGTGCGTCCGCCGCGGAGGAGGCGGGCATGGGCGTGGAGGAGGTGGTGGGGGCGGGGGCGACGAGGAGATGACCGGCGAGCGAGACGGCCGCGAGGGCGAGGATGAGGATGACGAGGAGGAGGTGGTCATGGAGGAGGAGGACGACGACGACGAGGAGGAAGAGGGGGAGGGGGAGAACCAGGTCGTGCCGTGGGCGGAGGAGGCGGAGGCCACGCTGCCGCCGGTCGCGAGCTCCACGTCGAGCAGCAGCCGGGAGACCGCCGCCAACGGCACGAATGTCGCCAAGGTGTCGCCTTTAGCCTGCCCTTCTCCCTGTCCTGTCCCTTGATTTGGCTTTCTGCCATTCTGCCGCTTCTCATCTTGCAAAGTTGGATCATTTTCGTCAATTTGGGACGTTTCCCTCACAATTATGCCGCTTCTAATTTTGGTGGCAAAGATCATGTTATAGCAAAAGGTTTGATGCGAGCATCGCGTCTGATGCAAATGCTGATATTTTCTTACAGGAGGACCAGCCGTGCTCGACGTCCCAGCCGAGCTTGTGCCGGTACACGTCGCCAGCCCGCTACGGTGGCCGGAGCGACGAGGCCACCTCCTCCCGCAACGGCGGCAGCTTCTTTCCCTCCCGGCATAGGAAGAGATCGGCGTCAGATTTCCGCAGGTCAGGGTCGGTGCAGTCAGGGAGCAGCACGCAGGGGAGGAATTGCTCCAATGCGGCCATTGGTCGAAATGAGTAAGTTTGCAATCTTCTTGTTCCATATAATTCTTAAGCCCTGCAATTGTAAGTTTCTCAAACTCGAAAGCTAAAAATCATCCTTTTCAAACAATGGCACAATGATACTTGCAAGCATGATGTTCAAATATCAAATATCAAGATTTCATACATCAACGTGTAAATAATTTAAATTACTCAGTTGCAACATATCAAAAGAAGGGAGTAAGAAAACAAGATGAGTGAGTTGATGTAAAAGTGGGAGTGAGAGGTTGATAGCAACCTCTAGGTTTACTGTCGTGAAGCTTCTACCGGTGAAAGGCTACATGCCTACATCATAAGGAGATAGCTTTGCTTGCCTTGCTGAGGGCTATCATTTGAGCTCTGCAATCCCACCAGTGTTGTTGTTGATTGATAGCAAACTAACTTTTGGATTCTAAAAGCATTACATCTAAAATTTACCTCCATCTAGTTTGAGTCTAGTGCCATGTAGATGGCTGGTGAGGCAGTGCGGTCCGCGGTGTGGAAGTGGCAGTTCATGTCAAACAGTGTAGTGCTGATTTTAGTGCTCATGTTTGCAACTTTTCACTTGAAAAAGGAATACGCGTGTATCTCTAGTGATTTAAGTTGAAATCGGCAGTTTTTCAAGGTTTAAAGTTTTCCATGTTCTCCTTTTGGAGACAAAAATGTTATAATCTTGATCAGTGCTCTTTTATTAACATAGTAGCTGATGCTATCCTTTCTGTTGTGCAGCTTTTCCTGAGGCAAGATGAAACGACGATGTAGACGCTGATGCTAACTACATTAGAAGGTCACTTTTGGTGTATCGAAGCATTGGGGAGATGTGGATCACTGCAAGGTCAAGCCTCCACCGAGCACACACATCCTTCCAGTCGACAACTTGCGGACTCGATTTATCACGTAGCCGTCGCAGGACTTGGTAGTACTCGTAATTGCGACGGCTTGCTGGAGCTTGTATATGTCCCTCACTACTTTCATGTGTTTAGTCTCTTTTCTACATTTCGCCTGTGGATGCGGCGTGTTGGCTAACTCAAGAAAATGATATAGGTTTGCATTTGCAGTGACATTCTTATCATGGTTTCACTGTCTCAATGCTTCCATTTTGTGCCTTATGCTCAGTTATAAACTTGTTCAGAATTCAGAAATCATAATCTTGGCTGAAATGCGCCGAATTCTGTAAAATGTGATGCCTGTGAATGTGTACTGTTCTCAATTCTCATGGTTAATGGAGCCTGAAACAACACTTCACTCTTACCATTTGGGCAAAATTCCATAACTACACTGTTGCTAAAATGGTCTCAAATTCCAGATAGGCTTTGTGGGATTGGGATGGGATTCCTGTACGGACACTCATGTGGTCAAATCAGTGTGGTCTTAAATGGAAAATCGGGCATGGTGGGAAAAATGGATAAGTAACCCTCATTTGAAAACTTGCCCAGGTTGAACTCATCAGGTCAGTTCACCAATGAAAGCAGTGCACAAATGCTAGTGCTCCCTACTAAATACTGTGATGTCTCCTTTTTCTTGTCTAGGGCATCAAATTCTTCATCCTGATCTCTCCATCTCCTCCCCAGGTCATTATCAGGCACCACTCACCACAGAAATTTTGTATAAAAAAACAATCAGACAAACAAAAGGAGAGGAGATGCATGCATGATGTCTGGCTGCTTGCCTTGTGGTGTGAAAGTTAGCTGAGAGCTGGAGGCCTGGAGCTAGTGATCCATTGGCACGGGGACATCATGCATGCCACATGCTGCTGCTGGTCTGAAGATTTGCTTGGAAATGAGCCACTTGCAAGATAGGATATCCAGGTTTGGGTCAATAGCAAGCTCAGGAGTCAGGAGATTGCAAAGGGAAGAGAGCAGATTAGGGTTCTCATTTTTAAAAGACCTCTCATTTCACGACACTATCAGCTATCAAGCTGTACCATTCTTAACTCACAAGCATGCATAATTAAACTGAGTGATTTTTGCCAGATTTAAAGTATGATTCAGTAGTGGATAGCTACTAGTAGATTCATATTCTGTCTAATGTCTGAAACAGAAACACCTAGGAAATAGTTTGGCTATCAATGATTTCAGCTCCGAATTCTTCTGAAATGAACTATAATCGGTGTGAAATACCCTTTAAGGGTCCGTTTGGTTTAGGGGCGAGGATGGATAGGATGATCATCCATGTATTTAGGGATGGGTTGATACATTTGAGGTATTTGGTTGGATGAATGAGATGAGATAATTTTTTATTTGGTTATATAACTTGGATGAGATAAACTTAAATTTAGTGGGACCTACATATTAAATATATTTTTAACAAAAACATAATCATATGAGATCTTATTTTATAGATTAAATTATAATCAATACAATGATGTAATTAGATCATAAATTGGATAAATAATTTGAGAGAAATTCATTTGCATATTTATAAACGAAAAATTAAATGTGTAATAACTAATCATGAGACAACATATCTTCTTGTCCAATATTCTATGAGCTCGTCCAGAATTCTTTTTTAATTCTTCCGTTCAGCATATTAAAGGAATATTTTTGTAGGTGGTTATCTCATCCATCTTTGCTCTCTAACAACTGATTGGATGTCTCGATGGAAGGGTCCTATCCCATTCAAGGATATCCAACGAAAACACTGTTCGGTAAGGATTATTATAGTGATTAGCCAGAGACCAAAATGTCTTGTGCATCCAAACGTGACCTAAAAACTAGTCTTAGACTTAAATGCCTCAATGTACACAATACTAATTTAATACCACCTCTCATAAAGCCACAACAGTGTCTACAGTTAGCTCCTCACCAAGGGATGCAGATGCCCCAATCAAGGGCTGCTTGACCAATATCATGTGGTTGCAAAGGGGATGTGTCCTTGCAAAAATAAAAAATAAAAAAACTGGCCCCTCTACATTCTGAAAGCTGCCAACCAACCATTGGAGGATGCATTGAATTGCAATTGCAGCTGGGAAGAAGGCTGGGTTTGACCTCACCATGGCCATGGAATGGAGAGCAGCAGGGAATAAACATTGCCAATTTGTCACAATCTATGGAATGTGTGGTCCATCATCCATGCTCATGAGAGACATGACTGGCTTGGTCTGAAAAGATCTTTGCACAAGGGGACAAGAAAATGTAGGCCACTAAATTATATTCTCCTATGAAATAAAAAGGCATTCTATGATAGTTGATCCCTCCCAACCCAGGAGACCACATGAAGAGGCCTATCACAATGTGGTACCAGGTTAGGGGCCGAGCCAAAGGTTCGGGTGGGGGTTCTCCTTGCAAAAAAATAGTTATTATTGTTAATTTTTCATCTTTTGTGCACCTCCTCAAATTTAATTCGGTGTACCACTTAAAGCTGTGCACCCCCTTCAGTTTTACTCTAGTTCCGCCACTGTACCAGGTTTAGGTATTTATATTTGTCTCAGGATTGAGTTTTTTTAGATGATGAAGCATTTATTGAATTAAGATGGTTGTTACATCGAGGAAATATAATTAAAATTAACACATGTTTTCATAAAGATCTGGGTACGTGCTTTGAGAAGCACACAAAGAATTCATATGTTTTTTTCAAAATTTTGCCATAATTCATCCGTTTTTTTTTTAAAAATCACTTCTAGCCCTTTAAGCTCACTCTCAAAAGACTGTTTTTAACTTTTTACTACAAAACTATATGCTACTTTTAACTTGTCAAACCTCTCCAATTTGACAATTTTTATAGAAAAACATATACCAACAATTACAATATTAAATTTGTTTTATTAGATTTATTCTAAAAATATATATTTAGAATAATTTTTCAAATATTATAAATGTTAATGTATTTTTATTTAAATGGACTTCGAGTTATAATATAAACAAAACTACTCATATGAGAAATAAAATGCTATCAGATGTGATTATAATTTATATATTTGCTCGCTCCTCCACTCCAAATTAGCAAAATTCATAACACGACCTGCCAATAATTAATCAGAAAGTACTTACGTGTGATTATAATTTCTAAAAAATAGAAAAACCACTCGTTTATCATTAACAAACCGACAACATATTTTAAAATATTTAAATTATAACAACACATTGCATATTGTCCCGTAATTTCGCTTCAAAAGGCGACAAGGCTCACACAATAAAATTGATATTCTTGACACGTAACCATCTGATAATGACATTATAACAATAATATTGTAATCAATACAATTTCAGAAAGAAATATTTGAGTCACTAAATTACCAAATTCCTCGTAATTACTCTCTCCGTAAAAAATATTAGACCTATTACTTTTTGTCTCAAGATCAAGGAAAAAAATTAATAGTATTACTGTTGTATGCATGAAACTATATGGCTATTCATACTTGAGTCTAAATAAACTATAAATAAGTCTAAAATTTTTGGAAAAATTAAAAATGTAATAGGAGAAGTTTATTTAAAAAACACCTTTTGGTAACCCAAACTTACGTTGAGTCGTTGACCTTGACTCAATATCTGCCGTCCAGTTACGGATCGAGCCATTGACATCCACAATCTAGCGGCCCAGATTCGTTTCAGATCCGCTCAGGGATTAATTCCTTAAGTAAACACTAATTTTGCGGCTTACCTCTAATTACTCCTCTTCCCGAGAGCGCCCGCTTAATTAATCCCCCGCCCGCCGCGGCTTCGGCTTCGCGCAAGCTGAGCGCTCCTCCGTCTCCTCCCCGATCCCCGCGCGGCCTCTCGCCTCTCGCCTCCCGCCTCCGGCCTCCGGCCTCCGCCTCGCTCGCGAGCCACCCACCTCTCGGACCGCGCGGCCTCCGTCCTCGTCTCGTACCGCCGCCGCCGATTTGCCCCTGCGACGACGCCACCGTCGACAGAGGTGTGCCGGTTTTTTCCCGCTCTGTTCTCGCCGACGATCCAAAAGGTTGCTTTTTTTACCCTTTTCCGATGAACGGGTTTGAATTTTCTCTTTTGTATTCTTAGCTTCTTACGATTTATGCCGTTTTTTTAAAGAAAAATCACCACGGTTACTGTAAAAGGTTTGCATGTGGATTCGGCGATTCGCTGTTGCTGACCACCTTAGATTACTAGAATAATTTCGTGTCGCCGCATCTTGTTTTCGCGAGTTGAACTGTGGAAAGAAATGTTCCGTAGGATGGAGGCGGAGATGGATACGGTGGTCGGCTCTTGTTCTAAGCCATGCGGATCGTTGACGGACTACCGCATTCCGGACTACATCCTGAGGCCAGATGCGCAGCGAGTGGTTCTTGATCACGCACCGCCGAGCCCAGTGCTAGTGTTCATCAACTCTACATCTGGTGGCCAGCTTGGGAGTAGTTTGATCAAAACCTACCGCGAACTTCTCAACGAAGCACAGGTATATATATATACAAATGCTATTCTACACCACAGGTGTAGAATGCTATTTTACACCGACGTCGAATGGAGGGGTTGGGATTGGGTGGGGGGTGGGCACGATTGGGATGATCGGTGTAGAATAACATTTACACCCATAGTGTAGAATAGCGTTCCCGTATATATATATATATATATATATATATATATATATATATATATTGCCTGCGTTCTTGGAAGAACTAGACTGAGCTGTGGAAATGTGCTTTCTTCTAGCCTTGTTGCGTCTGTAATCTGGTTTCAGAGAAAAGAAGTTTCACATCTGCTGAGTTCTGTTCAGGTGTTTGATCTCTCGGAAGAGGCTCCGGATAAAGCATTGCACCGTTTATATGCCAACCTTGAAAGGCTAAAGACTGAGGGAGACATTCTTGCTGTTCAAATTTGGAGGACTCTCAGACTAATTGTGAGTGATGATTCTTTGAGGTTATATTGCACAAAGCAGGATGTCTCTTTGGATTTTTTTTTGACTTAAAGAGATTTCCATTAGGTTGCAGGTGGCGATGGTACAGCAAGCTGGCTGCTTGGGGTAGTCAGTGATCTCAAGCTTTCCCACCCTCCTCCAATTGCTACTGTGCCTCTGGGAACTGGAAACAACCTTCCCTTTTCATTTGGATGGGTAGGTGGTCAATAATCATTGTGTACTTAACAGATTATCTTCATATTTTGTGCGAATTAGGTTTTGACGAGAGGCAGCAAAAGAGATATGCTTAACCTAGGGTCCATGATGTATAGTTGTTATGTTTAAATGTTTTTTCATGTTTAATATTCGTTTTCCATGTAGTATAGTATTTCTTTGATGTTTGAAACCAATTGTAACTTTTTGATTTGGAGCATCTTGCCAACCTGTGCCCAAATGCAGGTTTTGGTCTTTTTTCTTTTCTGAACTTTAGCTTGTTCCTGATCATGTACCTTGCTTCTTGCCTAATTCGACATGACAGGGGAAGAAGAATCCTTGTACAGACCAGGAGTCTGTAAAATCGTTCCTTGGGCTAGTGAAGCATGCAAAAGAGATGAAAATTGATAGGTATTGTCAGAAACGAAACAATTTATTGTGAGCTTTAACTTGCTTGATATTTTCCAAAAATACAAATTTACACTACGGCCCATTATTATCATGCTCCTCTCTAAGATATTAAATTATTTTATAAATCTTAACTAATTGGATATTCATCTCTTCAAATCTATTTGTCCTTCCTCTCCCCGGTGTGAAACGTAATTACCCTTGTGTATCTCATTCATGTATGATAAAAAATGTCAATGTAATGTGCACATGAATGTTTCAGCTGGCATATCATATTGAGGATGCGAGCTCCAAAGGAAGGTCCATGTGATCCTATTGCTCCATTAGAGTTGCCTCATTCACTACATGCATTTCAACGTGTGTCAAGTGGTGACTCCCTCAATGTGGTAAGGCAATATGGTCTTCCTATTCTTCCACATGATATCATGTTTCTTGTTGAAGAAAATTGCTATATACATCATGATACATCAAGGTCCAAGTGGTTACTGAATTTTATTAATGTCCTCAATTGGTCTTCCATTTTTATTTCCTTCAGGAAGGTTACCACACATTCCGTGGAGGATTTTGGAATTACTTTAGTATGGGTAAGGCTTTCTCTGAGCCACATCACATTATTGACCCTAAACAGTCCAACTGTCTGGTTTATGCCATGAAGGATACATATTTTACTGATGCTATTGTATAGAAGTAATGTACATCTTATGATCACTAATCGTCATGGCCGGTTATCATTTCTCTTTATTTTGGAAAAAAGATCCTAAGTTTGTTCAATGAACCCTAAATCATATACTGATTCAATGACCCAGAAGGTCAAGCATGATGATCATAGCTTCACATGTTGCAGGGATGGATGCAGAAGTGTCTTATGGATTTCATTCTGAAAGGAAGAAAAATCCAGAGAAATTCAAAAACCAGCTGACGAATCAGGTATTATATTCTTAAGTATGCTGTATGCATGGAGACAATTTCTTTCATACTAGCAAGTTCCTCATTAGTGGTAAATGGTTCCAATAGAACTGCTCCCTTGTGTGTCACGCTGATACTTGAGGCATTCAGTTGGGCCCTATTCAGATGCTCTATGCACTCAATGCTCATGTCAAATGTCCTTATGTGACATCTGGAATATATCACTTTAATGAGCTAATGAGAACTAAAAAAGTGTGGATGGGGCCAATACCCATCACATGCTACTTAAGTTCTTAAAATTAGTCATTACAAAGCAATTACACACATATCTGTAGTCCTATGAAATTGATTCTTAAATATCTATCTCCTTGATAGTTATGCCAATATACCTGTAGTTGTGTGAAATTTACTCTTTCTATATTGATTTAGAGAAATACCCCATTAGTCGGTTTCAATTTAGCTGAACTCTTAGGTGTTTATCCATATTATCTATACAGGGTACATATGCTAAGCTTGGACTTAAACAAGGATGGTTCTTTGCTTCTCTAAGTCATCCATCTTCAAGGTAGCTTGTTGATTTATCATAAAATATTCCATGACATATTGCGTTGTGTAATCTTAACAGTCAAGGTGTCTCATTTAAAATTATGCCACCAAACTCCTATAAATCTCTGCCAATGCCTGGGAGGGAGCAGGTAGAGTGTGTACTTAACATATCACTTCAGGACCTTTTTGGGGTGTTCTATGTACATTACAAAATTACACCGATTAATCCATTCATGCCATTTTCGTTCCTCCAAATTGCCACCAACTTTTGCAGTTTAGATTCACAATCCCAATATTTTTCATCCTAGCTTAAGCATGTACTTGGAAATGTTAAATTAGAGAATGATATAATCTTTTTTTTTGTGTGTTTGTTCCAATTATTTTTTCTTTCTTTTGTTGGTAAGCTTGAGTGCTTCATTTCCAGGAATATTGCTCAACTTGCAAAAGTGCAAATCATGAAAAGAGCTGGTAGCCACTGGCAAGAACTTACCATTCATCACAGGTAAACATTGTCTATTCCTTTTGTTGTACTGTTATTTGAGCCAATCAGCCAAACTGCATGATATGATGCAAGAAAGCTTCTTACTGGTACTTTGGAAATGCTCGCTTACACTGTTCCATTTCTTCATCCTTACTTACAACACGCCCATATCATCGGAGATCTTGCTTGCAACATTGCGGAAACATGTTTTGATGTTCTTCAGCTTGTTGGTGGAGGATGCACCCGTAATCCATGAGCAAAAGCTGACCAGTGTAGTGACTCTTGCAGCATCCGATCGATCGTCTGTCTCAACCTGCCTAGTTTCTCTGGAGGTTTCAATCCCTGGGGCACACCTGGCACGAGGAAAGTAGAAGAAGTGAGTCCCCATGCCCTGAAATGAGATCCTTTGCCATCAGGAAGCCAAAGTCGATGGATCCCAGCTGTCCCTTTAGGATCCGACGGTACGGAGCGGTCCCAGAGCCCACTTTGCAATAGTCAGAGGATGACTCTGTACCGTCGGATCTTAGTGGGACGGTTGGGATCTCCACCGCTCCCTGACGTCAGAGGAGCCGGTTCCCCATGCCCTACCATGCTATGCTTGTCAATCAATGTGTGAATTTAGCATTGTTGCTGCTCACAAAATATTTTGCGGCAACCAGGAGATTGACTAACAGTAGAACTTGTGTCTAAAATCTAAAGAGGGACCTGACGGCGCCTTACGTCGACGATGGACTTGTTGAGTTAGTAGGGTTCCGCGATGCCTGGCATGGGCTGGTCTTGCTGGCCCCTAATGGACATGGCACTCGCCTTGCACAGGTATGGACTGGTCCTGCTGCTTCGTTCTGCCCATTTACCACCTTACAAACTCAAAAGAAAACAGGATTACTTCAGCATATAGTTTTGGCAATTTTTGTTTTTTGAGCTGGCTAAACCTATGCTAGCTCCAAGAAATCTTGGATTAAGAGATGTAGCTGGGGCTGCATCGGACAGTCACTTTCTGTGGTAAAAGTAGCTTACTCCGGCCATGCGTGCAATGTGATGCAAAACCAGGCCCATAGGATCCGCTTCGAGTTCAGGCAAGGCGCGGCGGAGCACACGTTCATGAGGGTGGACGGGGAGCCATGGAAGCAGCCCCTCCCGAAGGACGACGACACCGTCGTGGTGGAGATCTCCCACCTCGGCCAGGTCACCATGCTCGCCAACGAGCCCTGCAAGTCGAAGAGCGTCCAAGACCCATCCTCCCATGGACACGGCACCCACGACGACGACGACAAGGACAGCATGGAGGACGAGGACGAGTGGGAAGACGGCAAGAGGAAGTTCGGCGCCGCCGATACGTTCAAGATCCCCGACGAGGTCGACATTGCTCACCTCAGCTGAGCGAGCTCAGGTGGAATCCGCATCTGTTCCGGACGGATGTTCATCGTAATCTTCTCCAGTAAAGTGATTCTTGTTGTCGATTGCTTCAACTTAACGTTGTAAAACTAAAACTGAAGTTTAGTAAGCCCAAGTGCAGATCGGCTAAATTCATATGTATAGCTACATTTGTTCTTGTTTCTTACATTTGTGTTTTCCCCTTAAAATAATGTTATTAATTTGTGTATGATTCAATTCAACTGTGTTAACAATTTGATATAAGCGTGTGTACGAGTGCGAAGTATGGATGGAGATAGAATGTATGGTCAATTCCATGCTCTTTATAATCTGCCCCAACTTTTGTTTCGGATTCTAGCGGTAACTACTTCTAAAATCTGAACTGGAAACAAATGGTTTAGGTTAACCGATTTTGGACTCAGGTGATCAAATTGTGAGAATCAATAACTATAAAATCTAAGAATGAATTAGAGCAGATTGTGAGAATTAGTAGCTATAGAATTTAAAAATAAATTAGCTATTTAAACTAACTAGCTACTGAGAATCTAAAACAAACAGGCTGCCTTAGATTAGCTAGCTACTGAGAATTTAGAAGCAAACATTAGAATCTAGAAGCTAAAAAACATCACCTACTTAGATTAGCTAGCTACTGAGAATCCGAAACAAACATTAGAATCTAGAAGCTAAAAAACATCACATACTTAGATTAGCTAGCTACTGAGAATCTAGAAGCAAACATTAGAATCTAGAAGCTAAAAAACATCACCTACTTAGATTAGCTAGCTACTGAGAATCCGAAACAAACATTAGAATCTAGAAGCTAAAAAACATCATCTACTTAGATTAGCTAGCTATGAGAATCGGAAACAAACATTAAAATCTAGAAGCTAAAAAACATCCCCTACTGATAGATTAGTAGGCTACTCCGAAACAAACAGACCACCTTGTATATTAGAAATCAGCCTAGTATACTGTAGCCACAGTGTTGACCACTTCCTCAGATGCAGCTTCAGCTTCGTTCTCGGCGACGGCGAGTGCTTCTACGTTCCTCTCGTCGGACGGCAAGAAGTACCAAAGTGGGCTCGTCACGCATGCGCCTCCGGTCTTTGGTAGCCACCGCGTTGAACTCCCTGTTGTCAAGTTGTGCAGGACGGCCTCGTAGCCTCCCTCTGGCCGGCTGTCCCAGTAGTACAAGCAGTTCCTTCTCGTTAGCTCCGTCGTCGCGCCGTCGCCGTCGCCGCGTACCGTCGTGGCATCGTTTTTCCCGAGGAACACCGTGTGGCCTTCCAGATCTCTCGTCTCGGTCCAGCACGGACGAAGCGATGAATCGTACCTTAGGACGAAGACGTCGCTCTCCGAGATGTAGAGCAGTTGCTGGCAGGGTTTGATTTATCGGTTTGAGAAATCCGATATATCCGATAAATCCGTATTACCGCTGACCCCCGAAATTTTTCCCTTACCGCTCAAAAATTTCGGAATTTTTGAATTTTGGCCACAGCCCATTTGAAGCCCGACCAAAACCTAAACCTGGACTATTCTCCTCCCCTCCTCCCCAGTCCCCGCCGCCGACGCCTCCCGGCCGCCGGCCCGCCTCCCCGCCGCCGGCCCCTCCATTCCGGTCCCCGCACCCGCGCGCGCGCTCCCCGCCACCCGCGCGCGCGCTCCCCACCGCCGGCGCGCCCCACCGCCGGCGCTCCCCGCCGCCGGCGCCTCCCCGCTGCCTGCCGGCCCGCCTCCTCAGTCCGCTTCCCGCTGCGCCCCTGCTCAGTCCGCCGCCGGTGCTCCCCGTGAACCGCACGCGCGCTCCCTGCCGCCGGCGCTCCCTGCCGCCGGCCCGCCACCTCCCCGCCGCCGCCGCCTCCCCGCCACCTCCCCGCCGCCCCCGCCTCCCCGCCACCTCCCCGCCGCCCCCGCAGCCTCCCCGACGCCGCCGGCGCCGCCGGCGCCTGCCCGCCGGTGCCCTGCGCCCCTGCCCCTTGCTCCCTGCTTTGTTTTCCTTAGTTCTGATTTTTTTGCTTTGCTCCTGTGAACAATGTAAGAATCTTGGCTATTTATTTTGTTTAGTTTCGATTTTGTATGTTGTCATTCCATTAGTGAACATTTCTCTGGCCTCTTTCAGTGATGATGGTGACAGGAAGCGATGAAGATAATGTAGCGGGAGCATGTGCAGGTGCAGCCAATGCGGGACAATCAAATAAGGACAAAGGCAAGGGCACCATGACTGCTGGTCGGAGCACAATGACAGATACTAATGTTGAGGTGGTTTGCAAAAATGGTAAATAGACACACTTTGTTACTCTCACTTTGTTGCATGGATCATTATGCTTGTGAATTGTTTCCTATTTATTAATCTTTGTTTCATTTTAATGGAGTATGGAGTATGACTGCTTTTATGATATTTTGTGAACAATGATAGCATGATGTGGTTGAAATGAGGATTGTATGGTGCGGTTTTTTCCATAATGTGTTTGCGATATTTTGTGAACAATGATGACATGATGTTTTTGATGTGGTTGAAACTTGAAATGACCATTGGGCCATTGTATGGTGATGTTTTTTGCATCATGTGTTTGTGTTATTTTGTAAACAATAATGATATGATGTTGTTGATGTGGTTGAAAATTGAAATGACCATTATGTGGTGATGTTTTTTATATGATGTACTTGTGATATTTTAGACAATATATTGAGTATGTGGCTTGTTATGGATATTTGTCTTGGAATGCATGATGATGAATCAATTGTATATATTATTGACTTGTGGCATGCGGTTTATGTTATGAATTGAGGATTTTTTCATGTTTTTTAATTTATTGTGGTTAGTTTTTGATGTTATATAGTTTAGAAATGGTTTGTTTTTATTTTTGTACAAATTGAGAGAAATTTTTTAAATTTTGTCCGAAATTTTTTTCCTATCTCCGATAGAATTCCGATATATCCGATATTCCCGTTTATCACTACACTCCGATATTTTTTAAATATCGATAGGGTGAACCCTGGTTGCTGGTCCCATAACCCGACTGCTGTGAGGGCGGAGTCGGCGCCGCTCCCGATTGCTGCGAGGGCGGAGCCCGCGCCGCTCGGCCGCCTCCACACCTGGTACAGTGTACCATTGCAGAGCACCAAGTTTTTTGTGTCCGTCAACTGTGAGATGGTTTCGTACGGCGTGGAGAAGACATCTGTGCCGGTGACGACGAGCGGCTCGACCTCTATGGGGCCCAGCTTGCTATGGTGACGACGGCGGTTGAGGTGGAGCACGTACACGTCGCCGTTCGTCGTCAGGCAGTACACCTTGTCGTCTTCGCTGTAGGCGACGTCGACGAGATCTGCGTCATCCATGAGCGCGTCGGTGTCCAAGGTAAGGCGAGAAGAGCGGCCGCCAGTCGATCTATGGACGACGAGCCTGTTGGGCCGACACATGCTCACGGCGGCGAAGTTCCGCGGCGTGGGGTCCGGTGAAAACACGATCTTTGCCGCCGACTCGCACTTGGGGTCGAACAGCGAGGCATGCAGCGGAATCTCCGTCCCGGTGAGCGGGTTGAATAGCGAGACGATGGTCCTGCCCGCCCTACGGCCGTTGGCTGTGGCGGCGGCGAGGGCGACCCACCCGTCGCGCGCGCCGACGCAGCGGTATCTAGTGGCATTGCGAAACCGCGGTGGCTGGGGGACGCCGAGAAGTCGGGTCCAGCGTTGCGCGTGGTTGGAGCAGACACCCAGCGATAGGGGCTCGGGCTGCCCACCCGCCGCCTCCACGCCGTCGCCGCAGACTGACGTGAGCGGCCGCGACGGCAGCGGCAATATGGCGGCGCGCCACGCGCTGCAGACGGCACGGCATGAGACGTAATCGGGAAGCATGCAGCAGTCGGCGATGCGCGAAATGAGGCCGGCGTGGAGGTCCGCCCATTGTGGATCGGCAGCCATGTCGTCGACCGCCGTGAGACGAAATAACCCTGATTGCTTTAGATTGAGCAGAAGCCCATATCTCTATCTCTACTATTATAACAACCGCTCGCCCGTTCGTGCCTCCCACCCCGCACACAAAACCGCTCGTGCCATGCAAAACTGAATCAGCCCGCTCGCGGCCGAATCTGCCGCGCCCCGCGTGCTTGCGCACGGCGCCCGCCCCCCGCTGCCCCGCACACTGCAACGACATGTTCAAAGAAAACCTACGTGAGAAATGAGAAAAAAAAAAGAAAAACAAAAAAGAAGAAAAATAAAAAAGAAGAAAAATTAAAAATTAAAAAAATGTATTTTTACATTTCAGTCTTTTAATTTACGTGCGGAGTTACGAATTTTATATAAAAATCCTTAATTTTTTGAAAAATCATAAACAAACATGAATTTTGTGCAAATGTCCTGTTATAAAATAAGGTTCTTTTGCAAAGCACAGACATCTGACTATATAATCTTAAAGCGTGGACTTCGTCCGTCGATTCCGTCTCCGTCCACAATCACATGCGCCTCCCGCATCACATAAAAACAGACCAAAATTTGTGCTATATGAAAACCGCCCGAACAGGCTGAATAACCACACCTGGCTCCACACACAGCGCCGGGCGTGGCTCGCCCGTGCGCCGAGCGGCCCGCAGCAACGGCCGCATGCAAGCAGCAGGCGCGCAGTATTTGTTGCAAGTTGCAACTGCTAGGGTCAGGCGTGAGAACGAAGAAAAAGGAATTGGAAAATAAAGAAAAAAAGAAGAAAAAAATATACTTTTGTATTTTTGTTTTTTAATTTTTTTTATTTTACGCGGAGGTATGAATTTTGTATAAAAATCATTAGATTTCTAAAAAATCACGCATAAACATGCATTTTACACAAATACCCTATTAAAAATAAGATTCTATGTTGCAAAGCACAAACATCTTACTAGTGTATATATATATATATATATATATATATATATATATATTGCTCAATGGTCGTCTTGTCATCAGATTGGCACCGAGTTGGAATGAGACTACCGGCCACAGCCCTCAGCCACCCTCCGTCCTCCGACCCCCGTTGCCGGTGAGAGGCGTGATGCGCTCCCTCCACAGCCAGAATCCATCGCCTCGCAACCGCAGACCGCTTCCTTTCTCTACCGGTTCAACTACCCTCCGTTGCGTGGGAGGACAACCGCCGGTGAGAGGTGCCCCCTTCCACGGCCCGAATCCATCGCGCCACCGCCACCGACCACTTCCTATCTGTTAGACAGACACTGTGTTGAGACTTCTAGATGTGTAGACAGACTTCGTATTTGTATTTGAATAACTATAAATATGGATATATGTATTCGTATCTAAATTAAATATGGATGACATTTGAAAACATCTAGATTCGTTTTATAAATGTGGATATGGATGACATTTAGAAACATTCGGATTCGTTCTATATTAAAGGTTTATTTATTATTTATATAGTTATGGAATACTTAAGTTAGTGAATATTAATAAGCTATAGTTTAAAATAAATTGATGGTTAAATATTTGTTTGAACTTGAAACTTTTTTATAATCAAAATATAACACATCTCATTCCATATTTTTTTTGTATTTTTCTAGATACATTTGCTATTTTTAATTTATTAATTATGTTTCTAGGATTTAAATTGGAATATGTGAAATTTGAACTACAAGTACCTAAAATAATGCACTAAAATTTATAGAAAAATCATATTCACTATTTTGTGTCCATTTTTAATTCTTACCAACTAAATTTAAAGAAATGTTAAAAAAATTATGTTACGACACTTTATCAGTAATGTGGAACTTAAGGGTTTTTTAATTATAAAAAATCAAATAAAGTCTAAAAAATATGATACTTGTCATGGTGTTATAATATTATACATAAATACAATGATAAAATTTTGAAAATATTTAAAGAAATGTATCATATATGATGTTACGAAACCTCAGATTCTCTTGAGATGAATTAGAGTTTTGAGAAGTAATAGGCTATGGTTTAAAGTAAATTGATGATTAAATATTTATTTAAACTTGAATTTTTTTATAATCAAAATACAACATATCTCATTCCATATAATTTTTTTATATTTTTCTAAATCCATTTTATATTTTTAATTCATTAATTTTGTTTCTAGAATTTAAATTGATATATGTGAAATTTGAGTACCTAAAATAATACACTAAAATTTATAGAAAAATCATATTCACTATTTTGTGTCTATTTTTACTTCTTATCTACTAAATTTAAAGAAATGTTAAAAAAAATTATGTTACGACACTTCATTAGTAATGTGAATCTTAAGGGTTTTTTAATTATAAAAAAATCAAATAAAGTCTAAAAAATACGAGACTTATCATGGTATTATAATATTATACGTAGATAATATTATAAAATTTTGAAATTGTTTCAAGAAATTTATCATATAGTATGTTATGAAACGTGAGATTCTCTTGAAATGAATTATAGTTTTATGAACTAATAGACTATGTTTTAAAGTAAATTGATGGTTAAATATTTATTTGAACTTGAAATTTTTTATAATCACAATACAACATATCTCATTCCATATAATATTTTTTGAATTTTTCTAGATCCATTTTATATTTTTAATTCATTAATTTTGTTTCTAGGATTTAAATTAAAATATGTGACATTTGAATTGCAAGTACCTAAAACAATACACTAAAATTTATAGAAAAATCATATTCACTATTTTGTGTCTATTTTTAGTTCTTATCTACTAAATTTAAAGAAATATTAAAAAAATTATGTTACGACACTTCATCGGTAATGTGGAGCTTAGGAGTTTTTTAATTATAAAAAATCAAATAAAGTCTAAAAAATACGAGACTTATCATGGTATTATAATATTATACGTAGATAATATTATAAAATTTTGAAATTGTTTCAAGAAATTTATCATATAGTATGTTACGAAACGTGAGATTCTCTTGAAATGAATTATAGTTTTATGAAGTAATAGGGTATGGTTTAAAGTAAATTGATGGTTAAATGTTTATTTGAACTTGATTTTTTTTATAATCACAATACAACATATATCATTCCATATATTTTTTTGTATTTGTCTAGATCAATTTCTATTTTTAATTCATTATTTGTGTTTATAAGATTTAAATTGGAATATGTGAAATTTGAACGGCAAGTACCTAAAATAATACACTAAAATTTATAGAAAAATCATATTCACAATTTTATGTCTATTTTTAGTTCTTATCCAATAAATTTAAATAAATGTTAAAAAATTTGTGTTACAACACTTCATCGGTACTATGGAGTTTAAGAGTTTTTTAATTATAAAAAATCAAATAAAGTCTAAAAAATATGAGACTTGTCGTGGTATTATAATATTATACGTAGATACTATGATAAAATTTAGTAAATAATTATTAAATTTGTACCGTACTTTATTGTTTATAATTTGATAAATAATAATTATTTTTTTACTAGAATAGTTTTTTCCTCAAACAGACGAAAAAAAGAAAAGAAAAAATTCTTGAACTATTTACATATACATTGGTAGACCTAAGTTTTTACGAATGGATTTATCATGTTAAAATCTCTATATGCAATTTGGTAGAAACATTTTTCTAATTGAATAAATAATTATTAAATTTATGTCATAATTTTTTTAATAACACAAACAATTATTAATTTCTTATTAGAATAGTTTTTGTTCCTAAAACGGATGAATAACAAAAAATAAAAGGAAAAATCATTGAATTATTCAAAACCACTAGAAATTGAACCCAAAACCTTATATTTAAATAACATCAACTTAACCATTATACCACTGAATGTTTTTTTATAGTCTAGATATTATTTTATTTTTTTAATATATATATGTATAGGGTCCTTCGGGCTCAGGGTCCCGGGGCGGCCGCACTGCCGACCCCCCTCAGGGCCGGCCCTGATGACCCTCCGTTGCGTGGGAGGACAACCGCCGGTGAGAGGCGCCCCTTCCACGGCCCGAATCCATCGCGCCACCGCCACCGCCACCGCCACCGCCACCGACCACTTCCTATCTCTACCGCTGCGCGCGTTCTATGGAGAGGAGACAGGACAGGAGAGCATCTCGAAGCATCTCCAGCAGCCCGCCAATGGAGAGGAAGCTGCTCGCTGGTCGGCATCTACCCCCGCCGCCGCCGGCGGCGCCCCCGCTGGCGCCCGTCACACCTCACCCACAGACTGTAAGACGGAGCGCCGGAGCATAAATACATCCAGCATATCTGGGCCTCTCTCTCTCTCTCTTTTTCTGGTGCCCTCATGGGCGGTGCGGCGGTGAATCGTCCACGTCAGCGCCGTAGAAAACCGCGGGCAGCTTGTTGGCGCTGGCTCGCCGTTTCGTGCAGGGACAGGCCAAACTGGCGGCGCCGCCCACGGCACGGCGCCGGCCTACAAGTAGGCTCTCCGCGTCGTCTTCCTGCGCTAGTGTGCTTCACGGCTTCACGCTGTCGGTTGCTTCACCGAGAACGTGATATCCTTCCATGCCGTGAGGCTGTGACCTGGTAGGAGAACGAAGCGCGCGCGGCGACGGCGATGAGCGTGAGGCTGGTGAGCCGCGTGGGCGGCGCTCGGGCGGCGCCTGCGCCTGCGCCTGGCGCGCGGGACGGCGCCACGACGTGGGGCGTGAAGGACAGGGTGGCGTCCTCTCCGTCGAGGCACGCGACGAGGCCGGCGCCGGAGAAGGCGACGGCGGCAGATGGTGATCGGGCGCGGAGAAGGGAGGAGGAGTCTCTGTGGGTGTTCATGTTCATCTCCTTCTGGGGGCCAAACACATGACCAAATCCAGTCTCATGATCATGGGATGGATTTTTCCAACTAAAAAAACAAACTTTTTCTCTTCACTTGCAGAATGTGTAATCCTTGTATTATTGATAATTTACCACCTGTTGATAAATAATCAGTCAGATTTCTACTGTTACATATTATACAGAAGCAAATCCTACTACCTGATCAACATCAGAAACTTGATGGAGAACAGTAGCAGAAAAACTATCACAAAAGAAAGAATCATTATCTAAAACTGAAAATGGAGAATACCAAACCGGTTACTGCGATTACGATGAACTCTGTCCTCAGGAGCTGTACAAAACTACAAAAAGTTCTTGTGTCCGTCGAATGATACTCTACCACAATTTTCCTTTTTTCTTTCCAATTTGTAGTTATACATGATCAACGGCTACGAAAGAATGAACGCAATCTCTGTGTAATTGTAAGAGAAGATACGCTTAGTCATGTTAACTGGTGAAATCCAGCTAATTCTCGCTTCCAATGGCGAACCACAATATTCTCAAATCAAAGAATTGTCTCTGATCACCATCTACACGTACAATTGTACAAATGTGCGTATAATGTTTTTTTTTCCTTGAAAGATCGTCAACATAAGTTACACTTGGAGGTTGGAGCAAATATCATCGATGTTACAGAAACGCGAAGAGTGAAAAAGAGAATGCCAAATAGATACGTGATCTTCCATTTGATCTTTCAACCAAGTCGTGCTACTCGAGCACAGTGATTCTATGGTATACGTCAAAAATGCATCTAGCAAGTTTCCTTGGCTTTGAAGAACAGCTGGGCTCACATATCTGAGACTGACCAAAGGTAGGCCTCTTGCTCCGTTGCTTGCTTGTCGTTCTTCAGCTTAACCATATCCTTCTCAAATCCTGGAAACACATTGGGACACATTTATAAGTGCTATCGGCCACATTTAAGGTCAAAAAGGGTGCAAATAAATCTTATATTGAACATAAAAGGTGGAAAATCTGAGGTCTGAACAGATAGTATTAGCCACAAAGGTTGGACAAGTTCAAATCCACACATAGGACAAGGGAATGGGATCAAATTTGTGAGTACCAGTCTACCAGACAAGTCATAGTGAACCTGTGAGGTTATGATGGAGTGCTAGTGATGGACCAAGGAAAAAGAATGCAAACATTTTTGCATACTCCTTACTTTACTCGTAATACCGTTTTTGCATATTCCTTTACCACCATAACCAAGTTTTTGAACATTCATGTAGAGAAAAGGATACTTTGCGAGAAATTGGATATCAATATTCTACTGGGACCATTCAATAAGAAAAAAGAGACTCAAAGAACAAGTCGTACTATTATTCTACGCATTATTTTAACAACAAAACCACATAATTCTTCCATGGCTAGTTTGGCCCCCAAAAGTACAAGGGTAACATAAACATGCAACATGATTAACAGTTGTTGAGTAGGTTAAAATGACTACAATTGTATTATTGTAGACTTGCAGAACATTTGCTATTAGCTGGTATGATAACTTTAAGGACATACTGAAAAGTGCAGCCAAGCTAATCTTTTTGTCATTTCAAGAAATATCATGTTGAATAACAAGAACAAAAGAAAATTGGGGGCAACATTGACAGGCACATACCATTGCTGCGATCCACTCCATCCCAGTGACGACCAGGTTTTATGCCATAACGGTTTGGAGGAGGATCCACCCCACGTTTCAGCCAGCTGTGACTAGGCACATTTTGGGGAACTATGAAGCCAGATTCTTTCATCTTTTCATCATCTCCCAAGTCATCCAAAAGAATGTCTGTATCATTCCTCTGCAACACATTTACACACATCAGCAATTAGCCAGATGAATTCAATGGGTTCAACTTACTGAACCGCTCCAAATCAAAAGTGGCAGTTACCTTGACAAGATGAGCCATTGGATCACCCCATCGAATTCTGTTTTTTAGCGCAGTGTCGAGCTCAGGATCATCCCTACATGCAAAACAAGTTCAAATTATATATAATTGAAAGGGAAGTTACCACTCTGTCCCATTAGACAAAGAACTGATAAACCAACACACATGCACAGTTGCACACCCACACTGAGGGATGCTTTTACCCAACATCACTATTCACTAGTTCGTTCAAAGCAAAGAACTATACTACTGATTAGGCAAATTCTGAATATTAAGGCAACAGGATCATGTATTAAGTACCTTGTTCGTGCAAATGGCTTACTCTTCTCAGCTTCAAGCTCATGTAATCTAGCCTCAGCTTCTCGCTTCTGCACCAACCCTCTACCCCACTCAATATGTTTATCCTGCCAACATGTAGAAGTAGAACATCAGTTATTAACTACAATTACAAACAGTGGCATCCAAGACAGAGATCATATTGTTGAATTAAGTCCAAACTCCAAATAAGCCCGGAAGAAGGAAAAAGTGACCAAACCACATTCAATCATCATTGCAAAACTGGTTCCATGATATTTCCACAAATCAAGCTGATTCCAATATAAAGTCATATTTATCTTAACTCCAACAATTGTCTTTCATGGATTCATATTAGCTTGCAGTATGGAGCTAATGATCACAAGAAAACAGCAAAATTACGTTAAGTTCACATTCATGATGAAATATCCCCACTTGTTATGGTAATCTTTCAATCCTGCTGTCAAGAAAAATGTGAAGACCAACAAATTAAATAGAGCCTTCTTTTGGTTAGAAACCATTGAGAACCAGTGTAACTGTGTGAGGGAGCATAAAATTGCAGTAATAAGCTTTGAACTTTTTGCGGTAATAAGCTTAGAATTCGTTTGTTCTTGGCACTCCACACATTGTAAAAATATTATGTTCTGACAGTTTCAATGTAACTTGCACATGAAAATATCCATAAAAATAACACAAGTTGGTTCATACAAAAATGCATAACAGGTGCTACAAAAAGAAGGAAACAGAAGGTCCCTTAAAGAATCATTTCTACAGTTTTGCAGCAAAGTTCTCCCATACAAAGCAATGTCCGGGTAAATAATTAGGATAAAACATACCTACTAGTCTATACTCTGTTCAGCCAGAAGCATTACTTCCTTGAGCCAAAGGATATTTAACCAAAAAAGGAGTATACTGAAAATTCAAGAAGAGAATATATTTACCTTTGGTTTCTCATCTTCCTTTGCCTTCCTTATCTCTTCTTCACTTATTCGTTTTCCTGGGAAGCATTAGAAAGCACTGTTAGCAAAAAAACTAACATGGCTTGCATGTTTACCTCAGAAACCAAAACACACTGAGCACAGTGCATACCTTGTTTATCTCGGAATACTGCTTTTGCCCCTTTGCCAATCACCGAGGGATCCTGGGCTGCAAACCTAAAATCCAGATGAAAAATAAACATTATTATAAAACTTAGCAAAAGGAGTAAGCATCTTTGTGCCAAGATATGAACCACTCACTTGAGCCTCTCATCCTCCTTAATCCTTTTGATGTCCTCTTTAACTTCCTCTGCTGTCATCAGCCCAGCTTTCCTCACCTCCTTTGGAGCTACTTCCTTTCTACCCTTCCTTGGAGGAGAAAGGTCCATCTCCTTACGAGGAAACATATCATCTGATGCAGGTCGCCGACCCTTCCTTGGTGGTGAAATGTCCCCATCATTCAGGCTCTGCCCTGAAGTTTGCCGTTTTTGTGGTGCAAATTTGTCTCTGGGCTCACGAGAGTCATGCCGCATCTGTCGACGTGGGGGGGAAAGGTCATTGGGCTTCTCTGAATCATGCCTCGTGCGCCTCCGTGGCGGCGAGAGGTCTTTGGGCTCCTCTGAATCATGCCTTGTGTGCCTCCGTGGTGGCGAGAGGTCATGCGGCTCCCCTGAGTCATGCCTCATGCGCCTCCTTGGTTGTAAGATGTCCTGGGGGTCCACTGAATCATGCTGCAACTTTCGTCGCGGTGGAGAGAGGTCCTGTGGCTCCTCTGAGTCATGCCGCATGCGCCTCCGTGGTGGTGAGAGATCCTGGGGATCCTTTGAGTCATGGCGAGCAAGTCTGCGTGGAGGAGACAAGTCTTCCTGCTGCCTAGACTTCCGTGGTGGTGACAAATCATCACCCTTTGGTGACAGTGTGTCTTGCCTCCTTTGTCTCTGCCTCGAGGGCGTGTCCCGGCGCTGCCTCCGCCGTGGAGGTGACAGATCCTTCCTTCCAGCACCCCCTCGCTCTGGTGAGGGGGTGTCATTTCGGCGGCGGCTGTCTGAGCCACCGTTGGACTCCTCTGCGGCCGCCAGAGTGACCCACCCACTACCGTCCTCAGCGATGGCATTGTACGGCCGAGCTGCACGTATGGCCTCCAGGCGGCGCATCCGCTTGACCTCGATGTCCTCGTCCACCAGAGGCTTCTCGTCCCCTGCAACCACGCGTGCGCCCAATTCCAATAAAATCCAACACGAACTCGAATAACAAGACCAAACCTGGGGGGTCAAAGCTAGGGTTTGAAGATTGCGTACCGGACGATGGGGGTTCCTCCTCGATCTGTACGGGCTTTTGCCACGTGGGGTCCTCGTCGACGATGAGCACCCCTCCCCCGGTGGAGGCGGCTGCTGGCTTGGGCTTCTTCTTCTTCTTCTTACCCTTGCTCTGGGCGTCGTCGGATTGGTACCGCTTGAGGTACTCCTTCATGGACATGGTGGCGTCGGATGTTGAAGCGGACGGCTGCTTCGTCGCCATGGCCGGCTGCCCACCGCCGCCGGCGAGGGAGGGCGCTGGAGGGGGATGAATGAGGTCAGAGCTGGATGTCTGGAACAGGCCTCGCACCGAATTCAAATTGCTACAAAGCAAAGCCGCAGCCGAAGTATTATCAAATCGAAACTCCTTGAGATTCAAATCCAGACCAATCACAAGCTGCAGCCAAGTCGAACAAAACGAGCTCGTATACCTGTTGCCTACTGGGGCGCCCTCCTAGAACTGTTCTAGAAGCCTGGAGGAGGAGAGGAGAGCGAGAGGGTGGCCTGTACGCGTCGCGGGACGTCGCCGGTGTTGGAGGAGCTGAGACGCCGTGAAGGCGCGGGTGCATGGATCGATGGCGGCTAGGGCTCTACGGGCTGGGAGGCGACGTCGGGTGGAGGGGGACGCCGGCGGCTGGAGGAGGATGGCGGCCGGTGGGCTGGACGAGATGGCCCATGTTCTATGTATTTTTCATGTTCTTCGAGTAAATTTCATAGAAATTTGTATTTTTTGACAAATTTATCGTAAATTATATATTTAAGCCATAATATTGAAAACAAAATATACATTGGTTGGTATTTAAACTATAATTTTACAAAGTTAGAGGTTTAACATCAATTTTATCTTATACTAAGGTTCCAAAATACTAAATCCTTCCTAGTTCCTTAAAGTTACAAAGAAGACTTAGGCTCTCTTTGTTTTAAAGAAGATTTAGGCCCTGTTTGTTTCAGTTTTGAATTTAAATCATAATAATATAGCTTTTTTATAAGCTGAAATAAACATGATAACAGATAGACCTTAAAACAGGCCCATGCCCATGTTGTGCAGATTATAACAATCCAATAAGTCGGTGAAGTTAGCTTTTTTTATAAGCTGGATTTTTATAATCAAAGCTGGATAAACCATATATTTGTCAACTAGTAATCAGGGTAACTCAAGAGTCACAATTCACAACTTCATTAGAAATTAAAGCTGATGTCTGGGGATGCATCATTGACTCGTCGTTCAAGCGTTCAAGTGAGGAGATAACTGATGTTTCTGTACACAAGTTATATGGGCACTGGGCAGAGTAGATACACGAGCTGGGCAATTATCAAAAACAAACCCACTAGTGACCAGCCAGAAATGAGAAATTGGATACGAAATTGCATATACAACATTACGAAATCACATACAAACTGGAGAACCATTCCATCTCAGGTTTTACTACTCGTAGCATCATATAGACATGGTCATTGGAAGAATCTTCTGAGCCGTTGCTTGCGGTTTAATTTCCCATGAAGCCTTCTCATCAGACTCTTCAGGGAGAATGAAAGGCAGTGAAATCTCCTTGATCATCAGATCACCACAGAAGGGGCACTCACTTGCGACGGCATCATCCAGCTGAGACCTCAACTGTCAAATAACCATGATGGCATCAGCTTAAGAATTGCAGATAGCAAGATATTAGAGCTTAGATGCCACCAAACCTTGTCAATTGGTGTTGCACTCATAATAGATTCACCGTTCATGCTTCCTCCATTGTCCTTTGCTGCTTTCCTGTTCATTAGGCTAAGGCGCTTTTGAAGGTCCAATATTCTTTCAGCCTACAGGAAAATGTATTCATCCATAACTAACTGGTACAAGGGATTGAACTTTGTTTGCTACTGAATAATTAAAAAAAAACTATTGCATTGTTGCAGCGAGACTTACTTGCGCTTGGCTACTACAACGAGTTACATGGCCAATCAAACAATTCGCATGAAAGGCATGCCCACAAGGGAACACATAAAAGGGTGCCATGTGTCCAACAGATGTATAGCTTCTTCCTACCTGGTGCAATCCTCCAGCAGTCAATATTTTGCGCTTGCACACCTGTTAATTCACAATGAGGAGTTACCACCATGATACAGTGAAGAAAACTGTATGCTTTTTCTTTGTCTGTTGCATACTTGCATATTTAATGACTTCAAATGAAATTGAAATCTAATAGAAACTAATGGAACACCACACAAAAAACAAAACATGTACAACATGAGTCAAGTGAAGCACTCATACTACGCCACCATTTTCGGTACTGTGAGAAGAAGTCTCGTACCCCGCATTCCTCCTCACGATCAATAACAGTATATCTCTGAGCAAGGGCACCAATATCACTTCTGATGTTGTCTGCCCCACGAGTAGCATCATCCATCTCCTGTTTCAGCTGCTCAATTTGGCTGTCATAGTCCTTGAGAGATTTGCAGATTTCCTCCTGTTTAGAGAATATTTCTCACTGTTACTGCCAAGAAAAGAGGTATTGCAGAAATATGGAACGGTAATGATATAAACAATGAAATGAATTCATTCAGAAGGCAACATATTTTAACAGAATTGTATTCATGGGTCTTCAAGAAAGAAAGAAACGTTAAGAGGAACTTTTTTACAATGTAGCTGAGACTTGTATCTTACTTTAAAGTCATCAATCAATACAAAGTCTGGGAAAAATGGCAAAATATCCTCAATCTTCAACAAGTTGTTAGTCTCCGATAGGAATTCTATAGCTTTCTTTATGTTCTCTCGCTTAACTCCTTTCTCTTGTTCAATGACATGCTTTGCGACCTTGAGCCACAGCTTCTTCCTGAGCTCTTCATCATCTTCAACTTTGTCGGCTTCTGCCTTAGCAAGCTCTAAGTCCACCTAGAGAGGACCAAATAAAGAAAAGGAATAAGAGAGCCTCATAAAGTAAGAAAACTTAAAATTCCTACACTACAAATATGTGAATGCACTGGATGCTTATCAGATGAACTTAGGCCCCCTTCTAGACAGTTTATGGCTATCATATGGCTCTAAAAAATCCATAAGCTGTCTAGAAACCAAAACTCATTATCCAAATAAGCTATAAGTTCATTCCTATTCCTGTTGATGGGAAAAAGATCTCGTTTTGAGGCTCCCCGACCTTATTTACATCTCCACATCACCTAATGACCAAAAATGTCCCAAATAATGATATTATCAATTATAAACACCAAACAAAACAAGTCAATGGATAATAGAGTATCTTCATAATATTACACAAACAATATATCTCAGATTTCAGAAGTCGTTAGAATAGGACAACAAGTTTCTTAGAGCTTTTTTTGGCAACAACTTATTTGGACTGTCAAGCTTAAGCCTTAAGCTAACTTATGAATAAACCAAAACTGTCTAGAAGAAAGCCTTAGTAAATCTCTAAAAGAGAGAATGGAACTTAGCGAGATGTGAGGTTTACCGTCAATGCAAGCGCGACAGCTTCCTCATGCATGGACATCATGCTGTAAATACGAACACAAGCACGCATTCTCTTCTCTTGAAGACATAGACGCAGAGCATACTTGGGGTCATAAAAGAACTCAGGGCCATTTGTTTGTCCTTTACCAAACTTAGTGTCCAGAAATTGCAAAAGCTGAGACTCATCTTCCTGCAGATGAAAAAACCAGAGTACACATAAAGATAACATTACTAATATGTGTGGCAAATATTCACTTGATTGACATGGCACCAATAACCTCATAATGAATTGCAGATACATGAATGACAACTTGAGAGCAATAGTAAGCAGTTACTGCTGTTATGCATAAAAAAAGTGAAATGCACAATAAAATTACTATACAGATTTTTGTCGTTTGTAAGAATGGCGATATGCAATTTCACATACAGCAAGAGCAACAAATAATGCACTACTGGAAGAAGTACCTTCTTGGCATACAGCGAGAGCAACAAATTATGCACTCCAGGATCCTCATTGTTCAAATCTTTGACACAAAATTCCAAGTACTTAATAACCTCGTGTGTTTCATTCCTGCAAGAGTTAAATTCATCACATCATCCTCATTATGGAAACTAAAGTTAGCTAATTAGACTTGCAGTTTGTTGACTTGTTCTGGAGCTTATGAACAAAAGGAAATCAGGTATTCTTAGTCTTGATCCAAAGTATGACAATCTGCATATGGGATTTAGGTGCAACAGAGCATTGTTATTCAGTTCTTTTCAATAAAACCATATTTCTTAGTATAACATTCATATAGTTCCTTGATGTGAAAAACATATCAAGGCTATTAAAGCATGGCGAATCACATAATATTCAAGGATGCATACAGTATTATAGCAGTAGGGAAGAGGGAATGGATAAGAAGTCATTTGCATATCATACTTGGCATGTGGTTCGCTCACATAGCGCATCATTGCCGGTATAAGCTTCCCTGGATTCAACTTATTTCTTGCCATCATCCATGATTCAACAGTTTCATAAGCATCCAACATGATTAAATCTGGGGCGAATCTATACTGCACAAAAAAGTTATAGAAAAATGAAAAAAGTTACAGAAAAATGGCTAGAGTTAAAATTTTAAATGTTTAACAACAATTGACCTGTCTGTAAACAAAAATGTAACCTTAATGCAGTAGAAAGATTAGCAAACTTTTTTGGAGTTCTAGAACTGCGATATTGAAAGAACAAATGTAAATACATTCTGTAGTCTGTACCACAAGGTCTACTAGAACATTATGTCGTTGAAGAACTTCCAATGCTTTTCTTGCTTCTCCTTGCTGACAAGTTAATATAAAATGCATCAGAAAAGATGTGTAACAAAGTTCAGTAATATTATAAATGCAAAACCGTACTCTATATAATATGTAAAAAAGTATTTTGGATATTACATGTGCACCAAGGTTGAAGCAATTGGCTTCAAAGAAAGATGTGTTACAAAGTCAGTAATATTGCAAATGTTCCCTTTCCTACTAGTCTACAGATAAAAATGATCTAAAAAGTAAAAAACTACAATTGCTCCAAGAGAGAGAGATAAAAGAAACTTGATGTTAGACTATAGTTAGGATGCAAGATCGTCCTGGCACCAATCATGCCAGAACATGTTACATGAATTCTTCTCTTAAAAATTCAATTAGTGTGCGCCATAAACTAACTCATGGTTGTCACGGCGTCGCCTAGGCGACGCCTAGGCGCCGACTAGGCGTCCAGGCGGTCACCGCCGGACGCCATGGTCAATCGCCTCGCTTGGTGGAGTTAGGCGCCCGCCTGGAGCTTCTAGGCGTCGCCCATGGCGACTAGGCGGTCGCCAGGCGTGTCTGGGCGGGCGCCTAGGGGCAAGTTGTAGTGTCTAAGCCGTGGCCCAGGCCCAGATTGGACTTTCGGATCTGCTTCTCCTTGCGCCGCCGGCCACCCAGCCACCACTGCTTCCCCTCCCCTTGCGAGTTGCGCCGCCGCCTGCCTCTGCCCCTTGCGCCGCCGGCCGTGGGCTCTGCTTCCCCTTGCGTCGCCGGCCGCTCGGCCGCCTCTGCTTCCCCCTCCCCTGCTCCCTCGCCGCAGCAGCAGCAGCAAGCAGGCAGCAGCAGGCAGTCTGTCGACGAGAGGGGAGGAAACCAGAGGAGGAGGAGGAGGAGGCGGAGGCGGAGGCGGGGGGTGGCCAGGGTGCGTGTATGTTGCGAGCCCTTTTATAGCGGCCAGTGCGTGAATCTTCTGAGCCATGCGTGTAGGGTGCGGGGAGTTGGGCCTGATTTTCTGGGCCGTGCGTGAATCCTGTTATCCTGTATGCTATGCCAATTTTTGGTCGCCTAGGCGCCCGCCTAGGCGCCTAGGCATCCAGTCGGTGCGCTGGCGACTGGGTTCGCCGGGGCGCCGTGACAACCATGAACTAACTCTTATGCTGACTAGTAGACTGAGAGAAATAGCGCATGCATACCAATAGGGTGAAAAAGTAAAAAAGGTCGGAAAAATGCTTAAACTGTTTTCGCAACCATATTTTTTTCTCAAAAAATGGTAAAGTTGGAAACGAAAACGATATCAGAACTACCAGAATATCAGAAGCAGAACCATCAGAATGGAATGTCAAAATACCTCGCTATAGTGGTGGCAAGCCAATTACAACATGTGTATATTACAAATTCACATCACATGCAACTATTAATTAAGAACAAATGAGAGTTCAGTTGAGGTTAAAGTTTGCTTTATTTTAATGGACTATTTGGGTTGGGCTGAGCTACTGGTACTCCAAAGTATTTTTTCCGGGTAATTCCGGATGAAAACAGTATACTGCCAAAATGGTCAGAAAAACCCTCAACCATTTCTGTTTCCATTTCCGCACAATTCACACCATTATGATATCCGACAAACAGTCTGTAAAAACAGAAACAATAGGCGGTACCGTCAGGAAATCCCATGCCGTTTTCATCCCTACATACCAAGGCATGTCTATCTCTATCTTTGCTCAAACATAATTGCAAATAGTATGCCAATAGTAGCTAGCACTTGGCAGTTCATAATATGTAGTCATTGTAGTGTACTCCTGTTAGGCTCAACAAAAAGTGTTTAACACCTTTAATATGATAAACACACCCCATATGATGACACTGACCTGAATGTAATGATGAACCACAATTTCATATTGCTCCTTTAAACCAGCAAAATAAACCAGCTCATCCACCCTGCCATAACTGCAGAAGGTTTTACAAGTTCAGTCAAGGATAACATGTATAGCCATTGGTGCACTGAAACACATGGAGAGAGCAGAGGGCCATTTCATTCATGACAAGTCAAAAGAACTACCTAAACAAAAGAATGTCATATTTTATAGTCCATCCATTTATTCAACTCACAACATTTCCCTGTTAAATAAATGTGATATTCATGGTTTGAAGATGCTGTCTTTAATCCATAATCCAACTGGATGTAGTTTATAGCAAAAGGCCATTATTAGCTTCACAATCGTCTTAAATTTGTCATAATCTAATAGTATTTTTTCTCGCAAGTGTTGATCAACACCTATGTTTCATACCCCATAGTACTAATGTAGATTAAATATTAAGACTTACCCGCATAATTCATATATGAGAAATTAAACAAACCAAAATATAATTGGAACATAATTTGCACCAATAGTGCAACATACCTTTCCAACAGTCTCATTGTTGTTGCCTCATCTAATACATCTTTGCTATCACTTAGGAATGCACGGAATTCATTTACTATTGAACCATATTCTGAGTCTTTAGAATCTGCTACATTATTTGAAGCGGTTCCTGTGCCATCTTCCAACAGGAGGCGATTAATCTACAAATATTACACCAAATATATTGGTCAAGCCACCACAACAATCACAGGTACAATTACTGAAACCAATGTTAAAGCAAGATTTCCAATATCAATGGAATATATGTTAATATGTTGTATTGCCCTTTGTTTTCAATGATAGACTACAGAGATTTGCTATCTTTGTATTAACATTGGGAAAAAATATTCAAACTAACACTGAAAACAGGACACTGGCCTTCATGTCATGAAGACTAGATTATTTTAGTTTAGGAGGCTGGAAAATAAATAATTGGTACCTTATCCAAGTACAGCTCAGTAGCCCAAGTTGAGATCATTGTAATTTGCATTTTGTCATCTTTTGTTAGGTTATCAAGCCTTCTCAACAAGAAAGTCCTGAGAGCATCCTGTCAAGTCAATGCAAATTATTATTTTAGACATAAAATCACAACATTTCCATATAAATAATTATACTAGAATGAATCTTAGCAATACTGTACCAAAACATAAAATAATGATTTATTGCTTCCTCTACGTAAAATTCACAACTTTAATGATATTATATTCTCACAATCAATCTTGGAAGTACCAACACTTCAACTTTGCATGGGTGACAAAGATCAGGTATACAACAAATGAATGCCTCGATAAGCAAAGATGTTTTAGAGAAGTTCTCGACAATATCTATCGACAGATGAGTATTGTAGAAAGGTAGCACTTTTACAAACCTACGACAATATAAATCAGAACCTTCAGCGTAAAATTACCTGCTCACCGGCAGATATAAATTTCAAGCTGATCTCCTCAAATGATAAGATATAATTCATCTGAAACCAAGGGAATGTTTTTTGTTGTCAATGTGAAGTGTGAACAGGACAATAAAAATAGTGAAAACAATATTAGGGAAAACTAAACAGTGTGGGTCTAACCTTTGCATAGAAGGAAGCTGCTATATAATACTCTTTTGCAGTAAATGCAGCATCGGCCTACAAAAGGAAAGGTTTTTATACAAGAACAGGAGTCATTGATCATCATCATAGAAGGAAAAAAATAATAAAGGAGCGAAAGGCAGTTCATGTGATTGAACTCATCGAGGTGCAAACATGCTCATATGCATCAATGATCGTGAAACAATAAACATCACCTGCACGAGATAGACTTGGTCCCTCTGGAAGGAGTTACGACAATGTGACAATGCAGCAGCATATTCTTTCATATCCAGGTATACTTGCCACATGTCACGACCCTCGTCAGAAGAAGAAATCTAAATGACAGATACATCAGCAACATGATTCTTAACTCTGAACGAAATTATTACATGACTCCAAGAAAGAATCAGAAAGTCCCTAACCTGGAATATGGAATTTTCATCATATGCATAGAAAAGCCCAGTTGATGCATCACTACAAAGTCCAATGGTTCCTTTTGAAGTTTCTGGTGTATTATCAACTATAAGTTCCTCCACTATTTGCTGACTGATTCTGTTCACTACCTAAAAAGCAAGGGTTATGCTTTGGGCCTTTGGCTTTATAAATAAATACATAAATACCTGGGAAGATAAAATAGTGAGAGAATTGTACCTTAATCTTGTCCCTGATAAGAAGAAGAAAATGGAATTCAGACAATGCAAATGACCTTGGCTTGATGCCAGATTCTCCCAATTTTGAGTAGTCAAAAAAACCTTTATTTTCGACAAAGTTCTCATCCCCACTAGTAGAACTGCAAAACTAAATTTAGTTTAACAAATTACTACAGAAAATACAGAAAGTGCTCCAAATTGACTTTCCAAAATTCATTAAGAAAACAAAGAGTGAATAATGCAGTGGTTATATGATTATTATAGAATGGAAGACAAACTAACAAAAGAAGACTGCATCAGTTATCTGCCCCAAAGGAAAAAAACAACATTGCATTAAAATGTAAGAGTTCATTAGGGATGAGCTTCTTAAAAGTAGTTTTTTATCACTAAAACACACCTAAGTAGGTGCAAGCATGCAGTGTGCCAGACTGCCAGTGCCAATACCTAGCTTAGTGGGCTTGACATCAATGTTAGCTTGAATCTTGCCCCTAAAGAGAAGCTCAAACAGCTCGCAAAAAACTATCAAGTTTAAAAGTCCATACTGGCTTGAAATCTAGAAAACCTAAAGATTTGTTAGGGATCATCTTCTAAGTTCTAAGGTTCTCCTATAGTTATGTTCCTAAATAAAATCCAAGACATCAAGGTCTTGAAGGTACAACATTGATCATTAATTCCCATGAGTATGCGATTCTACCACAATTTGTATTTAAATTATTATAAAGCTAATAGTTTGAAAAGGCTTAATGTTTGGGAAATCTACTTATACTGTTTTTCATGTGGCCAATAAATGTACTTTACATTCCCCTAAAGAACTTATGTTTGTGAATTGAGGATTACATTACTTGCCAAATCTGCTATAAGGTCAAAAGGCAAAGTTACAACTTACAACAAGGCTCGGTCTATCAGAAAAATATGTGCAATAAGAGCATACTAACAATTTAGCAGTTCGTTAGCGATAATCGGATTAGACAACAAATGAGAAAACAGTCAACACAACTAACTTAATAATCTACCTCCATAGCATTTTACATGGTGAAACCAAATTAAATCCAAAACTACAGTTTACCTGTGTTGAGCTCCAAAATTCAGTTCACCATGATAAATTCCAGCTCCAGAAAGCCATCCAAAATGCTTAGCCCTTCTTTGCTTGATAAAGAAATGTAGTTCACTGGAATGCCATGAAACGGTGCATTGTCACGAACAGAAGCTCATTAAAAAAATAAAATAGTGCACAGCACAAAGTAGGTACTACTATATAAATCACATCGAGTTATACTTACCTATTTGGTATATCACCTGGGAGTTCCATGAAGTGGATGGCACGATCAGAATAGCTAGCAAAAACAGTCTGTGCAGCATAGCTGTTATTAGAGCTCACATAGTAAAAAAAATGAGCAAATACATACATTTTGCAGGTCTGATTTTTTTTCAACTAAGATAAAGATCTTCTACAGAAAATCTTGGTATGTGATGCTGCTCTCTAAAAAGGCAAGGCATTACAAGCTGTTCTAATTGCATCCACCTCTCTGTAAAACAAGAGACAGTGACTTAAATAGCAGCTTACATACGGTATCATTTTCAAGGTTACAGAGTCATGTCATCAATGCAAGCAACAACAATGATGAGGACATTGAAATCCAAAGTGGAAAGTTGAGTTTTTTTCCCACTAAACTCAATCTGGATTGCCCCATTGCATTCAAAATCACAGTTTGTCTCTGAAATTTGCAGCAGATAAAATTGTGCAATCGTACTTACTTCCAATGCACCAATGCCCGTGAATGAGTACAGCCGTGTCGGCGTGACAGCCATCACATAGAACCTTGTGGCATTCCCAACCATGGCAGTCTCCATCTACACAATCAAATTGCTCCATCACGCATATTCCAAACAAAAAATACCAATGCAACACAAGTTCAGAACCACAGCACTGGATGCTGGTTGGCGTCAACTCGAACCTGCAGGCCCTTGATGCCCTCTTGCAGATCAGAGAGCACAAAGAGCATCTTCACATACTTCTCCTTCTTGTCGGCCTCGTCCACTGCCATCTCGAAGATCTGCCCATCCTCTGTCCCCAGGATCACCTCCTTGGTCGACGCTACAGCACCGAAACCACATCGACTGGACAATCAAGAACCAGAAACAGCAGGGGCACCGGCAGTCGAAACATAATTCGATCAAGGCACAGTAGTAGCTCACCTTCGGTGATGGTTTGGCGGTTCCACGCGACGGCATTGACAAGGAGGCCACGGAGACGGGGGAGCTGCTTGGGGCGCGGCCACCTGGCGTGGTGGTAGTACGTATCGGCGCCCCCAGGATAGGCCACCGTAGCGATGCAGTGCTTGCCGCCGGGGTCGAGGAACACGCGGTGCACGGAGTGCTCGCCGGAGCGGCCGCTCCCGAGGTCGAGATCTGATGGAGAGAAGCGGGCCGCAACGATCAACAACAATCCGAGTAGCAAGGGCCCCTGCGAGTACGCGGAGGAGGATGAGGAAACGTGCCTTGGGCGTCCTCGAAGGAGAAGTCGTGGCGGACGAGCCAGCCGCGGGAGGTTCCGAGGACGATGACGTCGCTGCCGGCGGCCATGGAGGTGACAACGCCGTGGCCCCGCGCGGCGTGCCTCTCAAGGGGGTCGACGGAGAAGAGCTGCCCGCCGGGGCCGAAGGCGGCGGCGCCGTCCATGGCCGGAATCGCCTCGCCGACCGGCCGCTCTGCGCTTGTCGGAGGCGATGCGACTTCGGCCTCAGCCCGTGGGCTCAAACGGGGAGAGGTTTCACGGGTGGAATAGAAGCGACGACGTCGTGGGCCGAAGCCCAATTTCAGAGGGGCCCAAAATCCAGCCCATTACAGATGGGCCGAAATTTATTTCGAATTTTGGGCCCAAACGACACGAGACCGATCCAAATGGAAGCGGAAACCCTACTCTGCCGCTGGCGCACGGCCACCACATCGCCCAAGTGCCCAACCCGCCGGCGGCCGGCCGCCGGAATCGTTTCGCGTATCCTTCCTACCACACCACGCGCTCCCGAGCAGCGGCGCCGGAGACGTCACGGCGGCCGTCGAGGAGGCCGAGGAGGGGTAGGAGTTGGTAAGCCCCACCCCCTGACTGGTTTCACCCTGGCAGCTACCAATGAGGAGTTGCACTTCTTCTCTATGTGGAATTTCTAGAGTGGCTTGGAGGAGGTATGCGGTGGCCGGAGCTCTGAACCAGCAGCAGCAGCATCACCACCACCTGCGTTACTTGGCGCTCAGGCCTCCCGCGCCGCCGCCCATTGTCTTCGCTATTGGGCGCTTCTTCTCCTCCTCTACCCGTCGTCCCGGCAAGAGATCCGCCGCCGCGAAGCAGCAGGGCAGCCAACCGCCGCCTCCGCCGCCGCCGATGGACGCCGCCGGTGGGGGCACGGGCGAGCCGTTCTACGTCGTCCGCAAGGGGGACGTCATCGGCATCTACAAGAGCCTCAGCGACTGCCAACTTCAAGTCAGCAATTCGGTAAAGACGATGCTCTCCTGAGTCCTGACTCTTCGCTCTAGCATTATGCTTGTGTACATCCACCGTCTCTCATGAATGCAGCAAATCAAAAATCGCCATGTGCTATCCTGTCGCTTTTGTCATTGAGTGTCACACTATAAGCAAACATATTTACACTTCACTGTACCGCAGTTGCATTCCTGAAACCAAAAGAAAAGATGGGCTAATACCTTACGCATTACACAGCATTGTTCATGTGTTTCATATGGTACTAAACTCATTGTTGTGGTAACCGGTAGAAATTGGGAGATTACTCTATGGATTGGTTTGCTTTGTCGATGCAAAATTCATTGTTTATGTGAAACATATCTTGCTAGGTATGCGACCCATCTGTGACGGTGTACAAAGGCTATTCTTTGCGTAAAGAAACTGAAGAATACCTCGCTGCACGTGGTTTAAGGCATCCCCTGTATTCCATCAATGCAGCAGACGCAAGAGATGAATTATTTGATGATTTAGTTCCCTGCCCTTTCCAGGTAAAAATGATATATGTTTTAATTTCAGCTTCCTTAATCTGTCACTTGCCAATGTCTTATATAGGTATGTTAATATGTTTCCTGTTGAAGGATCAATTTTCTCTGTGTCCCATAATGTATTGCGATGCTAAGTTGTTGGTGTACACCATTTTCTGCCTGGAAATGTCTAATGGAACAAGTGTTTCCACTTTCCAGTTTCCACTTAATTATATTTGCATTTTCTGTACTTGTTGGATCGCACTTCTATTTCAGTTCATTTTACAATGTGTTTGAACTTCACCCACTATAGACATTGTATTATAAAGACGTATATGATCATCATCAAAGTATAATGTCATGCTTTATAAAGTATATACTTAAATACTGATTGACAAACTGCCCCTAAATTTTAGGGCCTTAGTTTTTTCACACACAGTTAAATTATATCCACCAAGGTGCTTGTGTTACTATCGGATTCTGCATTTTACCCCTAACATAGGGTATTCCACTTTTTGTTTCAGCAACCTGATGGAACTGGGACTTCAACTTTAAAACGGTCAGTGGAGACGGTGAGTATCAATCTTTTTCAAGCTAAGCAGAAAATATGTTTGCTCCATATCTCATTCTCTCACTAAGAATCATTTGCTGAAAGGAAACTGGACCTTCAAAGAAGCAGCCTAAAGTCATTGAACAAGAACCATTGCCTGATAGTTCTGTGAGTATGAACAATGCAATGTGCTAACTATGCATGCATTTACCTTGTTTTTGGTCATGTGCCCTAATTATTAGCATTTATGTTTGGAACTTATCTTTGCTATGATGAAATGCTGACTTGTTCTCACCTGTTGACTTCATCTTTTACAGCTTTCTTGTATTCTTGAATTTGATGGTGCTTCTAAAGGAAATCCTGGGAAAGCAGGTGCTGGGGCAGTAGTAAGGCGATTAGATGGGACTGTGGTATGTAAACCAACTGGTACTGGGCTGGTGTATTTTTCTCAATCTTCAATTATCATGACTAACTGGTGATGTGTTTTATTGTTCGACTGAAGATTGCTCAACTACGAGAAGGTTTGGGTATTGCAACCAACAATGCCGCTGAATACCGTGCATTGATCCTGGGGCTAAGATATGCTGCCAAGAAGGGGTTCAAATATATCCGTGCTCAAGGCGATTCTAAGCTTGTTTGTTACCAGGTTTGTGGTTGTACCTTTGCTACTTCTATTTTGCATGTTCTACCACAGAAGCAACGAGAGATAACTGAATCTGAATACTGCAGTTTGTTCTTACAATACGCAGTCCATTAAAACATTATGTTTTTCAATACATGGAACATTTTTAAGCAAACTTTTGTTTGTACCTTTGCTACTTCTATTTTTCATGTTCCGCCATAGAACCACCAAGAGATAACTGAGTGTTGTACTTCAGGTTGTTCTCACTCTGCGCAGTCCATTAAAATATTGATTTTTTTAATAAATGGAATTTTTACGCAAAGTGCAAACTTTTAAATTTTTATTTGATTTGTCATGTTACCCCAAATTTCCTCATCAAAGATTTTTTTATCCAAATATTTATGCTGCAACCATCAACAGAAGCACAAGTTGAGGCATCAGTATGTATCATTGAATCAAGGCCTTGATTGTCAATGCCTCAATGGTCATACAAACTCTGGTGGAACTAATCACTAGAACCCTTTGAAGAGCATTTATAGCAGCTGACAGCTTATCAAATTTCAATGTTGAACTATTTCTTAATATAAGTAACATGTCAGACTTTCTGAAGCAGGTCCAGGATCTCTGGCGTGCTAGGCATGATAATATGGCTGACTTGTGCAAAAAGGTTAAGGAAATAAAGAAAACATTTCAGACATTTCAAATCAACCATGTTTTGAGGGTAGGTATTTCATATCTATGATGTCTTTCAAGGTTGCTCAAATTTAATTTTGCATCAGCCAACCTTGCAGTATTGCCTATGAATGCTTGGTACAACTAACAACATTAAGTTATTGAGTAAATTTTTTATTTGCTATTGGAAATTGGTCACCTCTTTGATGTACCCCTCTGAAACTGCCTCTCTGTCCATTGCCCCTAGTTCTCAACTTTTATCCTTAACACCAGTACACCACTCAATCTTGACGCCACACTCATCTTGATGCCACCCATTCTTGAGGTGAGCCTCATCAGCACAAGGAGAGAAGGAAAAGATGAAGACTGACGAGTTGACCAGTCTTATTGTAAAGCTGTCATTTGTGCAAAATTGTGCAAAATGGAAGGCCTTAACAGCAGCTAACTAATGATAAGGTGAAATGGTGAATATAGAGGATAAAAGTTAGGAACGATGGGGCAACAGAGAGAGAGAGAAGCAGTCTCAGAGGATCAAACAAGGGACTTTCGCCAACTTCCATGGGTGGATAGAGGGTATTATCTACATGATTCTATTCTTAGTGTCAGGACTTATAGTGCATCTCAAGGGCTATACTAGTCGATGTGTCTATTCCCGCAATTTCTGTCTATAAACATTTTGATTGACATGCCCATGCATTTATAATATTTTTTCTCAAATTACTCGGAACCATGGTTTTTCAGTACTAGTGTTTGTTACATGAGCATCCTGAAACACCTCCAATTATAACTCCAAATTAAGCATGTGCAATCATCACTTTGCTGCCACGATTTAAACTGCATTGGTGTTGATTTGAAAATTTGTCTATACAGTTGGCAGTTAGCACTTCAATCTTGATGCCAATCATTTGCTTGTTGTCATGCAGGAATTTAACTCAGACGCTGATGCTCAAGCTAACTTTGCGGTCGAACTTCCTGGTTAGAAATTGCTGCCAGAATTTCACTTGCATGCTGTTACACTTCCTAAATGTTGCACCTGAAGTCTTCCTTTCTACAGTCGGTGAAATTCAAGAGCTGCCAAACTTCCCTTGACCTAGCCCCGGGCGGCCGTGCTTGGGAGTAATTTGTGTATTGCTACCTTCTTTGTTGGACCGAAGTCGTGGCAGCATGTTCCTCCCAGATGACTGACAGAATCACAGAGCCAGTGACTTGAGTGTGGAGCAGGTTGCTCCAAATTTACAGCTAGCCAGATGGCTACTGGCTTGACCGCTTGAACTGCGACGCTGACACGGTAATTGCAGTGGGAGGAAATCGTCTCTAAATTTTGTTTCCAGTGTGCAGAAACTTGAGCTGGAGGCTAAGCGATTACCGATTAGTTTGTTCCCAGTGGCAATTCTGCTTGTTTCTGCTCACTGCTTCTGAGCCAATATGATGTGATACGGCGAGAGCGAGTAGCGCCGTACAGACGAGCAGGGTAACAAGGATAATGCAGCTGTTTCTATTGCCTTTTCGTTATGAATTCGAAGGAGAAAACCACTATGGCGATTTTCTTCTCGGGGGAAAGAAGAAATGGCCTGATTGGATGAGCTAACCTGGCTGTGGATCATAAGCCCAAGATAAGTTAACTGGCTCTGAAAACGAACACTAATTTGAGAACAAGACTTTATACATAATTTCCTAGTGCTCAAGGTTGGACAAGAGAAAATGAGGGAAAACTCTTAGGAACCTCAAAACTAAGTTCTAAAATAAGAATAATCAAATTAGTTAAGATTTAATCAAGTTATAATGTAGTTGATGTTCTTATGGAAAGAACTTTGAAGCCTATCCAAATGGAATTTATTTGGTATATTTGATGATTTGCCACTCCTAAAAATAGGTTTTGTTTATTTGCTACTTTGATCTACACTCAAATGGTCCTACTTATTATCCACATAAGTGATAAATAATTAAAGTATACAAAATTTTTGTTGTCAAATCCTCAAATTTCCCAATTTATTTCCCACCTCATCGTCTTGTCTTTGAGACTGAAAAATCTACTAATATTATTTCTATATAATAAATCCTGATCTTTTAAAATTTATTAATAAACACAGTTACTATTTTTAAATTGATTAATGAACAGAAATTATTTCCCACCTCATAGTTTTGTCGTACGCTGGAAAAAAGTGATTATTTTCATATAACAAATCCTAATATTTTTAAATAATATTATTTGCATATAACAAATCCTAGTTTTTTAAATTTATTAATGATTTAAGGTTTCACGATTTCCCTCCGTACACTCTAGACGTTCATGTAAGATGTAACGAAGGCATTACGTGTACAAAATCCAAGTTAAATATGGTGTTTGTATAATATAATAAAATATTTTAAATTTTTATTTTTATTATAAAATAAAAACTAAATTATTCAACTAAATATCCTTAATCAATCTACAACACTAGCTTCAGGATTTTTGAAGCTAGACTATACCTGCTTCAAAAAATCTTAGAGCTGTAGCTTATTCCAAACAAGCCGAGAGTGACTTTCTTTTTGAAACCTGACGAGGTAAGCTACAAGCACACAGTTGGATAACAGTGAGCAGGGACAGTTCTGGGCTAGTGCAAGAGGTGCACGGGCCTAGGGCCCAAGGCCTAAGTATTTAGACTTCAGTAGAGGGTTCTACTCAGTCTGCCGTCAACTACCATGAGTACAGAGTTCAAACTCCTCTATCTCGTCGTATTTAGTCCTCATCCTCGAGTTTGGATTGGCAATTTAACATGCGAACAGGCGTTGAGCGAACAACTATCGACTACATGTCCTCTTGTTTAGTGTTAATTAATCTAAAACTTTATTTTTTTTTCAAATGCAAGTAAAAATACATATATAGATATACATATATTATATATACAGATAGATTAATAGATATACTATATATACACATATAGCGCCTTAAGAAAGGTCTCATGACATCAAATTGGCAGGACCCCTCCAAAACAATGAGCCAGCCCTGACAGTGAGCTGAACCAACCATACACACAACTGAACGCGTGACCAAAAAAAGTACACGCATAAATGCATAATTCATATCGTCTGACAGAAAACAAGGGATCTTCAGAAATCAGAAATCAGTTCGAGTGGTTGGATATAGATCACCAATTCACCAGCTAGTAGTATGTGCCATAAGTCACATGAGACTGGCACCAGATTACATGAAGTCAATACAAAGGCCTCCATCATGATTAGAGGGCATGGATCTTGACTACGTGAGTCACAACAGCACGCAGGTTTATGCCCCATCAGCTTGGAAAGGGTTGGCAATCTCATCAGTCCCATCGGTCGGCGATACAAGCATTACCGCTGTACCCCTGCAGACCTACAACAAACAGCCGTGGATGATGAAATCAGCCAATACGAAAACAGACGGCATAAATGAACGAGTATTTGCACAAAACCATATGAAAGATAATGGCCCTTGATTTGTGATTGTTTTTTGTTTAATCACTGTTCTGTCACAAATCTGATTGAAACAGCATTGCAGTAAATTTAACTATGGCAGACTCCAGCACCATGCAAAGTAATCATACAGGGTGGCATGCTATAGTTCATATACATAATACAGGACAAAAGTGAGTCTTGGAATCTTGGATATTGAAATCAATAGTGCAAACAAACTTACAATCAGACCAAGCTGTCTGGTTTTCGCTGATAGTTTCAATGGATCATCTTGCTCTACAAAATGAGACAGCAAGTGTCAAGTGTGAGCTTCATTAAACTTCACAAAAAGACAACTTAAGGCATTTCTTATCTATAAAGTACCACACGTCCACACCTACATCAGGAAGTATTAGATATGGGTTACGATATTCATAAAATATTATTATGCTGTATTTTAGCTCAATCTTCTTTGTATGTAACATACAGTAACAGTATATAGTACACAAACAAGATGTACGGATGATGGAAATTTCTTCTCAGTCAAGTTTCAACACCAAAAAAATAAATGTAGTTTATAGTCCAAACTGATGGATCAAATAAAGCTATGCAATGTATGCAGCAGTACCTCTTTCAAATTCAACCGCTTCATCGAGCACCAAGTTCAGAAGCTGGTCATAGCCCTTCAAAGTCCCAGTAACTGCAGGTATAGAAATGCCAAGTTATGGACTGTAGTATGGCCATCGTGTATTACAACAAACTGCAAGAAAACAAGAGTTGTTTCTGGATTTCTATAAATCAGAACCATTCTATGAGCATGTCTTCAGACCATGGGCTTGATTGTTTTAATTGTTAGCACAGAAAAACAATGCCTTTGTAATGAAGCAAACCTTAATGCTGACTCTATCTTTCTTTACCAATTACCACTGTATAAAGTAAACATGCTTAGATCAAAGAAACCGCATATAAATGGTCAATGGTGTAAATGGATCAACAGGGGTGAGAGGGGGAAATGTCGGACAAAAGTGAATTAGCAAATGTGATCTCCACTCTCCAGGACATGTAAATGGTATTAGGACAGGTGAGACTATTCTCAATCTTTATCTTAGTATTACTACTAATGTCCATGCAACTATGGTAAACAATGCCAAAACTTGAGATATTACTACATAAGGAGCAGGGCACCCATCTGCTTAAGGAGTTTATTCTTACCCCAACATGCAGATAGCATATGATCTTTTTACTACTCCATACATAAAATGGTATTGATAAATGCAAAAACATGAAAGATGAAACTCATCATACAGTTGTCTGCATAGCAACCATGAGTAACCCTTATTATCTAGATGAGGGGCTAGCTGCAAACATAACACAAGGTTTAATTAAAAAAGAATGCATTCACACAATTTCGTATCTGTCAGCATACAAGATTGAGAATCAGAACTCGAAGGCATGAGGGCTATGGGGTTGAAATATGGAAGGCAGTAAGCTTCTAGAAGGGCAAATCCTCTCAATAGTGGAATATTTGTGTTGCTGAAATTCTGAATGAATGCAAGTGGAATGCTGATCAATATATGACATCATATAAAAGTCTTAATAACACTGAAATCAGTGTTGAAGAGAGTGAGTTGAGCTCACTTGCAGACATATTCATTCTGAAAGAATATTAAGCAATTAGGAAGTGTCAATTGATGATGTAGCTACTCGTTTGCCCAAAACAAGATCAAGATGGTTCTGGCTTGGAAACATTTCTTAACTGGGTGATCCTTGAACTGCAGGATCCATCATCAACATCACATCAACATCAACAAAGCCTTTTAGTCCCAAGAAAGTTGGGGTAGGCTAGAGTTGAAACCCAACAAGAAGTCACCAAAAAGAGAGAGAGAAAGGGGAGGGGAAAAGCTTTTAAGAGCACTAAAAGGGAAAAGGCCTAATCACGGTTCGGACACGTGGATAGCTTCTTTCCAAGCCCTTCTATCCAAACACAACTCCTTGGGGATATTCCATTCCTTCAAGTCCCTTTTGATTGCCTCCTCCCATGTCAAGTTTGGTCGCCCTCTACCTCTCTTCACATTATTGACCCGTCTTATGATACCTTTGTGCACCGGTGCCTCTGGGGGTCTCCGGTGGACATGCCCAAACCATCTCAACCGGTGTTGCATAAGCTTTTCTTCAATTGGCGCTACTCCTAGCCGATCGCGTATGTCATCGTTTCTCACTCGGTCCAATCTTGTGTGCCCACATATCCAACGCAACATACGCATCTCTGTGACACATAGTTGTTGGATATGCCGCCTCTTAGTAGGCCAACACTCAGCCCCATATAACATAGCAGGCCTAATCGCCGTCCTGTAGAACTTGCCTTTCAACTTCTGTGGCACTCTCTTGTCACATAGGACTCCCGATGCTTGACGCCATTTCATCCACCCCGCTTTGATCCTATGGCTAACATCTTCATCAATATCACCATCTCTCTGAAGCATCGATCCCAAATAACGGAAGGTGTCCTTCTTTGGTACTACTTGGCCTCCCAAGCTTACGTCTCCATCCTCACTAATTGTAGTACCAATGTCACATCTCATATACTCGGTTTTGGTCCTGCTAATTCTAAATCCTTTTGACTCTAGGGTCTGACGCCATAACTCTAGCTTTCTATTTACTCCTTCCCGGCTTTCATCTACTAGAACTACATCGTCAGCGAAAAGCATACACCAAGGAATATCTCCTTGTATATCCCTCGTGACCTCATCTATCACTAAGGCAAATAGGTAAGGGCTCAAAGCTGAACCTTGATGTAGTCCTATGTTGATCGGGAAAACATTTGTATCTGTTGTGGATGCCTTCTTTGGCAAGCACTATCAACGCAGGCCAAAACAGGCAACTGCAGCACATATGGTGCATATCACAAGTGATTAGTTTCTTCCTATAAATAGCTGATCCTATAATTAATTACTTTCTATAGTAGCTGATCTTGTCTGCTGATAGAAGGAATAAACAGCTGGCAGATCAGCTAAGTTTAGAAATAGGGGATTAGAATGTTTTGGAAAGGTTAGATCCCTGGCGCCTATATAAGAGAGGGGATTTGTGCCAGGGGAGGGAGAGAAGAATTCACTTAGCCAAGGGCTGGGTGAGATCTTCTCCCTCAGCCAACCACCTCTGTAATCTCCCTAGTGATTGAATAAAAATCCCTGAACCACCAACACCTTGGTATCAGAGCCCCTTTTTTCTGCGCCTGTGCTCATCCCCCACCCCGTCACCATGTCCGACACCTTCTCCATGGACGACGCCAAACAGATGCTTAAAGAGATCCTCGCCTCCACCACCGACCTGCAGAAGCGCATGGTGGCCCAGGAGGACAAGTTGGCGACCATGTCGAACGAGGTCGCCTCACTCAAGGTCGATCAAGGACGGCTCCATGTTGCCGTCAACAAGGTTCAGTCCTCGCAGCTGAACAACGCCGCCAAGAACGACCGACCGGTTGGCACTACCGCGAATGAGCCACAGAATGAGGGCTCGTCTCAAGCCGGCGGCATGGCCAGTGCCCTCCTCAATGCGGCCTCCCACAAACTGCGCTTCCCCAAGTATGACGGCACTGAGGATCCCCTGCCTTGGCTGAACCGCTGTGATCAGTTCTTCCGAGCAACCCGAACCCCCGACAACGAGAAGGTACTGCTAGCAGCATTCTACATGCAGGGGGTCGCCCAACAATGGTACTATAGGTTGGAACGCAACCAGGGTACCCCAACCTGGGCACGCTTCACGGCGTTGGCGAACCAGCGCTTTGGACCCCCATCGCGCAGCAACCCCCTTGGTGAGCTGTGCCATCTCCGCCGGCAAGGGTCCGTCGCCGACTACACGGAGGCCTTCCTCATGCACTTATCCCGCTGCGACACCATCACCGAGCCGCATCAGGTCGACATCTTCACCGCGGGCCTAGGCGAGCCGTTGAAGACCGACGTCGAGCTGCAGCAACCGGCCTCCCTAGAGGACGCCATGGGATTGGCGCGAGCCTACGAACGGCGCGCCACAGCAGTCGCACTACCCAGCACGCCATCAGCTCCACGCTCCTCCAGCAAGCCTAGCGGCTCCACGACGACCCCAACTCCCCAGCCGGCCTCGTTGACTACTCCAGGGGCGCCTGTCAAGCCACGCATCCCACCAGGAACCCGCCTCTCCCGACTCACGCCGGAAGAGATGGCTCGTCGTCGCGAAGAAGGATTGTGCTTCAACTGCCCTGAGAAATTTTCTCGGGACCATCTCAAGCAGTGCTCCAAGAAGGGGATCTACCTCCTGGAGATGGACGAGGATGACTCCGCGGGGGACTTCGGAGATGACACCGGCATCGAGATCTCCCTCAACGCACTCTCCGGCGTGTCCACTGGCCAAACCATGCGTCTGGGGATGGCCATGCGCGACCAGTCCCTCATCGCCCTAGTGGACTCCGGGTCCACCCACTGCTTCATGGCAGAAAACGTGGCACGCCATCTCGACCTGCATCCTGTCCCCACAGCCGGCATGACAGTGGGGGTCGCCAACGGCGAACGTCTGCCCTGTGTTGGGGTCTGCCCGGCACTCTCCTTCTCCATCCACAACGAGGTCTTCTGCATGGACTTCTTCGTCATAGCACTCGAAGGATATGAGGTCGTTCTCGGGTGCAATTGGCTGCGTACTCTTGGCCCCATCATATGGAACTTCGACCTCCTCAGCATGGCGTTTTGGCGCCACGATCACCGCGTCAAATGGATGGGCGAGGGTGCTGTCTCTGACCCACAGACGCTAGCACTGTCCTCCGACAACCTGCTGCAACTGCTCCTGTCGGAATTTGCAGACGTCTTCGCCGAGCCGACTGGCCTCCCTCCACCGCGCCCGTTCGACCACCACATCCACCTCCTGCCGTCCACACCACCTGTTGCTGTCCGGCCGTACCGCTACCCGCAGCTACTCAAAGACGAGATCGAGAAACAATGCAATGACATGTTGCGCCAAGGCATCATCAGGCCCAGCACGTCCCCCTTTTCCGCGCCGGTGCTGCTGGTACGTAAGAAGGACAAGACATGGAGGTTCTGCGTCGACTACCGCGAGCTTAATTCCAAGACGGTGAAGGACAAGTTCCCCATACCGATTGTCGACGAGTTACTGGACGAGCTCAAGGGGGCTCGCTTCTTCACCAAGCTGGATCTCCGCAGCGGCTACCATCAGGTGCTAATGCACCAGGGGGACATCGCCAAGACGGCATTCCGCACGCACCATGGCCACTTCGAGTTCTTGGTCATGGCGTTCGGGCTCACCAATGCTCCCTCCACATTCCAGGCGCTAATGAACGACGTGTTGCGTGCCTTTCTCCGTCGGTTTGTGCTTGTTTTTTTTGATGACATTCTCATTTACAGCAGCACATGGGCCGAGCACTTACAGCATGTTCGACTCGTCCTTAAAACCCTGCGCCACAACAAACTAGCCGTGAAGCAAAGCAAGTGCTCCTTTGGCGCCACCTCCATTGACTACCTTGGCCACATCATCTCCAACGGCGTGGTGACCATGGACCCGGCCAAGGTGGAGGCAGTCCAGGCGTGGCCACGACCCACCTCAGTAAAGGCGCTACGAGGCTTTCTTGGTCTCACGGGCTACTACCGTAAGTTCATCCAGAACTACGGCTTGGTGGCTCGCCCACTCACGCAGCTGCTCAAGAAGGAGGCTTTCGCATGGAACACGGAGGCAGAACATGCCTTCATCACCCTCAAGCAGGCCCTGGTGGAGGGACCGGCGCTACAGCTACCCAACTTCGACGACGCCTTCATCGTCAACTGTGACGCTTCCGGCACGAGGTTCGGCGCTGTTCTGCATCAAGACAGCGGGCCCATTGCCTTCTACAGCCGGCCCATCGCACCACAACACGCCAAGTTGGCCGCATATGAGAGGGAACTCATCGGTCTTGTCAAAGCTGTGCGCCACTGGCGCCCATACCTCTGGGCGCGGTCGTTCGTGGTGCGTACCGACCATTTCGCCCTCAAGTACTTACTGGATCAACGCCTCTCCACCATTCCTCAGCACACTTGGGTGAGCAAATTATTTGGATATGACTTCGTGTGGAGTACCTGCCAGGGAAAGCCAACACCGTCGCTGACGCCCTATCCCGTCGCGACGAGCACTCTGCCATGGCGCTTCCTCTGTCCTCCCCGACATTCGAGTTATACAATGAACTTCGGGAGGAGTTGTCGCACTTGGAGGAGGCAACGCAGCTCAAGGAGAAGATCGAAAAGGGAGAGGCAGCGGCAGGATGGACCGTGCTGGATGGCCTGCTCGTTCACTCGGGCCGCATCTTTGTCCCCACGGCTTCGTCCCTGTGGCCGACCATTCTGGCCACTGCCCATGGCGCCGGGCATGAAGGCGTCCAGAAGACCCTGCATCGGCTCCGCGCATCCTTCTACAACACCTCCGCCACACAGCTTGTCAAGGACTTCGTCAAGAGCTGCGCGGTATGCCAAAGGAACAAGTCGGAACATCTTCATCCGGCCGGCTTACTACAGCCCCTCGAGCTGCCAGGGTCGGTATGGGCAGACATCGCCATCGACTTCGTGGAGGGCTTTCCACGCGTTGGGGGCAAGTCGGTGGTTATGACAGTGGTGGACAGGTTCTCCAAGTACGCCCACTTCATCCCATTGGGCCACCCGTACACCGCAGTATCAGTGGCCCAGGCGTTCTTCGACAACATTGTCAAGCTCCACGGCATTCCGTGCTCCATCGTCAGCGACCGTGACCCTGTCTTCACCAGCACGTTCTGGAGGGAGCTATTCACCCTCTCCGGCATCAAGCTGCGAATGAGCACTGCGTTCCACCCACAGACCGACGGCCAGTCCGAGGTAACCAATCGCATTTTGGGGGTCTACCTGCGCTGTCTAGCAGGAGATCAGCCGAGGAGCTGGTTGCGTTGGTTACCTTGGGCAGAATTCTGCTACAACACGTCGCTGCAAACGGCCCTGCATACCACACCATTCAAGGTGGTCTATGGTCGCGACCCACCTGCCTTGTTGTCCTATGAGCAGGGGCAATCCAGAGTGCCGGCAGTCGACAAACAATTGAGGGCCAGGGATGAATTCCTTGCTGAAATCAAAGAGAGGCTCTTACACGCCCAAGAGGTGATGAAAGGGAACTATGATGCTCACCATCGTCAGGTGGAGTTTCAGGTGGGCGATTGGGTGTGGTTGCGCCTCCATCATCGCATCGCGGCCACACTCACCGACAAAGCTAAAGGCAAGTTGGCTCCAAAATTTTATGGGCCATTCAAGGTGCTGGAACGCATCGGTGCATTGGCGTATCGTTTGGAGTTGCCTCCACAGTCCCGCATCCACACTGTATTCCACGTCGTGTTCCTGAAGAAATTCAATGGCACTCCTCCTGCTACACCGGCCACTCTCCCTCCAATCAAGCATGGCCGTATACTACCTGAGCCTGAGGAAGTCCTCCGAGCCCGTCTCAACCGCGGCGTGTGGGAAATTCTGGTGAAATGGGTCGGACAGGCTGCTGCTAATGCTACTTGGGAACAGGTCCCAGAATTCAAGGAAGCTTTTCCCTCCTTTCAGCTCGAGGACGAGCTGTTTCATAATGAGGGGGGAAGTGTTGTGGATGCCTTCTTTGGCAAGCACTATCAACGCAGGCCAAAACAGGCAACTGCAGCACATATGGTGCATATCACAAGTGATTAGTTTCTTCCTATAAATAGCTGATCCTATAATTAATTACTTTCTATAGTAGCTGATCTTGTCTGCTGATAGAAGGAATAAACAGCTGGCAGATCAGCTAAGTTTAGAAATAGGGGATTAGAATGTTTTGGAAAGGTTAGATCCCTGGCGCCTATATAAGAGAGGGGATTTGTGCCAGGGGAGGGAGAGAAGAATTCACTTAGCCAAGGGCTGGGTGAGATCTTCTCCCTCAGCCAACCACCTCTGTAATCTCCCTAGTGATTGAATAAAAATCCCTGAACCACCAACAGTATCACCATCAGTTGTTCGGACACTAGTCACAACCTTGTCATACATGTCCTTAATGAGCGTAACATACTTTGTTGGGACTTTATGCTTATCCAATGCCCACCATATGAGATTCCTAGGTATTTTATCATAAGCCTTTTCCAAGTCGATAAAAACCATGTGCAAGTCCTTCTTCTGCTCCTTATACCGCTCCATGACCTGTCTTATTAAAAAAATTGCTTCCATGGTTGACCTTCCAGGCATGAATCCAAATTGGTTCATGGTGATATGCGTCATTCCTCTTAGGCGATGCTCAATAACTCTCTCCCAAAGCTTCATAGTGTGGCTCATGAGCTTAATCCCTCGATAGTTGGTACAACTTTGAATATCTCCCTTGTTCTTGAAGATTGGTACTAATGTACTCCTCCTCCACTCATCGGGCATCTTGTTTGATCGAAAAATATGGTTGAACAACTTGGTTAGCCAAACGATGGCAATATGGTTGAACAACTGCAGGATCCATGGCAAGAAATAATAAAAAAGGCTACTTTGTGATAAAACCTTACCCTCACAAAGCCAAAACCAGAAGGTTCCCCATTTCAGAAATCAGAAGCAATCCATAAACTTTCTGCTAAGTCACGGTGTTGAACTAAAACTAGGGCATGTTGAAAGCACAGTACTCAGTTAACATCATTATTATTAATATTACCATCAAGCTTAACAAGTCACAATTATGCAATATAAGCATTTAAGGACATGTTAAACCTAAAACTAACCACAAGGACACCATGGAGGCTCTAAGGTCAATATCTCTCTGGACCATAGTGGGTGCACTCGGTGAATCTTATTGAAAGAGTGATGTGTATCATTCAGTAAGTCTTTAGTCTTCAAGCCCTAACCTATGATTTTGCAGCAGACCTAGCATCTCCTGCTTGTACCACCGTAAGATTTTCTTGCCATTCGATTTCACCATGCATCTAAACCAAGACGAAACTATGCCCGTATCTACCATACAGGTGAAAATGATTCAGCAGCCAACCTTGCCTGCCGCCGGTGAGCTTGACCTGGACGCCCTTGTCGACGAACTTGGCCAGGTCCAGCACCGTCTCCTTGCGCCCCGACTGCTCCGGAAAACACGAAACCAGGATCGATCAGCCCACCAACCAACCAAGAACCGGAAACGGGACGATCCAAATCGAGCAAGCGAAACCACAGGAGGAAAGGGAAAAAAAAGGCGGGTTTTACGGCTTACCATCCCGAACCAGCCGCCCTGGTCACTTGAAACCTGCGAGGCGATGAGGGAAACAAAAGGTTACAGACTCCAGCTACAGGATACGAGACGGCGAGCGGAAGAAGAGGCGGCGCCCGCCGTCGGCGGCTTACCGGAGTTAGGGGTGGCGGTGGCGGCGGCGACGGAGGTTGCGGGCGCTGGAGTTAGGGGTTATTGGAAGATGAGGCCGAGTTCCATTTGAAGCCCAAGTGCCCTTCCGAATAAATTTGAATTTTAGAATTTAAATTTTTATTTTCACTACTTTCATTTCCAAATGCTATTCTCTATGACTTCTGATTAGATGACTAAAAATTTTGTTGAAAATTATTCTTCAAAATAGAGTTCTAAGATTCAAAATTGCATTTGATTATAGTTAAAAGGGGTGCTTGTTTTCTAAATTTGAACATGAAAAAAAAAGTAATTTTGTTTATTGTATTAGGTTTTTTGGGTCTTTAATTTATAACCATTATGAATATAAATATAAGAATTTTACTCTAAAATTATTTTTCATTGCAAAGAGATAGTGGCTTCTCCTTTTAAAACCAAGGGGTTGTTCTTTATAGTTAATGGATGATGGATTATTGTCGGATTAGTAGTAAAACACCTCAAAATATGGTTTCTTTAAAAGCTTTTATATTTCTTAGATAACTTTTTCTAAGCTATTTTTCTCTTAAATTTATTATATATATAAGTTAATTAATTTATATATTATTTTATCGACTAATTAATGAACTAATAAACTCATTTGAACGACCTAAGTACATCACCATTGGTTAAATCTATTTGTTAACTTTATACTAATATAAGAAATATAGGTTTTTTTTCACGGTCATGAAGCGTAGAATATTGACCATTGATTATTTTCACTATATACTATCAACAAATATTTTGAAAATATTTTCAAATATCAATTATCACTAAATCTAAATATTTTTAGTAAGAATTACAAGTATTGTTTTTCTCTTAACCAAGGCAGCATACGAGCTGCAACTTTCAGTTTCAGGAGCAGGACAAAAGCTGACATGTCTGGATCTTCCCAGGGGATATTTTTCATACTTTGACCTCTGGCTGCCAAGCGGCCAAGCCTGCTCTTGCTTTCTGCTGCATCAACATCATCATCAAGCACTACATCTCTACAAATATCAGACTTCACCTCCTGGATGTTCAGTCACCTGATTCTTGACAAGACGACAGGAAAGAACGCAGCTTTTCCTTGCAGAAAATGGTGTACGAAGCTGCTGTGGCCAGTGGCCATTGCTCTGAAAGGCCAGCAGCAGCAGCACAGCCACAGAGGGCACAAGGGCACTGCAGCAAGAGGCCATCATCAGCATCAGGTGAGCAAGCATAAGAAGCAGCAGCAGCAGCTTGGGTGCAGCATCCTCTGGGTTGTCAGGAGGATCTACCCGGCCTCTGGGGCCTCAGGGAAGAAATGAGTGAAAGGCCTCTCTGTGACAGATGCATCAAGATGTAAATAGCAGGTATTTTTAGTTGCTTCTTTTATATCACTTTTATGCAAGGATAGTAACAAGAACTGAAATTTGTATGGTGCACAGTGTACTATTGTAGTCATGAATGTTCTGAAACATTCAGATGATGGTGTATCATATAAAAGCACTTAATTTGCAGTTCTGAATGATGTATCATAGTATAACTGTGTTGATTGCCAGCAACCAGGGACTCCTATGCATGCAAATATGCAATTGTTTGCTGTCTTTTTGCTAAGTAAAATGCAGGGATTTTGCTAAAAGAAGAAGAAGCCAGATGTAGGATGATGAGCTTTGATGATTTGATGGTAGCAAAACTGCAGTTATACTGAACCGTCAAGAACCGATTTTTATGTTCAGAAACAGTATGTGCAGATCTTGCAATTGGAAAATATAGCAACTCCAAATGCATGCAAACATTAAGTCAGGCACCAACTGAAAGCTACACAAGAATAACCTACATTTCTGCATCGTCAAAAGCATCACATAGATAGTGATTCTTGCCACTTTCTTTGCACTTTGGTGGGTTGCATCCTCCTTTCCTGCAAGCTCCAGTCAGCTTAAAGCTTCATCAGCAACTCAAGGCCATGCTTAGTGAGGCACATAACAGTGTTATTCAATTACATATTCCCTCCCATAAATTTTTCTTAGGCCCCTAGCTAGCTTCATCCAAGCTTGTGAAAGCAGTGTGACTTTGAGCTTGGGGTCCATATATTTTTTAGGCACATAATCTAGATCTAGCTACCACTCAACCCAACCTATGCCTGCAAAGGTGAGGCAGAGATGACACCTTGACACTGCCAGGTGCATTATATTTGCTGCTTGCTTGTTCTCTTTGGCAAAATTATTGCCTTGTGAGTGGGACAAATCCCAAAAGGCTCACCTCCTATCCTATGTAGCTGTAGAAGGGCACTGTTGTTCCATCTTTCTCTGCAGCTACAGATGAAAAACTTGCCCTTTTTTTGGCAGAAACCACAGGTTGCTACTATCTAGAGCCCAATTGGTTGGTGATTCAAGCTAGGCCATCATTTGTTGATCACTAACCAAGTCAATGCCTATCTCATATATATCTTGCTTCTTGTTAATTTATTCCCTGCTGCCCATGATAGTATATATCTTGCCAGGAGATGCAGATATATATAATATATATAGCTAGTCTTCAGATCTTTGCAAAGTAACCATGCCATCAATTAAAAAAACAGGCTGATTTGATTCTGGATGAGAAATAAGTGGCATCAAATATCAATTGTTCTTCTGGTACATGTTGTCAAAAGCTTGGCTTTACGCTCGAGTGTTGCGCCCTTGGGTGGGATTTGTGATATAAATGGTGGTTTTTGTTCCAGTTTTTAAAGGGGTGTTCTTGTTTGAGTGAATTAATACTGAAAAGAATATGTGATGACGTAGAGAAGTGCAGCTATGAACTATCCAACATGTTTCAAATATTCTCGTAAAAAACATGCAATTTGACCACAATAACAATGCCAGTCAGCTGAATATTTGAAGGTGAACAGTTTAACTCTATCGTTCGGTACAACTTCGTATCCATGATTTTTTTGAAGCTAGTCAAATCTGACTTCAAGAAATCCTACATTACATTGAAGCTATGGATAGATCAAGATATGTAATTGAGCAATACATTTTTATTTTAGATTACAAACAAAAGTTTAAACCATTTTATTTTACTATACAAACTTCAGGTACTTCGGAGCTGGAGCTATACTAAGCATGCCCTTAACTCATGTCAAGATTTGCAAAATTTGTAATGGTAAGGGTGTGTTTGGTTCTGCTGTAAGCTATGAAAAAGCTAGTGTGAGCTGTTTTTTGTGAAAAAAAACTGTTGTCGGTTGACTATTTTTTATAACTAACATAATTTTAATCATTATAATATTTCATACATATATATAAATAGAAAATGGTCAGCATTGATGCAACTAAACAACTGAAAAATATATTATATAATAAAAAGTACATAGTTCATCTCATAAAATAACTGACAACCACATAACTATCTCATGAAATTATACATTGCAATAAGTCATGATGATGTTAGATCAATCAAGATACCTTGAATCCATGCTATCAAATTTATACTAAAAAGTAGAAAAGCGGTGTCCAAACTTCTTCCAAATTTGTACTAAAAAAGCTGTTTTTTGTGGGAGAAGCAGGTTTGGTAAATCCGTTTAATTCAACTTAAGCTTTTTTTAAAACAGAAAGCGGTTTCAAAAGCAGAATCAAATGCACCCTAATTCATATCAACTCTTAATTAGGAAAGACAAGGTTCATATCAAAAGTATCAAGGAATCGCCCCCATGGTGCAGCCAAATGGCCAAATTCCATTGTGCTCGTCACTTTCATCACCACGAAGAGCACAGAAGAAAAAAAATCATCTTTCATCTGGGTGGGTCGGCTTAAGCCGCATCTAGTCATCATCGATCAACAAACGAAACCCTCACGAAGAAATATCCAGCATTATCTTAATTAAGGTCTAATTATTGAGGGGGAATTTGATCATGTACCCACCTTTTAAATGGAAATTGAGGATTATTTACCCACCACATCTTAATGACATGCGGGATCCACATAGGTCAATGACATATGGGTCAGGAGGGTAAATCCTCAATTTCCATCTAAATGAAGGGTATATGATCAATTTTTCCATTATAGGTAATTTGATCATATACCCACCTTTTATATGGAAATTGAGGATTTATCCGCCACATCTCAATGAGATTGATATGTTTAATTAATTAACAAGCTCTTGAGAATATAATTGCGCCCTCTTCTTGGCGGTAGAATATATTATCTTCATCAAATTGGCAACTTGTTGCTCATGGTATGACACTTTTGATCCTAAGACTGAGGCCATGTTTGAGTAGCTGAGGGTGTCACTACTCACCATTCACCAAACTGCACTACCCTGATTTTCGCCACAGTAAAAAAATCTCTTGCCCTTGACCATTTTTCATTTTAGGATCTAAATCCACATCCTATCCTACTACATATATGAGAGGTAACGAAAAGTAGAGGGAGTGAACCATTTAATCGTTTATATTCTGTGTAGATTTTCGTGAACTGGTTTCTAAATTAGGAGATGCACGAGGTTAGGTTTAGGAGGTTCGTACTTATTAGTCCCCGCCCTAGCTCGGAAGTAACTATTAATTTTGTTATTTTCCTAGCTTTACCGAACTCTTTTTGAAACGACGGAAAACATTATATGGGAGCATTTGTGTAGAAATTAAGGAGCTTTGGTTCCGAAGGCGACACCAAATTCATCAAGGCACATAATATGTAGGCATGATGGAGATCCTTATGCTTGACTATCCAATTTTCTAGGTTCTATTGACAATTTTGTGGTCACAAATTGCACAATCCCCCTCTTTCTTAGATCAAAATTATGTGTAGAAAGTACATTGCTTCCTTCAAAAATATCTATATTCCCAATATGCTACATGTAATGCCTTCATCAAAGTATGATGGATGGGACATATATGGCCCAAAATCTAGGGATCTCAAGTTGTATACCCTAGCAAGTTGCAAACACATATGTGGTATGCTTGAACATGATGCATGTGTGCATGTAACATTGCATGCCACATATATAGGGGCAGAGCCACGCTACGTTGTTGAAGGGGTTGTCTCAGCATCCAAACAAATTAGTATTTACAATCTTAAATTAACCATTTGTGTACTTTCACTAAATCTAACATCTGTATTTTCTAGCCTAGAAATCGGTTCATAAAGTCTAGTGTGTATACTTCTACATTTCATTAGCTCTGCCTTACACACACACAGGTGCAATTGTGATGTGATGAGAATCTTAAATAGTCATGCAGCACCACTCTTTGCTCTAGTGAAATGGAACCCCTCTCACACCTCCTGAGGTGCCACTCTTTTTCAGAAGTTCTTTTGAAACCTTTTCCTCTCTTGGTCCCATGCAAATTCCTCTCCTTCTCTCCTCCTCCTCCTCTTCTTTTCAATCTTTTCCTCCAAAGACTCCTTGCTATTTATGGTCACACTATCAAGATACTAAATTCTTTTTGGACCAATAAAGTGCTTTAGGCCCTATTTGGATCCCAACAACTAACAATTAGTAGTTAATTTTTAGCTTAGTTTATCCAAACAAGTCCAACTAATTAGTAAATTAATTATTAGGTCATGAGTCGACTAATGGTTAGCCCATTAGATAATGCTATGCATCCATCAGCAACTGGCCCATGCATTGCCTCAAAGTTAAAAAAAAAGATCAACTAACCACTCTTGATGAATTTGTTAATCCTTGTGCATGCTTTACATACATACATATATATATATATATATATATATATATATATATCTTCTTTGATTAGGTCTAGAGCTTGTGATATTCTTTGGAACATCTAGAGCATAGCTAGGACAATGCTTCGTTGCCACGCACCAATACCAATCTGTAAGTTAACCCCCCCTCTTGCATGTACAATAAAAATCCATGGTGTTTTCTGTTTTTATATGCTTACAAAACGTATCATAATTTGAACACCACACTCTGCACAGGGATTATATTGGTATGAAAATTACTATGAAATTCTATAAATTTCTTTGAAATTTTTGAATGATCAATTAAGAATAATTGGATCAGATTAGTTCAATATTTGTAAAAACATTACTTATTCTATTATATAAACAATAAGTATATATATATAATATCAGATTAGTTCAATATTTGTTCAAAGAGCTGTATAGTTTATCATCAGATTAGTCCATGCTTGATGAACACAGATGAAGTACACATAAAAGTATATGAGCCTTCAATCCAGTCAATATATCAGTAGTCAATGAAGAATTAATTAGCTTCAAATTAAAAGTATTCCCAAGTTTAGGAGTGATCCAATCGATCACCTGCTTAGTTAGCGGATCAGCTGCACGCTTGCACTGATTAAAACCTTAAGATTCTGGATTAAGATAGCTTGCATGCTGCAGATCGATTAACCCTAATCCGACTTGGGACTACGAGGTTCCTTTGCTTAAGCAATCGATTGCTTAATCAACCAAGCTTCTCTAATTTATACTTTTAAATTTTTGATGACTAGGTTAAGAGTGAGTATACTATATTTTTTTTCTTAGTATGTCATGCATACACCCATTTCTGCCTAACCAGTGTGAGCATAGAACTACTTAGGGCTTATTTGGGGAGCTTCTGACAGCTGGAGCTATTTTTAGAATCTGAAGCTGAAGTAAACGGTATAGATTCTAGCTCAGATTGTGAGAATCAGTAAGTGCAGAATCTGGAAATGAACTAAAATCCAAAAGTTAGAAAACATCAACTTCTCCAGATTCTAATCAGCTAGATACTTAGACTATCTAACTATTCAGACTAGCTAGCTACTAAAAATCTTTAGTTACCAGAAGTTCCCAAACATGCCCTTAACCTCAAGCTTAACTTTACCTACCTAGGTTTCGTGCAAGGGCGGAGCTATCGAAAAATAAAGGGAGTACACATGATAGACTTTATTAACTGATTTTTATGCTAGAAGGTGCGGATGTTAGAATACATATATGATCAATAAAAGACACTGAACATTGGGTTCACCCCTGTTTTGCAGTGTGCATCATGTGCACATAGGTTTCATCAGGTGCCAGTAGTAAGATCAAGGAGTCTTTAGTTACCTACATTGATACATGGCACTTGAAAATCCTTCTAGTTTTTTTTTTACTGTCACACCTCAAATCTACCATCTTTCTGGTACATTTGAGTCATGCATCTCCTTTTCTAACCCCTCAGTAGTCAGGAGGTGATCATGCATTATATTTACTGGTAACTTTGGACATATGCACCTGATTAATCTACTAAAAGGGTATTATTAGTGCACCCTAAGCTAGCATGAGGCCCTAGTGATAACATTTGTTAGCAAAAGCATCTCTGCAACTTGCTCTTCCTTTCTGAAGAAAAAGCTGGTGGCTCCTTATATAACCTGGTATATGGCTTCATGTGGGCAGCTGGTGTGTGTGTGTGTGTGTGTGCCCTTTGGATCTCAGCCACAGCACATACATACATAGGGAGCTCTTGAGCCATTTCTTCTTTTCATTGCATATATACCTGGTAGATTTGGTTATTATCTGGTCATCCTCTGAGAAGGTACACCTGATACTTGTCTGATTTGTTCAGTTTATACTTAGTTTTCCAACTTGTTTGGCTTATTCAGTTTACACTTACTTCTCAGCTTGTTTGATTCATTCAGTTTACACATGGTAGATTCATTCTGTAGCATTATTCATCTTCATGCCAAACATGAAGTAGCAAATCATCCTCATCTTCCTGGAAGAAAACCACAAAGTGACATAGTAAACACCATCAGGATCTGGAGATTTTTTTTTCAGAGTAGAAACAGTTCTCTGAAGATGAAAAGGAACATAAGGACTCCTCATCTCTGTTTCTGTGCAAGTATTGCTGTTCTTCACAGCTATCAACAACCAAATGCAACTTTCTCATCACTACATTATTAAGATGGGGTTTGTTTGGATCTATGGTTGTAGTGTTCTTTGGCGAACATCTTGTACTAAATCTCGCCCTTTTTGGCTTGTTTGAGTCTTCTTAGACTTACTTCCTTCTTAACATAACGATGTGTAGCTCTATTGTGCGTTCGAGAAAAAAATAACTTATTCGTCGATAAATAATTGAGAACTTTCTTATCCTAGAGTACAATTTTCATTTCCACAATTAGTAATTATCTTTTAAGGATCGTATCTTCTTATAAGGCGATATATATACAAATATCATGAGAGCATATCTTTTTTTTCATATTCATGCATCACAAAGCATCCTTAGAAGAATGGTCACATCTGATGTCCTTTCAAAACAAGAAACCAAATTTCTGCTGAATTTAAAATCGTTTAAGACTCTATATACCTTCATAAAACACTACTCAATAAACCCTAAACCAAAGACATGCTATGCTTAATCTTTTCTTGATAATCTTTCTATCTCTATCTCAAAAAAATGTGATAGATATACAGTGACCAACTGGAGCATGATATGGAGCTTTACCCGGGATACATTGACGACCATTTCAACATCCACAAACTTAGGTAATATGAGCATGGATTCACCGGCTGGTACGGTGTTCGTGTTCCACCTGAATTTCAATCGTTTGATGCCACAATACGTTCTAGATTGTGAGCAATTTTACGGCGTGTTCTAACTTGTGTGCTGGTTCTTGGCTGTGGTGGTGGTGGCGGCGACGGCGAGCAGCGAGCCGCGGTACATGACCTCGGCGGCGGCGGCGGCGGCGATGGGGGTGTACGGGCGGCGGCACCAGTCGCACCTCGCCGCCGGCGTGTGGGGGGAGCCCTTCATCAGGCAGGACAGCGGCGGCAGCAACGGCGCCGCCAGGCAGGCCGCAGCGGCGATGGTCGTGGCGCCGCCGGCGTTGGCGGAGCCCATGTTTGACAGCCATGTAAGCAAGCAAGCAAGCAAGCTCAGCTCCATGTCCTTCCAAATGAATTGCTCTCTCCCTTCGTTTTCATCAGCTAGCTCTGCAGCATGTAGAAGGCGGCGATTCTCCTCTCCGAGAAGCTCCGACGCAGTCGTCAGACAGCTTCGATCAGGAGGCATCCAAGCCAAGAGACAAGGTGAGGAATTTCTCACAAACTGAGCTAATCGACCTAAATAATTCTAATCGATTCTTTGAGTTTTGCTCAACCAGATTCAGAGGAGGCTCGCGCAGAACAGAGCAGCAGCTCGGAAGAGCCGGCTACGAAAGAAGGTAGCTGACCACTCATGATCATGGGCTCATGGCAATTGGCGAGCTTTTCTTCTCACCGTGATAAGATAGAATCCTTCTCATTCTAGCTGATTGATTTGATGTGTTTGATTCTGTCAGGCCTACATCCAGAATCTGGAGACGAGCAGGATGAAGCTGGCGCAGCTGGAACAGGAGATGAACCGAGCCAGGCAGCAGGTGATAGAGAAGGATTTTTTTTCATGGCTTGTTCTTGCAACGATATAGATTAGCTCGTTGCAGCTAACTGTAGCTGTCAGCTGCCATTGCTGATGCAGGGCGTGTACATCAGCAGGAGCAACTCCAGTGGGCTATCAGCTGCCATTGATTCAGGTCAGGTTCTCTCCTAGCTAGGATCTGTGCATCGTTGAGCAGCTTGTCGAGGATTCTAATGGAGATTGTGTGGTTTTTTTTTGGCAGGTGTTGCGACGTTTGAGATGGAGTACGCGAGCTGGGTGGAGGAGCAGAGCAAGCAGACGGCGGAGCTGAGGGCGGCGCTGCAGGCGAACGCGTCGGAGCTGCAGCTGCGGATCCTGGTGGAGGCCGGGCTGGCGCACTACGATAAGCTGTTCCGGGCAAAGTCCGCCGCCGCGAAGGCCGACGTATTCTTCGTCATGTCCGGCATGTGGAGGACCGCCGTCGAGCGCTTCTTCCTCTGGATCGCCGGCTTCCGGCCCTCCGAGCTGCTCAAGGTTGCACTTGCACGACGCGACGATATATACTTGCATGCAAATACGGGTTGGATCACCCCGGTGATTGAATCTTTCACTGACACGGCGTGCGTGCGTGTGATGAAGATCCTGTCGCCGCAGCTGGAGCCGATGACGGAGCAGCAGGCGACGTTGGTGCACGGGCTGCAGCAGAAGGCACGGGAGCTGGAGGACGCGCTGTCGCAGGGGATGGACAAGCTGCAGCAGAAGCTCGCCGACTCCATGCTCACGGCGGCCGTCGTCACCTCGTCGGGCGACGCCTCGCCGGAGACCTCCGCCGCCGCCGGCTGCTACATGGCGAGCGCCATGGGCAACGTGGAAGCCCTCGTCGATTTCGTCGACCATGTGATTACCACCTCCCCGCTGTAAACAACGAGCAGACCTCAGCTATCCTCTTCGTCTTCTGACGATTTCCATGGCTGTGTGCAGGCCGACCATCTCCGGCAGGGCACGCTGCAGAACATGTACAAGATCCTGACGGCGCGCCAGGCGGCGCGCGGCCTCCTCGCCCTCGGCGACTACTGCCAGCGCCTCCGCGCTCTCAGCTCGCTCTGGGCGGCGCGCCCGCGCGAGCCGGCGTAAGCTCACCGCCGCCGATCACCATGTCTCAGCACGGCCTTGATACGATGTGTGTGATTACTTCCCTGATCGATCAGCCGAGGTAAAAGAGGTCAAGAAGATCTCACCACTGTGCTCTCCGGAGGAGACGACGGTGAGCTTGCTTTGCCATGGCTTCAGCTCAGTTTGAGCTCTCCATTTGCAAGGACAAGAATTAAGAAATGGATCAATGGATGTACGTGTCCACTGTCCACAGTTGATTGCAGCAGCTAGAAGAAGAAGAAGAAGAGAAGAAATTGAAAGACGTGTAAATATTATACCGTAATTAAAGAGCAAGTCAGGGTGATTCATATGAAAAAAATTACTAGGGGTTGTATTCGTCGGTCGCGATAGCGATGATTTTTAGTACAATTACTAGGGCCAGATGATAGCAAATAGAATGGAAGGGAAGGCGTTGAAAGATTAAGCAGGATTCCAAGTAATGAAGTGTGATGAGAATAGCAGAAATGCAGCTATGTGGCAAGAGAGCAGTGAGAAATATGATATTTGTGCTCATCTGTATGATTGGTTTTGGTCACTATTCCTTGGAGAATTGGGGGCTTTAACATTTAACATGGTGAAATGCACTTTAAAAAGTTTAAATTGCATGCCTTGCAAAGAACAGATCACCTTTCTTCAAGCTTGAGACGCAGCCAGGCTACGATGCTTATGTAGTGCATGAAAAAAAATCATGTCACTGTCAGAATCTTGACATGATCTGACCAAGCAGCAATAATTCACAATAGCAAATATCCTCACATGAAAAGACCATCTTTTAGTTCACGTGAGAACTCTTTTATGCCCAAAATAGTAGAAGGGAAGCCATTAGATTTGAAGTAAGACAAATACCTATTGAAAACTTTTCAGCGTGAAACATAAACAATTGTAACGCACATCACCATCATAAGATGTCCACAAACAGGCTGTCGATGCTATTGCTTCAAACAAGGTTCATGTGCCATCGGTAGGGCAACAGCAACTACAATTTGCATGAGTGCATGACCAGAGATCTAGACAAAACTTGCATGGGTGCATTTCATGAACATGCTCAGATGAACGGAAAAAGGCTTGGGAACCTAAACAGAACAGCAAGCTAGAAGAATTCTATATGAACACATGTATATATAACCACTCATTGATTAGACAGTTTCAATAAGCTCAAGCCGCGATGAATGCCTTCTTCCCACTGCCACCAGTGGAACCAGCTGGAATGACTTTAAGAACATTGAACCTCACTGTTTTCGACAAAGGCCTGCACAGCACATACAAGGGAAAGTCAGCATCAAATACAAGCTCAGGAAACTAAGATGACTTTTGTTCAAAAAAGAACAAATTTCATGATCAAATATAACTAAAGTAACCACCATGATTTTATTTTTAAATTCCAACCTGCTTAAGACATAACAACAGCTTCATCCAAAAGAAAAGAATGCTTGGTTATGAGCTATGATGTCATATGATACGAGAAAGGGCAAACTAGATGAAGAGCACATTGATTTCTTAATTTCAATTTCCAAGACAATTTTAAAGAAAGCAGATAGCTGAGTGTCTTCTGAGGTATAGTGCATAGGCTGGATCATTCATGTCCCACATTCCCAACATTCAGGTGTGCACAACAAAATTGAAGGCATGAACTCAACACAATATGAGCTAGAGAGCGTCATTACCTGCACTGGCCAATGATAACATGGTCTCCTTCCTTGACACGGAAGCATGGAGAAATGTGAGCTGGAATGTTTGAGTGCCTCTTCTCATACCTACAAGTTGAATAAGTTCATCTTCTAAGTCAGATGCCATCACAGATAAGAAGTGAATTTATAGACCTCCAGTGCTTCACTTGCCTCTGATATTTCTTCACAAAATGGAGGTAGTTTCTGCGGACGATGATAGTCCTATTCATCTTGGCACTGTGGCAAGTTCCAGCAATAATTCTACCTCTGATAGAAACAGTTCCGGTGAATGGACACTTCTTATCAATATAGGTCCCTGAAACAGTTCCGGTGAATGGGCACTTCTTATCAATTCACACTTCCAAAAATAAGTTATATTCCAAAATAAAAGGCGCACACATTGTACAGCTACATGGAAGAAGTTAAGTGTACCTTCAATTGCTTCCCGGGGTGTCTTGAAGCCAAGGCCAATATTCTTCCAGAAGCGGTTACCTCCCTTGCCAGGCTTATTCCCCTTGCCAGATTTCTTTGGACTGAAATCAAGCGTTTATTTAATGAATATTATTTAATGAAGAGAAAAAATGACAGTTAGAAGCAGAACCCTCACCAAAGGAAGACCTTGGGCTGCTTCAAGAAAGCTCTCTCAGTCTGAACAAAAGAAAGAATGTCATATGTCAAAACTAGAAAAGAACTTGCACTGTAAGATGGGAGTACATTCTTTAAGTATGCAATAGAATGTTAAACAAATCTTCAGGGCCTAATTTCTAAGAACATGTACCACAGTAAATGTTACATGTGATTTTGCCAACAAGACACTGATATTATTGAAGCACATCAACAAATCAGCTAATTAATGGAAACCTGCTATGAGCCTTTATGCAACTTTAATTGCCCTACACACTGCACAGCTTACATCACATGTCTGAATCCAATCAAACCAACATTCTTACCCCTAAACCACAACGCGCAATCAAAATTTGGTCGGCGCATCATAGTAAGGCAATAACCAATGAACATTCTAACAAAATAAAAAGGTGGAGACTGGAGATTGCTGATTAACAACTCAAATTACTTAATGCCATCCAACCACAAAACGAGCATTATTATCTAGAATAAACTACACGTCACAAATGTGAACTACGAATTGGTGTCTAGAATTCCAAACTCCACACTTTTCAGTAACTACCCATCCCAGCACAAGCCGCACGACCTCGTGGATCCGATACCGCAGCTAAACAAGCCGCGAAACTTTTATTCAATAAAATACAAAACTTATTAAATCTGTCCTCGGGAGAGAGACGGAGATCCAAGCCCCCTCTACCACAAGATCCAAAACTTCACAGCAGCGAGCGCATGGAACACGAGCAAATAGCCTGACAGGAAGAGAACGAGTGGGCTGCGGTTACCTGCTCCGCCATGGCTGGAAGGAGTCCGTCGGCGAAGGCTGCGGGGCGGCGGCGGAGGCGGCGACTCAAACCCTAACGCGCCAATGCCGTGATGATCTTATAGAGAAGAGAGAAGAGGAGGGTTTTGTTTTGTTTTTTTTTTGCAACATATACTATGCTCAAAAAGTTACGGTGCTCAAATACACATATTAAATTTAGGTCAAGGATCTTTTATCCAACGGTGTCCAGCTATTTGCGTTTATACCCTCTCACCTCCTCTTTTTCAGTGCAAAAAAAATCGTTGGAAAAGAGGAGGTGGGAGGGTGTAAACACAAATAGCTGGACACCGTTGAATGGAAGATCCTTGACCTAGATTTAATGTGTGCATTTGAGCAACATAACTCTTTGAGCATAAGATATGTTGCCTTGTTTTTGTGCAGAAAGGTCCCTACGATTTCAGTATTTTGTTTTGTTGTTTTGGATTATCTCGATAAACATGGCTACATAATACTTCACTTTTAGCCATTTATTTTTGTATTCAAAGAATTTATTTTTATTTTATTATGTAAATAAAATTTGTTAAATATTCATCATTAAATATAAGCATTTATTAACTACGCTCTTTGTATGAGTTTTATCCTTTCATTATAAACTAGTTATTATTAGTCTATTAACTCTTAAGATAATTTATATTTTATTCATAGGACTAAACTAAGTTACCTTTTTCCTTTAATAACCTAGATCCGTATTTAACATATCATATTATAATGAATTTGAACAGTACCAATGTTTATATTTGTTATACTATGTAATGATTAAATCCAATCATAAACTACAATATTATGAACCGAAGAATGATGTCACAAGTATCTTTTTTATTTAAATTATCCAGCTAAGATGTCACACAACATCATGTCATCAAAACCACCACGAATGTTTGGATCGATTTTTTAAAAATATTTTTCGATTTTGTTAAATAATGATTTTTTTTGAAAAAAATTGTAACTTTGTATATTCGATTCAAAAATTTACAAAACTAGGCACCCATCAGCCAACCATTGACCAAATCAACCTCCTACGCCCCACACCCACCCAACGATGATGAATCCGGTGACAGCGACCACTCCTCATCCCCGCCACGACCCCCGCCCCGATAACGGTTGTTGCTGCTCTTCCCCGTCATGGCTCCCACCTTGGCGATGGCGATCGCCGCCCCTCCCCGCCGCAGCCCCCATCTCAATAACTGTGTTTCACTATTTGAATATTTTTTTATTCCAACACGTCAAATCTACAATTTGCACCGATTCATAGATTCGGAAGATCCAATGCATTTTAATGGTGTGAACCGATGCATTGAAATGTTAACTCATCCGATGCACCGGTTTCAAATTCCCACATTGGTGATGCTCTGAAGCCATCAAATCTTAACACCAATATGGGTTAGGGTTTAGGGCATAAAAGAAATGACAAACTTTCGTATCATAAAAAACACGCCTATCTCCAAAGGCCCATTCTCATTTTTTCATGTTATGTCTGCTAAATCAAAGGAACTCCATAGGCTATACATGCTGACTTGGGCACCATTTGCAGGCTGAAGCTATGATATTCATAATTAGAAAAGTTAAAATTTGTCATTATAATTTTCATAATTTATAAATATGTGGGTCCATTTATGATACCTGTATTACTTTATAAACTAATCTAAATTATTAATTAAATAATTAAATATGTTTAAAACAATTGATTAAAAAATAGGCTATTCGGCTTGATTATAGAAAACAATATGTATGTACGCTCGTATGGAAAATTTATTTATTATTTCATTTTTAATGCATACAACAGTTAATATGCTAGCATACGAAAAAAGAAATTAAGTACTACATGTACGAGAGCCTACACATATTAAAAGAAGATTATATGACCTATTACCTTTAAAAGGTAATATATTACCGATATTAAATATGAACCGTTGAATCATACTCCTTTCATCCAAAAATCTTCTACTTATTACATTTATAGTTTTTTCTAAAAATCTTAGACCTATTTATAGCTTACTATTTAATATATCCTTGTCTTGATGTAAAAAGTAATAGTAGAAGATATTTGGATGAAGAGAGACATCAGACGATTCATAAAATTTAGGCGGGCAATAAAATTCTATATCATCCATGTATCATTAATAGGCAAAGACCACCGACAGTGACATTCTTGAAAATCGTAACAGCATGTGAGGAATTTTCCTTTCATAATTCACCTCTTGGTTTCTTACATGCTCAAACAACTTTTATACCCTCTCATCTCTTCTTTTTCAGTGCAAAAAAAATCGTTGGAAAAGAGGAGGTGGGAGGGTGTAAACACAAATAGCTGGACACCGTTGAATGGAAGATCCTTGACCTAGATTTAATGTGTGCATTTGAGCAACATAACTCTTTGAGCATAAGATATGTTGCCTTGTTTTTGTGCAGAAAGGTCCCTACGATTTCAGTATTTTGTTTTGTTGTTTTGGATTATCTCGATAAACATGGCTACATAATACTTCACTTTTAGCCATTTATTTTTGTATTCAAAGAATTTATTTTTATTTTATTATGTAAATAAAATTTGTTAAATATTCATCATTAAATATAAGCATTTATTAACTACGCTCTTTGTATGAGTTTTATCCTTTCATTATAAACTAGTTATTATTAGTCTATTAACTCTTAAGATAATTTATATTTTATTCATAGGACTAAACTAAGTTACTTTTTTCCTTTAATAACCTAGATCCGTATTTAACATATCATATTATAATGAATTTGAACAGTACCAATGTTTATATTTGTTATACTATGTAATGATTAAATCCAATCATAAACTACAATATTATGAACCGAAGAATGATGTCACAAGTATCTTTTTTATTTAAATTATCCAGCTAAGATGTCACACAACATCATGTCATCAAAACCACCACGAATGTTTGGATCGATTTTTTAAAAATATTTTTCGATTTTGTTAAATAATGATTTTTTTTGAAAAAAATTGTAACTTTGTATATTCGATTCAAAAATTTACAAAACTAGGCACCCATCAGCCAACCATTGACCAAATCAACCTCCTACGCCCCACACCCACCCAACGATGATGAATCCGGTGACAGCGACCACTCCTCATCCCCGCCACGACCCCCGCCCCGATAACGGTTGTTGCTGCTCTTCCCCGTCATGGCTCCCACCTTGGCGATGGCGATCGCCGCCCCTCCCCGCCGCAGCCCCCATCTCAATAACTGTGTTTCACTATTTGAATATTTTTTATTCCAACACGTCAAATCTACAATTTGCACCGATTCATAGATTCGGAAGATCCAATGCATTTTAATGGTGTGAACCGATGCATTGAAATGTTAACTCATCCGATGCACCGGTTTCAAATTCCCACATTGGTGATGCTCTGAAGCCATCAAATCTTAACACCAATATGGGTTAGGGTTTAGGGCATAAAAAGAAATGACAAACTTTCGTATCATAAAAAACACGCCTATCTCCAAAGGCCCATTCTCATTTTTTCATGTTATGTCTGCTAAATCAAAGGAACTCCATAGGCTATACATGCTGACTTGGGCACCATTTGCAGGCTGAAGCTATGATATTCATAATTAGAAAAGTTAAAATTTGTCATTATAATTTTCATAATTTATAAATATGTGGGTCCATTTATGATACCTGTATTACTTTATAAACTAATCTAAATTATTAATTAAATAATTAAATATGTTTAAAACAATTGATTAAAAAATAGGCTATTCGGCTTGATTATAGAAAACAATATGTATGTACGCTCGTATGGAAAATTTATTTATTATTTCATTTTTAATGCATACAACAGTTAATATGCTAGCATACGAAAAAAGAAATTAAGTACTACATGTACGAGAGCCTACACATATTAAAAGAAGATTATATGACCTATTACCTTTAAAAGGTAATATATTACCGATATTAAATATGAACCGTTGAATCATACTCCTTTCATCCAAAAATCTTCTACTTATTACATTTATAGTTTTTTCTAAAAATCTTAGACCTATTTATAGCTTACTATTTAATATATCCTTGTCTTGATGTAAAAAGTAATAGTAGAAGATATTTGGATGAAGAGAGACATCAGACGATTCATAAAATTTAGGCGGGCAATAAAATTCTATATCATCCATGTATCATTAATAGGCAAAGACCACCGACAGTGACATTCTTGAAAATCGTAACAGCATGTGAGGAATTTTCCTTTCATAATTCACCTCTTGGTTTCTTACATGCTCAAACAACTTTTATACCCTCTCATCTCTTCTTTTTCAGTGCAAAAAAAATCGTTGGAAAAGAGGAGGTGGGAGGGTGTAAACACAAATAGCTGGACACCGTTGAATGGAAGATCCTTGACCTAGATTTAATGTGTGCATTTGAGCAACATAACTCTTTGAGCATAAGATATGTTGCCTTGTTTTTGTGCAGAAAGGTCCCTACGATTTCAGTATTTTGTTTTGTTGTTTTGGATTATCTCGATAAACATGGCTACATAATACTTCACTTTTAGCCATTTATTTTTGTATTCAAAGAATTTATTTTTATTTTATTATGTAAATAAAATTTGTTAAATATTCATCATTAAATATAAGCATTTATTAACTACGCTCTTTGTATGAGTTTTATCCTTTCATTATAAACTAGTTATTATTAGTCTATTAACTCTTAAGATAATTTATATTTTATTCATAGGACTAAACTAAGTTACTTTTTTCCTTTAATAACCTAGATCCGTATTTAACATATCATATTATAATGAATTTGAACAGTACCAATGTTTATATTTGTTATACTATGTAATGATTAAATCCAATCATAAACTACAATATTATGAACCGAAGAATGATGTCACAAGTATCTTTTTTATTTAAATTATCCAGCTAAGATGTCACACAACATCATGTCATCAAAACCACCACGAATGTTTGGATCGATTTTTTAAAAATATTTTTCGATTTTGTTAAATAATGATTTTTTTTGAAAAAAATTGTAACTTTGTATATTCGATTCAAAAATTTACAAAACTAGGCACCCATCAGCCAACCATTGACCAAATCAACCTCCTACGCCCCACACCCACCCAACGATGATGAATCCGGTGACAGCGACCACTCCTCATCCCCGCCACGACCCCCGCCCCGATAACGGTTGTTGCTGCTCTTCCCCGTCATGGCTCCCACCTTGGCGATGGCGATCGCCGCCCCTCCCCGCCGCAGCCCCCATCTCAATAACTGTGTTTCACTATTTGAATATTTTTTTATTCCAACACGTCAAATCTACAATTTGCACCGATTCATAGATTCGGAAGATCCAATGCATTTTAATGGTGTGAACCGATGCATTGAAATGTTAACTCATCCGATGCACCGGTTTCAAATTCCCACATTGGTGATGCTCTGAAGCCATCAAATCTTAACACCAATATGGGTTAGGGTTTAGGGCATAAAAAGAAATGACAAACTTTCGTATCATAAAAAACACGCCTATCTCCAAAGGCCCATTCTCATTTTTTCATGTTATGTCTGCTAAATCAAAGGAACTCCATAGGCTATACATGCTGACTTGGGCACCATTTGCAGGCTGAAGCTATGATATTCATAATTAGAAAAGTTAAAATTTGTCATTATAATTTTCATAATTTATAAATATGTGGGTCCATTTATGATACCTGTATTACTTTATAAACTAATCTAAATTATTAATTAAATAATTAAATATGTTTAAAACAATTGATTAAAAAATAGGCTATTCGGCTTGATTATAGAAAACAATATGTATGTACGCTCGTATGGAAAATTTATTTATTATTTCATTTTTAATGCATACAACAGTTAATATGCTAGCATACGAAAAAAGAAATTAAGTACTACATGTACGAGAGCCTACACATATTAAAAGAAGATTATATGACCTATTACCTTTAAAAGGTAATATATTACCGATATTAAATATGAACCGTTGAATCATACTCCTTTCATCCAAAAATCTTCTACTTATTACATTTATAGTTTTTTCTAAAAATCTTAGACCTATTTATAGCTTACTATTTAATATATCCTTGTCTTGATGTAAAAAGTAATAGTAGAAGATATTTGGATGAAGAGAGACATCAGACGATTCATAAAATTTAGGCGGGCAATAAAATTCTATATCATCCATGTATCATTAATAGGCAAAGACCACCGACAGTGACATTCTTGAAAATCGTAACAGCATGTGAGGAATTTTCCTTTCATAATTCACCTCTTGGTTTCTTACATGCTCAAACAACTTTTATACCCTCTCATCTCTTCTTTTTCAGTGCAAAAAAAATCGTTGGAAAAGAGGAGGTGGGAGGGTGTAAACACAAATAGCTGGACACCGTTGAATGGAAGATCCTTGACCTAGATTTAATGTGTGCATTTGAGCAACATAACTCTTTGAGCATAAGATATGTTGCCTTGTTTTTGTGCAGAAAGGTCCCTACGATTTCAGTATTTTGTTTTGTTGTTTTGGATTATCTCGATAAACATGGCTACATAATACTTCACTTTTAGCCATTTATTTTTGTATTCAAAGAATTTATTTTTATTTTATTATGTAAATAAAATTTGTTAAATATTCATCATTAAATATAAGCATTTATTAACTACGCTCTTTGTATGAGTTTTATCCTTTCATTATAAACTAGTTATTATTAGTCTATTAACTCTTAAGATAATTTATATTTTATTCATAGGACTAAACTAAGTTACTTTTTTCCTTTAATAACCTAGATCCGTATTTAACATATCATATTATAATGAATTTGAACAGTACCAATGTTTATATTTGTTATACTATGTAATGATTAAATCCAATCATAAACTACAATATTATGAACCGAAGAATGATGTCACAAGTATCTTTTTTATTTAAATTATCCAGCTAAGATGTCACACAACATCATGTCATCAAAACCACCACGAATGTTTGGATCGATTTTTTAAAAATATTTTTCGATTTTGTTAAATAATGATTTTTTTTGAAAAAAATTGTAACTTTGTATATTCGATTCAAAAATTTACAAAACTAGGCACCCATCAGCCAACCATTGACCAAATCAACCTCCTACGCCCCACACCCACCCAACGATGATGAATCCGGTGACAGCGACCACTCCTCATCCCCGCCACGACCCCCGCCCCGATAACGGTTGTTGCTGCTCTTCCCCGTCATGGCTCCCACCTTGGCGATGGCGATCGCCGCCCCTCCCCGCCGCAGCCCCCATCTCAATAACTGTGTTTCACTATTTGAATATTTTTTTATTCCAACACGTCAAATCTACAATTTGCACCGATTCATAGATTCGGAAGATCCAATGCATTTTAATGGTGTGAACCGATGCATTGAAATGTTAACTCATCCGATGCACCGGTTTCAAATTCCCACATTGGTGATGCTCTGAAGCCATCAAATCTTAACACCAATATGGGTTAGGGTTTAGGGCATAAAAAGAAATGACAAACTTTCGTATCATAAAAAACACGCCTATCTCCAAAGGCCCATTCTCATTTTTTCATGTTATGTCTGCTAAATCAAAGGAACTCCATAGGCTATACATGCTGACTTGGGCACCATTTGCAGGCTGAAGCTATGATATTCATAATTAGAAAAGTTAAAATTTGTCATTATAATTTTCATAATTTATAAATATGTGGGTCCATTTATGATACCTGTATTACTTTATAAACTAATCTAAATTATTAATTAAATAATTAAATATGTTTAAAACAATTGATTAAAAATAGGCTATTCGGCTTGATTATAGAAAACAATATGTATGTACGCTCGTATGGAAAATTTATTTATTATTTCATTTTTAATGCATACAACAGTTAATATGCTAGCATACGAAAAAAGAAATTAAGTACTACATGTACGAGAGCCTACACATATTAAAAGAAGATTATATGACCTATTACCTTTAAAAGGTAATATATTACCGATATTAAATATGAACCGTTGAATCATACTCCTTTCATCCAAAAATCTTCTACTTATTACATTTATAGTTTTTTCTAAAAATCTTAGACCTATTTATAGCTTACTATTTAATATATCCTTGTCTTGATGTAAAAAGTAATAGTAGAAGATATTTGGATGAAGAGAGACATCAGACGATTCATAAAATTTAGGCGGGCAATAAATTCTATATCATCCATGTATCATTAATAGGCAAAGACCACCGACAGTGACATTCTTGAAAATCGTAACAGCATGTGAGGAATTTTCCTTTCATAATTCACCTCTTGGTTTCTTACATGCTCAAACAACTTTTATACCCTCTCATCTCTTCTTTTTCAGTGCAAAAAAAAATCGTTGGAAAAGAGGAGGTGGGAGGGTGTAAACACAAATAGCTGGACACCGTTGAATGGAAGATCCTTGACCTAGATTTAATGTGTGCATTTGAGCAACATAACTCTTTGAGCATAAGATATGTTGCCTTGTTTTTGTGCAGAAAGGTCCCTACGATTTCAGTATTTTGTTTTGTTGTTTGGATTATCTCGATAAACATGGCTACATAATACTTCACTTTTAGCCATTTATTTTGTATTCAAAGAATTTATTTTTATTTTATTATGTAAATAAAATTTGTTAAATATTCATCATTAAATATAAGCATTTATTAACTACGCTCTTTGTATGAGTTTTATCCTTTCATTATAAACTAGTTATTATTAGTCTATTAACTCTTAAGATAATTTATATTTTATTCATAGGACTAAACTAAGTTACTTTTTTCCTTTAATAACCTAGATCCGTATTTAACATATCATATTATAATGAATTTGAACAGTACCAATGTTTATATTTGTTATACTATGTAATGATTAAATCCAATCATAAACTACAATATTATGAACCGAAGAATGATGTCACAAGTATCTTTTTTATTTAAATTATCCAGCTAAGATGTCACACAACATCATGTCATCAAAACCACCACGAATGTTTGGATCGATTTTTTAAAAATATTTTTCGATTTTGTTAAATAATGATTTTTTTTGAAAAAAATTGTAACTTTGTATATTCGATTCAAAAATTTACAAAACTAGGCACCCATCAGCCAACCATTGACCAAATCAACCTCCTACGCCCCACACCCACCCAACGATGATGAATCCGGTGACAGCGACCACTCCTCATCCCCGCCACGACCCCCGCCCCGATAACGGTTGTTGCTGCTCTTCCCCGTCATGGCTCCCACCTTGGCGATGGCGATCGCCGCCCCTCCCCGCCGCAGCCCCCATCTCAATAACTGTGTTTCACTATTTGAATATTTTTTTATTCCAACACGTCAAATCTACAATTTGCACCGATTCATAGATTCGGAAGATCCAATGCATTTTAATGGTGTGAACCGATGCATTGAAATGTTAACTCATCCGATGCACCGGTTTCAAATTCCCACATTGGTGATGCTCTGAAGCCATCAAATCTTAACACCAATATGGGTTAGGGTTTAGGGCATAAAAAGAAATGACAAACTTTCGTATCATAAAAAACACGCCTATCTCCAAAGGCCCATTCTCATTTTTTCATGTTATGTCTGCTAAATCAAAGGAACTCCATAGGCTATACATGCTGACTTGGGCACCATTTGCAGGCTGAAGCTATGATATTCATAATTAGAAAAGTTAAAATTTGTCATTATAATTTTCATAATTTATAATATGTGGGTCCATTTATGATACCTGTATTACTTTATAAACTAATCTAAATTATTAATTAAATAATTAAATATGTTTAAAACAATTGATTAAAAAATAGGCTATTCGGCTTGATTATAGAAAACAATATGTATGTACGCTCGTATGGAAAATTTATTTATTATTTCATTTTAATGCATACAACAGTTAATATGCTAGCATACGAAAAAAGAAATTAAGTACTACATGTACGAGAGCCTACACATATTAAAAGAAGATTATATGACCTATTACCTTTAAAAGGTAATATATTACCGATATTAAATATGAACCGTTGAATCATACTCCTTTCATCCAAAAATCTTCTACTTATTACATTTATAGTTTTTTCTAAAAATCTTAGACCTATTTATAGCTTACTATTTAATATATCCTTGTCTTGATGTAAAAAGTAATAGTAGAAGATATTTGGATGAAGAGAGACATCAGACGATTCATAAAATTTAGGCGGGCAATAAAATTCTATATCATCCATGTATCATTAATAGGCAAAGACCACCGACAGTGACATTCTTGAAAATCGTAACAGCATGTGAGGAATTTTCCTTTCATAATTCACCTCTTGGTTTCTTACATGCTCAAACAACTTTTATACCCTCTCATCTCTTCTTTTTCAGTGCAAAAAAAATCGTTGGAAAAGAGGAGGTGGGAGGGTGTAAACACAAATAGCTGGACACCGTTGAATGGAAGATCCTTGACCTAGATTTAATGTGTGCATTTGAGCAACATAACTCTTTGAGCATAAGATATGTTGCCTTGTTTTTGTGCAGAAAGGTCCCTACGATTTCAGTATTTTGTTTTGTTGTTTTGGATTATCTCGATAAACATGGCTACATAATACTTCACTTTTAGCCATTTATTTTGTATTCAAAGAATTTATTTTTATTTTATTATGTAAATAAAATTTGTTAAATATTCATCATTAAATATAAGCATTTATTAACTACGCTCTTTGTATGAGTTTTATCCTTTCATTATAAACTAGTTATTATTAGTCTATTAACTCTTAAGATAATTTATATTTTATTCATAGGACTAAACTAAGTTACTTTTTTCCTTTAATAACCTAGATCCGTATTTAACATATCATATTATAATGAATTTGAACAGTACCAATGTTTATATTTGTTATACTATGTAATGATTAAATCCAATCATAAACTACAATATTATGAACCGAAGAATGATGTCACAAGTATCTTTTTTATTTAAATTATCCAGCTAAGATGTCACACAACATCATGTCATCAAAACCACCACGAATGTTTGGATCGATTTTTTAAAAATATTTTTCGATTTTGTTAAATAATGATTTTTTTTGAAAAAAATTGTAACTTTGTATATTCGATTCAAAAATTTACAAACTAGGCACCCATCAGCCAACCATTGACCAAATCAACCTCCTACGCCCCACACCCACCCAACGATGATGAATCCGGTGACAGCGACCACTCCTCATCCCCGCCACGACCCCCGCCCCGATAACGGTTGTTGCTGCTCTTCCCCGTCATGGCTCCCACCTTGGCGATGGCGATCGCCGCCCCTCCCCGCCGCAGCCCCCATCTCAATAACTGTGTTTCACTATTTGAATATTTTTTTATTCCAACACGTCAAATCTACAATTTGCACCGATTCATAGATTCGGAAGATCCAATGCATTTTAATGGTGTGAACCGATGCATTGAAATGTTAACTCATCCGATGCACCGGTTTCAAATTCCCACATTGGTGATGCTCTGAAGCCATCAAATCTTAACACCAATATGGGTTAGGGTTTAGGGCATAAAAAGAAATGACAAACTTTCGTATCATAAAAAACACGCCTATCTCCAAAGGCCCATTCTCATTTTTTCATGTTATGTCTGCTAAATCAAAGGAACTCCATAGGCTATACATGCTGACTTGGGCACCATTTGCAGGCTGAAGCTATGATATTCATAATTAGAAAAGTTAAAATTTGTCATTATAATTTTCATAATTTATAAATATGTGGGTCCATTTATGATACCTGTATTACTTTATAAACTAATCTAAATTATTAATTAAATAATTAAATATGTTTAAAACAATTGATTAAAAAATAGGCTATTCGGCTTGATTATAGAAAACAATATGTATGTACGCTCGTATGGAAAATTTATTTATTATTTCATTTTTAATGCATACAACAGTTAATATGCTAGCATACGAAAAAAGAAATTAAGTACTACATGTACGAGAGCCTACACATATTAAAAGAAGATTATATGACCTATTACCTTTAAAAGGTAATATATTACCGATATTAAATATGAACCGTTGAATCATACTCCTTTCATCCAAAAATCTTCTACTTATTACATTTATAGTTTTTTCTAAAAATCTTAGACCTATTTATAGCTTACTATTTAATATATCCTTGTCTTGATGTAAAAAGTAATAGTAGAAGATATTTGGATGAAGAGAGACATCAGACGATTCATAAAATTTAGGCGGGCAATAAAATTCTATATCATCCATGTATCATTAATAGGCAAAGACCACCGACAGTGACATTCTTGAAAATCGTAACAGCATGTGAGGAATTTTCCTTTCATAATTCACCTCTTGGTTTCTTACATGCTCAAACAACTTTGGATGATCTCATTGCCAAAGTTAGACTACAAAAAAACGTAGTTGCCAAGGAGATATGATACTCTCCCTCCATCTACTATAACTATATCAGCTCTTGCAGCGCGTGATGGTGTTGATTGAGCTGCACGATGTGTTCGGAGTGCATCTTTACCAGGAGGTGGATCAACTGTTCCTCGACGTCGTCCTCCTTGCTAGGCCTTCGCACAACGGTTGTCCTCCCATTTCCTGTGACCATCACAACTACATCTTTGTAGTTAGCTAGCTCGTTGGCCACCACCACATTCATGCCATACTTTCTCAAAGCCACCTCTGCCTTCTGCAGAAGGATATCTGGGTCCGTCTCAAGCTGTAATTTGCAGGTGTTAGGGACCAGACAATACGATTCAGGGACTCGAGCAGCAATAGCTCCCACTGGAAGCATGAAAAAGTCGAAAACACGTCGAACTAACCTTGAAGGATACACAAAATGATGAAGGAGCCCAACGTTTTCTCAGGATGAAAAGCATCTTTGGAACCTGATTGAGTTGCATGTTCAAAGGGCCACTTGCGGACTCGATTTTATGTTTAGCCTGCCAAAACATGTGTGAGACTGTGAGGTATATAATGACCTCGTTGAATGAAGCTACTAGCGTGGGGTGCAATCACATGAAAACATCTGATACAAGGAGTTCATTCTTACGCTAAGTAACTAGTATTTTGATACCAGAAGAAACCATATCAATACCAGTTCCTAAGTTTCAATATTTTGCAATGGTATAACTCTAAGTCTCTAACATGGTGCGAGTAAGAGGGGTTGTGATCTCTTAAAAAAGGATCACTGACTTAAGGAAAAACTAGCCACCATATATAAGCGGATAAGCCGTGTATTGCTTGCTATCTATCATTTTCAGTGACGAAGGCCGCATAGAAGCCTACGAGCATAATTATCTGGTATACACCACCTGCTATAAGCCTATGACTATACAATATATATATATATATATATATATATATATATATATATATATATACATGTTACTTTGTTTTACTATGAAATACCATAATGTGATGACCAGAAGAATAGAGCATACCATGCTTTCCCATGGAACATAAAAGTCAGAAACCGCTGCAGCAAGGTAGAACATTCCGTGGTGTCCCAAGCAATTCATCGCTGTAGATGCCATTTGCAATAACTATTGGAAATACAAACAGAACAGATAATTCAGATTCATCATAACTTCATAAGTATAGCAGCATGTCCAAGGATAAGCTTTTGTTGAAGAAAATGACAGAAAATTGGCATGTTCCTAACATATATGATATCCAAAAGAGCCTGAGCTCTATATATTTTTCAAAATCCCAGGTCTTCTCCCCCCTCCAAAACACAGTGCCACAATATACTCAAGCCAAAGCGTGATTCAATCTGTTTGCAATGCCAGGCCATATAATACCTCTAATGAAGCTAGGTGCAGAATGTTTACTATGCTAGCAATATTAGATGTGTGAGCATGAATGCAATTGGCCCATCTCACTCAATTGACAATTCACTGTCACTGTCCAGTTAATTGCTATTCCAATATGTAAATACATGCTTTCGAATTATATTTGACGCAAATGAACTAGCATGGGTAAATGGGCCAGCCCAGCAAGACCAGCTTGCATAGCTATGTCACATGTGTGATACAGACAAGAGTACAAGACCTTCTGTTTTTTGAGATTTTGTATATGAAAACATGTCTCCATAGGAACAGATGTGCAAAACCTGAAGGTATTCAAAGATAGTGGTGAAAGGAAGTTTCAACAATAGGCCTTCATCAATTGCCTGCAATCAAGGAAACAAGCCACTGGTCACACCATTATATCAATCTAACATGTAAGTTGTAACCAATGCATGAGAAGAGATTCATGGCATACAAACAGAAGTGTTTATACCTTCCGATAATTGCTTATCGCTGTCTTGACCACCATGGCATGAGAATCTGGGACTGAGGCAAGTAATTTACGTGAGAGTCGATCATTTGGAGTTCTCTTATGTTGAATCAAGTAAAGGTTAGTTAAAATTTAAAATTACTGGAAAAAGATTTGTAAGAAGTGCAAACATTAAAAAAATGAAAATAGAAAACAAGGCAAAAAAACAGGTAAGCACAAAACTGGATTTGGCTCAGTTTGCATAACATAGATAATTCAGGATCAATCCCCAAACCTTTTATCTCTGATTCTTCACCAAGCTCGAAAAAATCAAGAAAGGAATCCTCTGGAAGAAATCTACAGTAAGGTTGCTTGCTCCCACTGCAAAGAGGCGCCGGTGTCACTCACAACTCTTCCATGAACTGGGGCACCGAGAACTAAAACAAAAAAAAAGAGACAAACGGAAAGAAGCAGCTGACACCTAACCACGCGAGACATTTTCCCCTGAAAACGTCCAAAACATTGTCTATCTATACAATGATCCTGAACTAGCATGTAACTATTTTAGCTTCCCTGAACTTACCGGCGATAGATGAAGATGACGGCGTAGCCAGCTTTGAGAAAATACCTGCATTTTACCAACAAGTTGATGGTCGGCACGAACAGTTGTACAAAGCAGAGAAGTGAAGCAAGAAGAGGGCATAATGATGTAAGCATACTCGGTGGACGCGGCCCCTCGCTGGCCGGAGCTGAAATTGTCGATGTAGCGCACGCACCGCTGCTCCAATGGCACCGTGGTGCCGCCGGAGGTGATGCAGACTACTCCGGCGAGCCCTCCCCCTCCTCTCCCTACCACCACACAATCACACACGATCGGGTCAAGAACGCGGATACTACCGAGAATAAAAAATCCGATCTTTTTCCGCCGCGCGGTGTCCAGGTCCGGCGATGAAGTGGAGAGGGGCAGGAGACCAGAGCAGGGGAGAGCGAGGGAGTAGGGACTTGCCGGTGGCGGCGGAGTGACGGGTGACGAACTCGCTGAGCTCTCCGGCGACTCGGTCGCGGTCACGGAGGGGCGGCGCGGAGCGGAAGAAGGCCGCCGCCTCGTCCTCGGAGCTCTGGCCCGCCGCAGCGCTCGGATCCGCAGCCATGGTTGCGTCGTCTCGCGCTCGCCCTTGCTGCCTTCTTTTTTGGGGGAAGCAACGACTTGGGACTTGGGAGTCTGCTCTGGGAGAGGAGGAGAGAGCGACGGCGACTGCAGTGACAACGTAATGGGAACGAACCTCTCGTCTTCCTTGAGTCCGGACATCGCAGAATTCTGTGGATCATTTTTTTTTCAAAAAAAATACAACCTTTATAATCATGTAAAGGGCGGAAAATGTGCAAAGGGATAAAATGCAAAAGAAATCCGGATTTGAATCGGGGGTTTGAATCTAGAGTCAGACGTGCAACAATTGAGCTACGGATCCGGCGATTATATGTGGTGAAAATTAATTAAAGTATGAAATAGGAATTTCTTTAGAACAAATACTCACAGCTTCTGTGGTGATTGATCATGGATTTATATTGGTTATTTTTTCTTCGTATTACATAAAATTCACACATATGCATCCATGACCATTTACATACCAAACACACTACTGCTGAAAAACACATCAATATAAATATATATATACATATACATACATACATACGAGAACACTATTCTATATAACGTGTGTAGAATAGTTATTCTACACCAACCACTTTCAGTAATATATTTTCTCAGTAGAATAACAATTAAGTACTATTTTTTTCAGTAGTAGATTTTTTAATAGAATAATTATTCTATACTCGTGATGTAGAATAACATATATATATATATATAATATTTATGGGTATAAAAATTTAAATCTAATAAATAAATTCATATACGCACGCCTCCACCACGAAAACTGTGTGGAAGATACATGCTTAATTGTTTTAATATGTACGGGTACTTTTTATGAGATGCTTTTTATAAATAAACTAGTCGAGCGCCGTAAGTTCGACTCATAGCATTAAAAAACAGAAAGCAAATAATATAAATAACTTAAAATATAATAAAATAGCATTCAAATCAAAAGTGACTTGGTTTCAAAAATAATATACCGATTTTTAAAAATAATATAAATAATCATAATAATATTCATGTATCAATGAAAAGTTAGCGGTGATGACAAATTCATTACCATTAATTTTTTTAAAATAATATAGATACAAAAAGAACCAGCAATTGTAGTTAACCGTATTGGAAATTATAAATACGCCTTGCACACGAATAGTCAGAAATGAAAATACGCCTTTATGGTACAGACACGGTTACTAGTCATTTACGCCATCAGTTCACGGTGGCGGAATACGCCGAAGCATCCAGCCTTTCAGCCTTAAACCCTCGCTCCTAAGTCCTATTTCCCAAACCCCCTCTCTCTCTCTCTCTCTCTCTCTCGTCCTCTCTTCCGCCCGCCGCCGCGAGACTTAGCCTCGCCGCCACGCCTCCGGGTGGTCTCGCGCCTCGTGCAAGACGGCGCCCTGCGGCTTCGGTTGCGGGGTAGCGGGAGGAGGAGGAGGGAGGCGAGCTGGGTCCAAGCTGAGGCGGTTCGTGGGGTCCATGGCGGTGGCGCCGCCGGCGCCGTTCCGGCGGTGCCCAGGATCTTCGCCGCCGTGGATGCCGTATCCGTTCCGCCGACCCAGCCGCCTGTCGTGTCCGGCTTTCGCCGGTGGAAGAAGGTAGTGGCTGGTGCACTGAATCGGAATGCTTGTCTTTTATGTTCTACAGTATTAGTCTTTTTCCGGTAGTTGAAATGCTCCTTTCATAAAGACGGATGAGAAAAACAAGAAGCTATTGGGTACTGCTTAATTCGCTATGAACACAATAAATGTATGCTACATTGCTATTTGTGCAGAGGGTGATGTGTTGGTTAATTGAGTTAGACGTTGTTAGGACTTATACATCTGTTTTTTGCAGACAATCTTTATGAACTTATTCGAGGTAGTGTCTATTAGTCTATTACCGTTCCTTAATGGAAAGGAAACACATTCTCATATTATATTTCTATTTTCATGCGATTGTTCAAATGATGCTATGATTGCCTGGTCATAATAGTCTGCTGAAGAGTAGCTTGGTTCTAGTGTTCCTCTCCTAAATGTTCTTCTTTTGCCTTGTGGTACTTGACGATTTCACATCGCTTGGGTGCTTCCTAACTTGGCCAATGGTTCTGCTGACAGGCAAGACTATTCTCATAGTTCAGATATGGGGATTAGCAAAAACAGTCATTTCAATCTTGGATTTTATGCCAGCTTAAATGTACAAAAACAAGAATGGATCCAGGAGACAAGGAGGCTATTTTTTCTCAGAACCACCAACAACGTCAGAAACAGCATCTCTAATGGCACCACACATCTGCGGGTTGGAAATCTGCATCATGACCCCTCAGAAGATCTCAGGAGTGCAAATTATCCTTCCTTGTATAATCTAAGAGAAAGAGGTCCATCTAATTCAATTGTAAATAGACATGCCAATACAAATTTGGCTAAGCATCATGTGATAAATCAGTCAGCCCGTGCTGTGCCAGCCCCATTCATTGTTGTTAATACTGATATCAAACCACCAAACATGCCAAATGGCTCTAATGCAGAAATCCCTTGGCATGATTGTTTCACAGTGGAGTCTTCACTGCCTAACATTTCTAAGGCAGAGACAACTTTGATGGTTGATAATGCTAATTTTGTCCCTGACACAAAGAAGTACAAACATAAAACGAGAAAGGTGGCTCCAAATATCCCAGATAAAGCTTCCTTGTCCACTGAGTCAAAAAATGCACGGAAGATTCTTGCTGGCATCTATGACAAAGTTTTGGTTGTCAACAATGTTGAGTCAGCTAGGAGTGTTGTTAAACTTCTTACTACAAAGTACAAAAGCTTTATTCATGCATGCGACACAGAGGTATTTCACCAAAATCCTGCTTGATTTCTATGTTGGGTAACATCAATATATCAATTTTGGCTATATGTATTAGGTTTTTGCTGAATGATGCCCCATTTGTTTTTTTGATTATGCTAACTAATAATAATTATTGGTTTATTTTATTGCATGATCTAGCATGCTCATTGTCTATTTCTGGGGTAGCAAGCTTTGATCAGAAGTATTTACAATTTTATTGCATACCAAGCTCCAAAAAAATTCTCATTTAGGACAGTACAATATTATGCAGGTGGCAAATATTGATGTCAAAGAAGAGACACCAGTTGGTCATGGAGAAGTAATATGCTTTAGCATCTATTCAGGAAATTCCGATGGACAGGTTGATTTTGGAAATGGTAAAACATGCATATGGGTGGATGTGCTAGATGGTGGAAGAGATGTCCTGATGGAGTTTGCTACTTTCTTTGAGGACTCATCTATCAAGAAGGTTCACCTTTATTCCTCGTTTATCTTTGAGGAAATTAACTGTGGCTACTTTTTCCTTTATGTGTTGGTTGAAATATAGTGATGCCTGTAATGTTTCCTTGTGCCTCCTCTATTACTCTGTAGTTTTGATACTTCTGCTAAAGTAGGCCTTATTTTGACAACAAACTGCACTATATCGCCATTGCCTATTGCTCCTAAATTACACTCAATGTTGAAAATGACTTGATATATTTTGACATTTTTTTAATTATTCATGTCACAAGATTGAAGATTCTCAGCACCATAAATATGCAGGATTTATAACAAAAAAAATCATAGCTGCCAAAGGCCAAGTCAAGAGTAATAATGTCAATGGATTATCTCTGTATCCCAACCTTTACTGTTTTAGGCAAACCCTTGCTCTGATTATTCTGTCTGATCAGTTTCGTTCTTCACTGATAGATTTGCTTCTATGTAGCCCAGATTTGTTACTAGTACCTTTGCTATGGAAAAGATGTTGTTTTAGACATTGACACGGTCTCCAAAATACAACTTTGACCACCAATTTCTGTTACAGCATATCTGTAAAACCCTATAAACATATAATATTGATCATGACCAATCAGTTATTACAATCTTTGTTTTTTCTTGAATTATTTGAAATGATCTTTTTTCTCCTCATTATATAGGTTTGGCATAACTATAGTTTTGATAGCCATGTCATTGAAAACTGTGGAATCAAGGTTGCTGGGTTTCATGCTGATACAATGCATCTTGCACGCCTATGGGATTCTTCCAGGAGAATTGATGGTGGATATTCACTTGAAGGACTAACAAATGATCACAGAGTCATGAATGCTGTTCTGAAGGATTTACCGAAAATTGGGAAGATGTCTATGAAAACCATTTTTGGTCATAAAAAGGTTAGAAAAAATGGATCTGAAGGGAAAATCATATCTATTGAGCGAGTTGAAACGTTACAAAGGGAGGACAGAGAGTTGTGGATTTGCTATTCTGCACTAGATTCAATCAGTACATTGAAGCTTTATGAAAGCTTGAAAAGCAAACTTGAAGCAAAGGAATGGATTTTGGATGGTTGTCCTAGAGGAACGATGTATGATTTCTATGAAGAGTATTGGCGTCCCTTTGGTGCCCTTCTTGTAAAGATGGAAACAGAGGGAATGCTTGTTGACCGTGCTTACCTTTCGGAGATTGAGAAAGCTGCTGTTGCTGAACGAAAATTAGCTGCAGATAAGTTTCGGAAATGGGCATCTAAATATTGTCCTGATGCCAAGTACATGAATGTGAATAGTGATACTCAAATTCGCCAACTTTTCTTTGGCGGCATTGAAAATAGGTATTTCCACCACCTTGTATGATCTCTTTGCATCTCCTTGATTTCCATTTACTTTGTGCCAGGATATCCTTTTGAGTGTCTATTATTTTGGGAACCTTTGCAAAGGATATCAGTAATTTTTGCAGTAGTTTGCGTTAACACCATTTATTGCTTCTATTCATATTGGCAGTGATGAACAGTTGAACACAGGGCTTAAATTGAATAGTAGCTGTTTTCTTGTGTCCAGGCATTAGTAATTCTTCATACCAACAACAGAGGGAAAAGGAAACAGAATTTTGCTTTGCCTTCCATGTGTGCTAGCCATTTCATTTGTGTATTTTCTAAGAAAAAGTAATCTCTGCTGGTAATTGCTTGAGTAGTTGTGTGTAATTCCTATGACTATGAGAAGAGAAACTGATGTTGCTTTCCATTTGTACCTGCTTATTGTTGCTCATGTATACTTCTTAGAGTTCTTAACTTTGCAATCTTTGTAGCAGAAATAAATCTGGTGAAACTTGGCCGCAAAATAAAACTTTTAAAGTGCCAAATGATGAAAACATAGATACAGAGGTCAAGAAGACTTCAAAATATCGCACAATCAAACTTTTCAGTATTGTGGAAGATCTTAAAATTGATATGTTCACCCCAAGTGGCTGGCCTTCGGTTAGCGGGGATGCATTAAGGAGTTTGTCTGGTAAAATACCCACAGATCATATTTACACAATGGATGATGATGGAACGCATGGTGAAGATGGAAGCAATTTGGAACTTTTGGAGCAGGATATAGAAGACACTTCCCTGTATGGAACTGCATATAAAGCGTTTGGTGAAGGAAAGAATGGAAAGGAAGCATGTCATGCCATTGCTGCTCTATGTGAAATCTGCTCTATTGACTCGTTGATATCCAGCTTCATTATTCCCTTGCAGGTTAGCCAGCTAAACTTATACAGATTGAAGTTCATTATTTAGACAGCACCCATGGCATTCATCAATAAAAATGATAAATTGATAATGCAAATTAAGTTGTGCTGGCGTGCTGTGTCCTGACAGCTCCAATGCTCTTTTGCCTGATGTGCTTCAGTGCTTGAAACTTTGGGGCTACTGCATGCATGACAAAATGTGATGATTTTCTCGGCATTTGATTTTTTTATTCAGAGAAAGTATGGAATTTAGTTAAATTCAGTTCCCACTGTCAAGTTTGAATTTTGATTCTTTGGATTATTGTTTGATATTTTTATTTAATGATTTGATACTTTATTTATACCATGGTTGATTGTCTGTTTTGACATATATATTTGGAAGATTAAGGGTGCTGCTACCTTAGTCGTGCTGACCCACCCTTTAGATTGTGAGAGAAACAACTATGGTGTGTATTGCTGGAGAAGGGTTAAGATTTTCTATTAGCTTTGGGAATTGGGAGCAGTGTGCAGTTCATAGACCAATAGTCCCAGTTGTGTTTAACTTCTAAGTTGCATGAAGTGTTGTTAGTTTTGACACTTCTTTATCCATGATAGGGAGATCATATATCATGTAAAGAAGGACGCATTCACTGTTCGTTAAATATCAATACTGAAACAGGACGCTTGTCAGCACGAACACCAAATTTACAGGTATGCCTTTTCTTTAGCATTTATGTTGGAATCTGGTGTCAGTATCTCCATTCTCCAGTTCACCCTTGGTTAAGCACATGGTACACGACTACACAATACATTAACGTAAAGGATGAACAGATAAACAAATGGTCTGTAAATTCTTTAAAGAAGGTAAAAGTAGTGCAGATTGGCATCAGCAACTTCTGCTCACTGATTTGCCTGGTTTGGGTATGTACTTAAGCAGTATAACTGCTGTTCCACAGTCACTAGCCCAAGATGGAAATATGGTTGTTATGTGTATGATTGTTCTCTGGAGCATATGCATCCATGCTTATCTGTGCGCAACTGCGCACAAACCTTCCACCATGACTGCTACAATAGCCTTCATGAACTAGCAACTATGTTACATATGCTGGAATTTCTAATTTTCATAGAGCACGTGAACTGTTGATAGCTTCAAACTTCAACATTCACTGCTTTGCCAGTTGCAAATATAAATAAAATGCTCCATAGAAACATGATAGGAATGATTAAACAGATCTAGCTCACCTTCAAACGATCATATTTTGTGCAGCCAACCTCAGTATGAGAATTTGGATTCTTCATCTAGTTAATAGGATGTCTGCTATTTCAGGATATTTGATGATTATTGTGCTTCATTATCATGGGTATTTGTGCCCTCAGTTTGTTAGTACTTTTGACAAATGCTTCATTCTAATAGTTAGAATGGTGCTGTATATGTATTGAGTTAGTAACTTGTGTAGTATGTAGTAAGTGGTGCTAAGTTAATTTGAAATATTTTCTCATTCCTGTTGCCAATATTATTTCTTAAAGTATATCTTCCTTGTAGAATCAACCTGCTCTTGAAAAGGATAGGTATAAGATTCGCCAAGCTTTTGTGGCAGCTCCAGGAAACTCTCTTATTGTTGCTGATTATGGCCAAGTATGCTCATTGGTTCTCAATAGTATATTTTTGTGACTTCACCTCAGTGCTTCAACCTGATGAAGGGCCTTTTTTTTCCCTATAGCTGGAGCTGAGAATCTTAGCACATCTTACTAATTGTAAAAGTATGCTGGAAGCTTTTAAGGCTGGCGGTGACTTCCATTCTAGGACAGCCATGAATATGTATCAGCATATTCGTGATGCTGTTGAAGAAAATAAAGTTCTGCTTGAATGGCATCCTCAACCAGGTCAGGAGAAACCTCCAGTGCCATTGCTGAAGGTACTTGTGGGCTTGTGGCACTAACTTTTTCTGCAAGCAGCTTCTCTCAAAGTTATGCACTTATTCTTTATTCCATTTGAATTATGTAAAGATTATATATGATCCTATTTGCTTATGTGATAAGGTGCAAATATGATATCCATCATGTCTTACATTCAGTCGAAGTTTACTTCTTTTGAGTGATTGAGTATTTCTTTGTCATACTTGTGCCTGGTGGAGTGCTCCACAGTCCACACAATTTGTTGGATAACATGAATTCACGGCAAAAATATTGTGGAAATTATGTTTCATACAAAGAAAACATGGATATTGACAGGTGCATTTGTCATACATTACACGGTAGGACCTTGTGTATCTTTTGAAGTTACTAAGAGTTTTTATCAATTGTGATTGAGCACATATGTAGACCCCCAGTAGAATGGTAATGTACCAAATTTGATGTCTTTTTTATTGTAGGATGCTTTTGGTGCTGAGAGGAGGAAGGCTAAAATGCTTAATTTCTCCATTGCATATGGAAAGACTGCTGTTGGGCTATCTCGGGATTGGAAGGTATGGACTTACAATCTTTTTTTTTTCTTGATGGAGGGGGAAACGCCCCACCACATTTTTGAAAGAAAGGTTTGACGCCCTAGGTTCGAGCCTGGGCTGGTGAGGCCATAGTGGGTGTTCCAACCACTGAGCTATAGCTCAGTTCGCATTTTTTTCATCATTTATTGTTATGCAGTTTTTTCTTGTTTTGTGTCCAATATGTTATCACATATTATTCAATAAAAGTTCTGTTACAATCAATTTCCAGAGTTATAGCTTATCGTCTTAGCAGGTTTCTGTTAGGGAGGCAAGAGATACGCTCAAACTTTGGTATAGAGATAGAAAGGAAGTTTCAGCTTGGCAAAAGAAGCAGAAAGAGTTTGCACATGAAAAGAGTGAGGTTTACACTTTGCTTGGGCGATCACGCCGTTTTCCTAACATGACTCATGTGGGTCCTGGTCAAAGGGGTCACTTTGAGCGTGCTGCTATAAATGCACCAGTGCAGGTAATTCCTACTAGTTATGGCACAATGGTTGTTCTTAGGATCCATCTTCAGTTTTGGGATGCATGAAGTCTTTGTGATACACAGGGCAGTGCAGCGGATGTTGCTATGTGTGCAATGCTTGAGATAGAAAGAAATGCCCGTCTTAAGGAGCTTGGTTGGAGGCTCCTGTTGCAGGTTTGTGACAATAACACTCAATGTTAACAAGTAGTTAGGCACATCAAGATTTACATCATATTTGATAGCTTCTTTTGTTCTTTCATAAACATTTTTACATTGATCCCCAGAACTCCAATATTGTCCTGATGTCCTCACATGATATAACTGCATTTGTCAGGTGCATGATGAAGTGATATTGGAAGGGCCTACAGAATCCGCTGGACTAGCCAAGGCCATCGTGGTGGAATGCATGTCCAAGCCTTTCTATGGAACCAACATCCTGAAGGTCGACCTAGCTGTCGACGCCAAATTCGCCAAGAGTTGGTACGCCGCCAAGTAGAACCATACTCAGTTCTGCTGCCCTACACATGCCCAGATGCACATATCTGTCTGCCCTAGACTGTCACCGGTGGGTGCGACGGAGACCACGTCCAATCCATCCTGTGGAATGCGGCTGATTCGAGCCGGCATAGAGAAGCAATCAGCTCCAGGACTGAATGATCACACACCCATTCTTTGGTGGCAGAAGCAGAGCAGCATAGACAGTAGCAGAGTGTACACTAGTAGTCTGATAGCGGTAGAACCCCAGTAGATAGATACTGACCGGTATGAGACTTTGATGAGATGACTTGTTCTTGATCGAATGAATTGCCAAAGCATGCTGTTTTGTCCATAAGAACTGTTCAGCATGCTGACGTATCAAGGTAGTGTGGTGGCATGACCTGTTCCAAAGCTTTGTTTTCTTAGGAGAGAATTGCTTTGAGCTGATTCAGATGGAAATATTTGATTCAAATTTTCACAAAATTCAAGGATATCTCACAGAGAAAAATCGTAAGCCTATTTGTAACGTGGAAATTAATCAGATTGTTCTTTCGTAGCAAAGAAGTATTTTCAAATTTTAGAGGATTTAGTTTTAATTCATATGAAAATCATATAAAATTTTCATAGTTTCAAATAAGCCCTTGGTTTTTTGCACAAATCCTTTGGAATTCGTGCACTCTAGAGGAGCTCTAAGCTCAAAATTTCTGAGTGCGAGTATAGAATTTGTCGAGTTATTTTTGAACCTTTTCAACATCTTTATTTTTTTTAAAAAATAGAAAAAATCGCCTTTGTCGGTGCCAATCTCTCGAAAAAAACGAAATTACTTTTTGGATTTTTCCTGACCGTCCGATCCCGAGATGGAATCCCAGCTTCCTTTGGAGCGAAGCAAAGCTTCCAATGACAAACAGAAAAGTCCAATCCACCACGTTAGCCACACCCATCCGCCGTCCACGTGTCAGATCGGACGGCCCATATCCCTCCCGAAGTGGAGCAGGTGCAGCTAGGCTACACGCACACCGGCGCGGCCGACGTCGCCGCGGCCGCGCACACGCCTCCACTTCATCCTCCCTCCCGGCGTCGCTGCTGCTGCTATTTAGATCGAATCCCACGCCCACGCGGCGGAAATCCTCCGCTTTGCGCCGCGAGACCGAGCGGGCAGCCCGCCGCCCACGCGCGAACCCCTCTCGTCGGATCTAAGCGCGAGGCGCCAAGATGCTGGACGCCTTCTTCAAGGGCGGCGGCGGCGGCGGCGGCTTCCGCGGCGCCAAGTGGTGCGTTTTCTTGCGATCTTGGGGTGGAGGGGGGGGGGTTCTTGGTCGGTTCTTTGTTTATAAAGTTTATCTCTTTGATTTTGATCTGGTTTGGTTTGTGGATTTTGTGGTTGATGCGGGCGATCAGTAAGACGCTGCTGAAGCTGTCGATCCCGCGGATCAAGCTGCTGCGGAACCGGCGGGAGCTACAGCTGCGCCAGATGCGGCGGGACATCGCCAAGCTGCTCGAGGCTGGCCAGGAGGCCACCGCGCGCATCAGGGTATGAGGGATTCCAGCGCCATGGAAGACAATGGATCGGTGGTGTAGTGTAAAAGAGTGGGATTTGGACTGATTTGCTTCTTCTACGGCTGCAGGTGGAGCACATCATCAGGGAGGAGAACATGATGGCCGCGCAGGAGATTCTTGAGCTCTTCTGCGAGCTCATCGCCGTCCGCCTGCCCATCATCGAGACGCAAAAGTGCGTTCAGCTCTTCTTTCCATCACTCCAAAGCAGTAGAATTCACTTCTTTATGTGATCATCGTATGTATCATTCCCTATATAAACTCATCTAGGCCAACTTTTAGTCAACATGGCACAGACGCAGAGTTGATGCGCTAAGATAATCACTTTAGCACCACAAGCATTGTGGTTTGATTGATGCACTGAAATATTCACATTAGCACCACAAGCATTGTGGTTTGATGTTAGTAATAGTTAATTAGTTAGTTGCGCATGTGGTATTATGGACATGCTTGGAATGACAATATTACTCGGTTTTGACATTAAAGCTCTCTGTAGTATTGTATAATACATGAATCTGTCTTAGTACTCATTTCATCAGAACTCGAAGATGTTTCTTAACTGCATAATGTTAGTTCACCACTACTGGATGGTCTTGTTATTTTTAGCTCATTTGTTTGGTATGCTTGCATATCTTGCACTGACTGCCCCTAAGCATCATATTGTTTATATTCAATTTCCAATTGAAGAGAAATGGTTTTATTCTTACCTGCTCTGCATGCTCCTCATTGCACAACCTAGCTGTCTAGGTAGGCACTTGCATTACACTGAATTCCCTGGACAGCACTAAGTAATTTATTTAATATGCATTATTGCAAGTAATAAATTCGTTCTTAAAGTGTGTCCACCTGAACAGTTATGTAAGAGACATCAGTTACAGTTTTTATGTAAAAAAACTAGTTCATTAATCGATAAATTGGTAGAATTTCTATGTGAACTCAAATGCATAGTTATATTGTTAACATAAGCTTGCTATGAGATGAATGGGGCAGAGTTGTGTTTCTTTTCTCTTCTCCAGGGAATGCCCTATAGATCTCAAAGAAGCAATATCCAGCATATGTTTCGCTGCTCCCAGGTGCGCAGATCTGCCTGAACTGATGCAAGTTCAGATGATGTTTGCAACAAAATACGGGAAAGAGTTTGTTGCAGCAGCTACAGAGTTGATGCCAGATTGTGGGGTCAACCGGCAGGTCATATGATAAGTTCAATTAGAAGCAATTTAATTATGCTATTTGGTTACTAATTGTTACTGAAATGGCTGGAATAAATTCTCCTGCAGATAATTGAACTACTTTCTATCCGTGCTCCACCTGTTGATACAAAGATGAAGCTGCTGAAGGAGATTGCTGAGGAGCATGAGATTGATTGGGATCCATCAGCCACAGAAACAGAATTTCTTAAACCGCATGAGGATCTATTGGTAAATGTTTACATACCAGAAAGCCATGGTTTCCTTATTGTTTTGATCTTACATGTGTTTCCTTTTGTTAGAATGGACCAACCTACTTCAATGGTTCTACACTCCCACTTCCAAAGGAGAAACATGAGGAAACACTAGCTGCAAGTGCTGCAGAGCAGCCTAATGAAGACTATGAGTCTGATACCGGTTTAGAGTCATTGGATTTTCCTGAAGTCCCAAAGGCAGCAATTCGCCCAGCTTCTGATATTCCAGCAACACCAGATATTGGTACACATGTGCAAAGTTCTCAACCAGCTTCTCATGAATTCTCAAACTTGCAAAACTCCCAGCCATCTTCTCATGAATTCTCAAACGTGCAAAGCTCGCAGCCAGCTTCACATGAATTCTCAAACGTGCAAAGCTCGCAGCCGGCTTCACATGAATTCTCAAACCCGTGTGACTTGGAAGAGAATCCAACGGCCAATGCTGCTTTCATGACTGAACTAAAAGGTTCAGAACCTATTTCCGCACCATTTTCTCAGCCAAGTATGCCAGTTTTGCCCAATGAAAAGAAGCAATACACTCCATTTGCCTCCCTGTCGCCATTTGATGCTGCTGCTTCGATGGAGAAAAATGAGTCCTTTCCCTCACCTTCATCTCCTCCAGTGAAGCCAATGGATCCAGAGATGTTCACAAAGAAAATTGAAGAAGTCACCCCACCTCCAACTACTGATTATCTGTTCTCAAAACAACCAGAACAGTTTCATTCAATCTCTCATACTGCGCATGGTGCAACTGTTGACTTGGATGATGTACTTTCTGCTGCCCAGACAGCTGCGGAAACAGCAGAACGAGCTGCAGCCGCGGCCCGTGCTGCTGCAAACCTTGCGCAGCTGCGCATTGCAGATTTTAAGAAGAACTATAAGACTTACGAGGACTGTGGTGATTGTGTCCCAAAGGAAAGCCATCATCAAAGTGAGGTGACACAGAAACCAGTATTTGATCACCAGGATTCCTTTACCAATGACACACAGGGTTATGTGCCTTCTCATGCGCCTCAGAGGTCGCCGTCGTTGGAGGACGATCCATATTTCTCCTATCCCAACCTGTTCTCATCCAAACCTTGAGGGTGGAAACTAGTGGACAAATTTGTTCTTGAGCATATTTTTAAGTATCTGCAATGTCACTCCTTGATCCTTCCTTGCTCCTGAACTGGCAGTTGTTGCCGGGATATTCTCTTTATGCTGAGTCGATACTTAAAAGTTAAAAGAGGGTACTGCAGTTTTACTAGGTCAATTCTTGGCTTGTTCAATGTCTGTAAATTGTAAATCTGTGCTTCTTGTACCAAATCTGTGATACTTTTCCCCACTTCCACAAGAAATAAAAATGATTAAAAAAAGGTAAACATTTATCCCTGTCATTCTGGGACCTGCATAAGTATGATGTGTAGTATTATGTATGTTCCTAGCCCTAATGAAACTTGTGCATTATTTGTAGTTCACCGAGTTTTTGAGAGTTTGGAACTTGTACAGGTCAATTATCATGGATATGCTGATCAATCTATGGATATGCTGTTATCACCTTGGCCCTGATAGCTCACCTTTTGCAACTGTGAACCCTAGTACCAATCTGGCTACTATTGCAATCTAGCTTTTGCACTAAGGTGAAAATTAAACAAGGGAATATATACATGTCTCTTTTTTGAAACATCCTTTTTTTGCCAGTTTTTTTAATTTGTTTTTATAGGAAGCGTAGAAAAAGATTCGATAACATCCACTGAAACGGCATCTCTTTTTGATCCATGCTTCATCAGGATACCCAAACTTGCAGGGACTTTATACTGGGTATATATTTCACTCCCACACAGTGTGTGTATATATATATGTATATATATAGTGCAATGTCCGGCTAACTTCAGTAAACACTAATTGATTAATTAACTGGAGAAATTAATTCTACGTTCGAAATATCAGTTGCTAAATATGCGGTTAATATTTCATATATAAAAAGAGTGATCTTAATTGCATCCATTAGATCCTTGATTATTCTGATTATCACTACCTCTCAAGTGTCAACTAGGTATATATCACCTTTTCTTTTATCTCATCAATGCATGATTCAGTCTAATATAATAATTAATATACATGTTTTTTTCATCCTGAAAATTAGTTTAAGTTCTATTTTATCATAAATCTATATATAGTGCTAGCCAGCTTTGACCAAGAGTAACAAAAACCATGCAAACTAACAAAGAGTAATTTATTGTAATGCAGAATTATATAATTAAGGGTCTGTTTGTTTCAGTTTTTAGCAGCTAGAGATTTTCAGTAGCTAGCTAATCTGAGTAGCTGGTGTTTTCTAGCATCTGGATTCTAGTTCATTTCCAGATTCTGCAGTTACTGATTCTCATAATCTAAGTCTAGTATCTGGACCGTTTGTTTCCGCGTTAGATTCTAGAAAGAGCTACGGCTGTCAGAAACTGAAACAAACAGACCCTAAGATTGTTAAAACGGAAGCACAAATGCTTTAGAAGGTTCTGACCACGTGTTGAACAAACAACAAAGCTTAGAAGCTGAGATTTTTTTTAAAAAAAGTGCAAGTGCTATGGAAAAGGATCACTGTTCTTGGTAAAAATAAAGAAACATGAAATCAAAAAACACAGAGACAAAGCGCATCCACTTTCACGCAGCTCCTTTTAAATTTGGGCTATAGCTTTAACCAGTCTTCTCATCCTCGTCTCCTAATTTTTCCTGGTTTCTTTGGTTGTTGTTCTTGGAAAAAAATGAAAGATACACACGATTTCAAGGGCTTGTTTGGAGCCCCAAATCGAATACATTGTACATGGTTTAAGATTTTGAGGGTTCTGTTCCGAGGAGTTTAAGATTTTGAGAACCAGAGAGTTTGATCTAAATTTTTTGAAGAGCTCAGTGTTCTAAGAGCTTGATTATGAAAGCAAGCCCATATATATTAAAGAAATGCTATATGAATATGATCTAGATATTATATCTAGGAGGTAACATGACATTGACATCGTATCTAAGCCGTGGGCGGGGGCGGAGCCACCTTGTTGGGAGGGTATTCCTAGGAACCCCCTTCCAAAAATTTTTCTAGTTATTGTTAGTAATTTTTCATCCTTTGTGCACCTCCTGAGTTCAATATAATGTACCATGTGAAGTGATGCATCCCTTTGATTTTTCTCTAACTTCGTCATTGACCGTGGGATCCGTAAGTAGACGGTTCACAAAATTTGAAGCCCAAGTTGTGATCTCACAAAATTTGAAGCCCAAGTGGTGATCTCACTTGTTACATATATTCTGGTATTATTGATGTTGGGAATAATCCACGGCGCTTTGAAGGCAGGGAGAAGGAAGGGGATAAGAGAGGCATCTCATGCACACAAGGCCTACCTCCCTCCTTTGCACTTTGTACCTTCACATGCCTTTTCTCTTTTGAATGCACAAAGATACCATATTCCATCACAGATATTTTCAGGTCAAGTCACAGTTTTTTATCACAATTTTTTGCATTTGCAGATGATGCCCACCCATCTCTAGCAATGAGCTCACAATTTGTTTTGCTAAGATCAATCTTTTTTGTTTTTGAGGGGGTAGAAGAATGATCTCAGTGCATCAATGCCACTAATGTGATGCCTTGCTTTGCCATTGGCCTAGGAACCTCAAAATCTTTGTAGATACCATCTTCTTCAAGTGTCTATGCCATGATATCCTTTTGGAATATTTTTTTGGTTTCCTATGTCTTTGATCTTTTTGGAGCTATGGTCTTGTGTTCTTCAACATCATATTCGAGCCGCGGCCCGAGTCGAGACATACTCAATTACTTGACTTTATATATGTATATCTTTAAAAATTCCGCAAAGTTTAATACACTTTAAATAGGATTATGGACTCAATTCTTAACATTAACGCATGTTTATTAGGTGTAAAGATGAATTCTTTTGTATTATTTAAAAAAGTATAAGAATGTCGGAACACACGCATTATAACGTGTTTGATTATGTTTTGCTTTGTGTTGGCATCGATGCCATTGTCGTCTCCATCCACACTCGCATCTCCTCTCCTTTCCTACTTTAAAAGGAGTGCACTACTGCACTGCACCCTCCATGCTCAAGCTCAAGCTCAAGCTCAAGTTCCATGGCTTTCATCTCGATCTTTCTCTCTCTAGCTAGCTAGGTAGTGTTGCTGCTGCACATGAAGAGTAAGAAGAGGTTTGGGCAGCAGAGCCAGCTGCTGAGCCCGGTGGGAAGCCCGCCGTCGGACAACGAGTCGGGCGCCGCGGCGGCGGGAGGGTGGCGGAGCAGCGCGGGGTACGGCGGTGGCGGTGGCGGTGGCGGGGACGAGTCGCCGGTGAAGGAGCAGGACAGGTTCTTGCCGATCGCAAACGTGAGCCGCATCATGAAGAGGTCGCTGCCGGCGAACGCCAAGGTGTCCAAGGAGGCGAAGGAGACGGTGCAGGAGTGCGTGTCGGAGTTCATCAGCTTCGTCACCGGCGAGGCCTCCGACAAGTGCCAGCGCGAGAAGCGGAAGACCATCAACGGCGACGACCTCCTGTGGGCCATGACCACGCTCGGCTTCGACGCCTACGTCGGCCCGCTCAGGTCGTACCTCAACCGCTACCGCGAGGCCGAGGGCGAGAAGGCCGCCGTGCTCGGCGCCGGCGCCCGCCACGGCGAAGGCGGCGGCGGTGCCGCCGCCGCCGACGTCGACGCGCATTCCCCGCCCGGCGCCGGCCTCGCGCATCAGCAGCCGCATCAGGACGACGGCGGCGGCTGCGACTTCGGGCTCATGATGGGCGCCGGCGTGGGGTTCAGCGCCGGGACCGGCACGACGTTCTACGCGCCGGCGGCGGCTGGCAACAACAAGGCGTACTGCGGCGACGGGTCTAGGCTGGTGGTGGAGTTCGACGGCGTCGGCTGCGAGGAGGAGAACGGCAGCGGGGAGAGGGTGTTCGCTGGCCACCTCCATGGCGTGCAATGGTGATCGAAGAGAAGAATATTATATTTAGCTAGGCATAGAGATATCACATACGAAGTATGCTGCTGCTGCTGCTGCATGTTAACTGCTGTTTAATTTGAGTGCTAAGTAACTCCTCTTCTTAATTAGACAAGTCTGATAATATAATTGAGTGTGTTTATGTTTAGGGTTTAGAGTACATACCAAACATAAACCCTCACATCCACACTAAATTGCACTCATCGTATAGTATTAGATCATATTCTTCTTCTTGGAGAAGCTCGCATTTCGTTCAGGAAGAAAAACAGGAACAATTGTGACCGTACAACCTCAGAACAGAGGAAGAAAACAACCAGAACAAAGGAGGGGGACACCAGCTAGAAACTGAAAAATATAAGCAGGCGGCAGGCGGAGGTTACGCGACAAAAAGTTGTCCCGAAGATATAACAAAATGTAGGTTATTTATGTCTGAAATAGTAAGATCAATCACATTCTACACTGAATAGGAAGTATTTTGAAAGGTTCGTCTATTACGTTATTTCTACATGTTCCACCAAAAATAGATGAGGCCATTAAACCACATTCTTTCTTCCTTAGGGAAAAGTTATGCTGGCTGACACCACCAATCTTGCGCGTTGGAACAAGAGTTGAAACTTGGTATTTGATGTAAATCAAACCTAATTTGTATTCGGTTCCATACATACGAGGTAAAATTACACCGAATAGCCAGATGAGTCAGGGTTTCAAAGTCAACCATGCATAGGGGGCAGACATGATTACAATTAAAGCCACGACGTGAAAGATTGTCTGTAGTGAGAATTTTTTGCTTTAGAAGTGTCCAGGTGAAGATCTTACACTTAGGTTCCGCTCTAGCCTTCCAATGGTTTTGGTGGTAGGAAGAACTAGTCGAGCCTACAAACTGAATCGTGTATGCCAACTTGGTGGAATAACATCCATCATTTGTCCACTTCCAAGTAATACTATCCGCAACAGTAGGAGACAATTCAATATGTCTTATGAGGTTTGCGATAGTGATGAACTAACGCAAATGTGAAATAGATGACATGCGTCAAATCCAGAGGACCCAAGAGTGTTGGAGCATGACTTATTTAACAGTTTGATTTTTCCTATAACAAATTGAAAATAGCTCGAGAGCCAAGGTGCTAAGCGGATATGGAATGATCTAAGCATCTTTCCAGAAGCTTATATCCTTGCCATTGCCAAGTGTGTGCGAGATATAGGATTGAAAAAGGTTGAGATCTAGTGAGTTGCACGACAGTGATAAACCGTTCCACGACTGATTCTTGTATGTTCTGTGAAACCATAGCCACCTTAGTCGGAGGGCTCGGCTTAGCTTTGACAAATTTTGAATTCCTAGCCCCCAGTTCTTTTGGTCGGCAAGTGATCTACCGATTGACTAGGCAGATACTTCTTTGGGAGTTTGCGTTGTTAGTGCTTTGCCAAAGGATTTTTTTTTCTGAATTTTATCAATATTCTTGATCAGCCATTTGTTCTCTTGGATGATGGTGAGGTGGAATATTGGTAACACCGTCATAATAGATTTGACAATGGTCTCCTTCCCAGCACGACTAATCATTTTACTCTTCCAGTTTACCAACTTGGAGCTTACTTTGTCAATCAAAGGTTGTAGATGTAATCTTTTTAGTTGTGCAGTATGTAACGACAATCCAAGGTAAGTGCACTAGAAGGATGAGATCTTTGCGGGGAAAACAACAGTAATTTCTTGAAACATCCCAGAATCGACACTTATAGGTAGGAGTTTAGATTTGGCTAGGTTAACCTGAAGTCCAAAAGCCTCCCAAAAATATCTAGGATCTTCTTGATATAGAAGAATTGATTGGGACAGTGTTTAATAAAAATACCCACATTAAGTTCAAAAATTAAGTTCTCAATTGGTTCAAGTATGCCATGGCGCTCAGCGACTGCCAGTAGCTTGTGAAGCGGGTCTATGTCAAGGATGAAAAATAAGGGAGAGAGTGGGTCACATTATCAGACCCCACAACCATGAGAGAAAAATACTCCTGGGGTCCCATTAAGGATGTTGCTGGAGGACGAAGAAGCTAGAATTTGGGAAATCCACTCGATCCAACGTGAGCTAAAACCTCTGTGGCACAGAAGCTCTAGTAGAAAAGGCTAGTGGACCAAATCAAACGCTTTTGAGATGTATAACTTTACAAACCAGGAGGGAGTTTTTCTTCTCTTGAGTTCTTTGATTGTCCGTTGCACGAACATAACATTGTCATGGAGTGGTCACTTCTTGATGAAAGTCGTCTGGTTTGAATCAATCAATTTGGGAATTAACAAGGACAATATGTTTGCCAGAATTTTGGTTATGATTTTAGCAAAACTATGTGTTAGATAGATCAGTCGTGTAGAATTAAGAAGCTGCAAATAGCGAGAGCCTGAAAAGTGTTGGATAGCAGCACAAAGATCATCTTTGATTATGGTCCAGCAAGATTTATAGAAGGCACCTGTGAAACCATCAGGTCTAGGGGCCTTTTCAGGTGGTAAATTGCAGATCACATGTCCGAGCTCTTCATTCGTAAAAGCATTGTCCAGGCTTTCAAGATTCGGATTGGAGGGGTAAAGTTCAGTCCAATTAAGCCAACAAGATCGATTTCCAGGATTGCCTATAGTGAAGATAAAATTGTCTTGGAGGATTTTTGTCTTGGCATTATGTTATGAGAAAGTGGTTCTCTTACTCAGTAAGGACGAGATGAAGTTTTTGGCTCTCCAAAAATTCATTTTTAGATGAAAGAAGCATGAATTAGCATCTCTGTTGTGGATCCAGGATAGTTGAGCCATCTGCTTGAACTTAGCTTGTTGAATCGCTGCCAGCCCTAGTACCAACTTTTTTAGCTCAGACTGTAGGACAAGTTCTACGGGCAAGAGAACTCGTGTTTCTTGAGTGCAGTCGAACAGAAAGATGACTTTCGAAGCAATTTGCAGTCTTAGATTTACATTTTCGAATGTCTGAACGTTCTATTTCTTTAGGTCTACGGCGATGCGACATATTTTTAAATGGAGCAGAAGCAAGGGGTCCCTAGAGATTAAAGGTTGCTTCCAGGAACTTGAAACAATGTCTTTAAAGAGGGGTATGTGATCTACAAGTTCTCGAAGCAAAAACTTGGAAAAATTATAGGTCAAGCTGATTTGGTGGGTCCACCTGCAATGTTCGGCAAAAAGGTATTCACAAGTACATTTTTTTGAAAATGCTAGGATACTTGCAGACCCAAGATTACAGAAACCAGACCTTCCGCTTGAAGAAACTCTAGTACTAAAATGTGTGGGATGAAGCCTAGTTCGATGTCGCCATGAATAGACGTAGATACATCGAACCAGGCAACATCCAACGCAGTTGTGAATGGCCAAAGATGACGAGACGAGAAGAAGAGTAGAGATTATGAAGCCAAAATGTCGAGAAGTGTTATGAGAAAGATGAAGGGTTTCAGCTTACAATTAAAGTGAAAAGATCATGCCGATAGACGTTTGAGAAGACGTGACGACAAGGATAATGACTGTTGTTAATTTTGAAGCATCAGCAGCCACTTAATACTCCGAAACTAGGGGCATGTGTTGACGCCAAGGTTTGGTTAAGACCAGGCCCACTAAGAATGTTGCACGGTCAACAGAAGTCAAAGAGGTCCGGTCAAAGAAAGTCAAGGAAGACCATCCATGACGTTACAAAATGATCGGACGCAAAAGGAGTCGATGGAGATAAGGTACAGAAGAGAAGAAGATAAAGATTATCTGGAATCAAATAAGATAGAATACTTGGACGGCAAGTCTTTAAACTATAAATATGTATCCCTAGTTAGTTTAGAAAAAATGCATCTCTATCAACCAACTACTCGACGCATCGCCACCCTTGGACACCAAGGTTTATTTCAGCGGGGTTCAGCACTCGGAGCTGTGCTGCGTTGTTTCCTGGCGAAGAGGTGAGTCTCTCCACCCCTGATGTCCGTACCAATTAGATCAATATCCTCACGGCTATATCAATTCAGTTTGATCTCTTGAGGTGAACCTTGAAACAATACGGTCACCGGTTGTTCTCGATGTATTAGCTAGGTCTAAGGTTGCATCAGTTTAGTTTGATCTCTTAGATTGATGTGATTTAGGTGTGATAGTTTGAGGCTTCATCAGTTAAGTCCAACATCTCTTGCTATTGTATCTCTTTCGTGTTGTATACCATTCATCTAAATAAAGCATGCCTGATTTTTTGATATATTATTAAGATCATCATGACTAGCTACTATCTTGGTTAGGTCCGATATAGTTATTGTGATGATTTCCATGATATAGCTTTGTCATCTGGCACGTTTTATTTATTTCCGTCGGAGTACAAGTCGATGGGTTATCTTTGATTTCACAACGCATCTTATAAGTCTTCGGAAAAGCATCCATCGGCCTACGCAATTCACTGTTCATCTTATCGCTCGATGGCATGCTCACTCGATCGCTTCATCTCAGGTCATCGGCCATATGGATGATCGGCATGATATTCCACGAATATCTCATCCTCGTCGCGGTCATCGGCTCGATAGCCGATAGACCATGCTACTAATGTCATATTTTATGTTCCCTTATCAGTTGTAGGGTCAAACTGATTGGCATGCCTTGAACCCTTTTTCTATGATTATAGGATCTGCACTGGAGTGGAGCGAATCTCCCAGGCCACACGTGTGTCAAAGTGTGACCAAAAAACGTACCAACATGTACATATGAGTTTAGAATAGTTGTTTCTTCAATCGCTATTAGGTCTATTGTTGGGGTGATGATGCTTGGTGAGGGGGTTGGGGGGAGGTTGTGCCATCACCGCTACTCACCAAGGGGGCAAATACCTTTGCAGAGGAGTGGCCCTAGCTACTGAGAGGGGCATAGTTGTGCGGTTGTGCCGATGATGCCTGCTTCCACCCTAGATGAGCTCTTGTGATGGCCAGAATGCCGCGGCTCAACAGTTTCATCCTAAGGGTGCGTTTGGTTCTGCTTTTGAAATCTGCTTCTGCTGTGAAAAAGCAGAAGCTGAACCAAACGGGTTTACCAAAACTGTTTCTGCTGTGAAAAAGCAGCTTTTTTCTAGTACAAATTTGGAAGCAGCCTGGACCCTGCTTTTCTGCTTTTGCTTTTCTGTTTTTCTGTTTTTTAGTTCAGAATAAATAGTATGAATTCAAGGTGTCTTAATTGATTTAATATTATTATGGTTTGTATTGCATTGCATAATTTCATGAGATAATATATGGTTGTCGGTTACTTTATAAGATGAACTATGCACTTTTTTATTTATCTAATATATTTTTAGTTAGTTAGTTGCATCAATGTTGAGTGTTTTCTATTTATATATATGTATAGAATATTATAATGATGAAAATTACGTAAGTTATACAAAACAGTCAGCTCACAGCAGTTTTTTCACAGCAGTTTCAACCAAACGACTTTTAGCTTTTTCACAGCAGGAAGCTCACAGCAGCTTTTTCACAGCAGGCAACTCACAGCAGCTTTTTCACAGCTCACAGCAGAACCAAACGCACCCTAAAAACCAATGCGTGCCCAGATTGACTTGACTTACTCCTCTGCCGTTTAGATCTATTCTTCTTTCACTACCTAATAAAAAGGATTGGACTTATGGTGTATATGGTTTCGTCTAATTGTCAATAAGCCACAATTTCTTTGGTAATTGATTGCTAGATTGCCGCTGGTTTGAGTAGGATATGATATGATGAACCCAAAATTGCCACTACATATACCGTTAGGGGCACCTAACACCGTTTGACCGAGCAAATGAACAGGTTGCCCTAGCTTGGAGGGAATTTGCACCGTATACAATTTGGATGAAATTTTGGTGAGTTGGTTTCAAATCGAAGAAATTTGTCTTTCAAATTGGTTGCATATTTTTTTTGACAGCACATTGTGGGCTGCTGGCTGGGCCTACCAACCTGGTGATGGGCTGATGCACACTTTCTTCGCTTTTGTTGAGACGAAAATTGAAACGAATAAAGTTTTGTCGGTTTGGTTTTTGGTTTTCGGTTATTTTGTACCCACGAAATGTAACCGCCTCTGCCGCCATATCACTAATATTGTAATATATATATTTCAGATTTGTTAAAAATAAAGTCTAATATTAATACTGTGTCTTTTATGCACTCTTATAGAAGTATGCATGTCTTGTTAAAAAGGAGTTATGTTTCTTAGCAGCAATCTTCCTTGTAATTGAGTGATATACTCAGTCTTGTGATCTTATCCATCTGTATCTAGCCGATATTTGAATCAAGAGAAAATTGATAATTTACCACCATTAAGTTTAGACTTCGACTATTTATCGTCCTAAACTTCCGCTTCTATAAAATTCTACCATAAACTTCATCCTTTCCTGGTTGATTTTTTACCATTCTATCAGTTTTCAATTTATTTTTTATTTTTCTTCCTAGAAAAATACCAATCTGTCCTTCTCAGTACATTCGATTCTTCCTTTCATTGCTTCCGCTGGTCGAAAAAATTATTATTGAACTAAATTTGTTTTTTATCTGTTCTGTTGGTATGGGCAGTGGGACGTTTCAGCCATATCTGAAAATCAAAGGGATGTAGTGAGAAAGGTAGATTGATCTTTTCTTACGGAAAGAAATAAATTTAAAACTAGTAGGATGGCAAAAGAAATTAAATAGGATAAAATTGAGGGTGACAAATAGTCGAAGCTCAAAAACTACCAATTTTCTCTTGAATTAATTGTTATTTATTACTTTGTATATTCTTAATTGTAACGGAGGGCAGTAAGGCTACGTAAACAATAAATTGATGGAGAGGTCAGGACCATCGTTCCTTTATAATCTTTATAATTTTTAGGCTCTGTTTATTTGAATTCAGAATTATACTGCCAATGGTTGTATGTATCTGTTGATTATGACATTTGGAAAATGCATGCTCTACGGACAAAACTCGTGCATTAATCCCACTAATTACTTTGCTAAACAGGCTTAACAACGTGTATGTGATTCAGAGTAGGAAGATTAATGAGTAAAATATATATATGACTGGTTCAAAAACTTATGTTGAGGTGTTAAACAGATCCATGAACTTAGAAAATAAATATAGATTAGAGCATATAAATTTGTGTAAGTGACCCAATCGATCACACATTTGACGGCTTGCCAAGTGGCGCCTCCGTGGCGATGAGTTAGCTCGCGCCTATTCCTTTTTGCGTTTTGCTTCCTACCTAGCCTCATCCTACTATGCCGTAGGTGAACCAAGGAAGAAGAGGAGTGGGGTGAAAAGAGTGGGATGAGACTGGGTAGGGGCAAAGCACAAACAAGAATATGCACGAATTAACTCATCGCCACGAAGGCGCCACCTGGCAAGCCACGAAGGCGCGAAGAAAGTCAAACATTTGGTTGGACTAGATTAGATCATTTACACAAATTTAGGTGCTCTGATATGCATTTTTTTAAGTTCGTATACCTATTTGACACCTCGATACAAGTTCATGAACCGGATATGTTTTACTCAAATTAATTAACCTCATATGTCAACTTAATTAGCCTAATTAATAATTGTGCGATCCGTCACTGGCCATCCACTACACCTCCTCCGATCCTCGACCTTCTCTTGGAGGGCCCTCGAAATCCTCCTGCAATGTGTATTGCTAACTAAATTATTGCTTTGGATGTGTCATGACTGAAATGTAAAAAAAAAGAGAACTATATATCTTGAGATGAGACGAAATCATGCTAAATTTGAGCCAAAATAGTATCATAATTAAGCATAGGTGAAAATAGGGTTCCTCCGTGTCTTCCTTTACCTTGGTCGTCATCCACTGCACCTGCTCTTCTTCCTCCTCCGTCACTTTACACTTTAGTTTTAGTATAGTATAGTTTAGCTAGCTAGGTATATTTATATCTCACTCTAATCTAGTAAAGTAAAGACTCGGATCTGATCTCAACTTTACCTGCTTCCTCCAGCTATCGATATAACTTAGCTTACTGCAACATTCATGCAAGAAGAGAAGCTAGCGAATGGAGCTGAGCAGATAACGCAAGCACGAGACAAGGCCAACGCGATCCAGACAAACACTAGCTAGCTACCCAGCTGCACGCCGGCCGATCTCATCGGCCGTCACCGATCGATCGATGGAGCTGATCATACTCACCTACCTGGATTTAATTGATTGCCACGTACGCCTGCATTGAAACCTAGCTAGTCGGAGCATATACCACCTACCAGCTCAATCAGTCGATCGTACACGACGACGACTGCTATCAACTGCTGGTCGTACACTCGTACCTAGCATTAATTAATCACTATCATCAGTTCATTGATCTAGCACCTGACTGACAATATAATTGATTTCAATGTTCTTCTGCATGCTTCAGGTACTGGCCTGTCACCGTGCCCGTGCCCTACCTGTTTGTCCGATCTGCTTGCTCAAGAATCATCATGTTTGCTACAATACTTATCACGCACTACCAACTATGCACATTAACTATTACGATCTCTCTGTCGTTTGATGCCCAGTGACTTGCACCAGCAAGGGCATACTGCCTCGATCTACGACTGAGCTGACGACATCATTTGTGCAAAAATATAAAGATTGTGTTTTATACGGTTCAGGTTATATGGAGAGGGAGAATTTTACTGTGCAACTAAATTATTCTGCACTGTTCATTATTGCTATTGATTTAACAGTAAAATGGTCTAGAAATGTAATAGTCAAATTTCACCAATCAAATGAAGTATTATTCAACCAATGCAAGAAGTATGCTATTATTTACTGTAAGAATAATATCACGTAATCTTCAGCGAATTGATCGAGTACATGCATGCATACGACACACACACTTACACAGTTACGTTACAGATCGACTCCATATTATTAAAATGTGCAATGCAAATTATATATCATGATGATGCAGCTAATTATATGCGAACCAATTAATACTGCCGATATCAAACACAAAATGAGGAAGCAGTCTATATATCAGTCAAACTAGCAATCCAATCGATCGAGATCTTTCAGTAGATGATGAACTCAGCTCGTAGTAGCAAGTAGCATATAGCATTCGTGTCTCTTATTTTCTTATCTTCTGTATGCAACGTCGTACGTACGTTGCAAACTTTGCATGTCTCTCCGGCGCGGCCTCTCATCAAGAAGAGGAAGAGGAGCCGTGTGTAGAAGCAGGAGGAGCATTATTGACGACGTCGCCATTGCCGCCGCCGTCCTCTCTCGGGTAGCCCGGCAGATCCGGCTTGCGCGTCACCTCGTGGATCACCCCGCCGCCCTTTCCGCTTCCTTCTCTTGGGTTACCGGGTCGAGCAGGTCGTCCTCCTCCTCCTCCTCGGCCACCGCCGCTGCGGCCTCCATTCGGAGCTCCAGGCCTGGCCTTGGCCGCGGCAGGCCTGATCCTCGCCGTCGTTGCCTGCACCCGAGCGGCCGGCGGAGCCGCACCCTTCTCCCGCGCACTAGCCGCCTCCTTCTTCCCCTTCTCGACGCCTCCTCCTCCTCCTCCTCCTCCTCCTCCTCCTCCTCCTCCTCGTGGAGCGCTGTCCGTGCCGGAGCCGCACACGACTTCCTGATCCTGTTCTTGCTCTGGACGCTGCTGCCGGCTGCTGCTGGAAGAAGAACGGCGCTGCAGCTGAAAGAGCCCTTCAGGACAACGACCAGCAGGCGGCAGACGTGGACTGAAGACGACGAGGCAGAAGCGCCGAGACGGCGGCGACGGCAGGAGCGGGACGAGGCGCAGAAGCGGCGTCCGGCATGCGGCGAGCGCCATGAAGGACGCCATGGCTGTCGTCCTAGCGAGCTAGTCGCCGGAGAAGGAGATGAGCGAGACTGCGAGCAGCTGCACTTCACTCTGCTCTCGTTCTCCTCTTATGTAAACAGTCAGTCAACGTCAGTCGTCGCCGTACTATATATATTCATAAATAAATACTAGCTCAAGAGTGTTTATTTATTGCACACTATTCTCCTATTTGATCACTAATTGTTTTTACTCAATTATTTTCAGACCAAATCCACCTCGAAAGGGTAGCATGGTCTTCTTACGAATCTAATTAATACATATGTAACTAAGTCTAAAACTTATTTTAGTAAAAAAGAGTAACTATTTTTTGAAACATGTATACTATAATTCAAATCACATGCAAATCTGGTATTTTATAGTTAAAAAAACTTTGTTTCTACCATTTTCCAATGGTACATAAATTAAGGTCTCTTTTGAATCTAAGGAAATTTAGATAATTTTTAAGTATAGCTTACATATCACTTCACGTACATTTTTTATTAATAAACAATATTTTACCATTTTATTTTTATTACTAATTTACCAACTTTATCTCAAAGGTAGAATATTTATCTTAAAACGACGACAATCGGATCCCATGGTTTGCCGAGTGTGAAATATTGAAAAAAAAAATACACGGCAAACCCAAAAAAGCCGTCATTTTGTGTGAGAAAAATGTTCGAGCTTATGTGATATTTACAATTTAATTTTAGTTTATTTTTTCTACACTAAAAATATTCCATGTAAATCAAATAAAATATAAAAATATGAGACTCATTATGGTAATATGATATGATATGTAAATGTTATAATAAAAAATTAAAAATATTTTGAGAAAGTTTGTCACATAGGATGTTAACGAATTATGTCCATGTGCACACTACCATGTTACCTTTTTCCGTTGAATGTTGTGTGTGGGGATGTTATAATAAAAAATTAAAAATATTTTGAGAAAGTTTGTCGCATAGGATGTTAACGAATTATGTCCATGTGCACACTACCATGTTACCTTTTTCCGTTGAATGTTGTGTGTGGCTTCTGATAGAAAATACTCGGCGAACCTCTATTCACCGATAATAGGTTCGTCGAGTTTAACACTCAATGGATTTTTCGCCGAGTACGTAATAAGCTAAGCTTTGCGGAGTTCCGTGGCACTCGACAAACACAGGTTTTCAAGGTATTGAACTGGTCGTTAATTATTGCAAAGCGAATGCTACAAAGGTTAATTGCAACACGTGAGAGATCGATCATGACCAAGTGTGGAAACATAGACTTCCTAAGGTCAATTAGAGCAGTTGATCTTGAATAAAAAGTATTATTCATGGATAGCTGATCAATTTGAAGTGGTGTAGTAAAAACTATAACGTTAAATTAGAGCTGAAATTTTGTATCTTCACATAATTTTTAAAGTTGAGCTTATTTTGTAATGTAGATGATCGAATCGAATGACATTAATGTCTCCAACTCAAAAAACAAATGGAGTTGGAATTTTCTACCTCCAACTTTAGCTGAATTATAACTATACGAAACAAATTAACCTGACGCATAAAACTGTAGGATATATAGCGAAATGGCCGGCTGTTTCCTTGAACTTTGACCAGCAATTCCTTCTGTTGTGCAGACGAGAAGATCAAGATCGAGAAGCCATTTCATTTCCAGATCAACTTGTGTTCATCAACATGTAGCATATGGTTTTTTTACTTTGCCGTACTTGAAAACTATGTTCTACCTAGTTGGACAGTGACGTACGATCTGACCAATTAAGTTTGACTTTATTGTACGGGCTGATTAATTAAGACAGTTTTGTCTTAACCTCGACGCACTAATGTAATCCGTGAGGTAATCTACACGTTACACATACACTCAGCTGCTAATTAAATCGCGTCATGACTAATTACCTCCCTCTTAATTAACAAGGTTGTGCGACTACTTAAGACGATGCAGCATTGACGACTCCACCGCTGCCGCCGGTGCCCTCCGCCGGCGAGCTAGGACGCTTCGGCCCTGAAACGGCGACGGTCACGGCGTGGACGGCTCCTCCGCGCCCGCCTCTGCCTTCTCTAGGTCCCGCACCACCGGGCGGCGCCGGCCGTCTCGGTGCTCCCCCTCTAGGCTTCACCTGGAGCACGGCATTGGTCTGCTGGCCGCCTTTGCCTTTCCTCGGAGGGCCCCGCCGCAACGCGTTCGCGGCGGCAACGACGAACTCGCCATGGACTACACCTGCGGCTTCTTCTTCCGCCCCCGCCGCCGCGACGGCGAGCTGCATTGTGTCGGCGGAAGGAGAGCGGTGGAGCAGCAGGTGTGCCGGGAGGAAGGGCGACGAGGGCGAAGTGGGCGACGCCATGGCGGCCATGACCGGATCGATCAAGATCAGCAGGTGATCGAACTCAGCTCGTCGCGGACTCCGAGCTAGCTAGCTGCGCCGCGAGCAAGGCGATCGATCGATGAGGTTTGTTGCAGACTTGCAGTAGTTGACGAGGACGATGAGACGTTGCATGAAATTTGAGGTGAGCTGCTGTATTTATAGCCGAAGCGGCCACGCGTGGGAGGTGATGAACTGGTCTGAGCCGTGGTGTTTGACCGGCGGCCGGCCGACGACCCGCTCCGGCGTTGACGACGTACGAGAGGTACATCGTCGTGGCCGTGCATTTCTTTTTGTTCTTCGTCCGAGAGGGACCCACCAATGGACCACGACTTTTAGAACCGTTCGTGGATTGTGGCGTGTTTAATTTCAACGAAATTTTCATTCACCTCAGCTGATGAGTGATGAGGAGGTAAAGCATCTCCAAGAGAACTTCTAAATTTTAGTGTCTAAATTACATATAGGGATTATTCTAAACTATATCTCTTCTTAAAAATTAATCAATCTATAACAGTTTCTCTATAATCTCAGTCCCTATTTTTTAAATCCTACAAATATATTCTATAATATGTAATAATTTTGTGTAAAACTATAATGTATTCAAATATATATATCATCCAACTTATAACAACACATACGGAGAAAAATAATGTACATACAAGAAAAAAATATGTGCAGATGGAAATAGGGATTTGTTAAACTAATCATATATTTGAGAGTGATGAATGGCTATTTAGGGAATGGATTAAGAAAGGGACTCATTTAGGGAAACTCTTGAAGCTTAATTTTTCATAAAAATACTTAAATTTAAATTTAGGTAGCCATATGAGTAATATCTTGGAGATGCTCTTAGAAGGGCTTGTAAAGGTAGCCATCGATCCTGTCTATTCGAGTTTTTTTTATCAATACTGTGGTTGGTTTCATTGTTGAGCCGATCATATCATCGGTGTTTTTATCAATATTGTGGTTGCTCTTATTGTTAAGCGAATCGTATCATCAGTATTTTTTATCAACATTACGGTTGTACTTATTATTGAATTGATCGTATCATTTGTGTTTTTTATCAACATTATGGTTGCCTTTATTATTGAGCTGATCATATCATCTATATATGATCCAAATTAGCTAGGTCACCACGTTTATTTGGGGTTGCATTGGGAGACCGGGTGAAAGGAAAGTTGTGTCTACAGTGGAGAGGGCAGCTTTAGAATATGTTTTTTTTAAATAAGTCACATGGATCCGACCTTGTTTAAAGGTAATGAGTATGTCGGGATGTGAACGAGAACTTCACAGGAAGTCACCCATCCTGGTATTACTTCCGCCTGAGCTCCCGCCTGAGCACATTTAACAATGGAGTCCTGAGGAGATTTGGTGTCAGCTAACTCACATCCTTTTTACCTTCCGAGTATAGTGGAAACCATGTTCTGGCTAGTTGGACAGTGACGGTTTGACCAAATAAGTTTGACTTTATTGTACGGGTGATCAAGGTATTGCTTTGCTTCATGAATTAAATTATCAGTAATTAAATTATCAGTAACTAATTTTTAGTTTTAGTCATTCGAACAACTTAATTAATTATTAAACTAATTGTTAATTCATGTCCTCATGCTAACTAATGGTTAGTCATCAGTACACAAAAATGAACTAATGAGAGTTAATAGAGGGTCTTTATTCATTTTTAAGGTATTAGTTCAAAGAATCTAAACAGATGTGAACTAATTTTTAGCCAACTAATTATTAACTAACTAGTAATCAATTCTAACTAACAATTTGTTTTAGTCCATCCAAACGTGACCTGTACTACGCACTTGATGAATCTCATCTATCAATGTTTTCTTCTAAATTTGCAATATCTTGATTGCAGTTTTAGTTCTTGCTTGTTCTCGGTTTCAGGTAGGGATTAAGACTCGTGGTCAGGCTGATCGAGCATCCGCAAGATCGGTAACCTTTAGGAGATTGGCCTAGCGAATGCATTGGTGCAACTTATGTTGCACGTTGTAGTTGGATCGTCCAGTTCAATCTCCATCAAATCGATTTATCTCCTCTCATCGAAAATCGGGCCTTCGCCCCTATCAAGTACACAATTTTATCTTAACCTGAACGCACTAATCTAATCCGTGTGAGGTAATACACATTACAATTTACACATACACTCGTCTGCTAATTAAATCGCATCATAACTAATTACCTCCCTCTCAATCATATTAACAAGGTTGTGCGACTACTTAAGAAGATGTAGCATTGACGACTCCACCGCTGCCGCCCGTGCCCTCCGCCGGCGAGCTAGGACGCTTCGGCCCTGAGTCGGCGACGGCATGGACGTCTCCTCCGCTCCCGCCGCGGCCTTCTCTAGGTCCCGCGCCACCGGGCGGCGCCGGCCGTCTTAGTCGTGCTCCCCCTCTAGGCTTCACCTGGAGCACGGCATTGGTCATCAGCTGCCCGCCTTTGCCTTTCCTCGGAGGGCCCCGCCGCAACGCGTTCGCGGCGGCAACGAACTCACCATGGACACCTGCGGCTTCTTCTTCCGCCACCGCCGCCGCCGCGACGGCGAGCTGGAGCTTCGACGGCAGCTGCCTAGTGTCGGTGGAAGGAGAGCAGTGGAGCAGCAGGTGCGACGACGAGGGCGAAGTGGACGACGCCATGGCGGCCATGACCGGATCGATCGAGATCAGCAGCCAGCAGGAGGCGATCGATTTCGTCGCGAGGCGATCGATGAGGATGAGACGTTGCACTAAATTTGAGGTGAGCTGCTGTATTTATAGCCGAAGCAGCCACGCGTGGGAAGAGAGTGTGATGAACTGGTCTGAGCAGTGCTGTTTGAGTTTGACCGTGTTTGAGTTTGACTCGTGGCCGTGCATTTGTTTGACTTTGAACCGGTCGTGGCTTGAGACGTGTGTGTTTAATTTGAACGAAAATTTCATTACATAAAGTTTCCGTACATCTGTTTTTTTGTTGATTTTGGATTTGAATTCACTTTTATATTTGGAACTGTTCCTTTTTTTTACGTCATGTGAATAATTCAGGAAATTGAATAAGCCATTAATAATAATAATAATAATGAAACTTTATGCTAACGTCGGTACAATGAATCGTAAAGTTTGATCTCTTTTCATATAAGGTTTAAAAATAATTTATATTAATATCTTAATTACTAGTAGAAAATAAAAAATAAAAAATCATTCAAAAAAGAAATAAATTTATAAATTTGTAACACAAACATGTTAAGCCCCTGTTTAGAGCAGCTCAGGATTTTTTCGAGCAGCTCTAAGAAATACTAGAGCTAGAGCTACGATGGATTTAGGATATTTTATTGAGTAATTTAGTTTTATTTTATACTTAAAAAATTTTAAACTATTTTATTATATTGCACAAACTCCAAATTCATCCTGAATCCGAATCATAGAGTTTGAGCTATATCAAACATGCCCTAAATAGGAAGTGGCATTCTCAATGTTACGGAGAGGGCAACGAAAGTAATGGTGATCAATGCAAATAACAATCGTAAACAAAATATAATCATTAAAAAAATTTGAGATTTCGGACGGATCATTCTGGCGATGAATCGTGAATGTATTTACAAACGACTATTAATTGACAATTGTTTTTTTACACAGAACAACCAATTTTATTAAAATAAGTAGAGAAATAAAACAAACAAAACAACAACAATATTATTACCAGATGAAGAGGCTGATATCCGACTGGAAACTCAGACAATGTAAAATGCAGCTCTGAAATCCCTCTACAAGAAATACAAACCAAGGCTCGACTATGACTATATATCTAAGCTTTAGTTTGGATCTCATGAACTATTACTAATAGTGTTAGTAACTAAAAAATAATTTTAAGTACAACTAATTGGTGGGCTAACTATTAGCTACCTGGGTAACTAATATTTAGTTTATCAGAGAATCCCCGTGAGAGTTTTTAAAAGACTTTTTTCCGATAATTTAGAGATTATATGTAAATATATAGTTCTAATAGATATTCTATCTAGTTCTCTAAAATAAAATGTTGACCAATATTTATAGAATGAACCTTTACTTGTAGGGGATCAATGTCTTTCTTAATATACAATAGAGATTCTTTTGGATGAAACCATAAATATAGAAAATAAAACATATGATCACAATCCTAAAAAAAATATAAGGACTTATTTTTTAGAGTATCTCTTGGTGATGCTCTTAGTCTACAAAAGTAAACTAATTTGAGCTAATAGAAATGTTTAGTATTTTACCAAACTACACATGATTATTATAGCACAAAGTATCAAATATACATAAACTAATTTTTAATCAACTAACTATTAACTATTAGTAGTTAATAAAAGACTCTAACAAAAATTCTCTCCAAGTACGATGTTGATCAATCGTCATGGATCTCGTCAATTAATTCTGTCTTGCCGCCGGGCCCTTCTTTGGGGAAGCGGCTCTTTTGACGTTGGGGTTCCGACTGCCTGTCGCGATCCATACCGTTTGGGATAGATTCATCGGTTCGGAGTTTCCCGATGCCGTGGAGGTGAGCCCTACCTCATACGGAACCCACCTTCAAACATTTCTTCGAAGCCCTTTCCATCACCCGTCGGATCAAAATCTGATGGTACGGAAGGAGTCCTCTGCCTACAGTCGGTTCCCTCGACTGCAAAGGATCTCATTTTCTTTTGTGTGCTATGACTTCCCAACGGATCGACGAACACATGCGAGAGAGAAGAAGAGAGAACGAACACACAAGAGGAGTGTTTTTAGTGTGAACCAAGTGATGCATGGATTTTTAGTATTTGTCTCTCTTTTTATAAAAAAATACAAGAAAAGCTATACGCGGGAAAATTAATATCCATGGAAACTTACATGTAGGAAAATTAGTAGAAACAAATAAAAATAGGGTTTGAAATCTGATTACACGCCATGAATGAACAGCTCTAGGGCCTGTTTGGTTTCTTTAGTGACTAAACTAAACTTTAGTCTTTTCTTTTTTATAAGACTAAACTTTAGTCTCTTACTGTTTGGTTCTAAGGACCAATGGACTAAAAGAGAATGAGGGCTGAGAGGTAATAAGTAGTACTTTTAGTCCCTTTTAACAAGGTTTTTGGGACTAAAGTGCTAAAGTTTAGGGACTAAAGTTTAGTCCTCATGTTTAGCAATTTAGGGACTAAAAGAGACTAAAATTTAGTCCCTAAACTTTAGCAACCTCAAACCAAACACCTACCCCTTGGTCACGAACTATGCCTGGCTGAGGCACGACGTCATTGATCTCCCCGCCGTTGTCGCCGGTCCCTGGTTTGATTGCCGGCTTTTGTGGCGCTCCTCCCCTGAACCTGATCTTTCGACAGCCGCCTGACCTTGGAGTTGCCAGGCCCACCTGCCCCGCGATCGCGACGCCTACTGCTTCTTCCACCCGCGTAAGGGCGACGGAAGGAGCGGCGGCCGCTTCCGCGACACCGAGCTGCGTCGGCCGTACTTCGGAGGAAAGAGATGGGAGGGAGATCTGGCCCAGCTGCTGGCTGCTGGGGGAGGTCGAGGACACTTGGAGCTGGAGCTGGAGCTGGTCGGGGAAGAACGACGGAGACGTGGGCGACGTCGCCATGGCCACCACGGCGTTCGATCGATCGAGCTAGCTGAATGAGTTCGGAGTCTCCGGCGTGCGTCGTCGTCGGCGTCGGAGGGTACGTGGCGCTGATCGCGAGAGCTCCTGCATTTATACCGTTGCTGGTGATTGACTGGTCAACGAGCTAGGCGTCTGCAGCTTGGGCTGGGACAGCGAGCTGTCTTCGGATGGTGATTTGATAATTTAAGGCTTAACTAACGATATTTTTTACTTAATAAAATTATCTAGTATAAATTTTAAATAATTAGATTTATAATCTGAAGTATTATATTGTATTAGTATAATATAGGTAGAGCTATCTGTTTTAATTCATCTTATTTTTAAATTATTAGTCTAAATACATCTACTCTTGATACGAGAGCCAACTTCTCCTTTGACATGCCATTTATTTTACAACTAAATCTTCTCTGATAAATTATTTTCTTCAGATGGTAATATATTCATCAAAATCGTTGCTATTTATAATAAATTCACTAATAATGGTATTTTATGAAAGATGCTCTGTTAGAGGCCATGCATGGAAGCTAAGAAGCATTAGTTTGACACCATGCTACAACTTTGCAACTTGCAAGGAAACGAATTGAAGCATATATATATATATATATGTATATATATACACACGGGAGCGCTATTCTACACTACGTGTGTAGAATAACTATTCTACACCGACTACTTTCAGTAGTGGCTTTTCTCAGTAGAATAGCTATTAAGTACTACTTTTTTCTCAGTAGTAGATTTGTCGGTAGAATAGCTATTCTACACCCATGGTATAGAATAGCATTTGTGTGTGTGTGTGTATATATATATATATATATATAAAAAAAAAACTAAGATCATGTATAGTTAGTTCGGCATAATAAGCACAAGTGGGATATATGTTGGATCTACATGTCAACTACTCGTTTTGTCAACAAGAACCAGTCGGATTCCGATAGTTGAAAGTCTCGCAAACTAGAAAATTTAGAGGGTGTTTGGTACTGATCTATCCCCCCTTCTCTAAGACGTAGTTGGTTGATTCTTTAATCCAAAAGTTTAGTTTTCCTCATATTGGATATTTTGTATGCTAACGTTAGGTTTAATAGATTCGTTTCATGAATTATTTCTCATTTATGTACTTAGTTTTATAATTAATCAACGTTTAATACTTCTAATTAATAATTAAACATACAATGCGACGAGACTAAACTTTTGAACTAAAGGAACTAAATACCCCTTAAGTTTTCTAGCTCCACTTCACAATCCCCTAGCTAAACAGATCTAGATCTTATATGTTATATACTTCTTCGTTATTCTTCTCTAGCCATTAAAAAATATATCATTTTTTAACATGTATATTTTTATCGGGGTAGCTATAATTTATTCTTGTTGCCAGCCTGACTCGTCGGTTCGGGATATCCACCAGTTGGTGGGCTCGACATGATGTTAAGCTACTACTCGTAGGTATGAGTGGATGACCGTATGGCTCAAGGGAATTTGTAACTTACAAATTACAAATCTGAAATTCTAAAGTTAATTTTTAAATTTAGAGATGTCAACGGGGTAGAATTTGTAACTTACAAATTACAAATCTGAAATCTAAATAAATCATCACAATAACAAGGTTGGACCTAACCAATACAGTAGCTAGTCACAATAAATTTAACAATATAGTATCAGACACAGTTTATTTAGATGAACGGTATACAACATAAAAAAGATACAATAGAAAGAGATGTCGGACATATTTGTTTCAGTCGATGCCTTAAGAGATTAAATTGATGCAACCATGACTCCATGAGGACACTGACCTAGGGGTAGCGGGACTCACCTCTTCGCCGTAGATTGGAACGATGTAGCACAGCTCCGAGTGCTGAATCTCGTCGGGATTAATCTTGGGAAGCAAAGGGTGACAATGCGCCAAGTAGTTGTGTTGACGAAGTTGTGTGTTTGACTTTACTAATGGATATATATTTATAGTCCGGAGACTTATCGTCTAAGTAATTTATCCTAACTGATTCTCGATAATCTTCATTTTCTTATCATCGACTCATTCATATCCGGCCATATTGTAACAGATGGGTTTCTTCGATCACTTTTTACTGGACTCTATTTGACTTTCGTTGATCGTACGACATCATTAATGAACTCTGGCCTTTATCAAATCTTGGCGTCAACAATACTCCAAAATAGTATATAAATATTTGATGTAACGTGGGCTAAAATTTAGCCCCAAAAACCAGGTAGAAGGAGTACATGAGACTGTACATGCTGTTTAATATGAATAAATATAGAAAATATATTATCTAATTAATTAATTATTGTATTAAAAATTATGTCGTGAACAACTTCTATTTTTATACCGGAATAAATATATATTGTATATTGTATATAGATTTAAAAACATCATCTATTTAAGAGAAAAAGATGTGCAATTAATGATCACACAGATAGAGGTAACATTCGTATATATACGTCTTCCGTTTAATCGCAAAAAATAAGAATTTATACATAGAAAGAGCACACGCGCGCCCAAGTGAGATGGGGAAGTATCCTGTGCACATCGGCTGGCCGTGCACATGGTGCACATGTGAGATCTCCACCTTTAATCTGCTCCACCAGATTATTTTGCAGAAAACACCTTCCACCTCTCCCATTCTGTCATTTTGCGATAACCTCCAGATACTGTTGTCCATTGGATTACAGATTAAAGGTGGAGATCTCACATGTGCACCATGTGCACAGCTAGCCTATGTGCAAAGGATATTTTCCCCAGGTGAGATATGCATGCATGGCCGCTCCCAAATGCCGGGAGTCGGGAGCACGACGACCGAACATGCCTAACCGCCAAAACGGCCGGCCAGCTGCCGTAATCCCTCACATGATAACAACGACGTAACGGCCATTGGAATCACGCACCTCTAAGCTGCGACGCTCCGACGCCGGCCGGCCGGCCACCGTGCGCGCGCGCGAGCGAGCCCATGGGCTTCGGCTCCCAACCCATCGTCCCCGCGCGCCCCGTCGGTGGCGACCATCACAGCCGTAGCAGCACCGTGCAGCAGGGGTCGTCCTCCGGCGGCGGCGCCGTTGGTGGGACGGAAGGGACGACACCCGCGGCAAGCACGAGCGGTAGTACGCGGACGTCCTCCATATCGTCGCTCGACGGCGGCGGCGCCAGAGACGATGGCGTCGGTGGTGGACCGTCGCGACCTCCGGCCGGATCGACGCTCGAGGTGCCGTCGCGGAGGCACCAGCCAGGCCGGTACCCTTCCCGGCCTGCGCGGCTGTTCCAGAAACTGCGGTACGCGCTCCCCGTGCTGACACCGCGATGCGGGCGGCTGCAGGTCGGGTCAGCGTGCGAGATCGCCGCGGCGGCGTCAGCCGGTGGTGCCGACTCGCACCTGATGTCGCACGTCGTGTCGTTCTCCGGCGCCGCGAGGCCGTGCCGACGCGTAACGGGCACGCTGTTCGGCCACCGCAAGGGCCGCGTCGCGCTGGCGCTGCAGGAGACGCCACGGTGCCTGCCCAGCCTCGTCGTCGAGCTCGCGCTCCAGACGCACACGCTTCTCCGCGAGCTCGGAAACCCCGCCGGCGCGCGCATCGTCCTCGAGACCGAGCGCCGCGAGACCGCGGACGCCGGCGGCGAGGCAGCACCCAAGCAGAGGCGGTGCCGCGCGCCGCCGCTGCTGGAGGAGGCGGCCTGGACCATGTTCTGCAACGGGAGGAAGACGGGTTTTGCGGTGCGGCGGGAGGCGACGGACGACGACCTGGCGGTGATGGAGACGCTGCGGCCCGTCTCCATGGGCGCCGGCGTCCTCCCCGGCCGGTCACCACCCGACGCAGCGGCGTCGCAGGGGACCGACGACGAGGTGGCATACATGCGCGGCTGCTTCGATCACTTCGTTGGCTCCCGCGACTCGGAGTCGCTGTACATGATCGCGCCCCAGGGCGGCGGCACCGGCCCGGAACTCGCCGTCTTCTTCGTCAGGCTCTGACCATTCGCCGTGTACCGACCAATCGCCATGCCCCACGCACGCACGCATGCGCGATCCAACATTCCAACCTCTTATGCATGCGAGCCACGTGTCCTTCACCGGCTCACCGCAGAAATGAAGACGACGGGGACATCGTGATTCGTGCAGCCACTTGACGGCCTTAAGATTCGTGAAGAAATTGCCAAAGTGGTTTAATTAGCTTAATTAATCATCATGTTAGCACTAATCGTGTGCTGTTATTGTGGATGATTAGGTTGTGGGAGGCTTTGCCTAATCAGATTTACTTAATTGTGCCCTACACATGGTTTGCACAATCTAGTGGAGTTCTTCTTTCTAATTAAAATATTTTATAAGAGTTATTTTACATTCACAAGCCTAAATTGGTATCAATTTGAAACTAACCCAAAAAAATTACAAGGAAACTTTCTTTTGGTTTAGGGCCCGTTATTTTTTTTTAAAGTAGAGAGGTCCAGAAGCCCTCATTTTTTATTATAGGTAGGGACGACGGAAATGAGTATTACCATATCTGTTTTCGTATTTTTTCCACGGAAACGAAAATAAATACGGATATTCTAGAAATGGATATGAAAGCGGATACCATTGGAAACAAATACGGACCGAATAAAGAACGAATACGAATACATAACTAAATATCATAATTATAAAAAAAACCTTAATATATGAAAAAAGTATGATAACTCAAGCGGATCATTGATTCTTTTATTTCTGAAACAAGCATTATTTCTGCATTTCTAGATACTCCGGAACAATGCAGCAAAGTCTACTCCAGCCAACTTCTTATCATCCTTCCTCAATTTCTTAAACCATAACTGCCACACATGTTTCGTATCTCTAAATGTACCAATGTCAAAATAAATTTTAATCATTCTCCAAATAAATTAGGCAACAACACAATTAAAGATTAAATATTGAACTGTTTCATTTTTCCCACAGAATTGACAATGATTTGAATTACCTCTCCAGCCCCTCTTTTTCAAATTATCTTTTGTTAAGATCTTATTTTTACTAGCTAGCCACATAAAGATCTTAAATTTTCAAAGAAACTCACTCTCCAAATGTCATCAATACATTTGCCCATATTTTACATTTTCATAGCAGTATAGAAGGATTTAACACTAAAAATTCCTTTATTTATAAAGCCCAATAACAAGTATCATTTTATCCGTCAAGACAGTCTTGCCACAAGTATCCTTTAATTTTTTTTAAGACATTAATCTCTTTCCAACTAAATCCATTCTAAATTTCACATTTGTTCAGCTATTAGAGTAATATTTCTTGAAAATTTACAGCATAAAGATCCGGAAATGTTTCAGCAAGAGTTTCTAAACCTAACCATTTATCTTCCCATAAGGGATGTTCGTTTAATCCCCTTGGGGAATGTGATTGAGGGGATTGGAAAGGATTGAAGAGGATTTATACTACAATTTCCTCCAATCCCTTTTAATGCCCTCCTAATCGAACATAGGAGTTCTTTTTCCATCTTCCACTTTTTTGATGCAAAATTGCATAAACAACTGTTAATTTGAAACTACTAATAATATTTTACAAGAGAATTGAATACACATTTCATTAAAAAAAAGATAAATCGATGATGTTAATTTGCGTCTGCTCAAAACAGGCCAGGGGCCGGCTTAATTAGACAGGAACATCATATGGAGAGATTAATTAATTAGCTAATCAATCAAATCCAATTAAACGACTAGTTCCATACCTCATTATAGAGATAGTGGAGGTAGCCATCAACAAAATATGCGCACAATCTAAAAAAAATTTCACAAATTCCCAACAAAAACTATCACAAATCCGGCTTGCCTTACACGCATTAAAGAATGCAATTCGATAGGCGTGTTGTGATTATCCAAACCAAATATGATTATCATTATTATATTTTCGGTCTGATTTAGGTATAATTAAAAATGATATTTGATCGTATATCTTCCTTTTTAGATGTAAATTGGGTATTTAGTCTCCAAATCTCAATGACACGTGGATTCTACTCAGATTAATAACATGCCAGACATGATCAAAATTTTCTAATTAAAATGGTTATATGTAGCCAATAACCTTAACCGTTATTATTAGATTTTTTGAAATAATATTTTTTACAATAAAATTTCAAATTTGTACGACAGTTTAAGAAAATTACAAAAAATAGATACTAGTCGGCACATGATCAGCCAACTGGTAGCCCCAGTCGACCAACCAAGTGTCGACTAGGACGACGCGCCAATAGCTCTTTCCACCAACTGGCGCCATGTCAGCAAGGAGTCTAACCACTATTTTTATTAATCGGTGCTGGTGAGAATATTTTCCAAATCCAAATCAAATTATGTTCGGTTTCAAATTCAATTGAACGGTTTATTTTTGCGTGAAATTAATGCTAGTATAAAAATTGGTACGAACATATGCTGTGGGCTTGACCGAATCTAGGACGATTAACGGAGGTCAATCCCGTGAAGTGAAATATATGTGCATTAATTGCGATGATTAAGACACAAAGCAGCACCCACTACTATAAATTAAGCGTCGTAATCATACCGGGAATTCGAATTTATTTCCAGCTTTTGGAATATTGGACCATCAACTTAAGGAACCATAGAAGATAGATGTGCTTAGCTTGCAACAAGTGTTAGTGGAGGTGGTTAAGGATACATTATTATATTGTTAAGTTGGCCTCCCAAAATAAAATATGCATTAATCATTGACTCAGGCCCATTGACCTGGCACGTCGAAGGGAGCCAACGTGGCGTCTAGTCTGCAGTGTCGACTGATACCTATTTTTGTATTTTTTTCGAACCGCCGTATAAGTTTTAAATTTTATTTTTAAAAGAATATTATTTCAAAAAAAATCTTAAGTGCCACTGGCTAGCTAACAAGAGTATATATATATACTTCAAGTGAGCTGCTCACTAACTAGCTAACGAGCTAGCTATCTAGTAGCCCGAAATCTGCTACTTGCTGCGCGCCGTTAGGTAGTGTGCTAGCTAGCTTAGCTCCAGCCGCCGCGCGCCATGGCCAAGCTCGCCGCGCAGCTCAAGGACAAGTTCTTCGGCCTCGTCGGCCGCATCACCTGCAGCGGCTGCGGCCGCGCCGGACACAACAAGGACGCCGCCGGTAATTAACTAGCTAGGCCGCTACCTAGTAGGTTGCATATATATATATATATATATATATATATATATATATATATATATATATATATATAAATCATCGATGATGATCGATCTCTTGCTGCTGCTGTTTCCATTTGTTGCATCGTCTTCTCTTCAATTCAGCAGCAGCTGGTGCAAAAGAGACCCACTCGGCGGCAGCAGCAGCTTCGTCTCATCAGGTACTCCAGCTTTCTTTGCTCACTTGCTTAGAAACTGCGCGCAATTAAGGTAGTGTTTGGTTTCTTGTTCGAGGAGGAACGAAATGATTTGATTCATGATATGGAGTGATACTGTTGATTTTTTTGGCGAATGAGATGGTTCCACATCATTCTGTTCCATTCCTCATCGTATACCAAACCAAACACTACCTAACTAAACTAGTTACTCCAGGTGTGTAGGTACTCAGTTCTTGCATTATTGCTGCTTCGACCAGTTAATTTAATTGTTGATCATCTGCATCGTCTTTTGAGGGATTAGTTATATCAGCTGGTTGTTTAATATTCCAGCAGACGGAGATGAGGTCAAGAGGAGTTCCGCCGTCAGTGTCCGGAGGGTCCAGGCCCCATACAAATTAATCAACGTCGATATGATCATATGAATACCTAACCATCCGGTCGAAGAGGGGTCGGACAATCATCTATCTCTGCTTAATAATTAATTAGCAGCTGCACGGATTACGATGGCATCGATCGATCTGCTTAACGATGAAATCGTTTAATTTATGGTGTCGATCTGTACTCTTCGATTCATGCAGTCTGGCCGGCCCGGCCTGTTCTCGAATCACAATCATATCAATACCATGTAATAAATTAGTGCTCCCAGACTTTTATCTTAATGTTTGAACATTCGTTTTATTAAAAAATTATATAAATATTCAAAAATATAAGTTATACTTAAAGTACTTTCAATAATAAAACAAATTATAACAAAATAAATAATATTTCAAAAAGTTTTTTCAATAAGACGAATAATCAAACGTTAAGATAAAAATCAGCCGCTTCATTTAAAAGTAAGTAAATGGAAGAAGTCTGTACCATCCATGATGCATTCGATCCTAGCTACGTGTATCTATATATACATTAAATATATATAACATCCAAAATCAAAAGGTATATATGCCTTATTATATAAATCTAGCATTGCTCTTTCCGGTTAGAATATAAAATATACTGTCTTTTTTTCATCATCTTAAAGCTTCTAAGATTTTAAGTTAAATTGATTGGTACATTAAATTCAACACAACATTATGTGCCTAAGAAAAGAAATAGTTGTAGAACGAGGGGATCACACTAGGCAACGAGTGGAAGGATAATGATGCATGTTTACTTTGTTAAATACCCCTTAAATCTTATAAAAAACTTTACTTTTGAGATAAAATTGATAAATTAGTGGTAACAATAAAATAATATTACAAAGTAATATGCCGAAGGAATAACACATTTTAATTTTTGAACCGGGAGCGGGTAAAGAGTAAAACAAAGTCTTTTCATGATATCACAGGTTAAAATAAGTCTTTTTAGGACCAAGGAATTACCTTATAATCAGATCAACCATCCTTAAATATGTAAGGAGAGAATTAACCATATTCCCTTGCTCAATCCAATTTAAATTTGCTATTGAGATATCCCATATATATATATATATATATATATATATATATATATATATATATATATATATATACAAATGCTATTCTACACCACGGGTGTAGAATGCTATTCTACACCGACGTGGAATGGAGGGGTTGAGATTGGGTGGAGGGGTGGGCACGATTGGGATGATCGGTGTAGAATAACATTTACACCCATAATGTAGAATAGCGTTCCCGTATATATATATATATATATATATATATATTCACCATTGATGTGTCATGAAAAAAATACGCCACTGGGAGAACGAGGGGAGAACAAGAAAACAGGTACAGTTTTATTGGGCGTATGAGAATTTATCGTTTCATTGTAATTCATTATTAAAATTTATTTTCTACTTTTTTCTCACTACCTAAAAAAGTTCATTAGTGACGGGTCGTAATAATAATTAGTAACGGGGTCGTACCCGTCACTCTTATTGTGTCATTAATGACCTATCATTAGTGAGACGGGTATACACCCATTACTAAAGGTTAGTGACCTTTACTGACGGGTATAGATGTTCACGCATCACTAAAAGTGGACCATTAGTGATGGGTAAAGATGTTTACGCGTCACTAAATATAGATTTTTTTATTTCAGATATATTCTATACGGTTTTGTTAATTTCTTTCAGTTATGATTATATCCCACATGGTCATGGAGGTGTTCTTTTCATCATTTTTGTCATCATTCCGATGTGATTTCCCTATAATCATCATCGGCGAGACTTCTACCCTGAGCCACAATAAAGGAGGAGAGGCGATGATAATGAAGAAGAAGAATAGATCCGAGGTGTTCATGGAAGCGCTCTTTCCATTATTTATGTCATTGTCCTGATATGTTTTTTACGTGGTCATCATCTGTGAGGTCTCTACCTTGAAACAAAATAGAGAAGAAGAGACGATAAAGAAGGAGATAAAGAGGTAATAACAATGGAGGAGAGCAAGCAATACGATTTGGAGAAGCAATGATAATAATTATGTACCCTCTGTTGAAGCAGTTCAATACCGATGAGCTCATGGTCGGGTGGAGCATGAAGTAATGCTGATCGTCGTCGATTAGATCTTGTAGTGACGTCAGATCGAGATGAGAATGATAAAGATCAAGTAGGAAGGGAAGTTATAGAATACATGAGAGTAAAAACTGAAGAGATGGGACGGGGCATTGTAATAGTGTTCTTCTGTCCGCCCAAAATTTCGCGTTAGTGTTCTTCTGCTTGTCCAAATTTTCAAAAAATTTCGTATGTGTCGATCTTTAGTGACTGGTCTAGATATCCACGCATCACTAAAGATAGGTCTTTAGCGGCAGGTTTAGATATTTACGTGTCACTAATGGTAAGTCTTTAGTGATGAGTCTCACACGCGTCACTAAAGGTAGGTTTTTAGTGACGGGTCCCAACATTATTCGTCACTAAAGGTATATTAGTGGCGTGTGTTTTTTATCCATTACTAAAACTACGTCACTAAAGATTATTTGTGCGGTATGTAGTGTCTGTTTTCATTTAGATAGTTGTTTTTTCCTTATCCATTCAAGGATATATTCTCATTAGTTAAAATGTATTTGTGATTTTTTAAATGGAAAATATTAATACAGTTTTATGGGTTTTATTCCCTAGATAAATCCGTGCAATATTTTCTCATAATTATCCTCTCCTACACAATTGCTTCTTAACTGTCTTCCTTTTCTAAAAACTTTCAATGTCATTTTCACTGCTGTACAATTTAAACACTAACAAAAGTCATACTTGTAGGGTAAAAATCGATTAGATAATTTTTTGATAATTTTGAATACGAATATTAATGAATATTTTTTTTGATAATTTCGGATATGAATACGAATATCCGACAAATACAATTTAAACAGTAACAAAGTACGACATACTTGTAGGGTAAAAACCAATCAGATAATTTTTTGATAATTTCATATACGAATAAGATATTAATTATATCTAACGAATATAGATTCAGATAAACCGAATAAAAGGAAGAGAGAAACAAATAAAGAAAAACAGAAGTGGTAAGAAAAGTTTTATCAAAATTTCTAAATTTTTGATATTTTAGAAATGGGAGGATCTCTAAGGTCCAAAATCTAACATTTCCTCTAGGATTTCAAAAGGGAGGCGGATCTTTCGAAAGATTTATAATTCAAGAAAAATCTTAACTCGAAGAACATTCTATTTAAAAGACATCATATTTTATGTATCTATGTAAGATTGAAGTAATAAAAGAACATTTGTATTCTCAACCTATATATGTGTTGTATTCATAAAATAAATAAAAAAGAATTTACCATATTTTGTTGTCCACACAAAAAAACGGTTTTTTAATTTGTTTCGATAAATATCCGTAACTATATTTATTTCGATTCATATTTAATCTATATTCGTATCCCATAGTATCTATTTTAATATACGCATCGGGTATCTGTTACTAAATCTAAATCTAAGAAAAAAATAAAAATAATTATGATATCACTAATATTCATACATATCCCATTCATTTTCATTCCTAGCCGGTAAACAACTTGAAATCTTTATCTTTCTGAGACAAAATTAGACTATAATTTTTTGAACAACTCATTCGCATTTACTTATAAATCAATTTCTTCACAATTTGTGTGTATCGCTTCTCACTGCACATGGGTCCCACCGACCCTACTCAGTGTACACGTGGCACACTCCATAAGTGAGTACATATCCTTGGAATAAATTGCCATTTTGTTCTTAATGACCACTGAGTAATTGAGAAATTAAGCACGAACATCGTATGATATAATTTGGCCAGTTCATTCTTTCTATTTATGTTTTTCATTCCATTTCATATTTTGGATTTAACAAGAAAAAGTTGACAAGCAATTCGAAGCTCTCTATATAGACAAACTCACAAGCGCACGTGACAAGTGCGAGTGTGCAGGTGCGTCGATCTTCTCCAAGTCCGGCCGGCGATGGGGTGCTCAAGCTCGAGGTACGTGCGTGGCGATGTTGTGAAGCCGGCGCCGGAGAGGAGCCAGAGCCTGAGCTCTCGCTCCGTGTCGCGAAACGCGTCATCGGCGTTGAGCTCGGTCGGCATCTGCCGCGGCCGGCACGACAACGCCGTGCACGCGTACTCGAGCCTGCCGTTGGGAGAGCCTAGCAAGGGCGCGCTCCCGGGAGGGGAGGCGGCCGGCGTGCCGGCGATTGTGGAGGTGAAGCATGACGTGCCCCGCGCGCCGGCAAACGCCTCGCCGGGTGGCCCACACGGCCTCAAGGCCGCCCTCCTCGGGGACGTGTCGTCGGCGGCTTCGTCGGGCACGGCACAATGGCGCGGGTCGTTTGACGTGTCCTCGCCGGCGCCGCAGCCGGAGGCAGCGGTGCAGGTGGGGTCTTTACCTGGTTTTGACCAGGCCATCATGTCCGGCTTCAGGGACATCAAGGTAGAACCTTCGCCATCGCACCCGTCGATTCTCTTCCCGGAGCACGAGAACCCGACGATGCCGAGGGCGAACGAGGAGACGGCACCGTCCGACGACAAAGGTACCCCCGCGGCTCGCGACTTCCCGGAGGTGACCGCGGGTTTCGTCCGGGCGCGTGTCGACGAGTTTCACCGGAAGATAGAGAAGAGGAAGGCATCCGCAGATAACCAAGAAGCCCTCGACGCCAAGGTCCGCATCAAGGACGTTGCACCGCCGCACCCGCGGCCGCCGGCGCGCGCGGGTAAGACTGTGGTAGTGTACTTCACCAGCCTCCGCGGCGTCCGGAGGACGTTCGAGGACGGCCGCGCCGTGCGCGCCATCCTGCGCTGCCACCGCGTCCGCGTCGACGAGCGCGACGTGTCCATGCACGCCGCCTTCAAGGCGGAGCTCCGCTACCTCCTCGGCGCCGGCTTCCCGGGGCCGACGCTCCCGCGCGTCTTCGTCGATGGGAGGCACGACCTCGGCGACGCCGACGACGTGCGCGCGCTCCACGAGACCGGCGAACTCTCCCTCGCGCTGGCCGGGTGCGAGCACGTCAGGCCCGGCCCGTGCTGCGCCGCGTGCGGCGACATGCGGTTCCTGCCCTGCCAGACATGCTACGGGAGCTGCAAGGTCTTCGCCGGCGACGAGGGGATCCGCGCCTCCGCGCCCATGTTCCGGCGTTGCCCGGATTGCAACGAGAACGGGCTCACCAGGTGCCCGGTCTGCTGCTACTGATAGCTCATAGGTCACAGGAGGACATGAACCCTAGTGTAACTCCAAGATGGCGCGAAACAAATCTGTGGTAGGGTTAAAATTATCGTTTTCAACTCCACAAGTCGATGCAAATTGTTGTGCTGTTTGAATAATTATCGTGTTTAGATAGATGGTAGGCCTCAATCTTAGATTGAAAAAATTGATAATTTATCGTATTCTTAAGATGTACACTTTAATTATGATGATATTTCTGAGACTGATATGTAAGACTATCTAAGTTAATGATAATAAATCTGAATAATAAAAATACGAAATCACTTTATATTCATAAAAGAGATAAATTCTCAAATCTCTCGTCTTAGATTAACTTAAATTAACGACAAATTGTTGTGAAACCATTTCTTTAGCGTTTCTATTATATTACTCGCTCTGTTTTGTGTGTGAATACTTGTGCATTTAATCTCAAGGTAGGATTACAAATAATTATAATTATAAGATATTTGTATAATATTTTAGATTATAAATCTGACTACATAGCTTTTATACTACATAATTTGGTCATATAAAAATATTATTAATCAAACCTTATATCCTCAAATTGATTAATCCTTATCTTTTGGTGAAAATCCAAATATTGCGGGGTGATGCCGAATTGGGAAAAACAGTATTTTGATATATCTTTCTATATAATTTTTTTCCTTTATTGATATTTTCTCCATTTTTACACGCCTAAAACGTACTTAATATCTTTCTATATCAGTTTTCCCTTTTGATTTCCTCTCCATTATAAATTATTCCCCCAAAAATCTTTTTTTCCATTATTGCAGAAACAGATAACATCAAAATTATTAGACAAGGATATATAAAGATCAATAAGGCTTTTTTTTGGAACACAATTTTTAGAAACTACGGTATTTCAAAAAATACACTATACTATATCCATGACAATACCACAGTTTATAATATCACAGTTTTGGAAAAAATATTTCGTACCAAAGTTTTTAATACTGTAGATTAAGTACAATATTTCTAATACTGTAGTTTACTTTACAGAGATTTCAGATAGAGTTGTCAAATACCTTTAAGTATATAACACTGTAGTATTGCTCAATACTGTAGTATTGCTTCCAAAACTAAAAAAACGGTATTCTCAAATAGAGCCTGAAATGCTACTGCAAAGGACAGACATTACCTTTGCAGAGGATAATCTATCTGTTTATTGTTTGTTAAGTGCCTGAATTTTTCTTATCTATTAATCACATTTTCAAATTTCAACCCATTAGATAAATATCGAACAACTCATATACCATCTTCTCGCATAGTGAAAAAATGTTGTAATTTGGAATTACTTGGATTATTTCGATCTATTTATCAGTATTTTTATTTACATAAGTATAATAACACATGCCAAGTAATATAGGAACAATATTATAAAGCAAACTAAAAAAATAAAAAAGTTATATCTTTTAGATCGACAAGCTTAGGCTACTTCTTTTATAAATTTAGTTATTTTACAAATAAGAAAAATGATACGATCAATAAACATTAAAACGGTAGAAAAAAATCCCAAGTTTATTCTAAAATGCAGAATATATCTACTATTTCATAATATAAGTCTTTTTAGTCATATTTAAATTTCTATAGATGTCAATGAAACTAGACACATTGTGAGCCGCACGTTCCTGATCTGACGGTTACGGCTTAGGCCAGCAGTGCAAGGGAAGGGGTGGTGCGATGCGGCCCACATGCAGGTGGACATTCTGAAAGTGGGCCCAGTTTTCTGAACGGGATTGTCACTGACCTGCGGGCCCATGGGCATTTCCAAATTAGGCCTAGCTGCGCTCGAGCCGAGCCGAGCCGAGCCGAGGCCCCCGTCGCCTACTAGCCACTAGGGTTTGCGCCTCACGCGCGGAGGCGCACTTGAAGATTCGCGAAACATCGAATCCTCCCTTATCAGCGGATGGCGACCTCGTCGGACCCCTCCCCTACGGCCACGGAGGCGGGGGAGGAGCAGCAGCGCGCTGACGGTCGGGTCTCTCCGCCATCGGCCGCCGGAGACGGAAGCGAGGCCGAGGCGGGCGGCGAGATCGCGGCGCTCGACAAGCAGCAGGCCGTGGTGGACGGCGACGGAGGAGGAGGAGGGGGAGGGGGAGGAGATGAGGGGAAGGCGGCGCCGGGCGGCGGGAAGCTGGTGGCGGAGTCCATGCGCAAGTACGCCGCGCCGCGGTCGTCGCGGTACCACGGCGTGACCAGGTTTGGGAGCTTCGCCAGTCGCCATCAATCCCAGGGTCGCTGTGTTGTGGTCTTGATTCGATTTGGTTGGGCGGTGCAGGTTGAAGTGGAGCGGCAAGTTCGAGGCGCACCTCTGGGACAACACCAGCCAGGTCGAGGGCCGCAAGCGCAAGGGCAAGCATGGTATGTGATCTCCTACCTCACTGCAAAAACTCTCTGTAAAAAGCATGGTGTCAGTGTCACTATGTAGCCATCAAATTAGGAACGTGCACTTGTTAGCTGCTCATCTCTAGGGCGTCGATGTGAAATGGCTGTAGTTTTCCGATTATGTTTATTTTTTTTCACATATTCTTGCTAGCAGCTTGACTGACTGCTAGTTAATAACTTCTTAAAACACATTTTAATGGTTGTAGGATGCACTTATGGTTATTTGATCGTTCACTTCAATGAAGCAACTTCTAAAATGCAGTATCATAATTTTAACTCACATAAGGAGGCTATATTGTAATCCTAGCATAACTTGCTACTTGGATTGATGAAATGTGTGATTAAATATGGAAGTAAGGAGCATGCAGCCCTTGGATTAATAAGGGATTGTTGATTCTTTTTTATCTTCCAAAGAAATATGAAAACATGGCAAATAGTTCCTTTTTTCCTGATATAGTACTTTGTGTGAGGTAGGGATATCATTAGACATCTAAATCCCGTCACTAACTTCTTCCTGTAAGCTCTGGGGATTGAATTTAAAATATTTGTAAAATGAAATGTTTAATTATAGCTCCTCTTGATAAATAATGATGGTGATTTTTTGTTAATAGATGTTATACTTTGATACCTACATATAACATATCATTGTAAAGCACACAAAAGCTCCAGTGTACAAGAATTTAATGCAATGTTAGTGGAACAAAGTGGAACTAGTGCTTACTGCTTCTATTGTGTGCACACTTATGTACTATGAAAAATCTCTTTCTATAACTGATCCTTCTTTGGACATTTTGCATGGGGGTTCTGGCTCCTTTGGCAATTACTGTAATTCTTCAGTGTACTTAGGTAAGTGGGAATCATGAAATGAATTCATTTGGAACTCTCGATCCAGCTTACTTATAACCTTATTTTTTTGGCATTACAGGAAGCTATGTTACTGAAGAGAATGCTGCAAGAGCGCATGACCTTGCTGCCCTTAAATATTGGGGTGCAGAGACAAGCACCAAATTAAACTTCAATGTAAGAATTGTCTGTTTCTTTGTGATATTGTCAGGACCTGACATCATGTTGGCATTAAGAGCTTTTATTTATACCAGATTTCTGATTATGAGAAAGAAATCGAAATTATGAAGACCATGACTCAAGATGAATTTGTGGTGTACATAAGAAGGTCAGTGATTAAAGTTGAGTGATTACTGAATGGCACCTTACTTATGGTTGTTTAACTGTTGCATTATCTGTTCTTTGTGATTATTACAGGCAGAGCAGTTGTTTCTCAAGAGGAACATCATCATATAGGGGCGTAACAAGGTGCTGTTCTCAGCATTGCTATAATAAATTAATAATTATGTAGTCGATTGATTAAATCATGTCACTTTACCCCTTCCGTTCCAGTTGAAAGGAAACAGTTTCTCAATTATGTTAATGTACTCTGATTATTCAATTTCAAGTTTGCAACTTAATTACTTGGACTAAAACAGGCGAAAGGATGGTAGATGGCAAGCACGGATTGGTAGGATTGGAGAAAGTAGAGACACCAAAGACATCTATCTTGGTACATTTGGTCAGTAACTTAAATTTCTTATTTCCGTGGGGCACTTCATATCTTTAAGAAAGTGAACTTGTTTGGAGCAAATCAGTGACTAACCTTAATTTGCAGAAACGGAGATAGAGGCAGCTGAAGCTTATGACCTTGCTGCCATTAAGCTTCGTGGTGTCCATGCTGTGACCAACTTCGATATCAGCAACTACTGTGAAGATGGTTTGAGAAAATCTGTGGGCTCATCAGAGATATCAAAGCTGGAGGGTCAATCAGAGGTGGTGAAGCTCACTGGACAGTAGATACAAGAATACCAACTTGTAAAAAGTTTTTTTTGTCTCATTTTTCCTTTTACCGTCCCTTTGGTTCTCCTACAGTTTTCATGCGCACTTGTGTGTTTTTCATTTTCAAGAGATTTTCTTCGCCTTGCTGTCATGTTACACTTGGCCGTAATGCAGCTGGATTCCAAAAAGCATTCGGTGAGTATATAAAATTATCTAGTTTTTGTATATACAATTAATGCAATCTATCTCACCTAAATAATTTAGTTTGATACATTCTTATTTACGTAACATGGATTGTACAGCGTAAATAATATAATTTGACGCATTATTATCGATATAAAAAACAATGCAATCCATCTCAGGTAAATACTTCGATCAACTACAATATTGTTTCGCTAATAACATCGTATACATCCAATTAAATGCTTCGTATTATGTAAACACAATATACCTATAAATAATACAACTAACAAAATATTGTTTTTGGTCGAGGCTATTTATGCAAAAATGGGAGAAAAAATAATATATACATTTTTAAAACTCATTGCTGATTAGATGGCCCCAAAATAAATTTAAGATTAATAATACACGATGTCTTTCAAACATCCATATGACCACCAATAATAACCAAAAATAAACAATAACAAAAAACCAAAATAAGAGAATAAATAATAAAAAAGTCTTTATAGGGAACTATAAAGAAGTAGCGAAAAAATTGATAATTTGCCACTTTTAAGATATGCAACTTTGATTATAACAATATTTTTTAGATTGATTTATAGCACCACCAACTGAGTGAATCCGAATGACAAAATTACTAAACCATTTCTTAGCAAATTCTCAAATCTCTTTCAAATCTCTTCGGACACGGCCGCCCCCGAAATAGGTGACGAAGCTCCTGAATTCATAAAATCCCCTCTTCCGTGCTGGCCGCGTCTCCGGCGACGAAACCCTAGCCCTCGCGCCCCCGCCACCGCATCGCGGGAAACCCCAGGCGGCCTCGCCGGAGCACCGCGCCGCCGGGAGACGAGGAGCGGAGATGAGCTCCCAGAAGAAGCGGTCGTCGAGGATCGAGCCGTTCAGGCACCGGGTGGAGACCGATCCCAACTTCTTCGAGAAGGCCTGGAGGAAGCTCGAAGACGCCATCGGCGAGATCTACAACCACAACGCCAGCGGCCTCTCCTTCGAGGAGCTCTACAGGTTGCATCACGCGCGATGGATTCCCTCCCTAGCCACCCGTACTATTTCATCGTCGAATTTCTGATGGATTTGAGGACAACTCCTAGGTTCATGATTTGTTAGAAGGGATTGGAACTGTAGTGTAATAAATTAATGCCTTCTCCTCTCTCTAGAAGTAACGCACTGTTAGGTTTGGCAGAAAGTGATGCCCGCTGCCATGTGGAAATCATGCTCAGTTAATTAATTTCTAGATGCAGTACTGAATACTTAGCCAGCGCAAAAGTTCGGAAAATAATTGGTGCAAAATTTCAGAAAGTACTTAACTTGGCAGAAAGATCAGAAGGTTGCATATGCTGGTTTATTGGCAGACTTCTTGCTTCTCCATAATTCGCTTCATGAGTGCTCTATTTTACAATCACAAGCAATTGTTTTTTTACTATTCTTGTAGATATTTCTTTTGTCATGTAGAAACTGGATTGCTGCAGTGCACTTAATTCGTCCAGTAAACTCTATAGTTGTTGTTATGGGTCTTGCATAATTATATACTCTAAGAAAAGCATAACAAATAAAAATTTAAAAGAGAACCAAGGGCCAACCATCAGTTTGCCCATAGGCAATGTATTATCCCTCAACTGAATTTTGTATCTGGAAGTATCTTTGGTCATATCATTAGTCTTTCTTGTTATCTTGTTTGAAGTATCAGCCTTTTATGACCAGAAGATAATATTACTCCATTAATTGTTTGAAACCACTAGCCTTCTTATGGTCCAGACCATAATATTCTGCTTACATCCTGGCAGGACTGCTTATAATATGGTACTTCACAAACATGGTCCAAAACTCTATGATAAACTCACAGAAAACATGAAAGGGCACCTGCAAGAAATGCGCACATCAATAGAGGCTGCTCAAGGTGGTTTGTTCTTGGAAGAGTTGCAGAGAAAATGGGATGATCATAACAAGGCATTGCAAATGATCAGGGACATCCTAATGTATATGGACAGAACATTTATTCCCACCAATAAAAAGACAGGTGTCTTTGATCTTGGATTGGAACTTTGGAGAGATACCATTGTTCGGTCTGCCAAGATTCATGGGAGGTTGCTTGACACTCTTCTTGATCTCATACATAGAGAGAGAATGGGTGAGGTGATTAATAGATCTTTGATGAGGAGCACAACTAAAATGTTGATGGATCTAGGTTCTTCTGTTTATCAAGATGATTTTGAAAGGCCATTTCTTGAAGTGTCTGCTAGTTTCTACAGTGGCGAGTCACAGAGATTCATTGAGTGTTGTGCTTGTGGTGAGTATCTTAAGAAGGCTCAGCAGCGGCTTGATGAAGAAGCAGAGCGTGTTTCGCAGTACATGGATGCCAAAACTGATGAGAAAATAACTGCTGTTGTGGTGAAAGAAATGCTTGCGAACCACATGCAGAGGTTGATTCTTATGGATAACTCAGGGCTTGTGAATATGCTTGTTGAGGACAGGTTCGAAGACCTGACCAGGATGTACAGTTTGTTTCAGCGTGTTCATGATGGTCACTCAACAATTAAATCCGTGATGACTTCACATGTTAAAGAAACTGGAAGGAATATGGTAACAGATCCTGAGAGACTGAAGGACCCTGTTGATTTTGTCCAGAAGCTTCTAAATGAGAAGGATAAGTACGATAGTATTGTTACCACTTCATTTAGCAATGACAAGAGTTTCCAAAATGCTCTGAATTCCTCCTTTGAGTACTTCATCAACCTAAACAACAGATGCCCTGAGTTTATTTCTCTGTATGTTGATGACAAACTGCGTAAAGGGATGAAAGAGGCCAATGAGGAAGCTGTTGAGACTGTCCTGGACAAAGTTATGATGCTGTTTAGGTACTTGCAAGAAAAAGATTTGTTTGAAAAATACTACAAGCAACACTTGGCGAAGCGCCTTCTTTCTGGGAAGGCTGCTTCTGATGATTCTGAGAGGAGTATGCTTGTGAAGCTCAAGACAGAATGTGGATATCAGTTCACTTCAAAATTGGAAGGCATGTTCACTGATTTGAAGACCTCTCAGGATACCACCCAAGGATTTTATGCTGCTAGTTCTGATTTGGGGGATGCCCCCACAATATCTGTCCAGATACTCACAACTGGGTCTTGGCCAACACAACCATGCAGTCCATGCAGCCTTCCTCCTGAAATACTTGGGGTGTCTGAGATGTTTCGGGGTTACTATCTTGGTACCCACAATGGCAGGAGACTGACATGGCAAACAAACATGGGTACTGCTGACATCAAAGCAGTATTTGGAAATGGCAGCAAGCATGAACTAAACGTGTCAACCTACCAGATGTGTGTGCTCATGTTGTTTAACTTGGTAGATTGTTTGACCTATCGTGATATTGAGCAGACTACTGCAATACCAGCTGTAGACTTGAAACGCTGCCTCCAGTCTCTTGCCCTTGTGAAGGGTAAGAATGTTTTGCGAAAGGAACCTATGAGCAGGGATATCTCTGACAATGACAATTTCTATGTCAATGATAAATTCACCAGCAAGTTGTTCAAGGTCAAGATTGGCACGGTGGCCACACAAAAGGAGTCTGAGCCAGAAAAGATGGAGACCCGGCAGAGAGTTGAGGAGGACAGGAAGCCTCAGATTGAAGCGGCCATCGTTAGAATCATGAAATCTAGAAGAGTACTGGATCATAACAGCATAGTGACAGAGGTGACGAAGCAGCTGCAGCCCCGGTTCATGCCGAATCCTGTCGTGATAAAGAAAAGAATCGAGTCTCTAATTGAGCGCGAGTTCCTGGAGAGGGACAAGAATGACAGGAAACTGTACCTCTATCTTGCGTAATTCTTTTGTTTCTTCTTTTGTATTCCTTACGACGACCGTAAGCGGCCCATTACTTGCACCCCTCTACTTTTGGTCGAATTAAGTATTACTGCTGGATCCAGGTAGCTTGTGATGTTGTGTTCGCTTGCATTTTGGTATAGAATGTTACTGGCTCTCCTAGTAGTTTCTTCATGAGGGCGCACATATGCTATGCTACCCATCCAGCTGAATGGTCGGTCGAATTTGACGAAAAATCAAAAACTAGCCTGTGCTTGGAGCGAATCGGTCAACATTCATTGAATATTGTTGAATTTGTGAAGTCTGTTATACGTGAAAAAGAAAGGGAGGGAGGAATGTGTACCCCAAGTGTCAGGCCCGAATCTCAAAGCACCGGCCGAGAGATTCATTTTTGTGCTCGCCCGCCACCGCCTCAGCCTCAGGCGGCAGCGCGCCGACGGCGAGCTACCGCCGAACGATTTTTTTTTGAAATAATATTTTTTTTAAAAAAATTCAAATTTATATGTCAAGTTCAAAAAATTGCAAAACTAATAGGCAGTCGGTATTTGAAGTGCTGACTGGAGTTGATGTGACACTTAGTCGTCACTTCAAGTGCCGACTGTCTGTTAGTTTTGCAAATTTTTGAAATCGGAATACAGATTTGATTTTTTTTTTAAAAAATATTATTTTTTTTTAAAAATTCACCACTGAACTCAATCTCGCCGCCGCTGTGAAGAGGTGCGTGGTAGCGACGGCATACTCGGTTAAAAACCTTCTTTGCAGACGAACAAAAAGAAATTGAGTTCAGGGATAAGGGATTCCCTCCTATTGAAAACTTCTATTGAATTTCTTACTCACTTAATGCTGTCTCGTTGGTGTTTGCTATAGAAATTTTTGTTAGATAGTTCTGGTAGTTCTTTGAAGCTGTAAGCATCGAATCCAACTGAAAGAGTTCAAACATTTTTTTTAATTTGTTAGTGCGGAAAAAAATATGGTGGACCAAGCTGCGAGGTTTTGTCATTCAGGGATAAAATTTCTGGTGGTTCTAGCTATTTTCGGTGAGCTCATTATTCTTTTGGATATCTCTTGTTATTAGAGCATCTCCATTGTAATTGTTATTTTTGACTTGCTATTTATAGCAATAGCAAGTCTCTCTATTTTAATTGGCTTGCTATTTTGTTACTCACTCCATTGTACTTGCTATTAGACTTGCTATTGTAGGGGGCTTGCTATTTCTCTCACCAAACTTGCTACATGTAGCAAGTTTGGTGAGAGAAATAGCAAGTCCACTAAAATAGCAAGTATAATGGAGACACCTTTTGGATAATTCTTGCTATTTTTAATGATAACAAGTTGAATAGCAATTATAATGGAGATGCTCTTACCTATTTGACTTCGGTTATGCTGGAATTAACGAGAAGGTTCATTTTTTTTGTGTGCGCTTTTAGATTGAAGTGGAGAAGCTAAAACTGGGGAACAATGTCATCGAAGTGGCGCTCGTTGCAGCATCGTCACCAGTACACATACACCTCGATTGTGTTCCCCAAGCACGACCTTGAAGAACTATCTCATGTGCCGACTGAGATCAACTCGTCCAATTTCTTCTCTCAACTGAACAATTTGATCTCTCTGACCTCCACCTATGCTCAAGTCATTGCAGCCAAGGACCTCGCCTCAGCATTTGTGCAGTTTCTTTCTAGTCCAGCAATCCCTGATGATGCTGTTCTTGTTGCCATGAAGCTTTATTTGGAGAATTCTCTTCCTTGAGAACTCCTTACCTCTCCACCGGACACTCATACCTGTGCTTGTCAAGTGCAAGAAATACTGTTCGGTGATCAGCGGATGCTTTGCTTTGCTAAGTGAGGAGAATGGTGGCTCAGGTATCTCGAGCAGCCTTATCACTGATTGGGCATCCAAAGTTAGGTTTTTTTGGATGAATCAGTCAAGAAGTGTGCAGAGATCATGGCGTTGGATGTGGTTGCTGGGCTTGATGGAGTGATTAGAGACATAGTTGATGGCTTGTGATGGAGCAGTACCAAGAGGCCATGTCTTGCATGTACTACTCGTTGCAGCGCTACCCTTCTAAGTTTACTGAACTTGACAAGGCATCTACTGCATGTCTTCAAGAGTGTTATTAGGACGATACTGTTTGTCCTCAAGTCATCATCTTTTTCTAGGGATTGTCTGGTGGCCTGTGGAGTGAGCTTCTGTGCTGCAATGCAAGTTTTCATGAGTGCTGATGAGGATGTTTGTCAGTTCATTTCTCAAGGACTGTTTGCTATTCGTGCTGAACAAAAAAACAGAAAATATCTAGCTGGACATGAGGCGTTCTCTGACTTCGATTTGTGTGAAGAAATCAGAGATATCTCGATTTTGAGTAGACTTTGTTTGCTGAGAGGGATTTCTACTGCTATTCCAAGGACAGTACTCAACATGCGTCAGCTTCACTCTGATGGATCCTTATGGACAATTTTACCCGAGTGCACCATCTGAAACTGTGAATGCTCCGAGGGCTGCTGCTGAAGCAATTATTGCTTCCCGTCTCTGTCCAATGCACGCATTCATTCAGTGTTGGATCGAGGAGAAATGCTCAAAGGTTAGCTTGAGTGAATTTATTCAGTCTTTATGCATGCAAGATACTTGACTTATATGGTTCATATGCGTCCAATTGCTGGAGGATGAAACAAAAACATGCCAAGAGTGTTCAGAAGATAATTGCCAAGGGTTCATCGAACAACTTGTGTGATGATTCCAAATTCCACACCGCTTCAAGTGGGTAGAGTGATTGAGCTGAGCTTCGAATATGTCACTTGTTTGTTTGGTCATTGGCTGAAATACATAGACTGCTTGTGAAGGCTAGTTCCGGATACTGCTAATACTTTGAACTCCCGTACGTGGAGATTTAGTTCGTCAGATTATTGATAAAGAAATTGATAACCACCATGGAGAGAAGCTATTGATATGCCAGCCCTTAGAGAAGGGGATTGAGGGGGATTGGGAGGGATTGGAGCCATTGGAGGGGATTTATACTACAATCCCCTCCAATCCCCCTTAATCCCTTCCAATCCCCTTCAATCCCCACCTAACCGAACAGGCCATTGGTTTCACGGGTGCGGGTTTATTTTACGGATGGTTTTTATTAATGGCTGAGATGCCCTGTGAAAACAGGGCTACAGTTAGTCAAATAAAAATGGCTGGGTATTTCAAGAACACATGTATGAAACTCTCTGGAATAGTAAGGGCATTCCCAATGCAATGACTAGGATGGTTTAATTTCTATAGCATTAAACAGCAGTCCACATAAGCAAAAATCTAATGTGGCATGAGAGTTAATGAGGAAAGAGGAGAAAAGTTGAGGAAATGATTTCTCATGCAAGAAATGATTTCTATCACTAATACCAAGAATGAAGAAATCACTCTACATGTATTGGGAGAGTATAGTACGTAGTTTCTATAGATGATGTCCACTTATTTATGATTGGACAAAAGAGAGAAAAATAAATAGGGACAAGAAATCATACATTATTGTAAGAGTGAGTTTCTGTGAGTAGTTTTATAGTGACACGACATGTATAAAAACTACTAGATGATTTCTTGGTTGGGAATGACCTGATGCAAAATGAGACAAACCTTGATGTAGTATTCGGTATTCCTCTCAACATCAGCTGAGATTTGAAAAATTGCCGGTGGTTCCAATTTATATTTTATCTTATATATTATTAATTTAGATTGTACTATGTACCAATGTATCGTAGTCACGCAGGATGATAATTGAGAAAAACAAGTCGTTAATTTTTTCCCAGAAAATTAGATGGCATTACAGCGCATGCACCGGCATGTTGCACAGATGCAGGACATGGTATGTACCGGTATCCGTAGAAGGAGAATTTTATGGCACGCTTAAATTTTATGAACAGTTTAATATGTATGATCTAACAATTTAAATTTAATATCGGTGATCTATTACCTCTCAGAGGTAATAGGTCATATAATATTTTTTTAACATGTGCGGATCCATATACATGTAACGATTTATTTATTTATTTATTTATGTACTAGCGGATTAATTGTTGCGTGCACTAAAAAAGCAAATAATAAACAAACTTTCCATACGGACTTCAAGCATGCAGATTACTTTCCATAATTGAGTTCGTTAGCCCATTTTATTTTTTAATTAATTATTTTAAATATATTTAATCAACGGTTTAAATTCATTTTAACTATTACCTCTTAGAGAGGTAACGAGAGTATCATAAATGAACCCTTCTATAATATAAAAAGTTTTCAAAAGGAGGAAATTCCATTGCTGGGATTTGAACAATTAATGGAATTCCATTGAAATCTGTATGTAAATATATACGTAACTAATTGACTTTTCAGTAATATTTAGCTACTTTTGTGTCTACAAAAAAATCTCCCGTGAAAAACTAGATTCGTCGAGTAGCCGTCCTCAAACTCTTGACTAAAAACCTGGTTTAAAATTGTTAGAGGAACGACGTTGACGTATTTTAACATGTGATCTCCCTTAAAAATGCTTTTCTTTGCTGGTCTCCTCTAAGATTGGGTATGTATCTATTGTTAGCGTTGGTTAGTCTCGTCTAGCGACATTGACTTATATTAGTACGTGTTGTCTTTGGGTCGTGAGTTAGAACTATTAGTGAGGTTTCAACCATGCTAAATTTTATCAAATATGGTGACTAAAAGGGACTAAAGAGTACTAATAACAGAGAATACCCCTCATTAATGTCTCTCGGGATGGTACAAAATGTATTTGTAGTCATTTATTATCGTCAGTTTGGTCTTTATTCAACTCATTTAATAACTTTTAGTCACTACAACCAAACAGCTAGCGACTAAAGTTTAGTTAAGGGTGCATTTGGTTCTGCTTTTCAAATCTGCTTCTGCTGTGAAAAAGCAGAAGCTGAACCAAACGGGTTTACCAAACTGCTTCTGCTGTGAAAAAGCAGCTTTTTTCTAGTACAAATTTGGAAGCAGCCTGGACCCTGCTTTTCTGCTTTTGCTTTTCTGCTATTCTGATTTTTAGTTCAGATTAAAAAGTATGAATTCAAGGTGTCTTAATTGATTTAACATTATTATGGTTTGTATTGATTTGCACAATTTCATGAGAATGTGGTTGTCGGTTACTTTATAAAATAAACTATGCACTTTTTTATTTATCTAATATATTTTTTAGTTATTCAGTTGCATCAATGTTGAGTGTTTCCTATTTATATATATGTATAGAATATTATAATGATAAAAATTACGTAAGTTATAAAAAACAGTCAGCTCACAGCAGTTTTTTCACAGCAGCTTCAACCAAACGACTTTTAGCTTTTTCACAGCAGGCAGCTCACAGCAGCTTTTTCACAGCAGGCAACTCACAGCAGCTTTTTCACAGCTCACAGCAGAACCAAACGCACCCTAAGTAAATAAACCAAACGGAGCCTTAGTTTATGTCAGAGTGTTTTTATTTTTATCTTAATTATAATCTCACGCTACAATAATCTTATAATTTTTCATCGATACAATTAATACATGCTTCACTTTCTTGTGTCTGGTATGTAGGGTTAGGTTGCTAAAAAATTTCTCCCGTGAATGCGCGATGAGTTTGACTTGCTGGAACGGAGAAGCGCCACGATCTTGATATTAAGGACAATTAATTAAGTCCTTAATTACCAGATCACATTAATTAAATATATTCAATGCTGTAGTTAATTGGTGTTTGTTGTAAACGGTGCATACAACGATATATATGCAATATTTTCATCCGTGACGCGTTAGATTATCGGATTAAATATTATTCGTATTATATTTTTAAAATTGTGTTTTTTTAAAAAAATATTGTTTCCATCGGTATTGCTTCAACTATTTTTCTAATATATTTACAAGATTTGTATTATGTATTATTTAATTAATCAGACACAATTATCAGGCTATCACTGTCGTTAAGTTTGTTGGAGGAAGGAAAAACGTCTTAATAGCTCTGCTGATCATTCTTTGCAGCGTATGTATTTGACTTTCAAACTTAATTAGAGTATAATAATGCAACTTGCTTGTATATATATATATATATCTAATATCCAAGATATTTGATTTTTTGTGTACCCGTGTAGTCCTGTACACATACGATCGATATACTAATAATATCTACTTGAATAAATAATTGCACGACATGAGTAAAAAATCATTCCTTAACTGCACATAAGTACGGTCTACAAAGAAAAATATAAGAGCACTGGGAGATTGAACACTTAGACGCACAAGATACGTGTCTGTTATTGCGTGGGAACAACAAAGCCTACAGAGGTATCCGTAGTGTGATTTGTTGTCAGTAGAAAGGAGAAGTCGCGGCTATGGATTTGATGGTTACCCCCAATCAAATGGGGCATGATACGGGTAAAGACAAAAAGGAGACATACACGAGAGAGTTTTTAGACAGGTTCGGGCCTCTCGGAGGATAATAACCATACTCTTGTGTGTGTATGGATGAATGAGGGTGTCTGTATGAATTGATCTCTCAGTGTCGGTATCAGCGTTGTGCTGTGTAGCGTAGCGTAGCGTAGTGTGCTGTGCCATTCTCAGGGCCTCCCCTAATCCTTTTATATGATAAGGACCGGAGAGTTATAAGATTAACCATGACATTGATAGCCCGCGGAAACAACAACATAACTACTAGTATAACTGTCTTTAAATGGTGCTAACGACTATCATAGAGATGTCAGTATTGATTAAGGGTAACCATCAGCGTTGATTGGAGATAACTGTTGGGTGGATGACCCTAGGCCGACTATTGGCGTCTCACCACTCGGACGCATCCGCTCCCGAGTGGGAGGCCTGGCGATCGGGAAGTCCTTCATGGGCTGACCTAATCATCAGTCGGCGATCCGGATGAAACCACTCAGTGGGGTACCCTAGATCATATCCCCGACATGTGTGAAAACTTAACTTGTGTGTAGTAAAACAATTTTGCAGTGCTCTTACAATTTTCTTTCACTACAACAATCCAGGAAACTTTCGTCGGCCAAAGCCGACAGAAGTTAGCCCTTTTCTGACGGAAGAAGCTAACTTCTGTCGGCAAAAGGCTAACTTCCATCGGCATTTGGCCGACGGAAGCGTGTAGACGGAAGTTAGCTAACTTCCGTCGGCCAAACCTAGCCGACGGAAATACCAGGAAATCGATAACTTCCGTCGGCCAAATCCTAGCCGATGAAAATTACTTTTTTTATTTTTTCTTTTTTCTGTCGACAGGCCAATAACTTCCGTCGGCTAATATTGACCGACGGAAGTTAACTAAAAAACAACCAAAAAAGGAAAATTTGCAAAAGAGGAATTTGCTTTGGCTGCATATGCTAGCTTCCTCCTCCTCCTCCGCTCGCCGCTCGGCAGCACATGGTGTTTTTTTCCACTGGGATGCTTTGTTTTCCTTGACAAGAAAAATTACATTACAAATCAAGTTAAATTTGTTTTCCTTCGAAAGAACCTAGGATACAACATAACCTATATAATGTGTACCTTCAGCAGTGGCTGCCGCAGAACAAGGTGGTGAACCTTCCTCAATCAGCTGCCTCTTGGATAAAGTATAATTGACCAGTGGTTTGGGTCTCTTTGGGACGCCTCTTCAAGGAAATGACTTGCCTTTGTTCAGGAAGTTCAGTTGTCACTCCCATGCCATGACCTGTTTGTAAATTGAGGCATGAAAATAATTAGACCATGTACTGAAAATTGGCCATCCATGCCCAGAAATGTTAAGGTAAGCAATTATGAGGGTTATCTTAAGGCTTTAAAGAAAACTATACAACCTCATCCTGGATACATTATACATAATGCATAAATCCAACTGATTTTCTACATCCAGTGTAAACAACAACAAGCAATCAATTATTCAAGATACTAGTCATTATAATTGCATAACAAACTTGTGATCATGCTAACCCCAAAGTATTTAATGTATAACTTGCCCTGATAACATTTAAATTCATGCATGGCATGTATAATTCAGCAAGGCCTCTGTCAGGTTCTAAGCCTTGAACCATAATGTGTACATTAGTGGTATCCCCTGCATCCAAGCTTACAAACGCAATATTAACCCCATGTGGCAAGCATGTTACCATATTGATTTAAGTAGTAGCCCTAGCATAATCAATTTATCATTGGCCCTAATTAGCATATCATTTCACAAGTTGTGTGACATCACTAATCCAAAATGCTACCATATACATTGCGACATTACATCAAATAGGTTTCACGCATACCTCCATCTCGAGCTTCCTCAGCGCCGTCGCAGCCACCGCTGCCATCGCACTCGCCCGGATCGTCCAGGTACTCGGACCAGTCCATATACGCCTCTTCCTCTCTCTCGGAAACTCATCCCGCTGCTCATCCGCCACCGCAGGGCCCAAATCCGCCTCGGGCACGACGAGTACATGCGCGGCCCGACCGCGCGAGAGGTTGGCGTCCTGGACGAAGCGGCGAATGTCGGCGGCGCGGTACCCATGGGCGGAGGCAGCGGGAGGCCGGGGAGGCGGGCGGAGGCGGGCGGCGGCGGGAAGCCAGGGAGGCAGGCGGAGGCGGGTGGAGGCGGCGGGAGGCCGGGGAGGCGACAGAGGCGGCGGACGTAGTCGCGCGGAGGCGGCGGCGGGGAAGAGGAGAAGGGGAAAAACCCTAGGCGTGGGCTGGGAAAAAGAGGGCGGGGTCTGGGAAAAAAAAGCGTGCGGTTGGAAACTTAACTTCTGTCGGCCACATCTAAAGCCGACTAAAGTTAATTTTAACTTCCGTCAGCTTTAATGCTGGCCGACGGAAGTTAGAGGCTTTATACCGGGCGGGGAAAAATGCCTCTATCTTCCATCGGCCACTGTGAAAAACCGATGAAAGTTAGCTTAACTTCCGTCAGCTCCTTTAGTACCGACGGAAGATAAAATAGCCGACGGAAAATTTCTGTTTTCTTGTAGTGTTTCTAGCATATGTAAAAAACAAAAAGATATGCCATTACAATCATGCTCTTAATAGTACAAATGAATAGGATTCACTAGCATCATGTTATATTCTATAGCATTTAGGATTAGTTACTATGTTAGATTATATAGCATTTAGATGTATGCTAAGATCCACCATATGAACATATATGTGCACATATGACTTATATATGTGATTCTATTTGAGAAGAATCTCACACGCTTACATCATTTTTTGGTTTACGTTTTCGAGAAGAATATATATATATATTCGAATGGTTTAGATTTACGTTTTCGAGAGAATATCATTTTTTGGAGTGATTTTAATTTACAATTCTTAAGTAGGTATGGGAAGTTCAAAAATTAACACTAGAGATTTCGATAGCGGATACCTCCTCCTCAAGCACTGTATTTTTTTCCATATGACATTGCTTTATTTGTAGTAATATTGCGAGGCCAACGTCAAGTAGAGACTAGAGAGTAGAGTACACCAGTGATAAAATTAAGGAGGCAATGCAAGGAGGTAGCTAGCTAGCTAGGTGAGCAAGACCGGCACAGCCTTGAGAGGGACAGCACGGACGTTGGCGGTGCTAAACGTCTCGCTCATGTCCAGCTCGTCGGCCGACATGCCATCTGGGAGCTGCCAATCGAAAGCATGCAGCAGCGACGCCAACATGAACGGCACGACGCGCTCCGCCAGCGGCAAGCCGGGGCATATCCTCCTGCCGGACCCGAACGGGGTGAACTCGAAGTACTCCTTTCCCCGGAGGTCGAACTCCTCCGCCCTGCCGTGCAGGAACCTCTCCGGCGAGAACTCTTCGGGCCTCTCCCACAGTTCCGGGTCGCGCATGATCGCCCACGCGTTGAAGAGCACCGTGGAGCCCTTGGGCACGGCGTAGCCGCCGATCTCCACGCCGTCCTCCGTCGCCATGCGGGGCACCAGCAGCGGACCTACTGGGTGCAGTCGCATCGTTTCCTTCCATGCCGCCTGGAGGTAGGGCAGCCGCTCTGCGTCGGCCTCCTCGATGACTTCCTTGCCGCCGAGAACGTCCTTAATCTCGGCACGCACCTTCGCCATGGCGCTCGGGTTGCGGAGGAGCACGGCCATCGCCCATTCAACGGAGACCGTCATCGTGTCACCGCCGGCCACGAACACGTCAACCAGCATGATGGGCACGGTGTCGCGAGTAATCTTTCCGGCGGACACGAGGTCGAGGAGCGAGTCCAGGTAGTCGCCGCGCTTCTGTTTGCTGGCTGATCGGCGGTCGATCACGTCATCCAAGATGCCGAAGAGCTTCTCGAACCGCCTCCCCGTGGCACGCCGCAAGCCTTGCAGATCCAGCGCCCGGAGGAACGGGAAGTAGTCGGATACGTTCGGCCTCGTGACCCCGTTGACGAGTTCATGTACCAACTCCCGCAATCCTCCGGCTCCGTCGCCGTGTATTGCCTCGTCGGCGCCGCCTAGGTCGTCGACGACGTCGACGGAGAAGGTGGTATTCGACAAGAGGTTGAGCACGCAGCCGTACACCGTGCGCCGAATGTCCACCACCGTCCCGGCACGCCGACGGAAGTAGGCGACCATGTCACGCACCTTACGTTCGCGAACGGTGCACGCCGCGGCGAGGCTTCGGGGGGAGAAGTAGTGCGTGCCATGAATGCCCCGTATGGCCTTGCAGAGTGGGTTGGAGCTTAGTAGAAATATCATGGACCGGTCGGCGAAGCCCCCCGCGCGGTTGGCGTCGGGGACGGGCCGGGCGGCGATGCGGCGGTCTTGCTTGGTGAAGGCCTCCCTCGCGGCGTCGCGCGAGGACAGCACGACGGCGGTGCTGAGGCCCAGCTTCAGCATCATGACGGGCCCGTGGACGCGCGCTAGGCTTGTGAGCGTGTGGTGCAGGACGCCGGCACGCAGGTTGTGTAGGTTGCCGATGAGAGGGAGCGGCGCTGGTCCGGGTGGCAAGGGCCGGCCGCCGCCGGTGCGTCGTCTCCAGACGGTGAGACAGTAGAGGAGCGAGACGGCGAGCGTTGCCCATGGCAACCAGCTGATGACCACCTCGCTGCTCATCTCCATCTCCATTGATGCTTCGATTAATTGAATGGCTAACCTAATTTCCTTTTGTACACACAACGTTCTGATGCTTCCATTCCGCAGCCGGCCGAAAACATTTTTTATTATTCTGAATTTCTGACCAAATTTTGTGGCTGCGAATGCGATAGGTACGTTTCCGTTCAAACTTGCATATTCTGTCTATCGAAAAAATATTATCTTTTCTTTGTCACAGGCACTCCCTCGATTACATATTGTTTAATTTATTACAAGTTAAATTAGTTTAATTAAATGCATCATATAACATGTATTAATAAATAGTAAATTTTACCGTCAATCTATTTTGATTTAATGACTAGAATTAAATATAGTGAACTATTCAATGTTCTAAATAGCCAGCTATCACTACCGGAAACGCTCTGTTTGCCGAGTGCACGTGGCTTTGCCGAGTGCATTCTCTTGGGCACTCGGCAAACTCTAGTTTGCCGAGTGTACCATAATATACACTCGGCAAACCTTATACACACGGCAAAAACGACACTTTGCCGAATGTTACGGTTGAGACACTCGGCAAACAAGTGGGAAAATGCCAGGGCACCAATTTTTCTGACGCCGTTTTAACGGTAGGGTGAGAGAGTAGGGTTTGCCGAGTGCCACTAACGGACACTCGGCAAACCCTTTTATTTGCCGAGTGCCATATGTGAAAACACTCGGCAAATGATTGTGTTCATTATTTTATGTGAGATCACAATTTAAGCCTACATCACATTTTAAACATGTTTTGAAGTTGAATTTTTTTTACACTCATAATGCAACCTAAGTTAGGCCATGGAAAAGTTTCATATTTTTCTGAGTGGGTTTGCTATTTTTAATAAATGTGCCCCGCTCCCCCGCTCCCTCGCCGCCGCCGCCTGCTCCCGCCCGCCCCCCTGCTCCCCCGCCGCCGGCAGCCCCCCTGCGCCCCGCCGTCGGCCGCCCAGCCCCCGTCACCTAGCTCCCTCCCCCATCGCCCCCGGCCGACGGCCCCGCCGCCGGCCCCCGGCCGCCAGCCCCAGCGCCGCCCCCGGCCGCCGGCCCCCGCGCCGCCCCCGTCGCCTAGATCCCTCCCCCGTCGCCCCCGGCCGACGGCCCCGCCGCCAGCCCCCGGCTGCCGGCCCCAGCGCCGCCCCCGGCCGCCGGCCCCGTCGGCCCCGCCGCCCCTGGCCGCCGGCCCCGCCGCCCCCGGCCGCAACCGAGCAGCCGGCCAACCTAGCCGGCCCCATCGCCCCCGGCCACCCGCTCCGCCGCCCCCGGCACCGGCTCCACCTCCCTACCCCTCGCATAGGTATACATGTATATCTAATTTTTTTAAAATATAAATACGTATAAATATATACAAATTGGATCTCAAATAGTAAATGCAAAATAGTAAATGCATCTATACTATTTGAGACATGCATTATATTGCATATATATATTTGAACTTAGAGTTAGTGTCTCATGTGTTGAATTATTTAGTATAGTCTTTGATATTTTATAATTTTATGTTGTTTTGTGTAGCTTCTCACATTGTTTAATTACTTTATCTTATAACTAATTTTTTTAATTATTTTTAGATAGATCTAATTTGGTTAGCGCTCTCTTACCGGCGTCACCGTCATCTTTTCGGCTTCATCGTCCTCATCTCGCATCAAACCCTACCGGTAACCTTAGAACCTAGGATTAATATTTTGCTTGAACATGAATGATTAATATGCTTTGTACATGTTTTTTATTGTCTAATACAACGTCACATGTTTTGTTTGCTTTCAACATCCCTTCCTCGTAAATAATATTACAATTTTATTTACATGCATGTCAAGAAGATTAATATAAATAAATGCTTATACATGTTTTAGAAATTTTAATATAATCGTTGTAATTCTTGTTATGTTTTAATGGTTATGTTGATTAATATATTGTGTATGTGGATGCCGGCCATCGTGCCGTGATATATATGTGTCTGTGGATGTCGGCCATGACGTCGTGATGTGTGTATGTGGGTGACAGCCATCGTGTCGTCCTATTGATGCAGATTTGCTATGTATTAGAGACAAGATGTTGTCAAAAATATATTTTTTTGGTTATTGTCGCGTAACCTATGCGTCTCCCGTTCGGAAGAGTTACGGTTTGGAATATGCATGTGTTTGCATATCTGTCGCCGTAACTGTTTCGAACTGTCCACGTTTGGACAGCTGGAGGATGCGTAGATTGAGCTCGTTTTCATGCTCTGTTCTGATTCGACCCAGGGTTTCGACAGCACCTCCCCGTTGTTCTTCGAACGCACATCCTCTTGGCATGTTGCCCAGACGTGCGTTTGGAGAGCAGCGGGGAGGTGCTGCCGAAATTTTGGGTTGGATCGGAACGGAGCGTGAATACGAGCTCAATCTACGCATTGTCTGGTGGGATTAGGACCTATCTTACCTATTAGACTGTTATATTCATCTCGTTTCTCACTAACCCCTAAACACGGGTGTTGTTTCCTAGTTTAGTACAAGATGGATCATCGTGAGTGGATGTACACGGGTCGCCCTAGTCAGGCCGAGGTGACCATGGATTGGATCAAGAACACTGAAGTATTCTTAGAGACAGCGTTTGGTAGACAGAATGTACGTGACAAGACCTGGTGTCCATGTAGTCGGTGCGAGAATAAGCGTCGACAAACAAAGGATGCTATGGGTAAACACCTATGCAAATATGGGTTTATGCCAAATTATACCCGTTGGACGTATCATGGTGAGTCCCAACGTCCTAGAGAGAAGGTGTTGCGACATCGCATGGACGATGATGAGGGAGGGGTTGGATTTATGCTAGATGACTTTGAAGATGCGCATTTTGACGAAGCACGTGAAGAGGAAGTGCTGGAGCCAACGGCAAAAGCATTTTATGACATGTTGTCCGCGTCAAAGCAACCTCTTCACGGTCACACTAAGGTTTCTCAACTGGATGCCATCGCACGGCTATTGGCCATCAAGTCGCAGTTTAGCTTGAGTCGAGAATGCTTCGATGTTATGCTGACGGTTGTTGGTAGCCTTTTTCCAGAAGGTCACAATCTTCCGAAGAGCATGTATGAGTCTAAGAAAGTCCTCCGTGCACTTAAGATGCCTTATGAGCAAATACATGCTTGTCCCAACGGATGCATTTTATTCAGAAAACAATACACAGACGCAACCTGCTGCGTGAAATGCAAATCCTCTAGGTATCTGGAGGTAGACTCCGATGATGGTGCGAAGAAACAACTCTCAATTCCCATGAAGATCCTTCGGTACCTTCCCTTTGTACCGAGGATCCAACGGTTGTACATGACCGAGGAATCTGCTAAACAGATGACATGGCATAAAAATAGGATTCGTTACAACCCAGACAAGCTAGGTCATCCATCAGATGGAGAAGCGTGGAAAAAAATTGATCAGCTCCATCCCGAGAAAGCTTTAGAGCCACGTAATGTACGAATTGCTATAGCAACAGATGGGTTCAATCCATATGGTATGACGGCTGTCGCATACAGTTGTTGGCCAATGTTTGTTATTCCCCTCAACCTTCCTCCCGGCGTCATCTTTCAACGACAGAATATTTTCTTGTCCTTGATAATTCTAGGGCCTGAATACCCGGGGAAAAATATGAGTGTGTATATGGAGCCTTTGATGGATGATTTTGTCCATGCGTGGGAAGACGGTGTGTTGACAGATGATCGATGTACAAAGACAAACTTCAGAATGCATGTCTGGTATATGTACTCTCTACATGACCTACCAGCACATTCGATATTTTGCGGCTGGTGCGTCATGAGAAGTTCGCATGCCCGATTTGTCGATCGACTCTAAAGTTCGTTTGGCTAGCTAAGGGTGGAAAATATTCTTCGTTTGACAAGCACCGACAATTCCTTCCTCGGAACCATCCATTCAGGAAGGATAAGAGGAATTTTACAAAAGATGTGTCTGTTAAAGGCTCAGCACCAATTAAAATGACCGGAGCCGATGTTCGTGCTCAATTAGAGTCTTTGCAAATTAATACACAAGGAGCTGGTTTTATCGGATATGGTGAGCATCATGCATGGACTCACAAGCCATGTTTATGGAATCTTCCTTATTTCGATGATCTTCTCCTTCCGCACAACATTGATGTGATGCACACTGAGAAAAATGTTACCGAGGCCATTTTCGGCACAATCATGGATATTCCTGAGAAGACGAAAGACAATGTCAAGGCCCGACTGGATCAAGCGGCTATATGCAACAGACCTAAGCTCGACATGATACCTCCTAGAAGCGGGAAATCCTGGACGAAGCCAAAGTCTGATTTTGTTCTAACAAGGGGACAAAGGAGGGAAGTACTTGAGTGGTTTCAAACATTGATGTTTCCTGATGGATATGCAGCTAATCTGAAGAGGGGAGTTAATCTAGCTACTCTGCGAATAAACGGACTCAAAAGTCATGACTATCACATATGGATTGAGCGGTTGCTCTCGGTCATGATTCGTGGCTATGTCCCCGAGGATGTCTCGCAAAGCCACCCTGTGCCACGTGCCCCCCCGAGCCCCCTTCGCCGAGTGCCACGTGGGGCACTCGGCGAAGCCCCATGTGCCACGTGCCCCCCGCCCGAGCCCCCTTCGCCGAGTGCCCCCGTGGCACTCGGCACACCCCCTTCGCCGAGTGCCACGTGGGGCACTCGGCGAAGCCCCGTTAACGGCCACCCCGGCCGTCAACCGGCTAAGTTTGCCGAGTTCTATACGTGGCACTCGGCGAAGTCTATATTGCACTCGGCAAAGACTTCGCCGAGTGCCCGATAAAAAGCACTCGGCGAACCCTCACGTCGCCGACACAGCTATCGCCGAGTGGGGTTCGCCGAGTGTGGCACTCGGCGAAGCCTTTGCCGAGTGCATTGTGGGCTTCGCCGAGTGCCCTAGGCACTCGGCAAATAACTGTATTCCCGTAGTGTATAGCTTTTGCGAAGGTCTAAGGCTAAGAGAAGCACTGTTTAGCTCTAAACGAAATTAGCCGCTAATAGCCTTATTTAGCCCGCTAAAAACATAGTAATAGCCTTATTTAGCCCGCTAAAAAAATATTTCAATGCATCAAGCTTCAGATTCAGATGATTTTTTATATGCGTTGATCAATTTATGTTCCATGGTTTATTAATTTTATTTTGTAACTTAATGTTTGTTAGTTTGTTAGACAATGGTTCAATACCTTTTGCAAGTATTGTTAAATTTGCATGCATGTTGATATGTTATTAAATTAACTGATTATGTTTAAGTATTGAACACTCCATCTATATTGTTGATATTATGTTTGCATGATCATTGTTGTTCAAATGAAAGCATAACATGTTTTTTTTAAAAAAAACCACTAAATAATTTACCTCACCACTATAGCCTTTTCAAAAGCTTGCCGCTAAAGAGCTTAGCCGGATATTTAAAACATTGGAACTATTACCTCTAGCGCCATTTTAAAGGAAATTTTCAATTATTAGCACCGATTTTTCTCAAATATTTTCACGCACACAGATTTTTAGGATTTTTTTTTGCTTTTTTTTCTCTTGCTTGAAGCGGTAATTCCTATTATTGCTTAAAATTCCGTTTTTGCCTTTTTCTCTTGTATGCGGCTATTTATATTTTATTTAAAAAATTTCGGTAAACAATGGACGATGATTAGTATAAACCGATTAATTTCATTCAAAATTGAAACATAAATTTGAAAAAATAAAAAAATCATAGAAATTCTTTTAAATACTTGGTACGTTACGATGATTTATGGTGAAATTTATTTTAAAAATATTAAAATTTTATATGATTAGTATAAATCGATCAATTTAATTCAAAATTGAAATATAAATTTGAAAAAATGAAAAATTTCTTAAAATTTCTTTTAAATAATAGATGATTCAGGATGATTTACTGTGAAATTTATTTTAAATATCCATCGGAACAATAGATCCGGTTTTATTTACCATTTTTGTAGAACTAGATTTACAAGCTCCCGCCGGTCACCTAATTTTTTTAAGGAAAGTGGTGACTGGTAACAACCGATCACCGCACCTATTTTTTAATGTTAATTTATCTATAATTTTAATTAAAATCAGTGGTGCAGATTAATGTGAAGTATAACTTCTTGATATATATTTTTAAATCTAATTTATATTAGAGAAGTTTGACTTAAAATAAACTATTCATATTATGAAATGGATTCATTGGTTGCTTAGCAGCCTCCCGGCGGCGGCTGCTGATCGATATTTTCACTACTTTCCGATGGTTGATTGCATACTTTCCTGGAACGTAGCCTACAAAAGTCAGCAGAATTCCCTGCAGGTCAACACATCCTACAAAAATCGTCTGAATTTCCGGCTCGTCAGATCATCGATCGAATTATAATTGGTAACTTTATTCGTCACATCATTAATTGTTTATACTTTTTATAATATAGTTCTTAATTGTATTTTTTATAATATTTAATTAATACATAACCAAGACACACGATATATAAGAGGGATCGATTTTTTGTATAAATAATGTTTTTCACAAAATTACATTGATGGATATAGCTGACCCAAAAAAGTATAACAATATACCACTAAAAATATTGTACTTTTTTCTTAAAATTACTTTTGTAGATAACTAATTAATCTACAAAATCCGTCAGTTGGCCTTTAATTTTGTTAGGAGTTGATCATTGAACAGTCGAAAAAATATGCCTGAAAATAGAGAGATGGCGGGAGCCACCACGTACTATATATACATGCATGGAAAGTTACATGATCTATTTGTAATTGCATGAAAAAATTATTTACAATAAAATTCAGAGAGATCATCGATGAACTGAACATATTTAAGGTTGTTAATTGCTTCTTCCTACAATCCTATACTAGCAATCTAATTAATTCTAGCTTCCTCCTCGTCTCCGATTTCATTCATCCTCAATTATATCTGTAGTCATTGTTATTGTATCTTATGTTTAAACGTACGTCACAATTAGGGTTTACCGTTTTCGAACTGAAAACCACCCCATCTCAATTTGATTAAAATCGAGCAAAACAGCTAAAATAACCATTCTATTTTCACAAACTGATCCTTTTGAAGACAAAAAAAAGGTAGGGGCAAATCATACACTCTTAATTACTCGAGGGAGAGAACATTACACACTGCACAATATAATGGTGCGATATATTTAGGTATTAGATGGCCGCTCGCGGCAGTATCATTGTTACTGAAATATACAGTTATATATAATTTCATGTGTAAAATTAAATCGGATCCACGTAGAGTGATGACATCATATCCTTGATAATATGTGAAACGGTGAATGAATCAGATTGCTTGTACATGTAATCCGCAGTCCGTGCAAAGTCTATAATTGTTCTTGCCACGACCGTTGTCTGCCGATCATCTGCTGGTGTGAGATATTCATTCATCATATCCTTCCAAGAATGTTCTATTAACTCCTTTATCTTGCTGCACGCATCTTGCATTGTTGTCCCATGCTGCAACATGTAACACTGTATTGTACAAGCATGGTGATCTCCTGTTTGCTCACGCTGAAAAATATTCCATGTATACAATCATGTAATTAATTTCACGGGTTTATATATTACAGAAAAATGTACTTTACACCATATAAAATGCACCTCGTTCACTTTACACCAGGTTTATTTTACGCGTGTGTGTGTGTGCATATATATATATATATATATTATGCTTCAACTTAATGTATATTGTCAAATTAAACTTATAGCTATATGTATATTATTGTTTGTTTATAAAATTTTGTAAAATCCAAATGAAATTTCACGAAGCAACAAGCATAACCTGGATCCAAGAAGTCTTCTATGTTTCACTTGTATTTTACAAGATCTCTTTTCTAGATTTACGATATAAAACGAACGTTGCAAAGTAGAACACATTTCTGCAAAGTAAAAGTAAAAGCTAAAAGTCTAAAAGTAATATATAAGTGGTACATGATGAATAAACAAGTACGTGTAAATTAAGATATATAGAGAAATATTGAACAAATATATACCTTTGTTGATACAATATCATTTGAGAGCCGTGAAAGTGTTGCGAATGACTTGAGAATTTCAGGATGAGTGAAAAGCCAATCAAAAGTTCCCTTGGTTATATGGTCGCCCATCCCAACAAAAGAAATGCACGCTACCTCGATGGCGCCAACAGTCTTTCTAGAAACTTCTAGATGCTCCTCTATTGTTTTTGGAATGTAATGTTCATCGCGCCATTTTATCTCTTTACAGTATCCTTGAACTAACCTCTTAAACTGCAGTAGATATTTAAAAAAATGTGACTTCATCGTGCAGTAGAGAGCCGTATAATTTAAGACTGATGATTTTAGAAGAACTACCAAGCGGTCGTACCAAATTTTCAGTGTTATTTTTGGTACATTCTAATACATCGTATGCCATGAGATAACAAATGGTATCTTTTGAAAAATATGATATCTTTTACCTCCACAAGTACTATAAAATTTCTCATAATTTAAAAAAATCCCATATTAAAAAAAGATCGAGTCATTGAGTTGTCATAAAATAAAGCTAGCGTGGTTTATTATGCTGCTATTCGATTTACAAACATTATGGTGCCACGAGCCCACGATTAATCTTATCAAGAATTATACCCTCCCCGTTTAATTCACAATGTAAATCGTTTGATTTTTTTAAGTCAGTTTCTTAAACTTTGACTAATATTTATACATGATTTTATAGTAATGGATAATTCGGTATACTATATTTACTATTGAATTGTAATTGAGATAGTGATGCAATACTAAAACAGTAATTAAGTAAATATTATTGTTGTTCCTCTGCAAGGCCTGCAGGTTTGGGGAGCCAACGTTTCATACTTTCATGGCTTTACTCAAAACCAGTCCAAATTGTGTTCACAACAAATCCAACCAATGTTTCAAAACAACTAACAACTGTATGTATAAGATAACATGTTTAGGATTAATTACCAGCTCTTTGACATAAAACACTCGATAACTTTTGTTGGGTCCTAGTTCATCCTCACATGAATCAAATGTCTTCAAAAAATATAAGTAGAAATCCTTCATGTATTTTGGAAGCGTCACTGCTGCACTCTCATTACACCTGTACGTTTTAATTTACAATCAATCAACTGAGATCGATCATTTGACACCAAATCATCCAAAAGTGATAGATTGTATATATATATATATGTGTGTGTGTGTGTGTGTGTGTGTGTGTGTGTGTGTGTGTGTGTGCGCGCGCGCGTGTAGGAATTGTATTGATGACCACTGCTTAAAATATATATTTAGTTAGAGCATACATAGTGAATTGTGGTTAATTATATATGAAAGAAGTTAAGACTGGCAAGCTTGTTATTTATTATATATGTGTGTGTATTTATGGACATGAATAAAGTTTCTCAAAAATTAAAGAATACAATATTACAATTCCCCTCATGCATATTCTTTTACTCAAGTAATATAAAAGAATACTTGAATACGACATTCAACATGGTGCAGTGTTATTGTTGTATAAATCATCAGTATTTAAAATCTTAGTAGTGTACATTTTCAATGCATATATTTTCGTAGCCTCTTAATTAGCCTGATCCTGCTACTACGCTAATTTAATTTATTGTAGTTTATTATATATGAAATAGAAGGCAAATTAATACAACTCTCTCTCTCTCTCTCTCTTTGTGTGTGTGTGTGTGTTGGGGATGAACTGGATAATATATATAAAGCTGAAATATAATGTTATGAGAGATCGTAATGGAGGCTTAATTACGTGTAAATCGCTTCAGCAAGCTTGATGCAGTCATCGGTTGTAGAATATGTATCAAACATATCGTCCAGTATGGCGATAAATTCTACCATCTTTGTGAGTATAATTCGTGAAAGAGAATAATGGGGCTCCGAGCATCCTCCCGTCATCCAAAAATGAATTTCCACAATTCTATCTCGAGTGAAGCTTAAGTTTGATTCATCGTTGAGCTCCTTCCACCATCTGATGTATACACAAAAACAAATGTGAACTTATTTTATAATTGATGAATTAAATAAAGCTAGCTAGTGCTTGATGAATAATATATATAATTTAAAGTGCATGCATGGTAATTAAAACAACGAACTTACTGTGTGACATGTTTTAACTCCTCGCAGTAAAGAAGCTGAAGGAGAGTGAAATTCAACTTTGCAAGTTCTAGTATGGCTTCATTTCGTGTAGCCTTAGTTTCATAAACAAGTATATAATTTCTTGTTTCTAGAATTCTAACCCTCCGGAAAAGTGGGGTTTCAAGGGCAAGAGATACTTCATCAGCTAAAGGAGGTTTCAAATGTTCCAATTCAGATTTAAGGCGGCGTGTAGTAAATTCAGTTGCTTCATCGAGTATTTTGTCCCCACGAGTCTTGAGATATGCAGCGTTGTATAAGTTCAAAAGACTTGTGGTGTCATCAGCAACAAAATTCCCTTTCTCGTCTTTAAAATGAACAAATATGTCTGCAATTAAAGGTAATCGATCAAAGTAATAATCAATATTAAGATGGCGAATATAATTATTAAGCTAGCTAGCTAGGCCGTACGTGGTACTCGTACCAGATGATACATCATAGCCGTTCTGCCGTAGAAGATAAAATCGAAGAGAAACTTGGTTTAGATCTTTATCATTGTAATCGTTGTTGTAAAGCGTGTGCAGCAGCTCATGTATTTCAGTCTCATAGTAGCTATCCAATCCAAGACGTTGCAGGGTGATCACAAGATCCACTATCTTTGATACTTCACTTGAGCCCTTTATCAGCTTCCTAACTTCTTCTTTCAGAACTTCAGCCCGCTCTTTCATCAATGCACGCTGCAAAATAATTAAGGAATAATATACAATTATATATACACAACGTATGTACTAGTGTTCGTTGTCAGCCATGAGAGCTATATATATACGTACGTACCAAATTACATATATATATATATATATATATATATATTCAGACTTCCCCCTACCATTACAAACTAATACACATGCAAATGCTCCATCATGCATAACTTGTTGTTTACAACTCCCGGCCCTCAGTCAAAGACTCCAATTATTATATTTCCCATAAATACTTTGTTTATAATATATATATATATATACAAATGCTATTCTACACCACGGGTGTAGAATGCTATTCTACACCGACGTGGAATGGAGGGGGTTGGGATTGGGTGGGGTGTGGGAGCACGGGATGATCGGTGTAGAATAGCATTCTACACCCATAGTGTAGAATAGCGTTCCCGTATATATATATATATATATATATATATATATATATATATATATATATATATATATATACGGGAGCGCTATTCTACACCACGTGCATAAAATAGCTATTCTACACCGACTACTTTCAGTAGTAGATTTTTTAGTAGAATAACACTTGAGTACTATTTTTTCTCAGTAGTAGATTTCTCGGTAGAGTAGCTATTCTACACCCGTAGTATAGGATAACATTTGTATGTATATATATATACTGATTTGTAAATCAAGAGCACTCTATAATACTGTTTTGTTATTAATAACTAAAAATTTTATCTTTTACTCGCACCCCAAATTTATCAAAATTATCTGAAAAACAGAATAATCTTTATGAGAAAAACCAATTAATTAGCATAACAATATATGTTTTTACAGAACACCATATTATATTAATTAGCTAGTGATGTAATAACGTACGTACGTGGAAGAAGTATTATTCAAGATCATAACGTACTCTATATCATCTTTCATGCATGTAATCGAATACCTTAGACGCAGTGGGTGGCTGGTAATTGAGGAAGAAATTGCCCCAGAGGCTGGGGTGGAAGGTAGAAGAAGAAGAAGCCTCTCGCACTTGTTGGGAGCTCGAGCAAATTTTTGCAGGTGTGTTCGCCATCTTCGAGTTCTGGTAGATGGCTATGGCTATGTCCACTGGCATTATTGCACAGGTATTTAATTTATAGAGGGCGACACGTACGCCAGCACAAGCTCCGATCCGATCCTAGCTAGTTAAAGACTTGTAAATGAAGTCTTTTTTTTATTCTCAAGCATGGCTGTAAGGTCGTCAAACTTGTTGGTGCATGCAAACTGACATTTATATATGACTGTTTTGGTCAAGAAAAAAAGATGAGTGTGAACTGACAGGACTGACTGTTTTGGTCAAGACAAAAGGACAAAAAAGGAAAAATAGAACGACAGATATATTTCTCTCATTTCGTATGATAAGTCGTCGATCTGATCGAGTTTATAAAAAGTTTTTTTTTATAATTCAAAGTTATCTAGATTGTTTGCATTGATTAATATATAGAAAATATATATCAACAACGAACTCCGTCAAATCAAATTTATTTGATAAGTATCAATAGTGAACCTTTTTGATATCATATATATATATATATTAAACTTGGTTAAAAATAAAAAAGTTATAACTTAAAAATATATATGTGTGGACCAATGCAAATCAAGTGTTAGTCCTACCACACCTATCCCCAGGCCACGTATGTCCTGATCACTGCACCACCAGACAAACAAAATGATCTACATGATTCACTAGTCATATATAGACAAATGCTGATCGATCAGCTAGATCGTCAATCTTATTCTTCATGTCACATGCATTCATGCATTCAGCTAGCCCGTTTAAAATGAGCTACTCGGCGGCCTCCGTCCTATCATGCATATATAACGAACCTGGTTCACCACACCAGACAAACAAGAAGATCTACAGGACCCATCAGTGGCGATCACAAGACCGAGCACATTTTATTGATGGACATAATTAACTCACCACGTACTAACAATCTCATCCATATCCCATGCACAGCAAGCAAACGGAACAACCCAAAGGACCCAATTAATTAATGGTCACAAACGCGCACTTGTGGACGCAACCCACTGCACACAGTACGTGAGGCCAAGATAAAGAGACGATATATATATATATATATATGTGGACACCCCATGGGCCGGAAGCTAACACGCCAATCCAAAATGCGTGCTCTCGTGCTACCAAATGGCTGACAATTTTAATATACTTGATAACACTTACATATACTACAATTCTATCAAATACAGTTATAATTTGTAGAATGTAAAAAGGGTAAAATTAAATTGGATCCACTGCACGTAGAGAGATGATATCATATCCTTTTGATAATATGTGAAACGGTAGTGAATGAATCAGATTGCTTGTACATGTAATCCACAGTCTGTGCGTGCAAAGTCTATAAATTGTTGGTGTGAGATATTCGTTCTCATTCATCATATCCTTCCAAGAATCTTCTATTAACTCCTTTATCTTGCTGCACGCATATATCATGCACCGTTGTCCCATGCTGCAATATGTAACACACTAACACGTAATGTATTAATTGTAGAAGCATGCACGGTGATCTCCTGTTTGCTCACCCTGAAAAATATTCCATATGTACAATCATGTAATTAATTAATTAATTTCACTGGTTTATATATATGTGTGTGTGTATGAGAAAAACGTATTTTACACCGGATAAAATACACCTCGTTCACTTTACACAAGGTTTATTTTACGTATGTTTCAACTTAAATAATTTGCACTGGGTTTGTATTGAAATACGTTTTACTTAACACAAGAAAATATTATCAAACCTATATGTATATTCTATATTGTTTGTTTATAAAATTTTGTAAAATCTAAATGAAACTTTCTGGTACTGGCTGTGCCCGAGCACACTTGGTACGTATCGTATCATATCCTAGCTCTCCAACGATCTTAGTACACTCTAATATAGCGCCAATAATTCTAAATTACACTAGTTTTACATCTTTTGTGGGACTCTAAGGGCATGTTTGGTATATCCCAACTCCAAGATTCAAGTTGAATCTGGAGTTTGTATAATATAATTAAATAATTTAAATTTTTATTTTTAGTATAAAATAAAAAATAAATTATTAAACTAAATACACTTAATCCATCTACAGATCTAGCTCTAGGATTTCTTGGAGTTAGACTGAACATGCTCCAAAAATCCGGGAGCTAGAGCTATCCCAAACAGAGCCTAATAATCTAATATTAATGTTGTAGAATATTAATGGTGTCAGTTTAAAACCCAACATCTACAGAGGATATATATGCCATTTTATTTTGAGCCAACATCTATTTAAAAATTTAAAACATGAGTCTTGTCATGGTATATTATGATATGATATGATGTATATATGCTATTATAAAAGTATAAAAATATTTTAAGTAAGTTATCGTATAGGATGTTAAGAAAGCTGGAGATTCTCCGAGGATAAGTTATGATTTAAAGAAGGAACGTGTTGGGTTAGAAAGCAAATCATTGGTTAAATCCTCGTTTGAATAAGAAACTTTTTCTACAATTAAATATAGTGTATCTTATATTATAAAAATTGGTGTTTTCTAAATCAATTAGCTATTTTAGCTAATTAATTATGTTTTAAAAAATAAAAATTAGCCCTATTTATAAAACTGCTAATATTTTTAAGTATTCTGTTTTTTTTTAAAAAAATGAGCACCAAGCCACCAACCACAGGCCGACCAGCCAGGCAAATGCTAGCGCACTGCGCCAAAAACGAGAAAAAAATCCGTTCATTCCCAAAGAGAATAACCATTTTGTGAATTACTTTAGTTTGGGAGCTGTGATATTTATGGGAGGAGTGTGGATCGGTTAGTACCACGCATGCAGCTCGCTTGTTTATGAAAGGTGCGAGCCCAAGGCTGGCTATAAAATGAGCGATTTTGGTTTGGTCGAATGGGTTGTAAATCCGGATAACTGAATAAGATTTATTTGGATTATTCAAATCCGAATCCGCATTCATTGGATACTATCGTCGTCATCTCCATTTTGATATTAAAAACGTATATGAATCCGAATAAAAAAATCTAGTCTGACTCCATTTTTTTGGATACGATCAATGCTTTCACCCCTAGTTGTCACACATCTATGAATTGAAATATATCTTAGTGGTGAGGAGACCATTAAGTTGGCAACTTGACATATGAGAGTAATCTGTGTTTTTGTCTTTTGCTTTACACAACCATTATTGTATTTTTTTCATCATTGTTAAATGTAACACGAATTAGGGATATGACAAGCCTTCCAAGTGATAAATAGAGCACTCACTACCGGAAACGCTCTGTTCGCCGAGAGCACAAATCTTTGCCGAGTGCATTCCCTCGGGCACTCGGCAAACTCTAGTTTGCCGAGTGCCCGAGGGAATGCACTCGGCAAAGATTTGTGCTCTCGGCAAAGGCAGGGTTTGCCGAGTGCCACTCCTTAGGCACTCGGCAAACATCCTGAAAATCCCCCGCCAAATTTTTTTGCTGGCGCCGTGACGGCGGCACGGGTGAAAATTTGGGTTTGCCGAGTGCCACTAACGGACACTCGGCAAACCCTAGCCTTTGCCGAGTGCCACCAGAAAAACACTCGGCAAAGATGACCCAATATTTCATGTGAAAACACATTTTGAGTCCATATCACATTTTAAAAATGTTTTGAACCTGAATTTTTTTTACAGTCATAATTCAACATCTTTTAATCCTTGGTGAATTTTCATACTTTTATGAGTGGGTTTGGTATTTTTAATAAAATATTTGTATTTCTAGGATTTACTTCCAAGTGGGTCAAATTTGAAATGCATGTACATGAAATAATGACTCAAAAATTATGGAAAAATCATATTTGTGTTCATGATTACATTTGTAATCTTTTACGACTAAATATAACTAAATATTTAAAATCTAATTTACGACACTCGACCGGCAATATGTAGGTTAATGGTTTTTTAATTATAGAAAATGTAATTGATGCCTAAAAAATATGACACTTGACATGGTGTCATTATATCATACATATATGATATGGTAAAAAATTCATAATGTTTCGACAAAGTTTTCAAGTGACCTTTAGAAATTGGACAACCTTCGAGAAGGTTTAGGAGTTTAGGGATGAAATGAGTTAGGTTTAGAAGCAAATCGATATTCAAATATTTGTTTGAACTTAAAACTTTTTGTACTACTAAAACTCAATTTATCTTATACCATGTCAAAAATTGGCATTTTTTAGAGTTAGTTTGCTATTTTTGGTTAAAAAAGTTGTTTATAAGATTTTAAGTAAAAGATCCCAAATTTAAACTCTCTGTGCCTTATATTTGATTATTTGAACCTAGAAATTTTCTAGGATGAAATATTAGTGTATATTATATAATTACAAATTATGGGATTTTTTACTGTCTTTATTCTATTTTAGTTTTTTTTAAAAAAACAGTATAAAAAATCTTTGCCAAGTGCAAATGGGAATGGCACTTGGCAAAGACAAAAAAAATCACTTTTGCCGAGTGCCATAGCTAAATGCACTCGGCAAAGTGTGATGATCCCATTATTTCATGTGAAAACATATTTTCACTCTATATCACATTTAAAACATGTTTTGAACTTGAATTTTTTTTACAGTCATAATTAAACATCTGTTAATCCATGGAAAATTTTCATACTTTTATGAGTGGGATTGCTATTTTTAATAAATTAATCCTATTTGTAGGATTTACTTCCAAGTGGATCAAATTACAACTGCATGTACATGAAATAATGACTCAAAAATTATAGAAAAATCATATTTATGTTCATGATTCTATTTTTAATCTTTTACAACTAAATATATCTAAATATTGAAAATATAATTTACGACGCTCGGGCGGCAACATGGAGCTTAATGTTTTTTTAATTCTATAAAATTAAATTAATGCCTAAAAAATATGAAAGTTGACATGGTGTCATTGTATCATACATATATACCGTGATAAAAATTTCATAATGTTTCGACAAAGTTTTCATGTACGACGTTTGCAAACTAGAGAATCCACGAGAAGGTAAATGTGTTTATGGATGGAATGAGCTAGGTTTAGAAGCAAATCGATATTCAAATCTTTGTTTGCCGTTAAAACTTTTTATACTAATAAATCCCATTGTATCTTATATCATGTCCAAATTTGTGATTTTTTAGTACTAGCTTGGTATTTTTAGTTAATTGAACTTCCTTATAGAATTTAATTAAAAGATCACAAATTTGAACTACAAGTACATTAAATTTGTTTATTTGAACTAAGAAATTTTTTAGGAGTAAAAATAACTGTGTATTACATAATGCCAAATTATGGGATTTTTTACTGTCTTATTTCTATTTTAGGTTTTTTTTTAAAAAAAAATAAAAAAAATCTTTGCCGAGTGCAATTATCCCTGGCACTTGGCAAAGAAAAGGTTTTTTTAAATAATATTTGCCGAGTGCCTCACTAATGGCACTCGGCAAAGGTTTTTTTTTAAAAAAACTTGTTTGCCGAGTGCCTCCCAATTTGGGCACTCGGCAAACCTCAATACCTGCTAAAACAGGCCCGCCCACAGATCTGGGCGCAACGCCCAGATCTGCTCCCCCGCGCGCAGCTGCCCCCCGCCGCCGCCGCCTGGTGCCCCGCTCCCCCGCCGCCGGCAGCCCCTGCTCCCCCGCGCCTGCTCCCCCGCCGCCAGCAGCCCCTGCACCCCCGCCGCCGGCCGCCCAGCCCCCCGTCGCCACTCCCCCGCGCCCCGCCGTCGGCCACGCCGGCGCCCCCGCCGCCGGCCGCCCCCCCTCAGCCCCCGTCGCCGGCCTCCCCCCACCCAGCCGCCAGCAAGCCGGCCCCCCGCCGGCCGGCACCACCTCCTCCCCCGGCGCCTCCACCTCCCCCGGCCTCGTCTTCCCCCCGGCGCCCCCGGCACCACCGGCTCCTCCTCGTCCGGCCGCCGGCCCCCTCACTCCGGCCGCCGGTCCCGCCGTCTCCTCCACCCCCAACAACCCCTACCTCCTCCGGTATTTTTGACACCTAAAATTTAGGGTTTTAAATTTTTGTTTGAAATTAGTTTAAATTTTGTGGTGATGCTATAGTACGTCAAATGTTAGTTTATTCATTTGTTGAAATTTCATATATATATATATATGTGTGTGTGTGCCTATATATATATACATGTTAGTTTATACATGTTAGTTGAAATTAATGATATATTTAATGTAATGTTTAATCACATATGTAATCACATGTTTAATGCCATGAATATACCATGTTGTTCTAATATACATGTTTTAGAAATTTTAATATAATCGTTGTAATAGTTTTTATGTTTTAATGATTATGTTGATTAATATCTTTTGTATGTGGATGCCGACCATCATGCCGTGATATATATATATATATATATATATATATGTGTGTGTGTGTGTGTGTGTATGTGGATGTCGGCCATCGCGTCGTGATATGTGTATGTGGGTGACGACCATTATGTCGTCCTATTTTAATTTTTCTTGTTATTGTCGCGTAACTTAGGCGTCTCCCGTTCGGAAGAGTTACGGTTTGGAATATGCATGTCTTTGCATATTTGTGGTCGTAACTGTTTCGAATTGTCCACGTTTGGACAGCCGGAAGATGTGTAGATTGAGCTCATTTTCATGCCCCGTTCTGATTCGACTCATGGTTTCGACAGCACCTCCTCGTTGTTCTCCGAACGCACATCCTCTTGGCATGTTGCCCAGACGTGCGTTTGGAGAGCAGCGGGGAGGTGCTGCCGAAATTTTGGGTTGGATCGGAACGGAGTGTGAAAACGAGCTCAATCTACGCATTTTCTGGTGGGATTAGGACCTATCTTACCTATCTAACCCCTAAACACGAGTGTTGTTTCCTAGTTAAGTTCAAGATGGATCAACGTGAGTGGATGTACACGGGTCGCCCTAGTCAGGCCGAGGTGACCATGGATTGGATCAAGAACACTGAAGTATTCTTAGAGACGGCGTTTGGTAGACGGAATGTACGTGACAAGACCTGGTGTCCATGTAGTCGGTGCGAGAATAAGCGTCGACAAACAAAGGATGCTATGGGTAAACACCTATGCAAATATGGGTTCATGCCAAATTATACCCGATGGACGTATCATGGTGAGTCCCAACGTCCTAGAGAGGAGGTGTTGCGACATCGCATGGATGATGATGAGGGAGGGGTTGGATTTATGCTAGATGACTTTGAAGATGCGCACTTCGACGAAGCACGTGAAGAGGAAGTGCCGGAGCGAACGGCAAAAGCGTTTTATGACATGTTGTCCGCGTCAAAGCAACCTCTTCACGGTCACACTAAGGTTTCTCAACTGGATGCCATCGCACGGCTATTGGCCATCAAGTCGCAGTTTAGCTTGAGTCGAGAATGCTTCGATGTTATGCTGACGGTTGTTGGTAGCCTTCTTCCAGAAGGTCACAATCTTCCGAAGAGCATGTACGAGTCTAAGAAAGTCCTCCGTGCACTTAAGATGCCTTATGAGCAAATACATGCTTGTCCCAACGGATGCATTTTATTCAAAAAACAATACGCAGACGCAACCTGCTGCGTGAAATGCAAATCCTCTAGGTATCTTGAGGTAGACTCCGATGATGGTGCGAAGAAACAACTCTCAATTCCCGTGAAGATCCTTCGGTACCTTCCCTTTGTATCGAGGATCCAACGACTGTACATGACCGAGGAATCTGCTAAACAGATGACATGGCATAAAAATGGGATTCGTTACAACCCAGACAAGCTAGGTCATCCATCAGATGGAGAAGCGTGGAGAAAATTTGATCAACTCCATCCCGAGAAAGCTGTAGAGCCACGTAATGTACGAATTGCTATAGCAACAGATGGGTTCAATCCATATGGTATGACGGCTGCCGCATACAGTTGTTGGCCAATGTTTGTTATTCCCCTCAACCTTCCTCTCGGTGTTATCTTTCAACGACAGAATATTTTCTTGTCCTTGATAATTCCAGAGCCTGAATACCCGGGGAAAAATATGAGTGTGTATATGGAGCCTTTGATGGATGATTTGGTCCATGCGTGGGAAGAAGGTGTGTTGACATATGATCGATGTACAAAGACAAACTTTAGAATGCATGTCTGGTATATGTACTCTCTACATGACCTACCAGCATATTCGATATTTTGCGGCTGGTGCGTGCATGGGAAGTTCGCATGCCCGATTTGTCGATCGACTCTAAAGTTCATTTGGCTGGCTAAGGGTGGAAAATATTCCTCGTTTGACAAGCACTGACATTTCCTTCCTCGGAACCATCCATTCAGGAAGGATAAGAAGAATTTTACAAAAGATGTGTCTGTTAAAGGCTCAACACCAATTAAAATGACCGGAGCCGATGTTCGTGCTCAATTAGAGTCTTTGCAAATTAATACACAAGGAGCTGGTTTTATCGGATATGGTGAGCATCATGCATGGACTCACAAGCCATGTTTATGGAATCTTCCTTATTTCGATGATCTTCTCCTTCCGCACAACATTGATGTGATGCACACTGAGAAAAATGTTGCCGAGGCCATTTTCGGCACAATCATGGATATTCCTGAGAAGACGAAAGACAATGTCAAGGCCCGATTGGATCAAGCGGCTATGTGCAACAGACCTAAGCTCGACATGATACCTCCTAGAAGCGGGAAATCCTGGATGAAGCCAAAGTCTGATTTTGTTCTAACAAGGGGACAAAGGAGGGAAGTACTTGAGTGGTTTCAAACATTGATGTTTCTTGATGGCTATGCAGCTAATCTGAAGAGGGGAGTTAATCTAGCTACTCTGCGAATAAACGGACTCAAAAGTCATGACTATCACATATGGATTGAGCGGTTGCTCCCGGTCATGATTCGTGGCTATGTACCCAAGGATGTCTGGCGGGTTCTAGCTGAATTGAGCAATTTTTTTCGGCAACTTTGTGCTAAACAGTTGTCTCACACCGTGGTAGCAGACATGGAGACACTAGCGCCCGTGTTATTATGCAAGTTAGAAAAGATCTTTCCGCCCGGTTTTTTCAATCCGATGCAACATATGATATTGCACCTTCCGTATGAGGCCCGGATGGGAGGTCCGGTTCAGAGCCGTTGGTGCTATTCAATTGAGATATTCCAAAAGATTCTTCGGAATAAATGTAAGAACAAATGCAAAATTGAAGCATCCATAGCTGAGGCATATGTTTTGGAGGAGGTGTCAAACTTCACAACTAGATATTATGCGGACAATCTTCCAAGCGTGCATAATCCACCTTCCCGTTACAATCTTCCAGAAGAAGAATCAAATCTCAGCATCTTCAGAGGCCAACTAGGAAGTGCAAGTGGTGCTGCTAACAAGAACTTGCAGCATGAAGAGTGGCATTTGATTATGTTGTATGTCCTGACAAACCTTTCCGAAGTGGAACCGTACATTGAGGAATTTCATCGACGATTTTGGCGTGGTTCGAGGGCGGCTAACATCGAGGAATCCACTGCCCTTCTTAAGTATGGTGTGGGAAATGGCAATCCCGATTTCATTTCTTGGTTCAAAACTAAGGTATTTCTCAAATTAATGTTTCTGTGCACTCTGGGGAAGCTTTGCCGAGTGCCTCCACGTGGCACTCGGCGAAGGGGGTATGCCGAGTGCCACGGGGGCACTCGGCAAAGCCTTCCAGTGCCACGTGCCCCCTCCCCCGAGCCCCCTTCGCCGAGTGCCCCACGTGGCACTCGGCACACCCCCTTCGCCGAGTGCCACGTGGGGCACTCGGCGAAGCCCCACGCGCCACGTGCCCCCCTGAGCCCCCTTCGCCGAGTGCCCCACGTGGCACTCGGCACACCCCCTTCGCCGAGTGCCACGTGAGGCACTCGGCGAAGCCCGTTAACGGCCACCCCGGCCGTCAACCGTGGACTTCGCCGAGTGCTACACATGGCACTCGGCGAAGTCTATATTGCACTCGGCAAAGACTTCGCCGAGTGCCCGATAAATTGCACTCGGCGAACCCTCACGTCGCCGACACATCTATCGCCGAGAGGGGTTCGCCGAGTGTGGCACTCGGCGAAGCCTTTGCCGAGTGGAAAAGAGGCTTCGCCGAGTGCCCTAGGCACTCGGCAAACGTGGACAGTCCCGTAGTGACTTCTGTTGGACATCATGATTCCAATAGTAGGCGGGCTCATGAAACAATATTATTTTACTTTTGTTATCTCATACTACAAGTACAATGTTTAGTTGTAGTAATTTATGCCAATAATGTAGGTACTGACTTATGTCCTTAAGTGTTGCCCCCTAAAAATCCATCATTATATCCACGAGTGTCACTAGGTTTATATATTGTACATTGCATATTTTATTTATGTGGTAACAAAACTAACAAACTAATGTGATACTATCTCACTATTGTAGTTTTTAACATCAAGCTTTAATGATAATCATATCATTCACGCTTGTGATGATACCCTTGAAATATCAACAAGAGATGGATGCACCAATATAGTTAAAGTTATGAGTTGTGAGGCAGGTTATGCCTCTACAAAGGGTGGAGTGCATTTAGTATGCAAGTGCCTAGTAGAGGGGGACTATGTGGAGCTAACAATGGGACCCCTACTATCTTGTATGACTACTATTTTCAATAATTTTAACGAAGAGAAGATCGCAGGAGCCATAAAAGTAGAGGATAATGATAGTAGTATCCATAGCAAAATCACATTACATAGTAGAAATGCTTATTTTGTTTATGTACTTACTGACATTTTTATAATGGCAGATGAAGGTTCAAGCAATGATACGAATTGAAGGAGGAGAAACATATATCTAGGGAGGATGGCACTGAACAAATATACCAACTAAAGAACATATGTTATTTTGGAATCGATACATATATAACTCCAGCAAGGAAGGTTCTCCCGTAAGATATCTTGTCAAGTTTATCCTCTGAGACCTAGTTATATGTCTATACAATAAATAACTAGATCATCAACAAGAAGTCAATGGTAAGCTCTTTGCATATGTTATAAAAGCAAACACATGCATATAACTACAAGAAATTTGACCTTCTATGACAAATATCCTATTATTTCAAGAAAAGGAGAAGTTGCGAACCAATTGGAACTACCTGCTTCTTTATCCGGAATACACGACGTGTTCCACGTGTCACAACTCAAGAAGTGCCTACGGATCCCTGAGGAGCAAGTAGCTTTGGAAGGAGTGACCCTTGAAGATAACTTGACCAATGAAGAAGTACCGCTTCGAATACTAGATGAAAGGGAGAGTCAGACAAGAAGAAAGATATCCAAGTTCTATAAAGTACAATGGATCAATGACACGGAAGCCAAGGCAACTTGGGAAAAAGAAGAATATCTTCAGGCAGCTTACCCCGAGTTCTTTCAAGAATGGTCAAATCCCGGGTCGAGATTTCTTTAAGGGGGTAGATTTGTCACACCCTCATTGGTCCCTCGCCGTACCTGCGACACCCTAACCCCATGCCCGTGCCCGCGACCTACTCACACCGCCTCTTCCCCACGACAGGACACGCCTGCGCCATGCCCGTACATGTGGCGTCCTCATCCGTGCCAGTCCGCACCCGCGCCCACTCTGCGTCGCCCCCCGCATCACTTGAGCCGCGCCTGCAACAACGACCGTGCTCCCTCCCGGCTGATAGTGCACGTGCATTGTTTCGGTCATTGCCACGAGCCCCGCGTCGGCTGACGTCATGAAGATCCCTCGTATCCACGCGCCACTCGTCCAAATGATCACCGCGCCACACGTCGAACGTCGTCCTGCCACCATACCGTCGTCCCATCGGTGCCAGCCACGCCGTCGCCGCCATCATCACCCCGCCGCTCGTGAAGCCACATGGGATCCCCCCTCCGCCAATCGCCAGTCGACATATCTCCTAATGGATCCAACCGCCATGGCATCCTTGAGCCCCATGCCCTGAATGGATAAGGCCATGCTGTTCACTGCCGTTCACGTCCCGCCGGACAGTTGTCACCCCAAAAATAAAATGGGACCCCGAGCTCCATTGTTGTGCACACATCGACCCTCAGACACTCCTCTTCACTCCCGCAAACTCATCGGAGCACTGGTTCGTCGGGAATCCGCTGAACCTGATCGCCGCCATCATCGGTTAGTCCAAAATTCTCCCCTCCCATTGCTCTATTCCTTGGAACATCAACCGGAACATGATCAGTGACATCCAATTGGTCCATTTTCGCAGTCACCATCTGTAATGCCCTACCTTTCTAATCAACAATTAATAACCAAAACAAAAATTTTTGGCAATAACTCCTCTGTAATTGTGATGTAATCCACACACAATCACAGACAATTTATAACTTATCACCAAAAGGATATCAAACTTCTCAAAACTCATAGTCATAAACATTTCTATGATTAGCAAATCAACTTGCTTTGAACATCAACTTATTACAACACAAACTAACTATTACAAACCATGATTATTTTAAACATTGGTTTGAGTTGTAATTAGGGATGGTGATGTGATAAGTACCGCTACAATTCCCATACCCAAATAGATAGCTTCACCGAGCAAACACACCTGAAATAGAATTAAAACGAGTGAGCGAAGCTCAATAAGCAACAATTATGAATATAAACATATCTTACTCATCCACAAGTTATGTTATAGTCATCCACAACAATCTTCAATTGTTGATTAGAAGAGCCGAAATGTTTAATTGGTTTACAATTAACAAATTGCATCAACAATAATTTTTCAACATACCTTTCACTTATCATTGCATTGAGATTCACTCCTCAAAATTCTTTATCTTTCAATCATTACATGAATATATGTATGCCATGATGCAACTCCATTTGAGAGTTTGTGCTAGATATACTAGCCTCTCATGCAACTCCATTTGAGAGTTTTGTGCTAGATATACTAGTCTCTCATGCAACTCCATGTACCGGTACGAGTCACGCACGATGGCAGTGACCAGCCTTTATCACCTTATGCAATGCATATGTGCATATGTATGCATATGAATTGACATCAATTCTTATATTTTCTTTTGATGTAACATGATATCAACAAAATAGCCCAAATGAATATGGATTGGCTAAATTCAAAAGCAACATCTCAAGTTTAATTAACTTGAGAAAGAAGTAAGACATGAATATAAACATAACATGTTACTTGCCTTTATAACGATGTCGACAAACAAAACTATGTTTAATTGCACTCGAAAGTGCTACCACCTTTATAAACACATATTGAGTATTACACAATCAAAGTACAAATAACATCAAAACATTCTTTTTACACTCCTTAACGTCGTTTATACGATGTTATTTGGTCTACTCCATAGTAATCAAAAATTATATTTTCTTAAAGGAAACTACATCTTTTCAACAATATGTCACTTTGGAAGTTGAAAGATTACTCCTACTAGTTTCACAAAGGAAAATAGCATATAAACCTTTTATATACATTTCATCGAACACATGGTGTGCAATGACTAAAACGGAGTAAAAATAACAAAATTTCACCGTACAAATTGATGGGTAAGTAGTTGGGAAACCCTAGAATATGTAGAGGAAGGGATGGCGACGACCGACAAAACAAAAAAAAAGACAAATACTGGATTAAACGGTAGCAGACTCATACGACAACGTATGAGAACAAAACAAAATGAGCAACTGAAGATAACAACTATAGCACACAGATGAGATTGATAGAAATAAAAACCTGCGGTGGACGACGGAAAGTAAATGGCAAGAAGAAATCAACTGGAGAAGAACAAGAAGGAGCCCTAGACGTGAGAGCAAGGGAACCCTAGCAAGGAAGTGCCCCACGCATAAGAAAAATTCTAGGTTGTTCTGAGTGTTCCTTTTATAAATAAATCAACGGCTGAAAATTGTCGATCCCATCGTGATTCATCGGATATCCGAAATACATGTTTAATACCAAAAATGGAATTGTCTTGATGAGATCTTCACAACAACGGTTCCCAACCGACCATACAAGCAACATATCAAAAAGTCAATATTTAGGGAAAGGTGGTCAACATTTGGCTTCTTTGATATTTGTTTTTAGATATTTTTCTATGAGATATTACACCGTCGTCGGATTTCACCCTCACCAAAAACCCCCAATTTTTGCTGCCAGACATTGAGCTTTGGAAATGTATAAAAAATTTCTGATTCTTTCATACTAGAGAATCTTTATAGCAAGTACTTTATGTTCCCTAACTTGGTTAGATTGTTAGATGGTCGTAGCTCACCAGCGATGAAGTCCTCCTTTTAGACGTTTAGGTCATCATTGCTAGCCCAATAGGGGCTATGGTATCTTAATCAACTTGTACTAGTAGCTCCACAATAGTCCATAGATGGTTAAATTGAACCCCGATTATTAATCTGAGCTCCACCGTCGCCATTAAAATTTCCAACTCGAGCTCCCCGTTCTTCAGCCGATAGCCTAAACCATAGCCCTAATCCCCAATCCAACTGTTGGATATATTCATCTAGTTGTATTATAGCTCCCTGAAAAATTTCGTGTCAATCGGTGTTGTGTGGAGGGAGAACGATGTTTGGGAAGTTTCGGCCATCCGTGTCATCTTCAATATCCCGACACTCGCGCCCTCCTCTGCTTTGTGTCGCTGACTAGAGGGCCCCATGCGTCAAAGCGCCACGCAAGCCCCGACATCTTGGGCCCACGTGTCTGCCTCCCGCCGATAGGTCTCGTTGACTAGCGGGGCCCATCGGGTCGACCCCGATAGCTTGGGCCCACTAGTCAGTCTCTGGTCGCGCGAGCCTCCCACGCACAACGCCGTGCGCTGGACTGGGCCGACCATTCGACCTAAGATGCACATTACATTTTTTATTTTTTGGAATATTTTTCTTGACCGACCTGAATGAACAGTAACATTTATTATTTTTAGAAAATGTTTTCATCTTTAAAAATTTGTAACAAATTCATTTCAACTCAGAAAAATTTCATTCAAATTTCTATAAATTTCTAAAATTTTGAACTTTACAAAAATAATATTTTCCAAAAATTGAATAATTAAATAGATTCCCTAATTAATTTATGAATTTATTACACCATTGGGGTTGAACCCGAAGGACTGAGGGAAAACGACTTTGAAGACCCCGACTACTTTTCGGAGCAAGGAAAGTTACCTATGAACACATTGAACTCATATAATTTGAATATAAATTTGCTATATGCATATTTAGGACACACGCACACATACACTTTTCATTAACGACATCGCCTGAGCGATTAAGTCGAGTAAAACCTAAAAGTTGTTGCACCTAGCCTTTCCTTGATGTTGTGCTTGTATGCCTTGATAACCTTGAATGATGAATGCAACTTAACCTAGTAATATGGTAGGTTGTATGAAATCAACATTCGCCTTTGGAACATTATTTCATACTTGCAAATACTCATGCTCCCTGTTTGTGAAATGATGGAATGATTGTGTGGGGGATGAAATGGGCATTTGATAAAGTATTTTATTAAAAAATGGTACAAAGTACCAAAAGTGTTGAAAACAAAAATGGAAAAAATAAGGGTTTTGTTAATGAAAGATTGATATGCAGAAATGTGGCCTTCGTGGTGCGATTTCGCATAACGTTAAGGACAACCTTGGGAGTAAGATCTTGCACCACTACCATAGAACCTCATGGGTATTATGGCTCTGCCCCTAGTTTTTAATTAGTAGACTTGGGATGGACTGCTACTGCAGAGGACATGGAATCGCGATAGGGTTGCTCGGGGGAAAGAGAGGGTGCCCTGAAGTGGCGATATAAGGAAAAAGAAATGGTGGAGAGTGCCTCGGATTCCTAAAGTAAAAAGGGTGTCACGGACCCATGATCCTTGGTCATAGACCCATTTTGACAGTAGTACGATATCCCTAGTCCGCTTTGGGTGGACCTTGTCATGGTTATCATTCTGTCAACGAGCAGTAGTGATAACAGGTGTCGTGAGGGTAAAAAGTACATCTTCAGCTGAAGTAAACCTGTTCAAATAGTCGTGCTCATGGTCATGGTCACGTGCATTGATAAGTTTCCCTTGTGTAGTATTTGGTTTGTTTTGAAAAGAAAAATGTGTTGAAGGGATGAGAAGCATTACCAGAGTACGCCTTCGTGGTGTACGACTAACCCTAGTGGTTGGCAACGAACCGGTGTGTGTTCGAGAAGTCGAAAGGCTTCATAGAATAAGACTGGAGAAATGAGTTATAAAGAGGTAGCGTCAATTGTTGAGCCGAGAGGAGATACCAGAAATGATAGTCTCGCTCTGTGGGTGAAACAATGTGACGACATGTGGAAAGGAAAAGTTATGGTGTGGAATGATGGGAAGTTGTTGGTCGAACTTGAGATGTGAAAGCAAAAAAAGTTTTCTTAAAGAAATGCTAGGTTCGCCCGGAAAAGATTTGAATAAATTAATTTTTCTTTAATCATAATCTTGATTGAGGTTGGGAAACTCAATACCAAAAGCATACTTAGAGATTTCATGCATATTGTTTAAAATAAACCCTAAGCTTTCCTTGAATCCGGTTGCATCTATATTTTATTCTGGAACTTGTTGAGTACTTTTGTACTCACCCCACCAACATCCGGATTACGAAGGAAATGAAGAAGAGGACTACATCCCAGAAGAAGAAGGCATCGAGGAGGAAGAATTCCACAAAGATTAGGTTTACAGGCCTAGTTCCCAACTAGTTGTGTTATGTTTGAATAAATGGTTCTGGTTTTCGCTGTGTGAACTCTGATGTATTGAACATTTGGCCGCGAGGTATGCCTCATACGACTTTTTGTAATAATTCTGCTACTATGTGTCACCACGACTACTGACAATAGGAAGGAATTTTATGACTAAAATAAATCCTGTTGTTAAGTGACTAATCTTCTTGTATCAGCCTAGTCTATACGAGGAGGGGCGTCACAAAAACCAGCTAAAATAACCATTCTATTTTTCACAAACTGATCCTTTGCGATTTCAAAAAAAATCGAGCCTTTTAATTCTATGAAAACCGACTGATATATAAAGCTAGCAAACAAATCTCTCCTGTTATTGAAGCTTTAATTGGTTTAGTGTCAATATTGGAGTGGCGTCGTAATACAGTTCAACTCGAATATATTTTTCCATGAGATCCACTCGATCAATTTAACTAAAATATATTTGGAGATAAAAAAAGGTAGGGGCAAATCATACGGTACTCTTAATTACTCGAGGGAGAGAACATTACACGCTGCACAGTATAATGGTGTGATATATTTATTAGGTGTTCGATCGCCGCTCGCGGCGGCGCATCATTATTTCTGAAATATACAGTTATATATAATTTCATGTGTAGAACGTAAAAACATGTATGATTTCTAGGGTAAATTAAACCGGATCTATGTAGAGTGCTGATATCATATCCTTGATAATATGTGAAACGGTGAATGAATCAGATTGCTTGTACATGTAATCCACAGTCCGCGCAAAGTCTATAATGGTTCTTGCCACGACCGTTGTCTGCTGATCATCTGCTGGTGTGAGATATTCGTTCATCATATCCTTCCAAGAATCTTCTATTAACTCCTTTATCTTGCTGCACGCATCTTGCATTGTTGTCCCATGCTGCAACATATAACACTGTATTGTAGAAGCATGGTGATCTCCTGTTTGCTCACGCTGAAAAATATTCCATGTATACAATCATGTAATTAATTAATTAATTAATTAATTTCACTGGTTTATATATTACAGAAAAATGTACTTTACACTGCATATAAAATGCACCTCGTTCACTTTATACCAGGTTTATTTTACGTGTGTGTGTATATATTATATATATATATATATATGCTTCAACTTAACTTAATGTATATATATTGTCAAACCTATATGTATATTGTTTGTTTATAATTTTTTGTAAAATCTAAATGAAACTTCACGAAGCAAGCATGGCCTGGATCCAAGAAGTCTTCTATGTTTCACTTGTATTTTACAAGATCTCTTTTCTAGATTTATGATATAAAACGACGTTGCAGAGTAAAACACATTTCTGCAAACTAAAAGTAAAAGCTAAAAGTAATATATAAGTGGTACATGACGAATAAATAAGTACGTGTAAATTAAGATATATAGAGAAATGTTGAACAAATATATACCTTTGTTGATACAATATCATTTGAGAGCCGGGAAAGTGTTGCGAACGACTTGAGAATTTCAGGATGAGTGAAAATCCAATCAAAAGTTCCCTTGGTTATATGGTCGCCCATCCCAACAAAAGAAATGCACGCTACCTCGATGGCGCCAACAGTCTTTCTAGAAACTTCTAGATGCTCCTCTATTGTTTTTGGAATGTAATGTTCATCGCGCCATTTTATCTCTTGACAGTTCCCTTGAACTAACATCTTAAACTGCAGTAGATATTTAAAAAAATGTGAGTTCATCATGCCGTAGAGAGCCGTATAATTTAAGACTGATTTTGCAGGAGAAATTAAAAGGTGCCACTTTTATTAATTAATTTTAATTTGTTACGTCTTGGTACTTTCCTATAAAATTTCTCATAATTTAAAGAAATGTCGTATTAAAAATGGATCGAGTCATTGAGTTGTCATAAAATAAAGCGTGGTTTATTATGCTGCTATTCGATTTACAAACATTATGGTGCCACGATTAATCTTATCAAGAATTATACCTCTCTCCCCGTTTCACAATATAATGTAATTCATTTGATTTTTTAAAGTCAGTTTCTTAAACTTTTACTAATATTTATACATGATTTTATAGTCATGGATAATTCGGTATACTATTTACTATTGAATTGTAATAATTGAGATAGTGACGCAATACTAATACAGTAATTAAGTAAATATTGTTGTTCCTCTACAAGGGCTGCAGGTATATATACTTTCATGGCTCATCTCCATTGATGGGCTGCAGGTATAATATTGTTGTTCCTCTACAAGGCCTGCAGGTTTGGGGAGCCAACGTTTCATACTTTCATGGCTTTACTCAAAACCAGTCCAAATTGTGTTCACAACAAATCCAACCAATGTTTCAAAACAACTAACAACTGTATGTATAAGATAACATGTTTAGGATTAATTACCAGCTCTTTGACATAAAACACTCGATAACTTTTGTTGGGTCCTAGTTCATCCTCACATGAATCAAATGCCTTCAAAAAATATAAGTAGAAATCCTTCATGTATTTTGGAAGCGTCACCGCTGCACTCTCATTGCACCTGTACGTATTAATTTACAATCAACTGAGATCGATCATTTGACACCAAATCATCCAAAAGTGATTGTATATATGTGTGTGTAGGAATTGTATTGACCACTGCTTAAAATATATATTTAGTTATAGCATACATAGTGAATTATTGCGGTTAATTATATGAAAGAAGTTAAGACTGGCAAGCATGCTTATTATATATGTGTGTATTTATGGACATGAATAAAATTTCTCAAAGATTAAAGAATACAATATTACAATTCCCCTCATGCATATTCTTTTACTCAAGTAAAAGAATACTTGAATACGACATTCAACATGGTGCAGTGTTATTGTTGTATAAATCATCAGTATTTAAAATCTTAGTAGTGTACATTTTCAATGCATATATTTTCGTAGCCTCTTAATTAGCCTGATCCTGCTACTACGCTAATTTAATTTATTGTAGTTTATTATATATGAAATAGAAGGCAAATTAATACAACTCTCTCTCTATCTATCTCTCTCTTATGTGTGTGTGTGTGTTGGGGATGAACTGGATAATATATATAAAGCTGAAATATAATGTTATGAGAGATCGTAATGGAGGCTTAATTACGTGTAAATCGCTTCAGCAAGCTTGATGCAGTCATCGGTTGTAGAATATGTATCAAACATATCGTCCAGTATGGCGATAAATTCTACCATCTTTGTGAGTATAATTCGTGAAAGAGAATAATGGGGCTCCGAGCATCCTCCCGTCATCCAAAAATGAATTTCCACAATTCTATCTCGAGTGAAGCTTAAGTTTGATTCATCGTTGAGCTCCTTCCACCATCTGATGTATAGTATATATATTATATTGTACACAAAAACAAATGTGAACTTATGATGAATTAAAGCTAGCTAGTGCTTGATGAATAATATATATAATTTAAAGTGCATGCATGGCAATTAAAACAACGAACTTACTGTGTGACATGTTTTAACTCCTCGCAGTAAAGAAGCTGAAGGAGGGTGAAATTCAACTTTGCAAGTTCTAATATGGCTTCATTTCGTGTAGCCTTAGTTTCATAAACAGGTATATAATTTCTTGTTTCTAGAATTCTAACCCTCCGGAAAAGTGGGGTTTCAAGGGCAAGAGATACTTCATCAGCTAAAGGAGGTTTCAAATGTTCCAATTCAGATTTAAGGCGGCGTGTAGTAAATTCAGTTGCTTCATCGAGTATTTTGTCCCCGTGAGTCTTGAGATATGCAGCGTTGTATAAGTTCAAAAGACTTGTGGTGTCATCAGCAACAAAATTCCCTTTCTCGTCTTTAAAATGAACAAATATGTCTGCAATTAAAGGTGATCGATCAAAGTAATCAATATTAAGATGACGAATATATATTACTTGTACATATTCCCCATTATATACACACGCGTGAATGTATATATATGCAAGAGAATATATATAACGCGAATATAATTATTAAGCTAGCTAGCTAGATAGGCCGTACGTCGTACTCGTACCAGATGATACATCATAGCCGTTCTGCCGTAGAAGATAAAATCGAAGAGATGCTTGGTTTAGATCTTTATCATTGTAATCGGTGTTGTAAAGCGTGTGCAGCAGCTCGTGTATTTCAGTCTCATAGTAGCTATCCAATCCAAGACGTTGCAGGGTGATCACAAGATCCACTATCTTTGACACTTCACTTGAGCCCTTTATCAGCTTCCTAACTTCTTCTTTCAGAACTTCAGCCCGCTCTTTCATGTATGCACGCTGCAAATTAATATACACAACACGTACTAGATAGTGTCGTCATATATACATGAGAGAGCAATTAATTAACCAGAATATATATACGTACGTACATACTTACCAAATTACATATATATATATATATATATATATACATACGGGAGCGCTATTCTACGCCACGTATGTAGAATATCTATTCTACACCGACTACTGAAAGAATATCTATTCTACACTGACTATTTTCAGTAGTAGATTTTCTCAGTAAAATAGCAAATAAGTACTCCTAGCACTCGGCGAACACTCTCGTCGCCGAAAAGGTGTGTACCGAGTGAGGTTCGTCGAGTGTAGCACTCGGCGAAGCCTTTGCCGAGTGCAAAAAAAACTTCGTCGAGTGCCCTAGGCACTCGCCAGACAGGCCTGTTCCGGTAGTGACTCCCTCAGTCAAAGACTCCAATTATATTTCCCATAAATACTTTGTTTATACTATATATACTGATTTGTAAATCAAGAGTATCGCTTACATATTAATTCTTTTATTCACACCACAAATTTATCAAAATTATCTGAAAAACAGAATAATCTTTATGAGAAAAATCAATTAATTAGCATAACATTATATATTTTTACAGAACACCATATTATATTAATTAGGTAGTAATGTAATACCGTACGTGGAAGAAGTATTTTTCAAGATCATAACGTACTCTATATCATCTTTCATGCATGTAATCGAATACCTTAGGCGCTGTGGGTGGCTTGTAATTGAGGAAGAAATTGCCCCAGAGGCTGGGGTGGAAGGTAGAAGAAGAAGAAGAAGCCTCTCGCACTTGTTGGGAGCTCGAGCAAATTTTTGCAGGTGTGTTCGCCATCTTCGAGTTCTGGTAGATGGCTATGGCTATGTCCACTGGCATTATTGCACAGGTATTTAATTTATAGAGGGCGACGCGTACGCCAGCACAAGCTCCGATCCGATCCTAGTTAATTAGCTCACAACAAAAACATGCGTGCTGCCTGAGCAAGCGTCAGCATGACGAACAATTGTACACGTCAAATGATGCTTACAATATTGCTTATGCATGTGTATATATATATACATATATATGTATATATATATATACACATATACATATATATGTTTGTTTGTAATTCATTCATCATCCATCAAAAATACTATTTTTATGAAAGAGTCAGTAAATTAGTAAATTAATGGCGAGAGTAAAAAAGCTAAAACACTCGTAGTTAATAAGAAAGAAGTATTATTGTAAATTGATAAATAATATTTTTAAGGAATAAAATTTATTAGTTTTTGAACCGATGAGAATACAAGTAAGAAGATAAAAATGAAGTTTTTTTTGGACGGAGTTAAAGACTTGTAAATGAAGTCTTTTTTAAGGAACGAATGTAATAAAAGTTATTAGTTTTAGCCCGACAATACAAGTAATTAAGAAGATATATAAAAATGAAGTCTTTTTGGACAGAGTTAGACTTGTAAATGAAGTCTTTTTTTATACGGATGGAGTATTATCTATGGAGACACTGACTCTGAGCCGCTCTTAGCTCAAAACACACAAATTTGTCTCTTTTTTTACAGATAGGTAAATGGGCATAAGCGATTTTTCCAGAAAATAAGAAGGTCATATATATATTGGCATGATAGTGACACTATGATATTAACGAGAGTCACACACACACATGCTTGGTTCATCTTGCATCTTAGGTCATTCTCAAGCATGGCTGTAAGGTCGTCAAACTTGTTGGTGCATGTAAACTGACAGTTATGACTGTTTTGGTCAAGAAAAAAAGATGAGTGTGAACTGACAGGGATGACTGTTTTGGTCAAGACAAAAGGACAAAAAAAAGGAAAAATAGAACGACAGATATATTTCTCTCATTTCGTATGATAAGTCGTCTGATCGAGTTTATAAAAGTTTTTTTATAATTCAAAGTTATCTAGATTATTTGCATTGATTAATATATAGAAAATATATATCAACAACGAACTCCGTCAAATCAAATATATTTCAATAGTGTACTTATTTGATAAGTATCAATAGTGAACCTTTTTGATATCATATATATATATAAATATATATATATATATATGTGTGTGTGGACCAATGCAAATCAAGTGTTAGTCCTATCCCCACGTACGTCCCTAGTCACTGCACCAGACAAACAAAATGATCTACATGATTCACTAGTCATAAAAATAAAGGTAGAAGAAGAAGAAGAAGCCTCTCGCACTTGTTGGGAGCTCGAGCAAATTTTTGCAGGTGTGTTCGCCATCTTCGAGTTCTGATAGATCTCGATCTTCTAGCCTTGTTTTATACGGATGGAGTACGTATTATCTATGGAGACACTGACTCTGAGCCGCTCTTAGCTCAAAACACACAAATTTGTATCTTTTTTACAGATAGGTAAATGGGCATAAGCGATTTTTCCAGAAAAATGCCACGGTATTTCTTTCATTAGATAGATGCAGTTGCAACGAAAAGAAGGTCATATATGGGCATGATAATGACACTATGATATTGACGAGTAGTCATATTTAATGGATGATAATTATTGCAAATTGAGCAGCTATATATAATATATATATATATACACACACACATGAATGCTTGGTTCAACTTGCATCTTAGGTCATTCTCAAGCATGGCTGTATATGTGTATCGTGTGTGGGAGTGTGGCCTAGGATGTTGTAGTACTGTATTTCCCTGTATATTGTTAGTTGTGACATGCATGTAAGGTCAAATTAACTTGCTGGTGCATGTAAACTGACAGTTATGACTGTTTTGGTCAAGACAAAAGGATAAAAAAGGGAAAATTGAATAATGAGATATATTTCTCTCATTTCGTATGATAAGTCGTCTGAGTTTATAAAAAGTTTTTTTATAATTCAAAATTATCTAGATTTGCATTGATTAATTTATAAAAAATATATCAACAAATCCGTCAAATCAAATTTATTTCAATAGTGTACTTATTTGATAAGTATCCATAGTGAACCTATTTGATATCATATATATAAATATATTTTTTAACTGTTAAAAAATAAAAAGTTTTAACTTAAAATGCCAAACAATTTATGGTATTAAATGGATGGAGAATATATATATGTGTGTGGACCAAATCAAGTGTTTGTCCCTGTCTATATATATTATATTCTCTGACTCTTCCAAGATACAAATTAATACAAGTGAGAAAGCTAAGCCAAGGAAAATCACTATTTTTCTAAAGACATGCATGTACCATGTGTATGTTCAAGTCTTTTCTCATTTCTGGTGCAGGGCCGCTGTACTGAGCATATCGTATCGTCACCCGCGCCAAATTGCATATTCGACCAGTGCTAAAAAATTTCAACGAGTATATTATTTCGACCACTATCTAAAAGATAGATTTTTCAAGTGTTTTTTTAACACTCTCGACAAACTATAAACACTTAGCGAATAATTTGTTTGTCAAGTGTCTCGAAAAAATAAAGTCGGTAAGAATGGATACTAATGGATGTTGCGACGACATATTTGAGCAGAAAATTTTATTTCTAGGTTTGCCAAGTGTTTTTGAAAAAATAATCGGTAAACCTAAAATAGTTATTATTTTGTGTGAAATAATATTTCGAGACTATACTAAGTTATATTTATAGTACATAGGTAAAATATAAATATATGTACTCTCATTTTTCATAATAGAAAAATTGTTTTTCCGTACATTAAGGTATTTCATTTATAGAGGGCGAACAAGACGTCGGCACAATTGTACGCGAGCAGCCGGCGACGAGACATTTCCATCCCCGAACACCCACGAGGTCGTGGTCTTCAACTCCTTTCTTCGTGGATTTGGGTTGCTGGCGCATACTTTTCTTTGAGGTGTCCTTCATCATTACGACATCTCTCTTTGTAATCGGAATCCCAACTCCATTCTTCATCTTGCAATTTTCATGGAGTTGTGTGAATCTTTTTTGGGGGTCGATCCCCATTTCAATATTTTCTGCCATTTCTTCTGTTTGCGACCACTTCAGAGAAAAGTGGTCGGTGGATGCGAGCTTCAGCTTCGTGATGGGAAGGCGGCAGAGTACATCTATGTCCCCTCTCTTCTTCATACAAGGGGTGGCACTCAGGTTGGTTTTATGTGGCCAACCACGAGCCATCCCTTTCTCCGGAGATTTATCAGGTGCCACTAGTGACTGCTACCTAGATCGACTGGTGCCCGGTCGAGGAACAAGGGCAGGTTGATGAGCTAGTAACTTTGGTGTGTCATCTTCAAGAGAGGGGTCTCCCGGGGTATGAGTTCATGAGACTCGACGATCTGACCAGGGAGTCAGCTGAGGGGATGTCATTGGAGGAGGCAGTGGTGAGGGCATGAAGAATCTTCAACGGCAAGGTTCATGCCCAAAGCACTACACGTTGCCACCTCTTTTGCCTCAACTATTCCCGACCGAAGGTAATGTTGATTCCTTCTGTTTCTTCATAACCAAAAGTTGTGATTGATCTCTAGGTCTTGGATGTGATCTTGTGCAGAGTTAGACCACCTTTGTCTCTTTGGCTCCACTGTCAGAGCACCCCTGCCCCATTAGGAAGAAGCATGTTGGACCGAATGGCGATGAACCCGATAGGAAGAGGAAGAGAAATGAGGCTTGCTCCCCTCGGCGAAGAAGACGAAGAAGCGGGTGGTGACTCCACTGAGCCATCATACGACTCAGAGTGCTGCCTAGTCAGAGGCGAGGCTGAGGCAGGCTGAGGGGCCTCTAAAGATCCCTTCATCTCTAGGCACAAACTCGGACACCTTCGAGAAAGCGCCTGGGGCAGCTGAGGCCGTGGCGTCATCGTCCTCGACATCCACTCCGCCCCCATCGCCACGACGCTCGGCTCTGCGGACCGGCTTTGCTTCCGGTGTAGGACCTAGCTCATGGATGAGGAAGACAATGTTCTGGTGATCGAAGTGGTGATGACATTTTGTCGATGTAGTCGATCTTCCCGATCGTCTCTTCATGATCACCATCGTATCTTTTTCTTGATAGGGTGAAAGGATCTCCTTTGCTTGACCCGAGCCCGGTCGAGGTGACTAGTGCCATTGAGCCGACCACCACCATCATGGTCTATATGGCACCACCGGGGTGACCTGAGGGAGGGCCAAGCGTGGCGGGGTCCCAACCTTGTTCGCCGAGAAGGTCCAAGGGTCCACCGACGACCACTAAGGCAGTCACAGTAGAGCCTACCATGCCGGAGGAAGAGCGTTCTGCCCCTCCCACTACGGTAGAGCCGGTGCCACCACCTCCTGGTAGTGCTCTCGCTCAAAGATGGTCAGTGGCCATAGCCGGGCGGTTGAAGTCGATCGAGCATCATAGCCAGAAGGCGATGGTGAGATTTCCTGCAAAAAAGGCTCGCGTACCACGTTGCGTATATTAACTCGGGTATCCACACAGGACGTGGCTCTCCAAATAAGAGAGCAGCTGGATGCTAGGGACATCGAACTGTCTCGAAAGGATAATGAGCTACGACGGCTGGAGTCAGAGAATGATGGTCTCCGAGGGGAACTTCGCATCCTTCATGAGCAGTTCGGCCTCTAGGCCCTTAGTACGTATCAATTTCTTCGTTAATACTCTTATCTGAGGATCCAGAGCATGATTCTTTTTTTGTCCTCGTAGAGATGTCGGCATCGAGTAAATGTCTGGAGACAGCTATCGGCCAGGCGCAGTGTTCGATGGATGCCTCGGTGGCCGAGAGGGACGTTGTTTTCGCTGAGTTGGAGAAGCTGAAGAAGCAGCTCACTAGGTCTGAGGCTTCGGCCTAGAAATGGCGCAATGAGTACAAAAGTATGGGCTTCTTCTGAGCTCCTTTTATCCTATGATGAATTTCATCAATTTTGTTTTGGGGATTCTACTTTTCTCCGTAGGAATCCATTATGGGATGACCGCTCAGTTCGAAGACCTAGAGCGGTGACTGGCGAGCACCTAGAGGCAGTTGGATGCCTATCGGACATGCGCGGATGAGTCATTTGCTCCACTGGACAGTGCTGAAGGTCGGCTCAGGACTTCATGAAGACATCGGCTACTCATGTGTTGGGGGTCGTCCGGGCGTTGTACCCGACCATCCGACTGGATATTGTCCAAGCGGTGTGGCCAGCGCATTATAATGAAACCAACACCCAACGAGCATATGCCGAGGTCGAGGAAGCGGCTAACACTTTAACTTCTGACATTGAGTATTATCTTCCTACTCCTCCTACACCTACCGAGTGCATCGAGTGACAAAAATATGTGTGATATATTTGCAAGACATGTAATATGATGTTGCATGGTCACTTTTGATATTTTTGTATGCAATCCGACTGGTTGTGATCATTCGGCCATGGTGCCAGATCATTAGCGTAGGGATAACGCATGTCGCATACACTATCATTCGGGAGAGGCAACTCTTCTGGAACCCAATCGACTCAACTCAGCCAGAGCTGATCGTGGATACAGAGTGGGTGATCATAAAATCCTGTAGAGGAGATGTCCATAATAGGGCAGTTGTTAAGCATTCCAGGGAGGTCTTTACTGACTCAGCCAGAGCTGACCATGGATACAAAATAGGAAGATGGTGGCAGGTCCTAGGAGGAATGCTTAAGAGCCACAAATTTGTTAAGCACTCGGGAGCAGAGGGGCCCTCCAATGACTCTGCTAGAGCGGATCATGGGTTCAGAGTGGGAGAAAGCCGCTACAGCCCCAGTAATGGTGCTTAAAAGTAAACAAATCTCAAATTTGAATGATGTATCAAATTGATATTTGAAGTATGGAGAGTTGGATACTTATCTTGGTGGCCCCGGGCCACAACGGTGGTGGGATTATTAAATCCCGCAAATTTCGTTTGGCAGAATCTGGTGGAGAAAATTATGGCAAAGCCATAAATGGCACTAAGGCGACTTGCGCGTCACACGATGGATCCTTCTTGAGGTGGCAGTGTCCTGTCCTCCCGGGCGCGGTTCCTAATCTTGGCAGCGACGAGGTCACTCCAGACCTCGTCGGCCGACTTTGCCCATCGACGGACCAGGGCCGGTTGTTATTAGACGGCAGCTCGCCCCAGGGTCGTGGCCGACGGTAGCCTGTTACCCCTAATCCTGTTGAGCAGATAAAAATAGGGTAGAAGAAATCATTGTACATGTACATTTCATCAGAATGTAATAAAGATTTCTTCATTCTTAGCCTTTGCTTTCTTGTCCGACTGTGTTCAAAACCTAGCCTAGCTTAATCGATGTAGCTAAGGTTTGTATAATGTAGGGAGCTTAGGTCGCATGCACGTTGTTTAGAGCCATTAGTGTCACATTCGGCCAAGGGAGAGTATCAACAGTCGGCCAAAGATAGCGCTCGTTAGAGCCCCAAGCAAATGAGTGACCCTCGCAATGACTACGCTAGAGCGGACCGTGGCTTCTTTAGTCAGAGTGATTGACTCGTAGATGCCCAAGTGTCAAGCAGGCTTTGAACTCTGAGAGTTCAGACGAAGAGGGACACAACATCTCTTCGATCCAGCATTAGCCAAGCCAGAGCGGATCATAGCTATTTGGCTAAAGCGGTGGCAAATGTTCATCTTGGCAAAGGCTGAGGTAGAGCGGGTCATGACCTAGAAGCCAGAGCAAAGGCAATCGGTAGATCACATTGTAGTCGAGCCAAAGATGATTTTGGCGTCAAGGCTAAAATGGATACATCTCGGCTAAGGCATGGTCAGAGCGGATCATGACCATAAAACCAGAGCGAAGGCAGTCAGAAATCATGTCGTAGCCGAGCTAGAGCTGATCGTGGCATCGAGGCTAGAACGGGTCAGAGGTTAAAATATGCGAATCGCAATATGTAGGAACACAAATGTCTTTATTATGACATAATATCAAAGACTTATCTTGCTCAGGGATAAAATTGCCTGAGGTGTTCGATGTTCCAGGAGTTCACTAGTTTTTGGCCATCTTCTCGCATCAAGCGATAAGATCCAGGGCGCGTAGCCTCGATGATAATGAAGGGTCCTTCCCATGGAGCTGAGAGTTTGTGGGTCCCGACTGCCGATTGGACTCGGTGCAGGACTAGATCACCCACTCGGAAAGAGCGTTAATGAATGTTCCAGTCATGATACCTCCGGAGGCCTTGCTGGTACCGTACGGTATGTAGTGAAGCAACCAATCGGGCTTCTTTCAGACTGTCGATGTCTTCTTCCCGAGTATGTTTGGCAGCACCTTCAACATACTAGAGTATCTTCAGGCTTGTATGCAGCATGTCCACCGGGAGGATGCCCTCAGACCCATACACCAGGAAGAATGGTGTCTGACCGGTGGCCCTGCTAGGCTGTGTGTGGAGCCCCTAGAGAACAGCGGGAAATTCCTTCATCTAGTGGCTGCCATATTTGTGCAGAGGATCGAACACTCTTGCTTTAAGCCCTTGTAGAATCATTATGTTGGCACGCTCGACCTGTCCATTGGCTTAAGGGTGCGCAGAAGAGGCGTGCTTGACTTTAATGCATCGATCTTCGCAGAAGTCCCAAAAATCATCGGTCGTGAACTGAGTCCCAAGGTCTGTAATGATCTGACTCGGGACCCCGAATCGGTAGATTATGCTCTCAATGAACTATATTGTCTTTTTATCTATACTGACCTTCAGCGGCATGACTTTAATCCACTTGTAGAACTTGTCAATGGCCATGAAAAGATGATCATACCCCTACGACGATTTTGGAAAGGGCCCCACCATGTCCAGCCCCTAGAAAGCGAACGAACAGGACGATGGTATGGTCTGGAGAGCTTGTGCTAGGAGGTGGTGCTCATTAGCTAAGAACTGACACCCTTTGCAACTGTGTACCAGTCGGCGGGCGATTGAGTTGGCAGTCGCCCAATAAAATCCGGCCCAAAATGCCTTGCCGACTAGTGTGCGGGTTCCAGCATGGATTTCCTCCAGGATCTTCTATCCTTCAGCATTGTCGATGCACTTCAACAAGACCTGGGTAGATGCGCCTCTTCTGAATAGCTTCGATCTGATCAGGACATACTGTTTTCCTCTTTTGTGCAGTCAGATGGCCGCGTCTTTGTCTTGGGGAAGCTTCTCAATGAGGATAAAATGAATCAGTGGTCGGCATCAATCTTCTTCTTCGTCGGTGGTGATTACGGCGACTGATGTTGCTTTGGCTTTTGGAAGCAATGGGCTTTTTTCTTTGATGGACGGTTTTGATAGGTCTTGAAGGGATATCCCTCTAGGAACTGCTGCTCTCAATGATCTGATCTTCACTAGTGCGTCAGCAGCCGAGTTCTTGTCCTAGAGGACATGATGGAACTCCAGGCCATCGAATTTTCCTTCTAGTTTGCGGATCTCCTAGCAGTAAGCATCCATCTTCTCCTTGATGCAAGTCTAGTTTATGTTCACCTGGCTGATCACCAGTTTGGAGTCGTCGAATGCCAGCAACCAATGCAGAGTCTATGGAGAAGGGCCTCGTACTCGGCTACGTTATTGGATGTAGCAAAGCACAGGCGGAGGACATACTTCAAATCTTCACATTAGGGAGATGTTAAGAGCACTCCAGCGTTGGACCCCTCTAGGCTAATGAAACCATCGAAGTGAATGGTCTAGAAGCTCTCGATGATGTTCTCCACTGGCAGCTGGTACTCGGTCCATTCAGCGATGAAGTCGGTGGGTGCTTGAGACTTTATGGCAGTCCTTGGCTTGAAGTTGATGGCGTATTCTCCGAGTTCTATAGCCTATTTGGCTATCCGCCTGACGACGTCCTGATTTCTCAAGATGTTGCCAAGTGGGAACTTGGTGACCACCTCCATGGGATGAGATTGAAAGTAGTGCTTGAGCTTCCGAACGGTGATGAGGACGGTGTATAGCAGCTTCTGCACCTAGGGATATCGAACCTTCGATGACCCAAGGACTTCTGAAATGAACTAGACCAGTCGTTGAACCGGGTAGGCGAGCCCCTACTTTGACCGTTCGATGACTAGGAAAATGTTGACCATATGCGTGGTGGTGGCGATGTAGAGGAGGAGGGGCAACTCTCGAGTTGGTGCTGCGAGCGTTGGTGGAGACGTCAGGAACTTCTTGAGGTTGGCGAACACTCGGTCCACTTCTTCAGTCCAAGCGAAACCTTCTTTATTCAGCAGATTGAAAATGGCATCCCCTGCTCCCCGAGACACGAAATAAACCGACCCAAAGAGGTCATGCAGCCGACCAGGCGCTGAACGTGTTTGACGTCGATAGGCCTAACCATGTTCAGGATTACTGAAATCTTCTCCGGATTGGCTTCAATTCCTCGGTGGCTGGCGATGAAGCTAAGTAATCTTCCCATCAGGACTCCAAACACACATTTCTCTGGATTGAGTTTATAGCAAAACCTGCGGATGTTATTCACCGTCTCTTGGAGGTCACCGACAAGGTCTTCAGGTTGCTTGGTCTTGATTACCACATCATCAATGTAAGCCTCCACATTGCAACCGATCTGATCGGTCAGGCAATGTTGGATAATCCGTTGGTAAGTGGTTCTAGCATTCTTCAATCCGAAGGCCATGGAAGTGTAGTAGTAGGCGCCAAACGGAGTGATGACGGCGATCTTCTTCTGATCTTCTTCTTTCAGGCCAATCTGATCATAGCCCGAGTAAAAGTCCAAGAAGCACGGGAGGGCACTGCCGACGGTCGAATCGATGACCTGATCAATGTGCGACAGCGGGAATGGATCCTTCGTACATCGCTTGTTGAGGTCGGCGTAGTCAGCGCACATCCTCCATTTTCTGCTCTTCTTCTGCACAAGGATCTAGTTAGCCAGCCAGTCCATGTGTTGTGCCTCCTTGATGAAGTCGGCCGCCAGGAGGTGGGTAACTTCTTCCTTTATGAGCTTCTTTCGGTCTTTAGTAAAGAGACACATCTTCTGTTTGACTAGTGGTGCAGCCAGATCTACGTGGAGTTCGTGCTCGATCAGCTCCCAAGGTACGCCTAGCATGTCGGAGGGTTGCCAAGCGAAGATGTCAGCGTTGGAGCGGAGGAAGATGAAGAGTGCGCTTTCCTATTTAGGATCCAACGCAACCCCAATCAGAACTGTCTTGGAGGGATCATCTTTTGATAGCCGAATACTTTTGTACTCGGCTGGTGATGGCGTCAACGCAGTCGACGACGGTGCGGGCCTTGGGAGCTCAAGTTCATCGGCTGATGCGGTCTTGGTGTCTTGGAGTATCTCCGTCATGCGGACAGACATGTCCGTGTCCTCACACAGTGCAAGACTGTCTTGCTCGCAGGCGTGCGAGGTGGCGACATCCCCTTTCACGGAGAATGCCCCTCCCGGTCCTAGGATCTTGAGGACTGGGTAGGTGTAGTGGGGCACTGCCATGAACTTGGCGAGTGTAGGACCGAAAGTAGCGACCAGAGGGGGGGTGAATGGGCGCCTTAGAAAATTCTTTCGAATCAATGGCCTGTTCCCAATACCCAACGCACCTCAAAAAACTATGCAGCAGAAAATAAACAGAAGGCCTAAGTCTAAAGGTTTCTAACCTAGAAGCAACTGATGATAAACAGTGTAAAAACTAAAGTGGTGCAACTAGGCAGATGAACAATTTGTATTAGGCCTAAACTTCTCAATGAAATGATCTGAGTATGTAAAAAATGAAAAGAGAAGTTACTGTCCAAATTTGTCTCCTGTTCGGAACTTGGCGAAGCCCCCTTCGCACAACGAGGTCTGCTTCGGAGGTTGGTGTCGGAGACTGTCCGAAATGCCGAAGGTGTCACTGTCTAGCCTAGTTCGAAGTGGTAAGAGGCGAAGTGTACTTCGGAGCGAAGTAAAACAGTGCTGGAGCCTGATTCGAAGTATGTACTTCGAAGACAAGACTTCGAACACAGCTTCGAACCAAGAGCTTCGGATCAAAGTGACAAAGTCGGAGCCTGCTTCGAAGTGACCACTTCGAAGATACAACTTCGAACACAACTTTGAACCGAGAGCTTCGAAGCACGACCTTCGAACAGAAAGCTTCGAACACAACACACAAATAGACCACCTTCAACAAAGAAGCGAAGTATGTCACGTGACAGAAAATCAAGTCCGAAGCCTACACTCTATCTTCGAACAGGGAAAGCTTCGGAAGGAGAATCGAAGGCTGATACGCCACAAAGAAATCCAATCGAAGTCTATCAGAAAAAGACAAACTTCGAATCCAACTCCGAAGCCTAACAAAGTGTGCACTTCGAACAGATAGATTCGGAGTATGCTAGTTCGAAGTATGCGATGCTGTCCATACCGAAAGAACTTCGAAGCTAGCAACTCAGACACAAGAAAAACGAAGCTCGCAGTTTGAATGACCACCGTGAAAATGTTAGATCGAAGCCTGCCTCACGAAGCTGAGGGGCTTCGACCAGAGAAGGATGACTTTGCAGAAACAGTCAAAAAGGCATTTACTCCATTCTGCTTCGATCAAAAAGGCAGTACAGTAGAAGGTAAAAAGCTGGCAGCAAGTACTGTAGCTACAAAAGCAGTACTACTAGCAACAGCAAGAACTAGTACTCCCTCTCACGAAGAACAAGAGCAGCAGAAGAAGCTTCTTCTCAAGAAATAAACACAGCAGCCCGTAGCCAGCGCAATAACTCCCCAAACCGAACAAAATGCAACCAATAAATTTACCAGGAACCAAGGCTTAAATGCATCCAAGAGATTTGAGCCAAAATAACTCACGAACAGGGAGAAACAGGTCCTGGCGGCGCACACAGGAGAGAGAAGACGGGAGACAAAAGTGACCCAACAGATTTGATTTCAGCACAAAGGGGTTATCCAAACCCTAGGGATTGGGGTGCTATTTATAGGCAGCCCAACACTAGGAATATTCTACCAGCCCCTTAGGGTTTTTACAGACTCAAGAAATACAGAAAAAGACTCTACTGCCCTTAGGTATTTTTACAGACACAACTGACTGACTGTGGGCCTAGAGTAACAGATGACATATCCGGAAGCTACTCTTCTGGACAGTCGGATACAGAATCGACGGTTGTCAGTTTTACGCGGAAACTGACAAAGCCTCCACCAGCTTTGCACCAGGTACCCGGATTGGGCCGGCCCGACCCCGCAGCTCTCTCAGCCCGGCAATCGCTCACCGCCCGTGTACCTGAGTCAGTCCTGGTCAACAGCCCAGTGGGTCTTCTACTGCTTCTGGCCCATGCACCCGGATTGGGCCAGCCCGACTTCGCAGCCTCCTCTGCCCGACAGTCGCTTGCTGCCCGTGTACCTGAGTCACACGCGGCCCATGAGACAGCAGATCTCTTCTCTTCTTCTGTCCTTGTTGACTATCGTTGACAATGACTCATCACTTCTTGTAACGACCCGTCCCGGAACTCGGAAATACCATCGAGCGGGACGAGCCGGTACGTCATCGAAGACGAACAATATCGCCGTTGACATTGTTCCATTCGACAGTAGTACATTGCAGAAGGAAAATTACAATAATTAAATATGACAAAAGCTGCTAAAGAGGCATACCTCGCAGCAACAATCAATATAAAAACACAGCGGAAGCATTTCATCACTCAAACATGTACTACTATCCAAACACCACTTGGGGACTAGGCCCGAAACCCTAATCTTCTATATCTTCATCGGCAACAACTTCACATTCACCTTCAAGATTCTTGACGTCCTCCGAAGATTAGCAAACTCTGGTGTGGGGGTGTAAAACAACAAGGGTGAGTACTCAAGAGTACTCAGCAAGTCTTGGAAGTAGTATAGATGCAGGATACAAAGAGCGGCAATGGTTCTCAAGGGAATATATAGTTTATAAACTCTAAGTGCTTAATACCCACGGATAGAGGTCCCAACCTCTAACCGTTCCCACATAAAGTAGCAATAGTTCAAAAGCTAATCAACTCTCTCATTCTCACCAACCGGGATTGCTTTGCAACAAATCCCAACATCATTTTCCATCAATTCCACAAGTCACATTTCTTTTCATCAATTCCACATATCACGACCATCATCTTATCATCATAACTCATCATTATATCGGTACTAGCTTACCCATCCATCGGGGAAGTGTTCCCATTATCCACATCTCATCCCAATTTATTTTAACGCTCAACTAGTTATCACATCTCGCATCACTCCCTATGAAGCCTTTCGACTTCCCGCTCCACACAGGAACGTTATCCAGCCACAAAGGCTAGTCGTATACCCACCGGTATACTCTGGTAACGTCCCAACCCATTTCCCATTTAGTTGAAAACAAGTAAACACTACGCTAGGGAAGATACATGAAATCACTTGCCCATATCCGTGGGCACGGCTGTTCGAACAGATCATACTTCAGCTGAAGGTGCACACTTTACCCTCGCGACTCAAACTCTACTCCGCTACCCGCGTAGTAGGGGAGGTTCGAGACAAAGACTTTCCAAAGCAAACCTAGGATATCCCACTGCCACCTAGATGGATTCACGGTCAAGGATCCGGAAAGTACGTCTTCCTTCTTCTCCCCAGGCAATCACACGGGTGCTCCACTTCCAACTCCTCAAATCACAACCACAATCTCGTGCCCGTTAGGGACTTTTCAAGTAATACCACGAGCCACCCGGTGATTCCACATCCATCGGCAATCAGGCTATCCCAAACCCACTAAGTACTAGCCCAGGGGCACCCCATAAATACCCACAAGGTTGCACGATGTTGTGCTCATGCTTTCCCAAGGAATCGGTCCTTAATAGTCTTTGTAACACACACAATTTCATTTCACACAACACATTTGCAAAATCACATCATCATTACCCATTCTACATCTAGTCGTTATGTTTTGATATAAGTGTGTAAGTGTATGTGTAGTGCACCCATTTGACAAGGAATATGCTAAAAATAATTAAAAGAATAAATTAAATCATGGATGTAAAATAAATCCTAGAGCGACAAGGTAAACATGGTATTCAATTATCAAGGAGGCTTGTTACAAGTGTAGGTTTTATTTGTCATAATTGCTCAAGCAATTGACTAATAGTGTACGTGAGTGTTTAACCTAATCATGCATATATAAATTTTGTGGAACAATCAATGCAATAGGATCAAGGATGTTCAAAGGAAGACTTGCCTTATACCCAATTGTAATCGGGGTCTTTGGTCGAGACAATCTTGAAGGCCTTCAACGTGGGCGACTATATCACTAGAATACATACAATAAAGAAAACAATAAATAAAATACTATAAAAATTATTTAAACAGTGCCAAAATAAACTTGTGATTTTTAGGAAGATTTTGGTTCTGGAACGGAGTTGATCGGAGCTAAATTGAATTTTTTATGATTTTCTAAAGATTGGTTTAATTCTGAAAACAAAACAAAGCACTAGGCTATTTGGGCCGGTTCAGAAAATAATTCAAAAATCGAAAAGTGTACTGTTTCAACTGGGATGGCCAAAGTGGCCCATTCGGCCTGATTTCTGCATGGGCTGAGCTGGTTTTTATTGCAAAATAAAAAGAAAAGGAGAAATGCACTATGCTGAATTGGGCTGGCCAATTAGCTCGTTCGGTCTGGCCATGCAGGCCGGTTCAGTAGGCCAGTCCGGCCCAATCAGCCCAGCTAGCACGTGCGTGCGTGGGCAGCCCAACGGCTGGTGCACGGAACAGGCCATGGCAGGGTGGCGCTCGTGGTGCGTCCTCGGCACGCGGCGCGCAAGAGCTGACGCGTGGGCCCACACGCGGCAGTGGCGGAACGGGCGCGCATGCACGCGTGGGTCCCACAAGCCAGACACACAGAACAGATAAGTGAGGACCGGCTGGAGGTTGAAGACGACCTTCAACGACCGAAATTTCTCCAGGGTATATCTCCCACGTTTTAACTCCGATTGAACCCAAATTTTAACTGTAGATTAAAAATACTATGATTAACAATATCTACGGTTGGATTTTCAATTAGAGCTACAGTTTGCCCATAATCAAAAAGGGGGTAAACTAGCAGAGGGGTGGTGCCGGGGGCGATGGGGGTACTCCGGAGTCCAGCTACGGACATTTTCACGGTACTAGAACTTGCAGGAAGCTATTCATGGTCTCTGATCTACCTAAAATGGCCCGAACAAGTCTACCCACGGTGATGCCTAGAGGTTTCCATGGCTCAACGCCGCCGGCGAGCTACGGTGGTGTTCCGCCACGGCTAACTCGTGGAACATTATTGCTAGAGTATAAGGAAGCTACTGATACAAGGAATTAGGCGGAAGTTATACCTTCGGTTAAATCGGGGAGCGACGACGGCGACGAGGGTCTCCGGCGATTTTTTTTTGGCTAAACTTGCGACGGAGCTCGGTCTCAGGACGAGAGGCACTCAAAGGTAGTATGAGGGCTTGAATGGGGGCGTAGGGAGCTTCGGTTGGTACTTGGGGGCTCTTGTTTGCACGGACGGCGTGGGCGACGACGTGCGAGTTATTGATGACGGGACGTGCGGACGGGATAGGACGCGGGGCGAGAAAACGTGGCTGCTGCTGCGGTGGAAGGCGAGTGGCCAGGCGCAGCAGGCGAGGCGGCAAGCTGTAACGCGTGGCTGCAGAGGTTGGGAACCGAGGCGGCACGGCGCGCGATTGGGCACAAGGAGCGGCGCGGGAGACGTGGCGGCCAGTCGCGGCGCGCGTGCGCGGCGAGCAGGCCTGGCGCTTGCATGGTTGGCGCGTGCGGGAGACGCGCAGGCGGGTGCGCAGAGGAGGCGCGGCACGGCAAGCGGCGATTGGCCAGGCGTTGCCTAGCGTGTGGCCGGCGCGAGCGCGCGGCTTCCGCAGCCAGCGCTTGGCGTGCGGCCGGTGTGGGCGCGCGGCCGGGGCACACACACATGCAGACAACCGGCAGTTTGGCCAGGGAAAGGAAATGAGAAAACGTAGGATAAAAATAAAAGAACAGAAAAGAAGGGAATAGAAATGAGATTTATTTATTTATTTTCTAGGATTTTTGTTGAATCTTTGAATCAAAAGGAGTTTGTATTTGGATGGTGAAGAATGTTTTCGGATAGGAAAGTGTTTAATACAAGTTTAAGGAAAAAAATTATTTTCGCACTAAAACAATTTAAGAAATCCAACTTTTCAATTTAAAATTTTATTTCATATGTATTTTTGTCGAGTTACAAAATCTAGATTTTACAAACCTACCCCCCTTAAGAAAATCTCGACCCGAGATTTCTAGGCTATGCGCACAATTACATGTTGTTGACTTGTAAATAATCCTCTCTTCTGATGTATCTTCTTCTTCCGAGTCGTTACTCCTTTGTACTTGTAGAGCTTGACAACCTTAGCCGAGACTAATGTTCTTTAATCTAAAGAATATGAAGTGAATGTTTTGCATACGTTGGTCCTTAATAAATTTAATTCCTTGTATGTGACACCAATTTTTTTTCTTAATACTAGTAAGATTGACATTAGGGGATATACATGATACCTAACTTTAACTCGGATTTACTATGGCTTGGCTTCCTAAGACGTTGGCTTCATTAGACTTGTAAAAGTTAATATTATCTGGAATAATCTAGACATCATGCTTATGGGACATAATCTTCTCTCTTTGGGGTGCTACTTAAATAACTCCTTGATTTGAATGATTTATCATTATTATTTTATGTATATACCTTTGTTCAATCAACCTATCTTAATATCTTTATTGAACTTATTCCTTCTGATCGAGCTTTTATGATCATGCTATTTGTATATTATTATTGTTAGTGTTTTGTGAGATCTAGAATATTTCTACTTTTGACATTTTATTAGTGTTATAATGTTCTAATTTATTTTACGATATATGAATATAGTTTCATTATATTCATACATTGTATGGTCTTTATATGTATAACATTAGTTATTTACCCTTATTATTTTATCATATATATATATATATATCATTTGGAGATTATATCCTTATATTTATATCAATAATAAACTAAGGCTATTAGGGAGTTATTATGTGGTTACATAATGTTGGTGGTGAAACTATATTTGTTTTATAAATCATCAATATGACATTTTCTAACATCTAACATGAGTTCTGATGATTGTCTATAGGTAATAGTGGTTTGTTCTGGTTAGTTCGTTGAGACTTTATATTGTCGAACCATGATTAGGGTACCAATAAAAATTGAGTTCATGGTTATATATATATATTCTAAAGATTTCTTTGGTAATAGCTCATCAAACTTTTTATTATTATTTTTAGATAAATGTATATGTATATATATATATATCTCAGGTGCTTGATCATTAACCTTGAATTCAAAGTTTTTTTTTTGGGTAAAAATTTTATTGTACATATATTCCATTATTATTTACTAGTTTGTAAAAGATCTTCTAACTTATAACAGTTATCAACACATTAGTTTTAATTTATTTTTTTATAGGAAGGGATATCAACTTGTTGGTATTATTATATATATATTTTTAAAAGCTTTCTTCTTAGCTTAGCTTCCTAATGGTCTGGGTATATATACGTATATATGTATATGCCTATATAATATATATACATTCTTATTTACATATGATCATTATACATCTCACACCGATTTCAATCTAAAGGTTTTTATTATTTGTGGAAAGGAATTTGCAGATTAGATTATGAGTAAGGAAAAATATGTGCGGATAATAATGTGATGTTTATTAGCACCATTTTTAGATGATACTTAGAGTTTTACAGATGAGCAATTTTTTTTACAATAGTAATTACTACTTAGGGTGAGCTTTATTCTAATTTCAAAAGGAATACTGAGTTTTTAAGAAGGGTTTGTTTTGATCGATGTGGTTTTGATCAATGTGCAACTTAAAGATTAACATGGCTTGTCAATGGGTTCATAAGCGCGAAGTGTGATTAACCAAAAGGTTGCTTCTCTCTATTTGGAAATGGTGTTATGAAGATGACAATTCAATATTCTTAGATATTGTTTATTAGTTTATAGTCGGGTTAATGTACATATTATAATTTGATTAGTAAGGTTCAACCCGATTGTGTTTTCTTTTATGGAATCTGATTGTGATTCTTTTATGGAATTTGAATGATCCACATGACTGAGGATATAACTTGTTAACAAGTGTATTTTAAATAGTAAAAGAAGATTTCTTTGAAGTTTAATAGAACATAAATAGTGTTTTAGGTTTAGGAATAGCATTTGCAAAATACGTTTCGAGTTGTATGATGTGGTATTTGAAAATTTAAATTCAGGGAATGCTACAAACATGAGAAGGTAGATGTCTCATATTTAAACTTTAAATTAACACAGGAGTGTGAACTAGAGAGGATGTTTTTGGGTATTAGGATTTTTTTTTAAGTCATGAACAGTAATGCATTTACTGTTTTTAATTTTAATTAGAGATACTTAATCATTTTATTTTCTTTTTGTGTGTAATGATTTTGAAATGTGAATTGATCTAATAGGTTGTTTGAAATAATAAATTCAGATTTAGAACTCGTTTTCTCAGATATTGTATTCTGATTTTTTTTTAGAGAGCTTTGTAAATTAATGTGGCTCGGTCTTGAATAAATTACTTTAACAAGACAGTATGTTCAAGTTTTCAATTCAGATATAGGAGAGATAGATAAAGATTCGCCTAAAGTTAAGTTTGCCTAAAGGTTTTAATATGTTTTATTTTTGGTGTTGCCGTCGCAATTATTGAAGAGTGTATCCGTTTAGAATTAAAATGATACCATGAGGATTGTGAAGAGAGAAGTAATAGTCTTGTTTTTTTTTTGATAAATTTTGAATTCTGAATTTTTAATACATACATACAGGTGGTGTATAATATTTCTGAATAATGAAGGATGTTTTTGAATTTAGTATAGTGAATTTGAAATTAGTATTGTAATTAAGGTTCATAAATATGATTTTCATTCTATGACTAATAACTACTACTTGTAATTTAATTAGGAGGGTCTCACTTAATATCTATGTTATGACGGCGTAAAATAAATGGTGAATTTGTTTGAAAACAGAAATAAAGATGTTCAATTGATAAAGAATGATTTCATAATTAGTAATTATGCTTATCGGTTTAACATTCTTTTAAATAAATTGGTTTTTCGAGTGATAGGTAGTATTTCACATATTACTACTAATTATTTTTTTTTTGAGCTAATTATGTTTCTGAATATAATTTCTATAAATAACTCTATCAATTTTATCACGTTGGTGGTTTATATATATATATATGTTTATGTATATATATTTAGGTTAATGGTCTATACAAGATTTAAGGTAGAATAAATCCTAGATTTATCATTGTTTTATCGAGGCTTGCTAGAGTTATTGTTTTGTTATAATATTCAGGTTGTTCGAGATTGTTTGTTGATTAGTTTGATCTATAAGATGAAAGGTGAAGTTTATTAACAATAAGCTCTTTATTAATCATTTTATTATTATTATTATTATCATTTTTTTAATATATAAATATTTGCATATATTAACCAACGTTGAGTTCATTCGTTATAAATATTTTGATGTTTGTTGGAATGACTAAGGCACTTATTATAACTTTGTCTTGTTCAATTTACTTAGGCCCAATATGTTTTATTTATGTGATACATTTTGGCAACTAGGTTACATTAAGGGCTTCTAGGGAATCCTTCCTTGTGGTTTTAGAGTGAGATAAAGATCTAATGATAAGTACTTCTACCCATGTACTATAGAAAAGAACATAAATTAGGGACAAGGAATAAATTGGTAGAAAACAAAGTGTATATAGTTTTGTCAAACAAAAGATACAAATAAATTAGGCGATGTGGTCAAGTCACTTGCTTCATATAGCAGACTGATCGCACATCTAAAAAGATCCAATTCAATAGTTCAATACAATACAACTTACTACAATATATTACAACTCTTAAAGAGTTGACGTTACTACGTTCAGTTGAATAACTTCGAGCTTGGTGTTGTTGAAGACTCTTTTGTTGTATTCTTTCTTGCTGATTTCCTTCCTTGTAGAGGAGATAAAGTCACTAACTTTCATTTAATAAATCTTTGAAAAGATAGCGAGTAAGAGACAAGTTTTGTTTTAAAATTGAAGTAGAATAGATAAGAGTACCAGAAGGGTTTTGGAGAAAATAATATTTTCTTTATAAGAATATATTAATCCTATGGTAAGTAGGGGTTTCGTTCTTAGGGCCAAGTTCTGCTCTGATACCACTTTTGTAACGACCCGTCCCGGAACTCGGAAATACCATCGAGCGGGACGAGCCGGTACGTCATCGAAGACGAACAATATCGCCGTTGACATTGTTCCATTCGACAGTAGTACATTGCAGAAGGAAAATTACAATAATTAAATATGACAAAAGCTGCTAAAGAGGCATACCTCGCAGCAACAATCAATATAAAAACACAGCGGAAGCATTTCATCACTCAAACATGTACTACTATCCAAACACCACTTGGGGACTAGGCCCGAAACCCTAATCTTCTATATCTTCATCGGCAACAACTTCACATTCACCTTCAAGATTCTTGACGTCCTCCGAAGATTAGCAAACTCTGGTGTGGGGGTGTAAAACAACAAGGGTGAGTACTCAAGAGTACTCAGCAAGTCTTGGAAGTAGTATAGATGCAGGATACAAAGAGCGGCAATGGTTCTCAAGGGAATATATAGTTTATAAACTCTAAGTGCTTAATACCCACGGATAGAGGTCCCAACCTCTAACCGTTCCCACATAAAGTAGCAATAGTTCAAAAGCTAATCAACTCTCTCATTCTCACCAACCGGGATTGCTTTGCAACAAATCCCAACATCATTTTCCATCAATTCCACAAGTCACATTTCTTTTCATCAATTCCACATATCACGACCATCATCTTATCATCATAACTCATCATTATATCGGTACTAGCTTACCCATCCATCGGGGAAGTGTTCCCATTATCCACATCTCATCCCAATTTATTTTAACGCTCAACTAGTTATCACATCTCGCATCACTCCCTATGAAGCCTTTCGACTTCCCGCTCCACACAGGAACGTTATCCAGCCACAAAGGCTAGTCGTATACCCACCGGTATACTCTGGTAACGTCCCAACCCATTTCCCATTTAGTTGAAAACAAGTAAACACTACGCTAGGGAAGATACATGAAATCACTTGCCCATATCCGTGGGCACGGCTGTTCGAACAGATCATACTTCAGCTGAAGGTGCACACTTTACCCTCGCGACTCAAACTCTACTCCGCTACCCGCGTAGTAGGGGAGGTTCGAGACAAAGACTTTCCAAAGCAAACCTAGGATATCCCACTGCCACCTAGATGGATTCACGGTCAAGGATCCGGAAAGTACGTCTTCCTTCTTCTCCCCAGGCAATCACACGGGTGCTCCACTTCCAACTCCTCAAATCACAACCACAATCTCGTGCCCGTTAGGGACTTTTCAAGTAATACCACGAGCCACCCGGTGATTCCACATCCATCGGCAATCAGGCTATCCCAAACCCACTAAGTACTAGCCCAGGGGCACCCCATAAATACCCACAAGGTTGCACGATGTTGTGCTCATGCTTTCCCAAGGAATCGGTCCTTAATAGTCTTTGTAACACACACAATTTCATTTCACACAACACATTTGCAAAATCACATCATCATTACCCATTCTACATCTAGTCGTTATGTTTTGATATAAGTGTGTAAGTGTATGTGTAGTGCACCCATTTGACAAGGAATATGCTAAAAATAATTAAAAGAATAAATTAAATCATGGATGTAAAATAAATCCTAGAGCGACAAGGTAAACATGGTATTCAATTATCAAGGAGGCTTGTTACAAGTGTAGGTTTTATTTGTCATAATTGCTCAAGCAATTGACTAATAGTGTACGTGAGTGTTTAACCTAATCATGCATATATAAATTTTGTGGAACAATCAATGCAATAGGATCAAGGATGTTCAAAGGAAGACTTGCCTTATACCCAATTGTAATCGGGGTCTTTGGTCGAGACAATCTTGAAGGCCTTCAACGTGGGCGACTATATCACTAGAATACATACAATAAAGAAAACAATAAATAAAATACTATAAAAATTATTTAAACAGTGCCAAAATAAACTTGTGATTTTTAGGAAGATTTTGGTTCTGGAACGGAGTTGATCGGAGCTAAATTGAATTTTTTATGATTTTCTAAAGATTGGTTTAATTCTGAAAACAAAACAAAGCACTAGGCTATTTGGGCCGGTTCAGAAAATAATTCAAAAATCGAAAAGTGTACTGTTTCAACTGGGATGGCCAAAGTGGCCCATTCGGCCTGATTTCTGCATGGGCTGAGCTGGTTTTTATTGCAAAATAAAAAGAAAAGGAGAAATGCACTATGCTGAATTGGGCTGGCCAATTAGCTCGTTCGGTCTGGCCATGCAGGCCGGTTCAGTAGGCCAGTCCGGCCCAATCAGCCCAGCTAGCACGTGCGTGCGTGGGCAGCCCAACGGCTGGTGCACGGAACAGGCCATGGCAGGGTGGCGCTCGTGGTGCGTCCTCGGCACGCGGCGCGCAAGAGCTGACGCGTGGGCCCACACGCGGCAGTGGCGGAACGGGCGCGCATGCACGCGTGGGTCCCACAAGCCAGACACACAGAACAGATAAGTGAGGACCGGCTGGAGGTTGAAGACGACCTTCAACGACCGAAATTTCTCCAGGGTATATCTCCCACGTTTTAACTCCGATTGAACCCAAATTTTAACTGTAGATTAAAAATACTATGATTAACAATATCTACGGTTGGATTTTCAATTAGAGCTACAGTTTGCCCATAATCAAAAAGGGGGTAAACTAGCAGAGGGGTGGTGCCGGGGGCGATGGGGGTACTCCGGAGTCCAGCTACGGACATTTTCACGGTACTAGAACTTGCAGGAAGCTATTCATGGTCTCTGATCTACCTAAAATGGCCCGAACAAGTCTACCCACGGTGATGCCTAGAGGTTTCCATGGCTCAACGCCGCCGGCGAGCTACGGTGGTGTTCCGCCACGGCTAACTCGTGGAACATGATTGCTAGAGTATAAGGAAGCTACTGATACAAGGAATTAGGCGGAAGTTATACCTTCGGTTAAATCGGGGAGCGACGACGGCGACGAGGGTCTCCGGCGATTTTTTTTTGGCTAAACTTGCGACGGAGCTCGGTCTCAGGACGAGAGGCACTCAAAGGTAGTATGAGGGCTTGAATGGGGGCGTAGGGAGCTTCGGTTGGTACTTGGGGGCTCTTGTTTGCACGGACGGCGTGGGCGACGACGTGCGAGTTATTGATGACGGGACGTGCGGACGGGATAGGACGCGGGGCGAGAAAACGTGGCTGCTGCTGCGGTGGAAGGCGAGTGGCCAGGCGCAGCAGGCGAGGCGGCAAGCTGTAACGCGTGGCTGCAGAGGTTGGGAACCGAGGCGGCACGGCGCGCGATTGGGCACAAGGAGCGGCGCGGGAGACGTGGCGGCCAGTCGCGGCGCGCGTGCGCGGCGAGCAGGCCTGGCGCTTGCATGGTTGGCGCGTGCGGGAGACGCGCAGGCGGGTGCGCAGAGGAGGCGCGGCACGGCAAGCGGCGATTGGCCAGGCGTTGCCTAGCGTGTGGCCGGCGCGAGCGCGCGGCTTCCGCAGCCAGCGCTTGGCGTGCGGCCGGTGTGGGCGCGCGGCCGGGGCACACACACATGCAGACAACCGGCAGTTTGGCCAGGGAAAGGAAATGAGAAAACGTAGGATAAAAATAAAAGAACAGAAAAGAAGGGAATAGAAATGAGATTTATTTATTTATTTTCTAGGATTTTTGTTGAATCTTTGAATCAAAAGGAGTTTGTATTTGGATGGTGAAGAATGTTTTCGGATAGGAAAGTGTTTAATACAAGTTTAAGGAAAAAAATTATTTTCGCACTAAAACAATTTAAGAAATCCAACTTTTCAATTTAAAATTTTATTTCATATGTATTTTTGTCGAGTTACAAAAATCTAGATTTTACACTTCTAGAGTCATGAGGCCCACGCTATTCAGCATGGCTCCTCAATCTCCCCCTTGATGAGAGCATTGTCAACACTCCTCAATTCTCAGCTCTTCAGCACCTGTGAACACATGTGGAAACACGAAAACAAAATACAAGAGAACAAGGAAGAAGAAAAATAAGGTAAAAGTTTAACCCTAATGACCAAAAGCCAACCAAAAGCAAGAAACGGTCATTATGGTTAACCAAAACGTAAAAGCTCAAAATGAGTGCGATTTCAGAACAACAAGGAGATCAACAGAGTAAGAACTAAGAACTCCCCCTTAAACTCTGATCCCAATTTTTCTCCCCCTTGTTGACAAGTGAACTCATCAAGCACTCAAAAGAGACACAGACTCCCCCTGAAATGCAACTCCCCCTCAAAATATGCAGTGAATGCAACTGGGGTGCAGGTGGAGTGTAGAAAGGATGCTTCTCAGATATGATTGACTGCAAATACATTATCTAACAAGTATAGCAAAAGAGATACTGTCTAAGACACATGGCATGATCAGTGCAACAGATGATATCTAAAGAAAGTCATTTAGCACGCATGTTTCAGTTTTTGCAAATAAAAGCATCACCACATTTTCTAGTAAACAAGCAGGGTAAAGCATGAGATGCAGACGCTAACTGATATTTACCAAGATAAGCATTGTTCAAAACAAAGTGCTTCAGCAAACTTGTTGTTTTTTTTAAGTTTCAGGCTTTTTCATTTTCCTTTTTCATGTTTGCCAAGGGTTATTTGCATGTCAAACCTTATGCTAACCGACCAAGTCAAGCCTAGGCCAGAACTGGACCATCAGAAGCTTAAGACGTTGGTCTTGGCATACACTACACTGTCCTGGTTCATACCAAAGTGCTATGGTAAGCAGTCTAGAACAATGCAATGCGACAAAGCAAACCCACTTGGATCTTTTCAATTTAAGCATAAAAAGGTATGGAATTTTCATTCAGTTTTGATTTTTATCATTTTTATAGCACATTTTCCATGTTAAAGCATAAAGATGTCCAAGTTGCATATCTGCATCTATGTGATGAACTAGCTACAAGGCATGTAATAGATAGCAAAAGCACTCAGCCTACACATGCTAGTTACCAGAAGCAAAGGTGATCATTTTTCAAGTTGAAAGCGTAAAAGCCATGCACATGACAGATATCAGATATATCAAGTGAACTGAACCAAAACATGATCATCGACATGTAATCAAAAGCATGTACCAGCTAGAATAAGTAAAGCAGTTCAATCATATAACAGAAGCAGGCTCAAAAGTGTGATATGTGAATATGCAAGATATGAACACACACAAAAAAAAGACTCAAGAAAAGAGTAAAGAAGAAAGAAAACTGACGCAAAATATCCTAGAAAGGATACACAACTCCCAAATCCCCTCGTAAACGCTCAAATGTAGACTGATCTAGGGGTTTGGTGAAAATGTCAGCCAACTGATGATGGGTATCAACATGAACAAGGTCAATGACACCTTTCTCATATTGATCCCGCAAGAAGTGAAAGCGCACATCAATATGTTTGGTTTTTGAATGGAGACACGGGTTTTTCCCTACACTGATAGCACTCGTGCTGTCGCAAAACAATGGAACCCTGGTAGGAAAGAGCAACCCAAAGTCTCGTAGAGTGGAAATCATCCAAATCATCTGTGAGCAGCAGCTAGCAGCAGCTACGTACTCAGCCTCTGTGGTCGAAAGAGCAACTCCAGATTGCTTCCGAGAAGACCAAGATACAAGGGAAGAACCAAGAAACTGGCAAGTACCGGAAGTCGACTTGCGATCCAACCGGCACCCACCAAAGTCAGCGTCCGAAAAGCCAGATAAATCAAGTGATGATGATGCTGAATAATAAAGACCAAGATCAGGCGCATAGGTGAGATACCTGAAAATGCGCTTGACAGCCTGCCGGTGAGACGCGCGTGGTGAAGACTGAAAACGCGCGCAAAGTCCCACGGCGAACTGTATGTCTGGTCTTGTTGCTGTCAAGTACAGCAGCGAACCGATCATCCCTCGAAATTCTCTCTCATTGACCTTGACACCGCTCTCGTCCTTGTCCAAACCCCCAGAAGTGCCCATCGGGGTCATCTGCGGCTTCAATTCACCACCAAAGTCAAATTTCTTAAGCATATCACGAGTGTACTTACCTTGGTGGATGAAGGTGCCGTCCTTGGTCTGCTTGATCTGGAGCCCTAAAAAGTACTTAAGCTCACCCATGAGGCTCATCTCAAACTCACTGTGCATCTGCTCAGAAAACTTGGACACAAGAGAATCAGTAGTACCGCCAAAGATAATATCGTCCACATAAATCTGAGCGACTAAGAAATCTGAAGCATTTCTGAGCAAGAAAAGAGTTTTGTCCACAGAACCCATCACAAAGCCCTTCCCCAACAAAAATTGCTTTAACCGGTCATACCAAGCCCTGGGGGCTTGCTTCAACCCGTATAAAGCTTTCTGCAATTTAAAAACATGTCGAGGAAACTTAGGGTTCTCAAAGCCGGGGGGTTGCCTAACATATACCTCCTCCTCTATGAACCCGTTCAGAAAAGCACTCTTAACGTCCATTTGAAAAAGCTTAAAACCCTTTGAAACGGCAAAAGCTAGAAGAATACGAATGGATTCAAGACGGGCCACAGGAGCGAAGGTTTCTTCAAAGTCAATACCTTCCTTCTGGCAATAACCCTGGGCGACTAGTCGAGCCTTGTTGCGCACCACAACCCCATCTTCACCTTGTTTGTTCTTGAATACCCACTTGGTGCCTATGGGGTTGCATCCTGGTGGCGGCTCAACTAGTGTCCAAACCCGATTGCGGACAAAATTCTCAAGCTCTTCTTGCATAGCATTAATCCAATTAGAATCAGAAAGAGCATGAGAAATGTCTCTGGGCTCAAAAGATGCAACAAACGCAGATTCAGCAAATACAGCGAGAGAGGCAGAAGAACGCAAAGTCCTCTCAGTCAAATCACCAATGATGAGCTCTGAGGGGTGGTCACGCTGAACTGCTCGGGTTCCCTGGTGATCTGAAGTCACCTCACCGGAGTCAGCAGCTGGCACCTCTGGACTTGACTGAGGGGGCTCGATCGAAGTGGAAGAAGTGATCAGAGGTCCGCCCTCATCATCAGTCGAAGTCACAGAAGATGTGGGCTCTGCGGGGGATGCAGAAGGCCCACCCTCAACAGCAGCTGGAGTATCCTCATCTTCCTCGAAGATGGACTCTCCGAGCTCATCATTACCAGAAAGCTCAAAAGAAGGAGTCAAAGAAGGCAAGGACTCATCAAATGAGACCTCACAAGTCTCGACAAGCAGCTGGGATTCGAGGTTCCAAACACGGAAGCCTCGAGAATGCAATGCATAACCAAGAAAAACACCATCCCAGCAACGAGACTCAAACTTGTCCAAATGCCCTCCCTTCTTGAGCACAAAGCACTTGCAGCCAAACGCTCGCAAGTGGCTCACTTTGGGCTGTCTGCCAAAACGCAACTCATATGATGTCTTACCAATGTAATCTCTAAGAAAAATGCGGTTGGCCAGATAGCAAGCCGTGTTCATGGCTTCAGCCCAAAAACGCCTAGGAGTCCTGTGCTCATCGAGCATCGTCCTGGCCATCTCAACTAGCGTGCGGTTCTTTCGTTCCACAACGCCGTTCTGTGGGGGAGTGTAAGGAGAAGAAAACTGATGGTCCAGACCCTGATCACCACAGAAGCTGACGAACTGAGAGTTTTTGAACTCAGAGCCGTTGTCGGAGCGAATTGCTCGCATCCGACCATTGTTCTCATTCTTCAGCTTCAAAATCAGGTCATGGACAAATTGAAAAGTTTCATCCTTAGACTCCAAAAAGAAAACCCACGAGAAACGAGAAAAGTCGTCAACAATCACAAGTGCATACCACTTCCCACCGACTGAGCGTACCCGAGCTGGACCTACAGTGTCCAAATGTAAAAGCTCGCCCGGATATGAAGTCATCACCTGAGTCACAGGTGAGTGAGAAGCGGCAACCATTTTCCCATGACGACAGGGATGACAAACTAGATCCTTCTCCATTTTAAGCTTGGGCAATCCTCGGATGAGGTCCATAGAGCTTAACCTGACTAGCAGATCAAAACTCAAATGACCTAACCTCCTATGCCACTTCCAGAGCTCAGAAGAAGATCCAGCAATCAAACAGCGAGAAGGGCCAAAAGAACTAGAGAAGTCAATTCGAAAAACTTTACCGAAGGGTAAAATCTGACAAACCAAAGACCCTCTAGAATCAACCACAGAAGAATTGCCCTTCTTAAAACGCACTTCCAGACCATCCTCAAGAAGTTGCGACACAGAGATTAAATTAAAGTTCAGATTTTTAACCAAAGCAACATTCTTTAAAGAGAAATGATCTGAAATGCAAATTGAGCCTATGCCACTTACTTTCCCTTGACCGCTGTTCCCGAACGTGATATATTCTTTGGAGCTCGGGGGAGTGAGACTGGAGAACCATCTGCGATGTCCCGTCATGTGGCGAGAGCATCCTGAGTCCATGATCCAAACATCCTCCAGTCCCCGGTCCTGCACAATCAATGTCTGTAAGTGGGAGCAAATGGTCCGGCACCAGGTTTAGCAAAAGAGCTAAACCAGTGTCGAGCCATCTGCTCAAAAGATGGAAAGCGAAAACCATCAAAAGAGTTTGGACCAAAACGCGGCTCAAAACGCGGTCCACGGTTCTTCCTATCCCTGCGGCCACGAGGTCCAGAACCGTATCCAACTCGGTCTGGAACTCTACCGGAACGAACACCACCAACTGGAGCACGGGTACGAAAACCGTCTCCTCTACCACCACCTACACGACGCGGCCTGGCCTCCAGCCTCTCCCCGCGCCGAGGAACACGCAGTCTACCACCCTGCTGGTAGAACTGCACCTGATCACTACGAGCCCTCTCTGCTCTCTCAACCCGCTTCCTCCTGAAGCAAAACTCCGCAAGATGCCCGTCTCTCTGACAATACTCACAATGATAGGTAGGCTTCTTGGGATGTGGTTGAGGCTTGGGGTTCTTGGGCTTGGTAGTGTTTGGTGTGGTCTTCTTGGGCTGAGAGGGTCCAGGAAGAGAGTCTAGAGAAGTGTGAAGATTTTTGGGTTTAGGAACCCAGATAGGTTTCTTGGGTGGAGCTTTAGGTGGTTCATGGATCACTCCATCCTTGGGCTGACAAGCCTGGGAATATTCAGTGGAGTGAGTCTTGGGATATCTCTGCTCTGGAGTCATTTTACTCCACTCCACTGCCCGGCTGATGGCACTCTCAAAGTCAGCCTTGGTGTAGGTGTAACCTACCCCAAACCCATCCTGCCTCTTGAACTGCTGGATCATCATGCCAAGCTGTGGCTCTCTGGCACTGATCCAACTCAGGATAGACCGGAGGTAAAAGTTCTCATTCTGAGAATCAGCTAGCTCCTCTCTCAAAGAAGCTAGAACCTCCACCTGAGACAAGCAGGTCTCACACTCATTCTCTACTTGGACAGACTTCCCGGCTTTTAGCTTAATCAACTCCATTCTAAGAGACAGGCAGTTCTCACAGACAGTGGGTGGAACTGACAGTGTCTCAAGCTCTAGCCTAGTCTGGGCAAGCTCAGCTCTCAACCTCTCTAAATCACCCAAATGCTCATCGCCCTTGGATTTTAGCTCAGCTAAGATAGCTAGATGCGATGGGCAATCAACACAGGGTGCGACGACAGTGGCTTGAGCATCTTTCAGCTCCTGCTGAGCGCTTTCAAGCTCAGTGGCCAAAGCGTCCCTCTCATCAACCCTTTCTGTGTACCTGGACTTTAGAGTCGACAGGTCACACAGAAGCACCTCACACTTCGGGCACTCACTGCTATCACCCAAGCAAGGGGAAGAAGATAGACTTTCTATTCTACCGTTGGCCACGGCAAGCTCACTCTCTAACTGGTCTATCCTTTTCTTAGCCCCCCTAAGCAGTTTCTCCCGATATTTCAACTCCTGACGATTGCTCTCAAGTAAATCAACAATTTCGCGCTCATAAGATGATACCTTGCTATCGTCGTCGTCGGAGTCGTCGGAGGAGCTCTTTTCTTCTCTATCCCCAAAAGCCATGGAGCAGAAGCTCTTGCGGGATCTTCGGCGCTGGTGAGAGCGGCTCTTCGGCTTGTCTCCGAAAGCCATGAAGCAGAGACCCGCCGGATCGTCCTTGTCCTTCCCCTTCCTGATGGAGATCTCCTCATCGCTTGAGCTCGATGAAGAGGAAGAAGTCGTGGACTGCTTGGAGTAGATCTTCTCCATCTCGGCGAAGAAGGCCTTGTCGCGCTTCTTGTTCTCTCGCCGGTAGTCCTTTAGGGCCTTCTTGAAGAACCGAGTCTTCGGCTTGCCCTTGTTGAAGAAGGGGCTCTCATGCTTGCCGGAGTCGTGGAAGCTGCTGCCGGTGCCCTTCTTGTATCCACTGCGCTTGGGGCAGTCGGCGATGAAGTGTCCTGGATCACCACATTCAAAGCATCCGGATTTTGTGCCGTGTCTTTTGAACATTCTTTTATCATAGACACGACGCACCCGGTTGTTAAAGAGACACAAATCATCATCTCCCAACAACTCAAGCTGGTCCTCAGTGATAGACATCAAAGAGAACCCAGCACAGCTCACAGCAGAGGGATCCACTGAAGGTGTAGCAAGGGCCAGGGATTTTGATCCAGAGCCAGTGAGATTTGATCTCAACTGGATATCTACCTCAGTGGCCTTCAGCTTGCTAAACAGCTCAGAAATGGTCAAGGTATCGTAAGAAGTACTCTCAACGATAGATGATACCTTGATCTCCCAGATCTTTGGGTCCAAGGTATGAAGAACCTTGAGCGCCTGCTCGTGATCTGAGACTAACTGAGCACCCTCAGCCTTGTTGTCCCGAAGCTTGTTAATGATCGACTGAAAGCGACCAAACAAAGCCTCAACAGATTGACCCGGCTTTTGTGTGAAATTCTCATATTCACGCCGGTAGGTCTGATAGAGTCGAGCCTTGACCTGTGCTGTTCCCTCATGGTGTGCCTTGAGGGTAGCCCAGATCTCTCTCGCAGTGGAGAGATGACTCACTCGCTCAAATTCAGTGGGACCTAAACCAGAAAATAAAATGTTCACAGCCTTACTGTTGCTCAGATGCTGAGCAATGATACCAGCAGTACCTTGCTCAGTAACTGGCAGAATGACAAACGTGCTGTGAACGCAAATGTCCCATATGTCCGAACCCTGGCTCATAAGATAGGCTCGCATGCGAGTCTTCCAATAATTATAGCCATAGGCTTCCAAGGACGGGACCTTGCCAGGAGACGTCATAGTCACAACTAGGGTTTAGAACCGGTTAAGGTACGGAAAAACCCTAACCTTGCTTTGATACCACTTGTAGGACCGAAAGTAGCGACCAGAGGGGGGGTGAATGGGCGCCTTAGAAAATTCTTTCGAATCAATGGCCTGTTCCCAATACCCAACGCACCTCAAAAAACTATGCAGCAGAAAATAAACAGAAAGCCTAAGTCTAAAGGTTTCTAACCTAGAAGCAACTGATGATAAACAGTGTAAAAACTAAAGTGGTGCAACTAGGCAGATGAACAATTTGTATTAGGCCTAAACTTCTCAATGAAATGATCTGAGTATGTAAAAAATGAAAAGAGAAGTTACTGTCCAAATTTGTCTCCTGTTCGGAACTTGGCGAAGCCCCCTTCGCACAACGAGGTCTGCTTCGGAGGTTGGTGTCGGAGACTGTCCGAAATGCCGAAGGTGTCACTGTCTAGCCTAGTTCGAAGTGGTAAGAGGCGAAGTGTACTTCGGAGCGAAGTAAAACAGTGCTGGAGCCTGATTCGAAGTATGTACTTCGAAGACAAGACTTCGAACACAGCTTCGAACCAAGAGCTTCGGATCAAAGTGACAAAGTCGGAGCCTGCTTCGAAGTGACCACTTCGAAGATACAACTTCGAACACAACTTTGAACCGAGAGCTTCGAAGCACGACCTTCGAACAGAAAGCTTCGAACACAACACACAAATAGACCACCTTCAACAAAGAAGCGAAGTATGTCACGTGACAGAAAATCAAGTCCGAAGCCTACACTCTATCTTCGAACAGGGAAAGCTTCGGAAGGAGAATCGAAGGCTGATACGCCACAAAGAAATCCAATCGAAGTCTATCAGAAAAAGACAAACTTCGAATCCAACTCCGAAGCCTAACAAAGTGTGCACTTCGAACAGATAGATTCGGAGTATGCTAGTTCGAAGTATGCGATGCTGTCCATACCGAAAGAACTTCGAAGCTAGCAACTCAGACACAAGAAAAACGAAGCTCGCAGTTTGAATGACCACCGTGAAAATGTTAGATCGAAGCCTGCCTCACGAAGCTGAGGGGCTTCGACCAGAGAAGGATGACTTTGCAGAAACAGTCAAAAAGGCATTTACTCCATTCTGCTTCGATCAAAAAGGCAGTACAGTAGAAGGTAAAAAGCTGGCAGCAAGTACTGTAGCTACAGAAGCAGTACTACTAGCAACAGCAAGAACTAGTACTCCCTCTCACGAAGAACAAGAGCAGCAGAAGAAGCTTCTTCTCAAGAAATAAACACAGCAGCCCGTAGCCAGCGCAATAACTCCCCAAACCGAACAAAATGCAACCAATAAATTTACCAGGAACCAAGGCTTAAATGCATCCAAGAGATTTGAGCCAAAATAACTCACGAACAAGGAGAAACAGGTCCTGGCGGCGCACACAGGAGAGAGAAGATGGGAGACAAAAGTGACCCAACAGATTTGATTTCAGCACAAAGGGGTTATCCAAACCCTAGGGATTGGGGTGCTATTTATAGGCAGCCCAACACTAGGAATATTCTACCAGCCCCTTAGGGTTTTTACAGACTCAAGAAATACAGAAAAAGACTCTACTGCCCTTAGGTATTTTTACAGACACAACTGACTGACTGTGGGCCTAGAGTAACAGATGACATATCCGGAAGCTACTCTTCTGGACAGTCGGATACAGAATCGACGGTTGTCAGTTTTACGCGGAAACTGACAAAGCCTCCACCAGCTTTGCACCAGGTACCCGGATTGGGCCGGCCCGACCCCGCAGCTCTCTCAGCCCGGCAATCGCTCACCGCCCGTGTACCTGAGTCAGTCCTGGTCAACAGCCCAGTGGGTCTTCTACTGCTTCTGGCCCATGCACCCGGATTGGGCCAGCCCGACTTCGCAGCCTCATCTGCCCGACAGTCGCTTGCTGCCCGTGTACCTGAGTCACACGCGGCCCATGAGACAGCAGATCTCTTCTCTTCTTCTGTCCTTGTTGACTATCGTTGACAATGACTCATCACTTCTAGAGCCATGAGGCCCACGCTATTCAGCATGGCTCCTCAGCGAGTGAAGGTCTTCCGAGAACGGCGTGGTATGCGGTCTCGAAATCCGCTACGTAGAACTTGATGTGCTCAGTTCGGTAGTTATCCCAAACACCGAATGTCACCGGCAGGGTGACTGTGCTAAGGGGAAGGGATGCCTTCCCTAGGACAATCTCATAGAAGGGAGTGTCAGTCTTCTAGAGTGTCGAGTTATTGATGCCGAGAGCCCCCAACGTCCCTTTGAATAGGACGTCGAGGCCGCTTCCTCCATCAATCATCACCCTCTTCAGGTGAACCTTCAAGATGACAAGGTCAACAACGAGCGAGAAGCGCCCGAGCTTGGGGACATCAGTCCACTGGTCCCGATGGTCAAAGGTGATTGAAACCTTGGACCACCGAAGATGCTCTAGCATTTCTGCGCTAATGGCATTGACGCGGCGAGTCATCAGCTTCTGTTGATGCTTCGTCTCGGAGGCCACCGTTCCTCTGAATATCATGGAGACTGTCCGAGCAGGCTCTTGGAAGTCATTCCTCCTAGGAGGGACGTCCCCATTGTCTTCAGTATCTTCAAGTCTTCTTTCGTCGGTGTCCCGACGATGCTTGTCTGGTATCTGGTTCTATAGTTGAAAGCAGTTCTGAGTGGTGTGTTTGTCGTTAGGGTGGAGGATACAATGCTTGTCCAACGAATCCTTCAAGGTCGTGTCATTCCGGCCTCGCGGTCGAGTGCCGCAATTGGCGATCATAATCTTCTTCTCCTTCCTCTTCTTGTTGGGAAGGCGAGGCCGAGCATGGCCGGCACGATCTTTCAAGGTGGGCGATCGATGGGCTGTGGGTGACCGGCAGGCCACGGGTGATCAGCGATGCCCCTGCTTCTCCTTCTAGTCTTCGTTGCTGCCGTGTGGCTTTGGGAGCATCTGCTCCCGCTCGGCGTCTGTGGCACTGGTGAACTATTCGGCGATAGTGATCATGTGGCCAGGATTAGTCAGCGCATACATGATCAGGTGGTGGAACAACTCGGACGACTTCCTCAAGCCATACTGGAACGCGAAAATCATGTCGGCGTCGGTGACGGTGGCGATGGCGTGATGCTTCTCGGAGAATCAGTGAATATACTCCCGTAGGGACTCTCCTTCTCTTTGGTGAACTTGGTGTAGGTCGTGCCGGGAGGTGGGCCTCTGCCACGTCCTCCTATAGTTGGCGATGAAGACATCGTGGAGGTCGTCCCATGAGTTGATGGAGCCTTCGTGGAGTGAGACCAGCTAGTTAACAACTGATGCAGACAACATGACTAGGAGGTAGTTGACCATGACGTCTGGATCTCCTCCTACTACACGAATGGTGGTGTAGTACAGTCGCAGCCATCAAGACGGGTCAATTTTACCGTTGTATGGAGCGATTCTGATCGGCCGAAAGTGGCGTGGCCACTCGACATGACATCCATGCGGAGAAGGCGAGAAACCCATCGTGGTGAAGGCCGTGGTAATCGGCGTGGCCTTCATTCGGAGCCCTGTGATAACGATTGTTCTTCTCATGATGACGTGGTTCCCCCCGCTCCCATCCTTGTTGTTGACAAAGAAGGAGGTTGTGGGCATTGATGCGATCGTTGATGATCTGACGGGCATCTCCAACGAGCGAGCTCCCTCGATGCTCACTGGGTCATCCGCGCTCCCTTAGTCTGAACGGCTGAGAGTGGCGGATCTGAGATGGCGGTGGTGGTGGTCGAGAGAGTGGTTGCTCCGCTACCTGTGCCGCAGCGGCCTGGGTCATAGCCTGGGCCCTCTAGATCTCAAGCATGTCAGGCAGCGTCGCTAGGGCTCTGTTGATGGCAACGAGGTTAGTGGTAGGCGTCTGGTACAGGTCATGGCCTTCAAAGGTCATGGTGTATGCAGCGGGTCCATCTTGTCGTTGGATGAAAGGACACTAATGTTGTCTAGAGGGGGTGAATAGGCGTTCCTAAAAAATTCTTGCGAAAATAGTTAGTTTAAAAAACTCCTTTATCGGAAGTTCCGATGTACCGAAAGTTTTTCGGAACTTCAGCTGATCGGAAGTTTCGATATGGATCGGAAGTTTCGATGGACTCAAAAAATAAACAAAGATGAATTTTGAACTAGACAACAAAGTAAATGATTGGAAATGTGTGTAATGATGTTAGCTATAACTTTTACAAAGGAAAATGTTTTATAACCTTGCTAACAAGTAGATCGAGCAATATTAAAGTATGGACTAGCAAGAACACGAAGAACACAATATGAATTTTTATAGCAATTCTATAAGAATAGAAAGTTAGCACAAGTTGTTTGGAGTATGTCTATGCAAGAAAAAATAGATAGATCCATGGGGTAGATTTAGAGATCAGGCTAAAACAATCAATAAATGTAATTAACCGATAAACTCTAAATGTACTAGTTCTAGTTCAAACCAATTGTTATAGCAAGTTCTAATAGGTATAATGAAGATATCACATTCATCCATTCCATTCAAACAAGCATGAGCACATAGATCGGGCTAAAACATGTATGAATATGATAAACTAGCTCATGAACATGAAGAACACAATGAACACAAGTATATATTTATCGGAGTTCGGATCACTGATCTTACGTCTCTGTTGAGGGACCTCAATAGGTCGGGTCTCTTTCAACCCTTTTCCTCACCAAGCCTTAGCTGAGCTAAGCTTGGGTTTGACTAGAGTTACATCTTCCCTTCCGGAGGTGAGTAGAACCTTCATAAACTTTCCTGGGCACACCACAATCCTTGGTTGCTCACGGGCGACGCCTTGTCGTCTAGGAGATCTCAATCTCCAAGAGTAACAAACATAAATTTGATTTGATTGCTATGAACTCAAGTGCTCAAAGATTTTTCAATAAAACCAACCAACTCAACCACCCAAAATCTTTTCAGAAGATATAGCAAAGAAATTGCAAGAAGATTTGTGAAGAACTCTCAAGCGGAATCACAAAGATTTACTCTAGATTTAGACTTGAAAGGGAGGGAGAGTTCTAGGGTTTAAAAATTAGGGTTAGAGTTGAGTTCTACTTCCAAATGGATGAGAAAAGAGGGTTTTTATAGTCCACACCCAAAATTTGACCGTTTGGGCATTTTTTGGCCACCCGCCTCGGAAGTTCCAATGTCAAACCGAAAGTTCCGACCAGAAATAAATTCGAAATAGAGAGTTCAAATCGGAAGTTCTAATGCCAAATCGGAAGTTCCAACGAAAAAATTAATTCCAGAATGAGAGCTCAAATCAGAAGTTCCGATTTTCCATCGGAAGTTCTGATGGATCGGAATTTCCGAGCTAGGATTGGAACTCCCGAAATTCCTAGGAACACATTAGAAAACATGTCATAACTTTTGACTCCGAACTCCGTTTTTGATGATTCTTGACTTTTTGGAAATCTTATTCAAAGATCTAGCCAACCAAGCAAAGATAAAATCTTAAAACACAAAGTATAAAAAGGTTATTACTTTAGTTTCTATCAAGATAGCAATGGGATAAAATATTTTGAGCACCGAGACATATACAAACACATCAAATTTGTATCCTTCTTAATAGTATGGCATTCCGATCCTATACTCAAATGCAAGTATAAAAGATTTATAACAATAGGAATATCCTCACACCATCTTGTTTCTCCACTTTTGTGGGACGACAAAGTTGAAACCATTTCATCATTGGGACTATTGACCTACATACAACTAGTTGAATACATTAGTCCCAAAATATTTATACCTTTGCCTTGAGAAATGTTTGTTTTGAATTTTGGCTTGATGTTGATCAACATATGAAGTATGGATACTTCCAAATCTCCAAGCCCCTCGACAAACTTCAATATATAAAGCTTGGACTTGCTCTTCTCTTTATCAACTCTTGCATTTCTTGAATAAGAGATGTGGATCACCTGTAGTTTTCTTTTGAACTTATTTGGTTCATCGGCGCAAAGCTTCTACTCGCTCTTCACTATCGCATTTGTCCTTCAACGCCAAGCCTTTGCTTGCCCTTCACCATATTGTCATAGAAAACCACTTCTTATCCAACATATACAATATGTCCACTTGATCCTCGTGATTAATATTCATCTTGATATTCAACATATAATAAATGGTGTAATTCAATTGTTCTTCATGATTAATAGCTTCTTATCGATCATCCGCTTTAGCTTGTATTTTCCATATCCATCAATATACTTAACAAGCTTCTTTAATCGGAATTCTACTTGTCGATTCTCAACTCATGAGCAATCATTCTTTTTGCTTGATACCGGAACTTAACCTAACACACAAACTTATAAAAATGGTTAGTCCCAACATCCATTGTCATTAATCACCAAAACTCAATACAACTCAAGAACTAAGATCTTTCATTGGACTCTTGATCCTTCTTGGGCCCTAGCACGCCGATCGCGCTTGGCGGAGTTTCGCCTTCGGTGTTCTCGATGGTGGGTGTTGGACTCGGCACCGTTGAAAGGTTCATCCTCAGAGACAGCTCTGGCAAGTACCATGACGGCAACCGCGGGTGGCGTCCGAGCGGTCGACGAGGTTAGTTGACGGTGTCGGTCGTTGGAGATCGTGAAGAACCATCATCACCGAACGATGTGCCCTCCAGAGTTGGCGAAGATGACGAAGTCTGCTAGGGTGTCGGAGGACCCCGATAGACGATCCTTGGAGAGTGTCTTTGGTGGAGTGGTTCGTCGCGGCACCTGGGTTGTCGATGAAGTAGGTGTCACCGATGGTGCGAGTGAAGCCTTCGCCCATAATGAAAGTCAGGCTGATGAAAGTCAGGCTTCCGAAAGCGAAGATGGTGCCCTGAGGCACCTTGGTGTTGAACTTGCATACGACGGCCATAGATCCGATCAGCGGGCCACATAACTCCACCCTACCTGGCGCGCCAGCTATCGTTGCGTGGGAATGGTAAACCTACAGGGGGTACCCGTAGTGTGATTTGTTGTCAGTATAGGGGAGGAGTTGTGGCTATGCATTCGATGGTTACCCCAACCGAATGGGGTAGGACACAGACCGAGACAATAAGGGGACAAACACGGGAGAGTTTTTAGACGGGTCTAGGCCTCCCGGAAGATAATAACCCTACTCCTGTGTATGTATGGATGAATGGGGGTATATGTATGGATCAATCCCTCAGTGCTGGTCTCAGCTAATGATGCTGCTCTTTTGGATGTGAGCACGCATGTGTGTTGCTAGGATACTGGGATGTGTTCCAACGTGCCCTTCTCAGGGCCTCCCTTAATCCTTTTATATGACAAGGATTGAGGAGTTACAGGAATAATCATGACATTGATAGCCAGTGGAAACAGCCGCATAACTCCTAATATAACTACCTCTAAATGGTGCTAATGGCTTCCATAGAGACAATAATATTGATGGTAATTGTCGGCGTTGATTGGAGATAATCGTTGGGTGGATGGCCCCTTCCCGACCGTTGGCGTCTCACCACTCAGGCGTATTCGCTCTCGAGTGGGAGGCCGGGTGGTCGGGAAATCATTTGTGGGATGGCCTGGCCAGCAGTCGACGACCCAAGTAAAACCACTCGGTGGGGTACCCTGGATCATATCCCCGACGGCTATGAAGAAGCAAGGAAAGCAGATATCTAGGACGGTGACACCTACTAAATAGACCAACCGAAGAATATATGTCATTTTGGAAATCATACAAATGTAACTTTAGCAAGAATGCTCTATTGCAAGATATTTCACTAGGTTTACCCCCAAGATCTAGTTATGTGTCTACATAATAAATAACTTTATAATCAACAAGAAGTTAGTGGTAAACTCTTTGCACATGTTAGAAAAGCAAACACCTACATATATGAACTTGGCCTTGTCTAGCTAGGTTTGTACAAATTTTATTGTAATAGCATTTTTCAAGATAATATTGTGAGAAGTATATCACACCTCACTAACACACTAGTAGATAACTTAAATTCAAGTGGTAGCAGCAGATTGCGAAACAGTTTGAATTGCACCACATAAATCCACAGATAGACGGTACTACTTAACTACTGATTTTAGTTAATTTTTTTGAGATAACGTGTTAGAAATTAGCACGGTATACACCTGCCATTTCAACATGAAAAGCAATTGAAGCAGTTATGTATATAGTCAGAAATTAATCTTATAAAACTTTGTTTCAGCTGATCCAACACGGGGTGCGTGCATATGTGGTCCGAAAGCAGTCGATGGAATCATCGAGTCCACAACCCATGGTAGCATGCATTATCTCCCAGCAGAAATCGGCGATCAAAGAATCTAAACATGTTGTTTTGAACAGTATACTTAATCAAGAACCCGACAAACTGAAGCACAAAATTGATTATAAACGAGTTTGTTTGGATGATTCAAGAAGCTCACTATAATTTGGAGCACTACGAAGCGCCTCATCTTTGTAATTCTTCTGACGTGTCATAACATATGGTTCGTATGGGCGCGTTCCTTTGCTCCAAAAGACTATACATAAAAATTTTCGTATGATTTAATTACCACTGTAGGAAAAGTAGCACTCGGAAACAAACACCCCCCTTAGATTCAGATCAATATTTTATAACTGTTCTCCTGCCTACGATCAGGACAGGAATGATCCAAGAAGGCCATGGAAACATATATAATCCTGATAAGCAACACTGTGATGGATCATGATCCTGATAACATTGGCAGTAGTAACGAAATCAAAAGTTCAGATGACCTGGAATATACATACATAGTATAGGTCAGAGTCAGGACGTGCACTACATACTAGCTAGGTCAGAGTAAAACATGCAAGCATCGCTTTTCGAGGGAAACACCATTCCTGAAAACGTGGCATCTTGACTCAGAACCAAAGCTACATGTGTTCATAAATTAAATCAAATAATTAGGATGGGTGTGTGTCAGCTAGCAGACATGCATGTGAGCAGCTCCTTCAGATTTCATATATATGTACATGTCTCCCTTACAATCTGCCTTGGGCTTCAATTGATCACAGACCTCAATATATCTCTTCGCTATCTGGAGCTTCACTTCATCCAAACTAGCAACTGCAATGAGGAGTTGCATAGCGTTTGCTTCTCTCACCCTCCTGATCATGGCAGCAACAGTTCATGGTAATGTCTCAGGACAATTGTTCAGTATTCGTTTCCATTTGAGTTCAGCTACATTTTTCTTTGTTTCTACCTCAGATTGCTATGTAGCATGCGTGTGAAGGTAAGGTACTGAATTTTGTCAACCCATTTCGCCATTTGCAGGCATTAGGCTGGACTTGGGTTTGCGTGCAGCTGCTCTGAACAGTAAGGTCAGTATATATATATATATATATATATATATATATATATCATTAATTACCATCTTGACCATGAACATGCAGTGATCACAGACACCTAAAACTTTGATATGTGCCAGGAGATGCTGAACTCCAGATGGCACACACCTGCTAGCCGTCAGATGGAGACGCGTGGCGAATCCGACGGCAGGCGAGGCCCAGGTAGAATGAGGCATCTAGTGATGAGCAGAGCTCATGACGTGGCACCAAAGTTCAGTGAGGACTACTCCGGACCTGCAGGTCATTCACCGAATCACCACAGAACAACTCCATGCGGTCCATGCTAGCAGCAGTAGCAGTGATAGTATCAAGATAGCCAGAGTTTAGGCAGGAGTAGTTAAGATAGTAATCTCTTAGAAAATTTTCATATCATATCCCGATACACCTATGACCTTCAAACAAGGTTGGATCTGCGTGACCTATTTCAAAAAAAAAAAGATATATTGATGAGATGATGCTGCATGTTCAGGCAATTTTCTTCAGTTTTCTCTGAACATGCCCACTTCCATGTATGATCCATCAATATAATGTTCAGAACAATGGAGTACTGTGGATCACCATGACTTATGTGCCTTAGTAGCTAGGTATGATTAGTGGTTTCTTGTATTATTTTAGTCCTTTTTTCTGGTCCAATTGAGTACTGAGACTGAACAGCAAGTTCTCATGGAACAGGATCAGTAGTTCAGTACTGTATCAGGAATTTTTGATGTTCAAATCTAACTGTACCCAGACACAGGGTTTCACAGTTCAGTTTAAAATTCTAATTTGAATTTCAAAATTTTAAAAATTTCGGAAAATTTCATATATAATACTTAATGATTTACGATGATTTTTTGAACACAATAAGATCGATAAAAAAATTGACCCATGGTATTAGCATGGCATTGCTATCTTTTTCAAAAAAAATGACATTACTAAATTTGTGATACTCTACCATTTAATCCAGCCAAAAAACAACAAATGGCGTACTAATTTTTATTATTGTATCACAAATTGTCTTTCCATCCCTATATTTCTCTAGATTTTTCCATTTTTTTAGTTTTTTATAATGTTTTGTGCATTTTATATGTTTTTTCTATTATATATATATATATATATATATATATATATTAAAACTTGACAGAAACCAGTTTAACCAACCGGTTATCAACATCAAACTGGACACAAACGGTAGTAACCGAGCCAAACCGTTTGGTTTAATTTTTGAAATTCAAAATTTCAAAATATTTGATTCAAATTCTGTCCAGTTTGCTGGTAACTGAAGTAACCGTCTGACACCGGACGGTTATATTGCGAACTAAGATATTACTTATATGACTATATAATTTTGAATTTAGGTATTTTGGTAAAAAATGAAGCTCCAACAGCCTCTCTAAATGATTCCATTTCCTAATCCATTCCTTAAATCACCTCTCATCTCTCAAATATAGGATTAGTTTTGACATTCCCTGTTTTCGTTTCCGCCTATTTTTTCTATTGCGCGCATTATTTTCTCCCCCATATCTTGTTATAGGTTGGCCGACACACATATTTAAAGATATTACAATTTCATACAAATTATTACAGATTATAAGTTATGTTTACATGATTTAAAAAATAGGGATCGATAATATAGGAAACTGTCGTGGATTGATTAATTTTTAAGAAAAAATAGAGTTTAAGATCATTCTATACGAGATTTATTTAGGGAATAAAATTAAAGGGGTCTCTTTGTAGATGCTCCAGCCCTGACTACATCCTAAATCTCTTTTCCTAAATCTCTTTTGACAGTCCAATCAAACTGTCAGTAGAGTGACACAGGTCATTAAGCTAATAGCTAGACAGGGTTGCAGGAAACGCTGCGCCTTTTTGAAGGAGAGTGTACACTTTGTTCTTATACGATTTCTCAGCCCTAACTAAACATTGACCACTAGTGATGAGCAGGGAGATGATTGTTTATCTCTGCAGATGTCGGATGCCTCCTGGCCACAGACAGGATGGACAGCAACAAAAATCAGAGGAAGAGATTCGTGTCAGGCCGTCACAAGTGGCAGTAATGCTCAGCAAAATCACAGTTGCAGGATCACTAGCTTAGCTTGCATACAACCTGCTACTAGCACCAGCAGAAAAATCTCAAACTGTACTCCCGAACAAAATTTCAATTTATGTGGTTCTATTTACACCTTGGTTTGTTTCCTGTAGATGCAACAACATATAGCAATGCCCCAAATGAGAATACTCTCTTTTGTTCAGTATTTTGGTATGATATGTCGATATGATCTTTGTTCTCCACGGAATTCTTTCGGTTATGTTAGTAGATTCATGAAGGGCCAATAGGGTACTTCTCAATCAAGTCGAATAATTCATCTCCGATACCGAAACCGAGCATTCTCGCCATGTCAGACGTCTTGAGTCCGGGTTTAGGATGGTTCTGCTGCTTTAGCCACGAGTAGACAATGAACACCTTCTTCATCACAAACAGCTCCAGCGCCTCTGGGTTGAAGACTACACCAAGCCTCATGCTCATCTGCAGCAATTTGCAAATTTTATATTATCATAAATATCCAAAACTGGCTGAAAGTGCAAGTAGCACTAATTGTTTTAAAGGGATGAAATGGACATGTTCAGGTTATGAAAAATCGGTTTATCTGGTTACCTGGTGTGGGGCCAGCATCGCGGCATATCTAGCAAGCTCACCAGCTCTCCAATCAAGCACAACTGGAAACCAGGGGTAAGAAGCATCCAGCCTCACAAACCATAGCCTTATATCAGGAAACTCTGACAACTCCTGCGTGTCATATGGATCTTCTCTCTCGTAGTTTATGGTAAACCCGACCGTTCGATCCAAAAGATTTCTTGTTTGAGCTGAATGATGTACATCAGATCCTTGTTAACTAGAACATGTAACCGGACGGTGAACAAGGCAATATCATGACGTTTGTAGAGTTACGGTTGCAGACCTGCTGTCATGGAATTCAAGTCACCGAGTACTTCTAGAACAGGCGACAGGTCAAGCGTTTGGATGATATCCTTGTTGATGACAATCTCAAAGCGACCTTCTGTAGGTGGTGGAGGAGGCTCAACTTGTGGGGTATCTACAGAAAACAGTCAAAGATTGTTACTCCCCAACCAAAGGGAATGAGTTGAACGAAAGAAAAGGGGGTAGTATGTCCACAAAACTATAGCCAGTGAAGATATGAATTTAAACTATCTAAATGACAAAGAAATTACTTTGGTAGTACAAATTTAATTAACAAGAGTCAAATTTCAGCCGGCCCATCATGGGGAAAATCCACTGGTACACTTTTCCTTCACTTTTTTTAGCAGAATAACTACTTGTTCTCTTCAGGATACTCCTTTTCATTTTTCATTAATATGAAAGGCTTTGACGTAATGAACAAATCAGTAGACAATTAGGCATTTCCAAGCCACATTCCACACGTTAAGTTTGAGCATACTGACAAAACACATGGTTGAGTGGGAAATTCGGAGTCTCGGACATTTGGATTTTGGACAACAACAGGATTGGTCAAGCGATATCATTTTCACGCGTTATCTGTGATAATTGATGTAACTTTATTAAGACCCCAAACCATAACACCTCTTCAGAACTTTGCACAAACAGATTGATGGACAACATATACCTAAAATGATGGTGGTAGGAGGGACCATATGGTAAGTGGGTAAGAAACTAACAGTACATTAGTACATATGAAGTTAAAACATAAGAATCCAAAGAAAACAATATTTTTTATATCAGAAGGTAGAATCTACCACTTCTTTCAACACACATTTCTAAGCTCTCTCCATGGATCTGAAAGAACTAAGAAGTTCCTTTAACAAGTGCATTACAAGTTTCTCCAGGCACTACAATTGCTGAAAATAACTTGACTGTTATCCACACATAGTTTATTTCAGTTGTTACCATTGAACAACAGAATTTTGCACACATAAGCACAGAATTTTCCTTTTGTAAGCAATACCTTGCAATGCAATGAATTTCACTCGTTGCAATACAGCGGTAAACAACGAACCGTTGAGCACAAACAGGCAAATTTTGGTGTCAAATGACCCGTTGGAGTCATTACTGATGGAAAAGAATGTTTTTTTGAGTCCCGAATTAGGTCTGCAAAACAAGTCCCTCCAATTGGTAGCAGTAGTTTAGTAATAGTCGAATTAGGGAACTCGCTCACCGTCTTGGTTGGCGGAGAGGGAGAGGTCGAAGTTCCCGGAGGGGTTGAAGGCGACGCGGAGGCAGAACCCGGTCGCCCTCGCCGCCGCCGCCGGCGCGACGGGCCAGCGCAAGCCAGGGTGAAAGTGAAGCGACGAGCCGCTGCCGACGTGACGCCTCGGTGTAAAGCGATGCGGAGACACCGGAAGTCGGAGAGCACAGGCAGCGGCGGCCATGCCGTCGGGCGCGCGGCCGCCGGCGACGTGGAGGCACGGTTACGGCGACGGCGACGGCGAGACGCAACGGTCGTGGTGTTCTCCGCCCGCCTTTTTTATCCGAATCGTTATCTCGCTCTCTTTTTTTCTGTGCCGTTCGATTTTTTTATTATTAAAACAACAA